>JARHVA010001427.1:0-637500 GCA_037957365.1 Torreya grandis | reverse complement strand
TTTTATTCTCTAGTTTTGAACATGGGGCATGAAATGATATGTCATATCACATGTGGTTATACATATTACAAAATATACATATGCATCACTCACACACTATATTTGGGGGTGTGACACAGATGTTCATGTTTATCATCCAATATTATATAAATGAAATGACAATACATGTCATTTTATTCTTACACATTTACCAAAGTTTTAGATTACACCCAATTATACCTAGGTTATTGCCAAGTTGGATCATATAGCCATCTATAGTGGTTGGTCTATAGCATTACCTAGACCTAGACTATATGAGTTTGTGTAGGATAGAGGATAAACATTTGTTTTGGGCCTCCAAGCACTTATTAGTTCTAGTTTATATTATTCAGAGTGGGGGCATGACAATTTTTTCTCTTCACAACATGTAGATTCTTTACACACATTCTATATTACATAAGTTTATATGGGACAAAGAGTAGACATTGGTTTTGGGCCTCCAAACATTCCTCATTCTAGTTAGATTTATCATAGGGAGTAATAATTTCCCTCATTCTCCACATTATATAGATTTCACTTCTAGGTTCAGTATAGGGAAATCTATTTAGGGATTCTTTCTTTCTCTAAACACTATTTCGATTTCCATCCACTTCCCTAACTAGGAAGTGAGTTGGACCCTTTTTAAAACACATTCATCTCCACATAGGTAGGTTCAAGTACACATTATCTTTTCTTTCTTTTACTCTAGTAATTCATTTCATTGCATCACTAGATTAAAATGGGGAAAATGTATACACCCTAAATTGGTCAAACAACCACACATATCATGTCTTTTCATAGTCCTTTCATAGGAGACTCCGATTGGAGAATATGATCTTTGTTCATATTTATCCATGTCTTTTTTTTTAGTCATGTTGGTCTTGTTTCATTCTCAAATCACCTTTTTGCCTATTCCCAGTCATCCTGAGCCTTTTGAACAACCATTCCACCTCAACTAGGACAATATTTTTCTATTCTTTCCATCCCCTAAGCCCCATCAGCTTAGGCTAATAGTGCCCAACATGGAATACAGTGTCAGTGACACTAGTGTCTACTTTTAGTGCTCCTATCCAAGGTCATTTTGAGCTCTAATAGTCAATTACCTTTACTTAATAAGTCCCAAATCCTTACATACCTTTGTCCTTAAGTTTCCAAATATCATTCAAATTCAGATAAAGATCCAAAATTTGAAATAAAGAGTCATCTATATAAAGGACTACACAAATAATTTTATATCTAGCACTTACTACTTTGGCACATTACATAATTAAAAAGCAGTCAATAGTATAGCTCAGCATTCTATATCACACATAGACTTACATGCTTGATAAAATAAGGGCCTAGGTAAAATTTCATTCTTTCATCTACCATGTGCATTGATTATGCACATTCCCTAAAGTATAACTACATATGATCTAAGACCATAGCTTGAGGGTTAATGTAGGCAACAATCAAGAAAGTAGGGGTTTTAGATCATGATATCATACTTCACCTAACCCAATTTTCCCCCTTTATGCTTTTGATAAATTTATTATTTGCATGTATGTAGATAGATACAAGGTTTGAATATTTAAATATATCTATAGTGAGTTTTGTTGACTTCCAGCTTCCAAAACATCATAGGTAAGGTCACATAGACATAATGAATAAAATGCAAAATCTCAAGTTTCCTAGACAACAGAGGCAGAAGTGGGCTACAACATCAGTTCCACTAGTGTCCTATTTTGAGACTCCTATCCAATCATAAAAGGAAGTTTAGATATTAATTTAAGATAATGTCACAGTCCTACACCATAATTTCTAGCTCTTGAATAATTTATTTTAGTCTATTTTTAGGTAAGTGTATTTCTATTCCTCATGTAAATTATTTGATAAAAATATATATTTTACCATTTAAAACTATATTTTTCCCCTTATTCCAATCCCTTTATTATTTAGTAACTAAACACTAGTTTCTCAAAAATAATAAAACATCATTACATGGTGTACTTTTTTAGGCCTTAAAATATCCAATGGATACATTTTTCAGCATTTTCAATAGGCTTCTCCAGTGATTCTAGTAGTTTTTTTCCTAAAAGGCCTATTTTGAGGATATTTTTATAGTTATTCAGGGTGAAATTGAGATTAAGGAATATTTAGGACCTTATTTTTCTATTACAAGGTTAATCAAGTGATTTTGAAGAGGTTTTAAGTCTTAAAATGAAGGAAACTAATTTATCTCTCATATTGACCTCCTTGGTAGCTCTAGAAGGTCCATCAATTTTTTATCATTATAGGAAGGAGAGAGATTTAGGTTAAAATATCTTTTGAAATTATAGGAAACCTAATGACCTTAAAATTAGTGGCATTTGTTACTAGATTCATGTTGAGTATTTCCATTAATGTCAAAAGTGCATCTTGCATGAGGTTGATATCATTGAAAGAGTGTGCCTAGTTAACAGTGTGTTAATGTGATAAGGGTAATTGATGTAATGTTATCATTTAAGTATGTTTTCATGAGAAATAATTTTGAGGAAACTAATTCCTTATGATTACATGAAGGTACAGGTCTTTGAGTATCCTAAGACTAGTCAATGCATGAAGAGACCTTGTGAGAAGGTATGGGCATAGTATCTTGATGAGATGAGTGCACAATAGAATGAGTGGTTTTATGAGGTTTATTTATCATATATGTGAGTAATTTTATCACTGATTAGAGTTTTAGGGTGATCTTACAAGGGTAGGACCTTCAAACCAAGTTTGCACCTAGACCACTGCTAGACCCTACATAGCCTAATGAGGTATCATGATATATTATTAAGGCATGTGAAGGATGTATGGTAGTGTTTAAGTGTGAGAGAGGTTTACTAAGTATGTGAGTGAGGTGGAGAGTAAATGGAAAGAGTCATTAAGTTCAATGTTAAGGCCTAATGTGGTTTGTAGTTTAAGGTCTAGAGAGTAAAAAGAGAGAGTGTAACCTAATTAAGGGTCATGATCAAATTTAAAGGTGTTTTATATCATGTAAGAATTTTAATAGGTTAGGTATGTTTTTTAAAGTTTTTTCATGTATTTTTAGGTCATATTATGAAGGATAAGACATGAAAAGTTATTTGGAGGTCTCTCAAGTGCTCAAAATGAAGGGTTATAAACCCAAGAAGGATTTTATTGTCATCATTATCTCTTAAAAACTTTCATGGGAACCTAAGAAATTCATGGTATATGGGTAAGGGTCCTATCTCAAAATTCTAGGCATTAGTTTTTGAATTGAGGTTTTATTCTTTATGAATGATTGTTAAGAGTAGAAATAGGTTTAAACTTTCCTAAAATCCTAATAAGGTTATAATGTTAAAGATATTAATCAAAAGTAACTAGAATGGATTGGTATACTAAATTAAACTATTGTATATTTTATTATACTCTCCTAGGTACCTCTAGGTGGTATTGGTTAGAGAGAGGAGAGAGAAATGTTGAGTTGCAAGCTTGTTTTTGAAGAAATTATTATAGAAGTCAAATGTTGCATTGGACATAGTAAGAAAATTGATGGAGGAAAAAGGTAGAGACTCATGTTTAATTTTAATTAAGGCTTATATATATTTTATATTCCTAAATTTTTTTAAAATGGTCATCAAAGTTAGCTAGTCACTAATAGGCATAATAATGCAAATAGTGAAAAACCTAGGTAATAGTGATAAGATGAATTAGAATGTGTTTTCATGATAAAATGATGAAATCAAGTGCATGGATATTTTTTTAATACTGGTATGTCTCACTCATTATTTTTATAAATCTTATAATTTAGGTATAGTGGTGAAAATGATGAATCCAAAATGGCTTATCTGACTCAGTAAGGTTTATGTGTAGTGAGGTCAACAAACTGGTATGCAATACCAATAGATTACACTAGACCATATGGTTTTTATATTTTAATATGGTATGAATATTTCATGGGATAATTTTAATTTATTTAAATTAATTGAAAATGTCTATATATATTTTGGAGTTCTAATTCACCAAGACTAGTCTTTGAGGAAAAATGAGTTGCAAAGATATTTTTGAGGCCCTATTTTATGAATTTAAGTGTATAATGCATATGGTGATATTTTATAGGTTATTTATATTATATATAAGTGATTTATTTTCATGATTTTATGACTAAATGATGTGTTATCATCATCTATTCAAGACAAAATTTTCTATGTGTTTAAAGGCCTAATGTGAATAGTGATAATGAAGTGGTTCAAGTGGTGGTTGGATCTAACAAGTGTCATGGTGATGATAGGATTTTGGATATTTCATAGCTGAAATTTTTATGTAAATTTTATTCCATGTATATAGGTGTAGAGTTTTCCAAGGGGTCATAACGTAGCATGTCCTAAAGTAGGCCTAATCGATTTAGATCTCCATGAGACCTAAATAAGGATTTGGTCTATTTGAGTAATTTAAAAACCAAATTTAATGATTGATTATTACTTGTAAAATTTACTAAGGCATATTTTATGGCCAATATAAGTGGGAATGTTTTTGTGGCTGACCAATAGGTACATAAGCAAGAGGCTTGTATAAGAACAAGGCCTTTTAGGCCTAATTAGTTGGTTAGAAATATAGACAAAAAAATGAATGAAATAGAAGATGATTTATTAGAATAAGGTCTTATATAAAATTATATGAGTGTATAGGATATATCATGAGTACATAATAATAGGTTTAAGTATGAAGATCAAGGTCATATGACCTAATCAATCTTAAAGGGACCTAATTGAGAGAAGAGGCATATAAGGTAGTTTGAGAGGGATAAGAGTGTAAAGAGATGAAGAATTAATCATCATATATTGGTTAAGAAATATAGTATTATAAATTTTATCAAAACAATTAGGTGTTTGATTTGGAGTTGAGTCATCTAGGGGTTATTGCCTGCTTGTAATTATGTGCTTGAAAAATCTTAGTCAAGTGGGTGCTTGGCTAGTTGGGGTTGGTGCTCCATGTGGAGATGGTGCTTCAATAAAATTTAGTTTTCGTCTTATAGGATTTTATTAAATTTTAAAGTATCTAGTTTTTATTCCCCTTAAGGTTTTCCCACATATATGATGTGTTCTTGTGTGTCATGATTATGTGGATAGTTGTTTATACTTGCTAGATCTATATGTTTTATTGAATGGTTCATGATTTCCAAAGTTTAATTGAAAAAAAGGTTTTGAATTTTGATTCCAATACCCTCTTATTTATTTTTATCAGAGCTTGGTACTTTAAACCAAGCCTAACAGCTTGAAGGTGATCCTAAGATGCACAAGATGTCTAATGATCAAGAAGACAACATGTATGATGAAGTCTAATATGAAATTGAAGAAGGAGAAGCTGAAGTGGACCTTGAATATAATTCATAGGTTCCATATATTATTTAAAGCATCAAAATAAGAGGAAGCATTAGTTAAGATCTATGGTCAAGGATCTTAAGGAATAGACTTATACCTTGAAGAGTGATTAGGTCAAATAAGCTAAAAGGGATTAGAAGATCATTAAGGATATCAATAATTAATTAAAATGTGTCAATATAAATATTAGAACAAAATAAGTTGAGTATGGTTAGTGAAAGACAAAACTAGATTATGTGAAGGATGAGCATAAATAGTTTAAAGATAAGATGAGCAAGTTTGAGAAAAAGCGTGAGAATATAGAACAAGTTAAGATCACCAACATGAAAGTAAGAATTAAGAGACCAATCATGTAGCCTAATACAATTAGGTATTCTAATTATTTTAATGGTTTTTGTTTTTCTTATATCTTTGGTCATAGGGCATGTGATTATAGAACAATCTCAAGGGATGAGTTATCATGGGACTATGGGAGAAGCCATGATTAGTCAAAAAACTTAAAAATGTATATGGATCTTCTATAGTTCATGAAAAGGCTCAAACATTAGTTTTGAAACTAAATAAAGTCAATACTAATCATATTGACCCCAAGCATCAAGATGGATTATTTGAGGAGGAACCAAATACTAAAGAGGAATCTATGCTAGCTCAGACTATCTTTCACATTCAATATGAAGGCATGAAATGGTATATAGATAGTGGTTTATAAAACCACATGATAGTATAAAAAAAATTAGTTTATTTCATTGAATAATAATGTTATAAGAACAATGAGATTTAGAGACAACACAACTGCTAATGTAGTTGGCAAGGGTATCTTGAGTTTGGATAATGGGAAGACCGAGAAAGAAAATGTGTTGTATGTGGAAGGTTTGAGACATAACCTACTTAGTGTAATTCAAATGTGTAACCAAGGATATACACTAACCTTTTATTATATAGGGCGTGAGATAAGGAAAGCCAAATTAGGTAGGCTAATTACCAATGCCAAGAATACTAAGAACAATCTATATGTCTTGAATGAGATCAAGAAGGAGATATGATTTATGAGTAAGATGGATGAAATTTAGCTATGTATTATAAGGTTAGGCCACTAAAAATTTAACAATATAGTCAATATAAGAAATAATAAGTATATTAACAACATGCCTAAGATAACCAAACCTATAAACATGCATTGAAAGACATGTCAACATGGTAAGCAGACTAAAAGAAAGTTCAAATACAAATAATACTAAAATTCAAGACCCTTAGAGTTAATACACATTGATATTTGTGGGCCTACAATAATCCAAAGTATTCAAGGATATAGATACTCATGTTACTCATATATGATTACACAAGAATGACTTGTGTAACATTTTTGAAAAAAAAGCTAGAAAATCTTGACAAGTTCAAGGCATTCAAGGCTATTATTGAGAATGAGAATAATGGAAAGAAAGTGCCTAATATCTAATAGAGAAGGATATTTTTTTTTCTAATGAGTTTGATTACTTCTATGAGATTCATGAAATAAGGAGACATTTCTCAATAGCTTGACACCTCAACAAAATGGGGTAATGGAAAGAAAGAATAGGATAGTTTAAGAAATGGAAAGAACTATGCTAAATGAGTCTATATTATTTGATGGATATTGGAGAGGGGTAGTGAGCACTATAGTCTAAATTTTAAATTGAGAACATATAAATACTAATGGCAACAAGAATCCTTATAAACTATGGAAAGGCATGCTTTCTAATGTGGAACACATTAGAGTGTTTGGGAGAAAACTTTACATTAAAAGAGATGATGAAGACTTAGGAAATTTTTATTCTCTATTTGATGAAGGTATATTCTTAGGATACTCATGAATGAGCTCAATGTATAGATTTTATAACAAGAGGTTATAGAAGATAGTGTAATGCACCATTGTAAATAACTATGAGACAAGTAAATCACACTCATAGTTAAAAGATACATTAGAGAATATGGAATTCAAGAATGAAGTGTAAACTATAGAGTTTTATGAGGAAGAAGAAGTTGAGGAAAGACAAAACTCAAAAGGCCCATAAAGATAGATTCAAAGATATAATCCTAAATCAAAAATCATTGGCAAAAAGGATGTAGATATTCAAACAAGGAGAAGACTAATAAGTAACCTAAATCAAGAGAATGGCAATCTATTATCCAATATTTAAACTAATAACCTTGTAGAGTAAATCAAAGATAATTTTTTGTATAGGTGTTATGAATAAGGAATTAGACAAAATAGAAAAGAATGAGACTTGGTAACTAGTTCATAGGCCTAAAGACAAGAATGCCATTGGCATAAAATGGGTGTTTAGAAACAAAATGAATGAAGATGGAGAAGTCACTAAGAATAAGGTTAGATTGGTATGAAATGGATATGCACAAGTTGAAGGAATAGACTTTGAGGATATATTTTCACCAGTGGAAATATTAGAGGCCATCATATTGTTTCTAGCATATACAAGATTTAAAGGGTTCAAGGTGTACTAGATGGATGTCAAATCTACCTTTTTGAATGAAAACTTGAAATTAGAGGTATACATAGAGCAACCTAAGGGGTTATCATTATTAGGTGATAAGGATTATGTTTTGAGATTAAAAACACTCTTCATGGTCTAAAATAAGATCATATATCTTGGTATGCTAGGTTGGATGGGTATCTATTGGATCAAGGGTTCAAAAGAGGAGTTATAAATAGCAATTTATACATAAAAATAGAATATAACCATCAGTTGATAGTTTTTGTCTATGTGGATGACATCATATTTTTTTGAAACAATGAGAACATGACCAAGGCCTTTATAAAGGTGATGAATAAAGAGTTTGAGATGTCCATGCTGGGATAAATATCATTCTTTCTTGGGTTGAAAATCACTCAATCTAAAAAACGTAGATTCACTTCATAAGCCAAGTACATAAGAGAGATGTTGAAGAAGTTTGAAATGGAATATTGTAAGGTAGTTACTACACCTATGATCATAGGGTGTAAGCTAAGGAAGGAATATGAGTCTCTAAAGGTCAATTAAACATCATATAGGCCAATGATTGGAAGTTTGCTATACACCACTACCTTTAGAATAGAAATCATGCAAGCAGTAGGTCTTTTGAGAAGGTTTCAAGAAGATCCAAAGTAAAAGCATCTAAAAGTAGTAAAAAGGATACTTAAGTTTCTCAATGGGACTATGTATTATATTTTGTGGTATCTAAGGAGTAAGGAGTTTAATTTGATAGCCTATACAGATGTATACTAGGTAGGAAGCCTTTATGACAAGAAGAGTACTAGTGGAGGAGATTTATTCTTAGGTGGGTGTTTAGTATCATGGATAAGAAAAAATAAACCATCATTAGCATTATCCACTTGTGAGACTAAGTACATTGTAGTAGATTCATGTTGCACTCATGTTTTATGGATGAGATAGACCTCAAAAGACTGCAAGCTAGAGTATGATGGTGTTAGCCTTATCTATTATGATAATACAAGTGTTATAAACATCTCAAAGAAAATTGTTATGTACTTAAGGACTAAGCACATTATTATCAAGTATCATTTTCTAAGAGAGTAGGTAAGTGAACAAAGTGTCATACTTGAATATGTTTCTATATAGGATTAGATTGTAAACGTTTTTACTAAGCCACTTCCAAAAGAAACATTGAACACCTAAGATAAGAATTGGGAATAGTTACTACCCCTAGTAGTCTCAAAGGAATTCAAGTGATTAAGGGGAGATAATCAAGTAGTTCATTAGTTCCAAGTGTAGGTGACTAGTGCTAAGAAGATAGGGGAACATGATTGTATGATGAATCATAAACTCATTATATTGTATGTTGAGTGTTTTGGTTACAAGGAGCTGTAGAAATAACTTTATCATTTATGTCAAGGGGGGAGAAAGTTCAGATGAGGGATAATTTTTTTAGAGTGGTTTACATCAATGATAAAGGGGTAGAATGTTGAGTATTGCCATTGATGTCAAAGGTGCATCTTGCATGAGATTTTTGTCATTGAGAGAGTATGATTAGTTAGTAGTGTGTTGATGTGATAAGGGGCATTGATGAAGTGTTTTGATTTAAGAATTTTTTCATGAGAGATAATTTTAAGGAAACTAATGCCTTATGATTACAAGAAAGTATAGGTCTTTGAGTAGCTTAAGCCTAGTCATGGCATACAGAGACCTTGTGAGAAGGTATGATCATGGCAGCTTAACTAGATGAATGACCATATGAATGAGCACTTATATGAGGTTTTTAATCATGTATATGAGTCATTGGATCACTCATTAGAGTCTCAATATAAGCCTACAAGGATAGGAACTTCAGACCAAGTCTTCACTTAGAGCCTACCTAGCCTAATGAGGGATCATGATCTATTGTCAAGGCATGTAAACGATTTATGGTAGTGTTTAAGCATGAGAGAGGTTTCTTGAGTATGTGAGTGAGTTTGAGTGTACATGTAAAGAGGCATGAAATTTAATTTTAAGGTCTAATGTGGTTTGCAGGTTAAGGTTTAGAGAGCAAAGACAAAGTGTGTGGCCTAATGAGGGGTCATGATTAGATTTAAAGGTGTTTGAGTTCATGTAAGAATTTTTATAGTTGAACTATGTTTTTTCAAGTATTTTGAGGTCATAGTATGAGGACAAGGCATGAAAACTTGTTTAGAGGTCTCTCGAGTGCTCAAAATGAAGGGTTCTCAACTTGAGAAGGATTTTATTGTGCTCATTAGATCATTAAAAATTTTCATGGTAATATAATAAATTCATGTTATATGGGTGATGGTAATAGATAAAAATTACATGCATTATTTTTTTATTGAGGGGATATGCTTTATGAATGATCGTTAAGAGTGGAAATAGGTTTAAAACCTCTTAGAACCATAATAAGGACCCAATGTTGAAGATATTGATCAAAAGTGCCTAAAATGGATTTTTATGATCAAGTAATATATTTGATATTGTATTCTACTCTACCAATTACCTATAGGGAGTACTGGTTAGAGAGAGGAGAGAGAAAATGTTGAGTTATAGGCTTGTTCCTGAAGAAGTCATTATAGAAGTCAGATGTTGCATTAGACATAGTAAGAAAATGGATAGATGAAGAAGTTGGATACTCATTTTTCATTTACATTAAGGTTTTTATATATATTATAGTCCTCAAATTTTCTAAATTGGTCATCCAAGTTAGCTATTCTCTAACAGACCTAATGGTGCAATCAGTGAAAAACCTAGACAACAATGAAAAGATGAATTGGAATGTGTTTTCATGATATAATGATGAAACCAAGTGCATGGAGTTTTTTTTTAGATTTTTATGTCTCATTTATTATTTTTAGAGATATTTTAAGTCAGGTATACTTTTTAAAATGATTAATCTAAAATGGTTTGTCTAACTTAGTGAGGTTTGTGTGTAGTGAGGCCAACAAATTGGTCTATAAGACCAATAGTTACCACTAGACTATATGATGTTTATATTTTAATTTGGTATGGAGATGTTATAGGATAATTTTAATGAATTTTAAGTCATTTAAAATATATATAAGGTGTTTTATTTCTAATTCAAATGGATTTTTGATAGGAAATAGGTTTCGTATCTTGACTTAGGATTGGGTAATTTTCAAGAAATATTGATATATCAATGGAATGTATTTATTTTTAGGGTTTTATAAGTTATTTTTTTAGGTATAGTACATATATCTAATAAAATAAATAATTTAGGTAATTTCATCTTGAAAAATATCTTTCTTGAGATAGACTGATTGATCATTTGGCCCTTCCATAAGGTATAGTTACAGATATAATGAAACTCCTAGTGTGTGAAGAGCATATTAGTTTGGTTATCATGATCTTGAGTGGATTAAGAATGATGATAAATCCTAAATTTTCCATTGGAATATATTACATATGAGTTCAAAGGACATTTCTCTCTTAAGATCTCAAAATCTCTCTTGTAGGCCTAATGAGTAGGCTATAAGGACATCATGGTAGGTAATAAAGGTTACAAATATTCATGAAGATGAATAGGTGAATTTTTAGGTCATAAAATTGTTTTAGAGTTTTAATGGAGTAATAAATATTAATATAAACACTCTTGGGTGTAAAAAGTATATTTTAAGCCTAGAATGCCTAAAGAACATAGTTAGATTGTGTGATTGTAATGTTAACTTGTAAGATCTTTGTAAGGATTGTGTATTTTCATAAACATGTTTTTGAGGTATTAAATGATCTTTGGAAGTGTTATAGGATAATATAATAATATGAGAGTGATCTAAGTGTCACCAAGGTAAAATAAAACCATGATGAAAACCTATTTAGAGATCAAATTAGTAGAAATTAAGGAATTTTGGCATTTTTTAAGCTAATGGATCATTTCTTATTTTCATTGTTATTCAAAATTGCTTTGGTAAATTTATGAATTATTCAAGATAGTTTTGAACATGAAGGGTCAATGAGGGTATTTATTTTACTTTTTTCCCGTGATACCAACGTCCTACCTCTCTTGATTCCATATACAAGGAGAATTCTCCAGCTACAATAGTCACCTATGAAGATATTTCCAAAAGTGTCATGTGGAACATGAAGGTACATAAATAATGGAAGGATATAAGGGATTAGGAGTGAAAAAATTAAAATTTAAATATGATTAATTATTCTCATTCAAGTCTCCACCTCACATTATCCACCATGATGATCTCAGTCTGTATAAATAATAACCTATATCTAGATGATCTTAGGACTAAGTACATAATCAAGTTGTGTATGTAAAGTGAATATTTTATGTATAAGGTCAATAGGATACAAAGTGATATTTAAGGATAAATATTAAAACTATAAAATGAATTAATTCATTACCAAGAGAGAGTAACTATAGTCAAGAATGAAAAATCTAGCCTCAATCTGTATAGTGGGCAGAAATGGCATCCTATAGTCCATATAAGATTAGAAAGAAGGTTAGAGTTGATAGAAGGTGGATTGATGATTGGTTAAAAAAAAATTAGACCATTAAGAAGTGTTTATAAGGTATGAAGTGGTTGATAGTGTCAAGAAATCTAAGGAATTAAGAAGTGGTTTGTAGGTTATATAGATAAATAAAGACCTATAGGCTTTAAGATTGTAGGTCCTTTTTTGGGACCAAAGTCAACCTATCCAATATAAATCAAAACTAAACACGAATCCATAAAGTATATGAATATTAAAATAGTGTTAAAAACCCTCAAAGATAAATTATACCAATCTCAATTCAGAGATAGTCTTGAAATTGAGTTGACAAATAGTCAAAATCCTACCTACAGTACTTTATATCGACTATGGAGGAAAGTTGAGAATGATATGAGGCTTGTCATAAGGTCTAAAAGACCTTGATGGCATGAAATACTTTGGTGTGAAAATTTAAAACATCATGGAAATATAAATAAATTAATTGGTATAAAAGGATGGAGATATAAACAATTGATATAGACATCATTGTAAAAGTGACACCTACAAACTACAAGCTTAAGAATATAGTCTGGTTAAGCCTAAAATGAAAATAGAGGAATAGATGAGGTTTTGAAGATAATTAAAATATATAATTAGGGTTCATCATTTAATTATGAAACAAAATAGAAATAATTTAAAGACTGATCATAACTACAACTTTAAAATCTCATACATAGTCAATCTAAAACCTTGCAATCACAGGTTATCCAGCCACTCTTGAGAAGATATTGATGATTTGAGACTCCATAGGTATGATCAAGATTTGGAAATTCGTATATATGATTTTTTTGAGTTTAAAAGTATGTTCATGGCCATATAATATCCATACTAACAATGGAATTAATCATTATTTTGTCTCAAACTTGGCCCACTCCTTTGCAAGGGGTGGCCTTGAGACTCATAGATATTTTTGGAATTGAAGCATGAAAAAATTTGACAGACCTCATGGGGGGATCTTGAGGAAACATAAAAAAATGAATAATGTTTCCACACACTTATAAGAGGCAACAAATCTTAAATTTAACCCAAATGCCCTTGAGGGCTACCAAGAAGGAGATAGGGTCTAAACCCCAAATAGCTTAACTAGTACACCATGGAAATATAGTGGGATAACAAGGACTACCAAAGAATTTTAAATTATTTAGGGGTTTTTTAGATGTGTATAAACCTATTATAATATTAACAATGATTTTAGAGACCAAAAACTCAATGCAGACCCCTCTCAAAGCTCAAAAGAGCTAAGAATGCCACTCAAAGAACAACTTTGCATACTCATCTCTCACACTTTTAAAAGGGAGATGAGCCATTTTGTATAGTTAAGGCTGTTATTAAAGAAGGTTTTACAAGTGGAATGAGGTCATTTGGTGGTTTGTCATTTATGAATAATTATTAAGACTGTAAATAGGTCGTAAACCTTAATAGTGACCAATCATGGGAAAAAGACCTCAAATTCTTATCTAATCACATAGTTTGATCCTAAAACCTATTTTATTTTGTTTAATAATCCAAGTAGGTTTTGAAAATGTACTTTTATGATGATGTCACTTGTATAAATTTCTACAAATATCTTGTTTCACATGTTTTTGGTTTTTTTAGGTGTTCTAAAAAGGGGAGAACTTCCCAATCATGGGTTGAGGTATATTTATAGTTTTTATATCCATTAAAGACCCAAAAAAATTAAATGAGATTATTTAAGTTATAAAACTAGGCCCATTTTCTAAGGCAGTCCCAAACAAGCTCAAAATAAGACTAGGTGGTAAGGTGATTTATTGGTTTTCATACTTTCATAGGGTATCAAGACCCCAAAATTGACATGGAGGATTTTTATATAATATTTAAAGTGAATAACATTATTTTTAGTTAATTTACATGTTTTTAACTTTTTTGATCAAGATTTATCTTTCTAGGCCTAAGAGGCCTAAATAGGAATAATTGGAGAAGAAAATGAAGGAAAAGGAGTACTTCCACTTCAAGTCTGATCATGAAATTTTGTGTGGAGATGTAAGGGAATAGACAATAATAAAATTGGTTCCTAGGTTTCCAATTTGATCCATAAAATCCTCTTTACAAAGATCTTTACAAGTTCTTAAGGATATAAAGAATGAGTGCTTTAGCAAGAAAAATGAGCAAAATTAAATATTTTGGGCTACTTGATGTCACTAAATGACTTGTTTCAAGTCTAAATTGATTTTTAGTATACATTCATGGATAAAATTTATCTATTTTAAATCAAAACTCTTATTTCTCTCTCCAATTCCTCTTTACTCATGAAGGAGTCAAGTAGCAAAAGCGATATTCAACAAGCTTTCCAAAGCTCTTCCTCACCTTTCATGCCACTTTGGAGACAATAAAAAATCATTAAGCTGTTAGGATAAGGATTAAAGGTTTTAAATTGTCCCAAATACCCCTAACAATATCTTCCTTCCTTCTAACACCTAAGGTGTTGAAGAAGTCAAACAAGCATCAAAATTAATTTAGACTTGAATATATCCTCATAAATCAATTTATAATATCTCAACCAGGTGGATACACCTCATAAATAAAGGAGAGGAAGAATTAAAATGAATATGTGAATGTAAATTGAAGACTTAATTTCAAGAAAGGACCTTTTCTAGTCAAGGGAGGCATTTAACCAAGAATATAGGCTTCCATGGCAAGGATTTAAACACTATTATTGGTCAAAATCCACTAATCAAGGTTGAAGACTTCATTCAAGACTCCTTCAACATTAAATGCATGTCTAAAAACTAACCTATACACCATTTATCCAAAGCTATAATAGATATATTCAAGGAAATATTACATTAGTTTGAGGAAGACTATGTGAACATTTCATTTCTTAGTTTTAGGGCTATCTTGTCTCTTTCTCTCTCCTCTCTAATATTCTCTATGTGTAATCCAATTTTTGGAATTTAAAACAATCCTTAACCTAAGTTGTGTCAAGGTCATGCTAAAAAAACACTTTTACTTGCCTATATTAAATTAATAACACTGAATTTATGCATCTTGAAAGCTTGTTTTTAGTGTATTTTCATGGTTTATTGATGAATGCTAGTGATAGTATAGACTTCCTTTAATTTTTTAAATTATTCCTTGCCTATTTTAAGGTGTTATATTATCCTTATAGGTTATATAGTGTGCTCTATTCATCTTGTATGTATGGCAAGTGTGAGCTTTCCTTAGAGTCTTTGAGAGACCTATTGACTAGCTACCTTAGATCACGCATCAAGCCAATCCTATGTGTAAAATATTTATGTATGGAGAACTCTCTTTTGAGAAGTGAAATCAGGTTTATTTTCTTATTCAATATTCATAGTGCATACTACACAAGTGGAGGACACATTTTGGTGTATCACCCCAGTTAGATAGGTTTTCCTTTCAGTTTACCTTCTTTTATTTTCCCTTACAAGCTAGTAGAGTAGAATAGAGATCCTAATTTATAAATCAAGGTGATATATAAATTAAAATATATAGATTAAATCCATAAATTAAGAGACTCATAGCCTATGATTATCTCCATGTTACTTTAGATTATGAAGGCCTAAAAATACCTTCACAAGGCTGTAAGTCTAGTATTCAATAATTTTTAGCATGCCCAGTGGGGCCCATTGGTGTTGGTCTTAGTGAAATTGTAGTTGTATCATAATTATTCATGAATTATTTGGTTAATACAAGATAAATCAATCACTTTTAACAATCCAAGTACAATTTCTAAGTAAGTATATTTTCATTGCACTATCATGATGTTGTTTAATGTCTATGTATGAGGAAAATTCTTATGTTATACTTCCCTATCAACCTTATAATGGTTTATAAATTCTTGGTCATGATATATATGATCCTTATAATTATCCATATGAACATTTTTATGATCCCAATAATCCTTACCAAGAGTATTACCATCCCTATGATCAACCTTGTCAAGAGTATGATGATTCATATCAACTTTATAATGACCCTTATCATCCTCACTATGACCCTAAATATATGCCTCAAAAGCCTTATCAAGACTTTAAATATTCATACTCACCTCCTCCTATTACATCTTCAACTCAAAATCATGTTTTCACTACTATATATTTGTTTTAATTTAAGCTAAATATGATAAATTCCAAAGGGGTGATGAGAGTGTGGGATAAAGAGTTAGATTTGATGCCTTTTCACCTCATAGAGAAGATGAGGAAAATAATGAAGATGTTTAAAAGTAGGTAGGTATAATTTTAACAGGATAATTAGTTTTTCATGACTTATGAATTGCATGAAATGATAACCATGATCCAATGGTGGATAGACAAGTTAGTAAGATGGAAGAATCAAGAGATCCAACCCAAACCACCTCAGTCATCTCTTCCTACCCCTGATCAAAATTATTATGTTCCACATTTCCTTTTAGCTACACCTATCCTTCATCAATAAAGTAAGATTATTACATATTGGAGGTCTTATTGGGCTATGAATCATAGTTATGCCATGCTAGGTCTTGTAGATGAATCTCCTCCCATCACTCATTAAGAACCCTCCCATTTACCATATCATCCCTCTTGTGTTCCTTTTCCTCATAAAGTCATTGAATATTATAAAATGGAGCCTCCAAGAGAGTGATTTCAACCTCCAATTGAACCTAAAAAATTCAAATTCCTACCTTGGAACTAGGTAGCTAAGTCTTGGGAGAAATAAGAGAAGGTGAGTGTTATAGAGTTTGAGCCTAAATAAGACATTATGCCTATAATCATTCCCTCATGTATGTCAATTCAAGAAAACATCTAAATGAATGAAGGAAATGGTGAGGTATAAAATAAATCACTCATAGGACAACTCAACTTACTCTCTCTCTCTCCAAGCATTCCTACAAGAATATTCCATTCCCAAGACCTCAAATTTTAAAATTACTCCCTTGACTCCCAAATAAACTCAATAACTTATTCATTTCCCTCCCATCATCTCACTTCTTGAATATAATCCTATTTTATGGAGAATAAATGAAGAAGTTACATATATAACTGATTTTCAAGAATAGAGAGGTGAAGATGAGGAAAGCATGCATGAAGAATAAATATTTATTGTTAGTCCCCTTGGTGAGAGAGAAGGCATTTCATATTTTAAACTAGATGAAGAAGTTTCAATAAAATATAAAAGATATGTTGACTTGTTTCAAGAGCTTCCTTGTAATGTTATTGAACATGAATAAGAGAAGGTAAATCCTTGCTTTAATCTCCTTTATACCAATTAAGAGCAGGGTGAAGATTTGTTTGAATCTTTGGAATTAGGTTACTCACTTATCATAGGTGATTATGATTTGAGTAAGGAAATAAGATGTAGTTTTGGTGAGCTAATTAATAAGCTAGATAGTGAAAGTCTTGGAAATTTACTTTTTTAAGAGGAAACCTCATTATATTATGATATTTTTGACATTCTTAGCATGGCTTATCATCCTCTCACCTCATTTTTAGATCTTGATGTACCCTTGGAATACAATGGGAATATATTTTGGCCTCAATTTCTCAAGGAACAATAAGATATCATTGGTATAAACCATAATGAACAAGTTGAAATACTTCAAGATAATACTAATGACCAAATATGTTACTTTAATTAGTTATATAAGGTTCATGATGTAGTAGGTCTTACAAACCAATATATAGACATCTTGGAGACCATGGCAAAAAATGAACAATAGAAGGTAAAGAATGAAGAAGACCAATATGTGTTTAATGGAGATATATTTGATGATGTAGACCTATTATAAGACATGTAAAATGTGTTTTCAATCAAGAATAAGGCTTATCCAAGTATTAATTCAATAAAATGTGATTTAACACATCATTGCATGCCTCATGAAGTAAGTGATCCAAAAACTATTCCTTTTGATCGTAGAGGAGGATTATTTGAATGTTATTTATAGTTAGTTCAGCTTTCCTCCAAGTGATATTTAACACATTATTTTTCTTACATTTTATTTCAGTAAGTGATTTACTAACACATGTGTTTTGTTAGTTTAGTTTCCTTGCTTTGTTTTATTTACTTATATTGTCTTTGAGGAGTATAAAAATTTATCTTATCTTGAGTAAATATTTTTTATAGTCATTGATCATGATTGTTTTTTAATGTAAAAATGATCTCATGAGTCTAAAAGAGATTTCAATGGTTTGGTTATCAAGTATAACAAGCATAATTTAGAGTTGATTCACCAAAATGTTGATAATTTTTACCTCATAGGTCAAATTTTCACCCCTACTACTTTAAAATTTTCATGTCAGGAAATGGTGTAATTTTTCAATCCTGAAAAGATCCAATGCATACATCTTGTAGCATTTTCAATAGGCTTCTCAAGTGATTATAGAAGTTTTAGTGCCAAAAAGGCTAGTTTTTAGGTCATCCACATAGTTATTCAAGGTGAAATTTATCGTATGTAATTTTAAGTACCTTATTTATCCATTATAAGGTCAAACAAGTGATTTGGAAGAGGTTTTTGGTCTTAAAATTAAGGAAACTAATTTATCTGTCATATTAACCTCTTTGATAACTTTAAAAGGGCCATCAAATTTTTATTGATATGGGAAAGAGAGAGAGATTAAAGTTCAAATATATTGGCAAATTATATGTACCCTAATTAAATTCAGATTAGTGGCATTGGTTGTAATGTTCATTCCCCCATCTTTATGAACAATTGCTAAGAGTGTAGGGGGTCTAAATGGCCTATTCATCAAGACAGAGTCCAGGTTTGCCTCCATTTATTTGAATTATATATCGATGGATAAAAATAATTTTAATGGAATTATGTAAATTTTAAATAATACATTTTTCATGTTTGAACCATCAACTAATTTTCCTTGATAAGGGGCTTATTGACAAGAAATGGGTTACCTGTCTTGACTTAAGATTGGGAAATTTTGATAAATCAGTAGAATTTATTTATTTTTAGGATTTTTTATGGTAATTTTTTAGGTAAAATACATATATTTCATCCAATAAATTTTTTATTTATTTTCATTTTGAAAAATCTCTTACTTGAGACAGCCTAGTTGGTCATTTGGCCCTTCCACAAGGTTTAAATGAAGATATAATGAGATTCTCAGTGTGTGAAGAGAATATTAGTTTAGTTTTCATGATATTTAGGGGATTAAAAAGTATTATAAATTATAAATTTACCATTTTAATATATTCCATATGAGGTCAAAGGACCACGCTCTCTCAAGAGCTCAAAATCTCTCTTATAGGCCTAATGAGCATTCTAAAAGGACATCATGGTAGGTAATAAAGGTTATAAATATTCATGAAGATAAAGAGGTTAATTTTGAGGTCATAAAATTATTTTATAATGTTCATGGAGTCCTAGATATGACTAAAAACACTCCTAGGTGTAAAAAGTCTATTTTAAGCCTAAAATACCTAAAGAACACAGTCAGACTATGTGTGACTATAATGTTAACTTGTAAGATCTTTGTAAGGATTGTATATCTTCATAAACATGTTTATGAGGTTTTGTATGAAATTATAAGTGGTATATTCTGATTTAATACTATTATATTTCTCTAAGTGTCACCAAGGTACAAAAAAACCATGAAGAAAACCTCTTTAGAGCTCAATTTAGCATAAGTTAAGATATTTTTACATTTTTAAGGTGATGGATAATTTATTGTTTTCATTGTTATTTATACCTAATTTGGTAATTTTATGAATTTATGAATATATTTTTTAAAATTAAGTTTAATTAGGGTCTTAAGTTCACTTTTGTCCTAGGAGACCAACCTCCCACCTCTCCTCATTTTGTACACAGGGAGAATTCTCCACCTACAGCAGTCACCTATGAAGATATTTCAAAAAGTGTCATGTTGAGCATGGAATTGAGTAAATATTAAAAGTATCTAATGGAGGATTAATTAAAAAAATCAAATTAAAATATTATTAATATATGTTCATTCAATTCTCCACCTCACATTCTCCAGCATGGTGATCTCAATCCATACAAACAATAACCTATAGCCAGATGGTCTTGAGACTAAGTACATAGTCAAGATGCCTATGTAAAGTGAAATTATTATGTATAAGGTCAAGGGGATAAAAATTTATCTATAAGGATGGATAGTCTAAGTAAAATATGACTTAATTCATGACCAAGAGAGATTATTTATAGTCAATAAGGTAAAATCTAGCCTCAATCTATACAATGGGCATAAATGGCTTCATAGAATTTGTACAAGTTTAGTCAAGAAAGTTAGAGTTGATAGAAGGTGGATTGATGCTTGGTTATACATTTTTCAGACCATTAATAATTATTGATAATGTATTAAGTGGTTTACAGTGTCAATAAATCCAAAGACTTAAGAAGTGGTTTCTAGCTTATACAACCAAATAGAGACATACAGGCTTTAAGCTTATAGGTCCTCTTTTAAGACCAAGGTAAACATATCCAATATAAATCAAAACTGATCATGAATACCTAAATTTTATGCAAATGAAGATAGTGTTACAAAACCTAAAAAATCAATTAGACCACTCTCAATTTGGAAGTAGTCTTGAAATTGAGTTGATAAATAGTCATGATCCCACCTACAGTACTATGTACAGATTATGGAGGGAAGTTAAGAATGATATGATATTATAATAGGCTCTATAATACCTTGATGGAATGTAATAATTTTTTTAACCTTTAAAACATCATGTAAATAGAAATCAATTCATTAGTTTAAAAGGATGGAGATCTAAATACCTAATATAATCATCACCCTAAAAGAGACACCTACAAACTTCAAGCTTAAGAACACATGATAGTTAAGACTAAAGTGAAAATAGAGGTATATATGATATTTTTATTAATATTAAAATATATAATTATTATTCATATTGTCATTTTGATTCCAAAGATAAATCATGTAAATACTGATCAAAATTGAAGCTTCAGAATCTCATACATCATCAATCCAAAACCCTATAGTCACAGGCTATCCAACCAATATTAAGAAGATATTAATGATTAAAGATTTTAAAATTAGTAAAAATGATGTTTGTTTATTTTAAAAATATGTTCATGACCATATAATATCCATAATAATATTGGAAGTAGTCATTTTTTTATCTCAGACATGGCCCACTCTTTTGGCAAGGGGCAACCTTGAGATGAAGAGATTTTTAGATTCAAAGCATGAAAAAAGTTTAAAAACCTCATTTAGGGATGTTTATTCAAAATAAACACATGAAATTTTTTTCCATACACTTCTAGGAGGCACCAAATCTCAGGTTTCACCCAAATGCCCTTGAGGGCTAATAAGGAGATAGGCTCTAAACCTCAAATAGCCTGACCAATACACCATGGGCATACAATAGGGTAACAAGGAATAACAAATAATGTGAAATAATGTTGTGTTTTTTATAGGTATTTAAACCTATTCCAATAGTAATTATCAGTTTATAGACCCAACACATAAAGTAGACCCCTCTCAAAGCTTAAGAGAACTAAACATGCCACCCAAAGAACAACTTTGTATACTCGTACCATATCTCACACTTTGAATAGGAATATGATACATTTGGAATATATTAATAGGTAAATAAATAATTTTTTCCAAGTGTAATGAGCTCATTTTGTGGTCTATTTTTTTATGAATTATCGTTAAGACCCCAAATAGGTCTTAAACTTTATTAAACCCTAATAGTGATCAGGCATGGAAAAAAGACCTAAAATTCATATATAATTAAATAATTTTATCATGAAAAATATATTATGTTATTTAGGACTCTAATGAGGTTATGAACATGTACTTTTATGCTTATGTCACTTGTATGAATTGCTACAAATACCCTATTTTTTCATGTTTTTGGTGTTTTTTAAGTGTTTTGAGAAGGGGAAAACTTCCAAATCATGGTATGAGGTATTTTTTAAGTTATAATAGCCATTAAAGACCAAAAAAATTCATAATATATTCTATAAGTGATAAAATAAGGCCCATTTTCTAAGGCAATCCCAAATAGGCTCAACATAAGACTAGGTGGTAAGGTGGTTTCTTAGTTTGCATACTTCTATAGTGTCTCACGACCCTAAAATTGACATGGAGGTTATTTATAGAATAGGTAAAATTAATCACATAATTTTGGGCTATTTCAAATATTTGGGAACTTTTTGGAGCAATATTTATCTTTCTAGGCATAAGAGGCCTAATTCAGCCTAATTGGAGAAGAAAATGAAGGGAAATGAGTACTTTCACTTGGATTATGATCATGAATTTTTGTGTGGATTTTTAAGGGGATATAGGGTGATAAAAAAAATTCTTATGTTTCCATGTTCATCCATATAATATTTTGGATAAGGAGCTTTACATGTTTTTAGGGTTATAAGTAATGGGTGCTTTAGTAAGAAAATTGAGTAAAATTGAATATTTTAGGCTATTTTATGGATCCAAATGATTTTTTAATGTATAAATTAATTTTTAGGATCCATTCATGGATAAAATTTATCTGTTTCAAATCAAAACTCTTCTTTCTCTCTCTTATGCTTCTTTGCTCATGAAGGAGTTAAGTTGTCAAATCAACTAAATTGATGCATACGATTCATTAAAAAAGATTTTCAAAGTTCATCCTCACCTTACACACTAATTTTGAGACAAGAAAAAGTCATAATTTTTTTATGAGAATGATTCAAGGTTTGAAATGGTCCCTAAGACCCCTAACAAGAGCTTCCTTCCTTCTAATGCCTAGGGTGTTGAATAAGTCAAACAAACATTAAAGACTCCTAAAAACCTCAACTAGGTGGAGAGACCTCATAAATTAAGGAGAGTCATTATTAAAATTAATACTTGAATGTAGATTTATGACCTAATTTCAAGGAAAGGTCATTTTCTATTCAAGGGAGGCATTCAACCAACAATATAGGCTTCTTTAGTAAGGATTTAGGCACTGTTATTGGTCAAACTCCACTAATCAAGGTTAAGGACTTGCTTCAAGACTAATTAAACCTTAAATACATGTCTCAACATGAACCTGTATCCCATTTTTCTATAGGTGCAAGAAAGATATTCAAGGAATACTACATTGGTTTTTAGGAATACTAAGTGAAGGTTTCATTTCTTAGTTTTAGGGTTGTCTTGTCTCTTTCTGATGCATGGCATCATACACTCTTTACTCTCTTTGGTCATTTTTTTTTACTCACTAGTGATTCATCAACCTAGAGAAGATCTTATACTATCCTAAGATCTTTTTCTTTTATACACAATAATTCTTAAATTGCTCTTTATGACTGAAAGTACATTGTTAGGACTAAAATCTCTTCTTAAAAAAATCAAACATATTCTATTGTGGCCCACTAGGTCTATCTTAGGAATTACCTAGACTTACAATCTTTAATTATAGATGCCAAAATAACAATTCTAACTTACTTCCTTACACTCGTTATCATAGTCCTTATTAGTATTTTTCTAAAAATATAATCTTCATACCAAAAAATGGTTTTAATATCTCTATAATGTTTTGAACC
This sequence comes from Torreya grandis, assembly GCA_037957365.1. Classification (NCBI taxonomy): domain Eukaryota; kingdom Viridiplantae; phylum Streptophyta; class Pinopsida; order Cupressales; family Taxaceae; genus Torreya; species Torreya grandis. The sequence goes on along the minus strand of JARHVA010001427.1, from coordinate 613,693 downwards.
CTTCATATAGGTTATTCAAGTCTTGACTAAACACTTCACAATCTTCTACTAATCATCAAATCCATTAGTCCTAAATACTATCTTAGGTTTGCATATAAATTTAATGACCTTTGGAATATATTATTCTCCTTATTTTACCCTTGATAGGATTTTAGATATTATTTTCAATTCTATAATTTTAACTAGAATCATACCTTCCATTGTGCATAAAAATCTTATGAAAAATATTAGGAGGTAAAATGTCTTTGACTGATGGTTCCCTTCATATCCTTATCATCTTATGCATATCCTTCATCTAATCCATGAATAATGACTCATGAATTCTTATTTGAGGTAGATTTACATATTCTTCACAATATCAAACTGTCAACATCATATAACATCTATAAACTAAAAAGAGATCTAAATTGATCCAATAGAAAATCTATGCATGGTGAGTTTATAATAATGTTCCATTTTGACACTTTGCTTAAAAAAATTTAATGTTGAACAAAATGATCTAGGTGATTATCTGTCAATAAGTCAAATATATAGAATGGTTTCCCTATAATCACATCAATGTATTTATCTTGTGAATAAAATGACACCATACAACAATAAAAATATATCAATATGTCTATGCTCTTATTCATCACAAATTATAGCTGTATAAAATGGTGACTTAGTATTTAATATTAATATTTAAACATTTCATGATCCATACATTATCACATAATTATATTTAATTTATAATGCAAAACATATACCACTTACAATCTAATCTAGTGTTGTATTATAGAATTTGTAAATATCTATAAACAATAATCTCGATCTACTAAACCAAAATTTATGTGAACAGTCCTTTAACTACTATGCAATAGGAAATATATTTGTTCCTTGCCCATATGAGATTATTAATTAAATACAAATGAATCTCTATTGAATACACCTAGATTAAATTAAATCATCTTTCTATTGATCAACACCGTTGAAATGATCTTAGCAACCTCCAGGATTAATACAAGCTCGTATATTCATTTATAATCTTCATACAATAAAATAGTAGACTTGAACCTCATTTATACATATAATTATTATTAAAATACAACTAATTATTAATAACACATATTTATTCAGGTCCATTTAAAACATGTTTTTGCTACTTCCTTGTAGTAGTTTTTAGGCTTTGCTTGTGGTCTTGGACGATCTTTCATTCTTTCTTTGTAACAGGGTTTTGGGGCCCCTTCAAAACTTGCTTTTACCTCAATCTAAAACACATATTTATTCAAATGGTAATGACTCTACAGAATATTATATATTTTTTGACTGTAGACTCCTCATCTCCTTATACAACTATGGATTTTTCCTTTTTTAAAGTTTGTACTCAACCTTGAATGCCTCCTCTTAGCTAGGTCAATGTTTATCACATCCTTGAAGGTGCATATAAACTTAGAGTGACCCAAATTTTCTAAGACTTTCTTTCAACTATTGGAACTTAACTTAGCAAACTAACTTTTACAAGACCTATCAAGTAATTACAATATATTTAATAACCTTACAAGGTAAATGATCTCAAAATACCCTTAGCTATGTAATATACCTTCTAGAAGACTTATTAGACTCATCAATCACTATAGTTTATCATATAATTACATAAAAGTATTTTAATGTTTAAATTTGTATTTTGGATGGAAACCTCCAAAGACATTCAAAAGACATATAACAAGCTCCTAATGTCTCAATGAGGTTTATTGAGACCAAATATACCTATCTAAGACTAATTATAAGACCATATATACATATTTGTAGGATGCTTCTACATCAAACCACCAAGGTACAAAAGAATTTTTTCATGGATTTAAATCTTCTAGGATACCATGATTTGTTTTCAAAATATGGTGATTGGTACAAGCATAGTTTGTGCTTCAAAATTTACTCGTCCAAATATAAGTTAGATCTCTCTAGATATTGTTCCTCATTCTTCTTATCTACATAAGAAACAAACAAATTAACAAAAACCACCTCTTCCTTATGATTTTGAGACTCTTCATCCTTTATTGTAAGTATTGACTTCTTTTCAATTGCATCATCTTGAAATTGTACCACTACTTGTTATTCTTTCTTATTAAACATATCTTGTCCCATATTTATATCTCCTTTGATGAAATTATTGTTTTCCAAACATTGTTTTTCATTTTCACTAGTATCATCATCCCCAAATTCTTCATTATTTTTCTTTAGGACAACTTCACTCTTTTCTTGTATCTACTATTCACATAACAGTTCATTGACCTTAATTCCATCCAAGGCAATTTCCATTAAATAACTAACTTTTTAAAGAAATCTTTCAAGATAATCCATATTTATTACCAAATACAAGTCATTAGAAATTCCATTAAACAACTTATCCATTTGTTCTATTGATAAAATCTAGGTTTTTGAAAGCAAATCAGGGTCTTCATTAACTTGTTTATGGATTTCTTGTAATGCCCTACTTGCCATAAATGAATCCCTATATACCTATATATTTGAACCACATTTTGGATTTCCTTTGAATTATTTCTTCATGATTTTACCTTCTATTTTTTTTTCTTATTGCTTGCCTTTATAAAAAAATGAAAATGTATTTTAAATTCCATGATTTAAACAAAACTTTATACCTATTCTGATGTTTTCCCCTATCATATGGAAAATTTGTTGTCCATCCAAATACAACTACAAGTTTACCTAATTATTTCAATTTTTACATATTTTTTATGCTTCTCATTATATATATACATTCAACATATTCAATTGATTTTTCAAATGACAATTTATCCATTTGAAAACATTATTTACCTATTTCTTCCACTACTTCCATTATTTGTTTCTCTTTAAATTTTATTGAATATCTCTTAACAATTCTTCATTCTCTTTCACCTTCATATCTATTTATACTTTTATACCTCTTTTATCAAAATCTATCATTGCTTTGCCTTTCATAACGCCTATTGTAAGGTCATAACTAGATCTTTTTGTCTTTAAGAATGCTTATTCATACTCACACTCTCCATTAATGGAATTCTCCACAAATTTATTAGACATATGTGATGAAAAAAAATTCCATGTCAAAATACATAATATATTTACCAAATGATAAACAAAAATACCTTGTTAATCCCTTTGGGACTATCTCTTTGCAACTCCATGTTTTGCATTTCTTTATTTCCTAATTATTAATATATTATCTTCACCTTTTTGTGAACTAAGTCTCTCATCCATGACTTTGTATTCTTTTTCATTTTCTTGACTACTTGTATCTAGCCATTCTTCACATGTGTCATCTTTAATAGATGCTAAGAATGCATCTATCACTTTTTCATCCTTGTTTGAACTCTTCAAAACCAAAACTTCTTTGATCTCTTCTACTTGTTCTTCTTGATGCACCTTTGAAGATGATAATTCAAGACTCGTTAACATTTCTTCAAAATAAATTACCTCATTTATGGAATTGTCTTCTTATTTCTCTTTACCTACAAACATAAATTCACACAAAATATCAGAACTAAAACTTTGAGGCTTGATTGCCTCTCCTTTGTCTTCTCCCTTAGATCGAGTCTCTAACATCTTTATCTATTTTCTTAGATTTTTTATCATCTAATGTCTTTGCTTTATTTTCATAAGTTTCTTTACTAGACATATTTCCTTTTGATTTATTTCTACTATCAAATTTTCAATTTCACTCTCTTTTAGGTGCTTCATCATGAGATGTAACTTATATATCATCTCTTTCAACTCTTATATTTCACTTTACTTGATTAACCCTTCCTTCATTGGGTTACTTTTATTTTTCTTCTAGTTCTCCCTTGGAATTTCTTCCATATTATTTTCTCTTTCTCACTATAACTTTTGTCTCAACCAAATCCTTGGTCTCTTGACAAATTTCTCCAAATCTCACCTAGATCTATTTCACTTTGGTCTTTTGACTTTCCCTATCTAAGTATTCTTTCTTCAATCTACACTTTAAAAAACCACTATGCTCTTCACCACTTGAGCTTTTTTTAGATCTTCTTTACTGAGCTTCCTCTGAGCTCTTTTTTTTTACTTAATCCTTAATGGCTTACAACTGCCAGAACCACAACTTGTTGTAAAACCTTCAACACTACAACTTGTAAAATTTTTTCAACATAAAATTTTAAAAAAATAAAATTCATATCAACTTCCTACAACATGAAATATTCAAAATTTCATATAAATCAATAACATACCTTCTTCCTTGAGCTATGCTCTATGTTGTGTGCTTTTTGTTTCTGTTCCCTCTACCTTAAACCTTGTACAAATTATCCTACTCATATTCTTATTGATCACAAATAGATTACCAAATATTTTCATTTACCTAACTTGCATATGAGCTCTAATACCACAAATGATGCAGGGCATCATACACCTCTTTACTCTCTTTGTCCATTTTTTTTACTCACTAGTGCTTCATCAACCTAGAATGGCTCTTATACTATCATAATATTTTGTTCTTTTATACACAATAATTCTTAAATTTCTCTTTATGACTTAAATTCCTTTTTTAGGATTGAAATCCCTTTTTAAAAAATCAAACATCTTCTATTGTGGCCCACTAGGTCTATCTTAGGTATTACCTAGACCTACAATCTTTAATTCAAGATGCCAAAATAACCATTCTAACTTACTACCTTACACTCATTGTCACATTCCTTATTAGTATTTTTCTAAAAATATAATCTTCATACCCAAAATTGATTTCAATATCTCTACAGTGTTTTGAATCCTTCATATAGGTTATTCAAGTCTTGACTGACCACTTCACAATCTTCTACTAATCATTAAACCCCTCAGTCCTAAATACTATCTCAAGCTTGCATATAAATCTAATAACATTTAAAATAGATTATTATCCTTCTTTTACCCTTGATAGGGTTTTAGCTATTCTTTTCAATTCTATAATTTTAACCAAAATCATACCTTCCATTAAACATAAATACCTTATGAATAATATTAGGAGGAAAAATGTCTTTGATTGGTGGCTCCCTTGATATCCTTATCATCCTATGCATATTCTTCATCTGATCCATGAATGATGACTCAAAAATTCTTATTTGAGGTAGATTTATATATTCTTCACAAGATCAAACTATCAACATCATATAACATGTACAAACTAAAAAGAGATCTAAATTGATCCAATAGAATATCTATGCATGGTGAGTTTATAACAATGTTCCATTTTGACACTTTGCTTAAAATTTTTTAATGTTGAACAAAATGATCTAGGTGATTATATGTCAATAATTAAAATATATAGAATAGTTTCCCTATAATCACATCAATGTATTTATCTTGTGAATAAAATGACACCATATAACAATAAAAATATATCAATATATCTATGCTCTTATTCACCACAAATTGTAGCTATATAAAATGGTGATTTAGTATTTAATATTAATATTTAAACATTTCATGATACATGCATTATCACATAATTCTATTCAATTTATAATGCAAAATATAGACCACTTACAATCTAATCTAGTGTTATAATATGGAATTTGCAAATCTCTGTAAACAAATATCTCAATCTGCTAGACCAAAATTTATGTGAATAGTCCTTTAACTATTGTGAAATAGAAAATATATTTTTTCCTTACCCATATGAGATTATTAATTCAATCCAAATGAATATATATTAAATATGCCTAGATTAAATTAAAGTATCTTTCTATCGATCAACACCGTTGAAATGACCTTAGCAACCTTTGGGATGAATATGAGCCTTATATGCATCTATAATCCTCATACAATAAAATATCAAACTTAAACCTCACTTATACATACAATTATTATGAAAATATAACTAAGTATCAATAACACATCTTTATTTACACAGTAATGACTCTATAGACTACTATATTTTTTTTGACTATAGACTCATCTCTTTATATAGCTATGGATTTTTCCTTTTTTAAAGTTTTTCTTCGACCTTGAATATCTCCTCTTTAACTGGGTCGATGTTTATGACATCCTTGAAGGTGTATCCAAACTTAGAGTAACCCAAATTTTCTGAGATTCTCTTTCAATCATTGGAAATTAACATATAAAACTAAATTTTACAATACCTATCAAGTAATTAAAATATCTTGAATAACCTTACAAGGTAAATGATCTTAAAAGACCCTTAGATATGTAATATACCTTTTAGAAGACTTATTAGACTCATCAATCACTACATTTTATCATATAATTACATAAAATTATTTTAAAGTTTAAATTTTTATTTTAGAGGGAAACCTCTAAAGACCTTCAAAAGACCAATAACAAGCTCCTAATGTCTCAATGAGGCTTATTGAGAACAAATTGACCTATCTAAGACTAACCATAAGACCATATCTACATATTTTTTGGATGCACCTACATAAATTTCTCTCTTCTCTCTCATACTATCTATATGTAAGCCAAGTTTTGGTATTTGAAACAATCCTTAACCTAAGTTTTGGCAAGGCCATTATAATAAAAACACTTATACTTGCCTATATTAAATAAGACTGAATTCATGCCTCCTGAAAGCTTGATTTTAGTGTATTTTCATGATTTTTTGATGAATGAAAGTGATAGTAAAGACTTCATTTCATTTTCTCCTTTACTCCTTACCTATTTATAGGTTTTAGATTATCCTTATAGGTTGCATAAATTTATCTAATCATCTTGTATGTATGGCAAGTGTTATCTTTCCTTAGAGTCTTTGAGAGACTTATTGATTAGTTTCCTTAGATCATGCATCAAGCCAAGCCTCTGTGTGAAACATTGATGTATATATACCTATATTTTGAGAAATGAAATTAGGTTTAGGATCTTATTCAATCTTCTTAGTGTATACTACATTAGTGGAGGTCACATTTTGGTGTATCACCCTAGTTAGATAGGTTTTAGTTTCAATTTACCTTCTCTTTTCCTTTGCAAGATGGTAGAGTATAAGAAATATAATAATTAATACTTCAAAGTTATGTATCTATTAAAATATATAGATTAAATCCATCTATTAGGCCACCCATATCCTAGGATTGTCTCCATGTTACTTCAAACTTTGAAGGCCTAAAACTTCCTTCACAAGGATGAAAATCTAGTAGTCAACTTGTGGCTAACCTTGGTATTATGAAGAAGAATAGAGAAATTAGACTTTGTGTAGATTTCCATGATTTAAATAAGGTCTCACACAAAGATCATTATCCATTTCCATCAATGTAATAAATATTACAACTAGTAACTAGTTTATAAAGGTCCTCATTATTGGATGGTTATAGTGGATATATTTAGATACTTGTGAAGGAAGAAGATCAATTTAAGATAAATTTTACTACCAAGTGGATCAATTTTTATTATATTAAAATCCCATTTAGATTGTCTAATTTAGGAGCAACATTCTAGATATCAATAGATATGAGATTTCGAGGTCTAATTAATAGTTTTGTTATTGTATATTTAGATGATGTTCATACATTTTCAAAGAATGAAAGTGAGCACATGATTCATCTCAAGGAGGTGTTCAAGAGATGTAGACAATATGGGGCATCACTTAATCCTAATAAGTGGGTGTTTTTGGTACATGAAGTTAAACTACTTAATCATGTTATTTCTAAACATGGTTTGAGCATCTATCCTGAAAGGATAGATTCCATTCTTGTATTATCCATTCCTAAACATAATAAGGAATTACAAATTTTTCTTGGGAAAAAAAACTTTATAACAAGATACATATCTTATTTTGAAACTTTTCCAAAGTCACTTACAATAATGCTTAATAAAAATTAGAGTTTTATTTGGACTAAGGAGGGCATGAGGAGTTTTGAAGAGATCAAATAAGAAATATCTAGTGCTCCTATTCTCATTAATAATAAATTTTCATGGGATTTTATCCTATATGAATATGCTAACATGGACATAATTTCATAGATACTGATGTAATAAAATTAGAAAGCCTAAGAGTAGCCCATAACATTCTTCAGTTAAGGCCTGGAATAATATGAGATAAGATACACCTATGTAGAGAAACATGTACTTTCAATAATTAGATATATCAATAAATTTAGACACTTGATATCTAACAACATGATCTATTTAATGGTTTTTCATCCTTGCATCATAGAGTCTTTATTGAACAAATACATGAGTGAGAATAGGTAATGTTGGATAAGAAGAGTGATGTAATATGATGTTGAGATAAATATTAATAAGCTAATTAGAGGTAAAGGATTATTCGAACACTTAGTCTAAGACTTAAAGGAAAACAAGGAGAGATTTTTGGTCTTAAATGAGGAATAAATTATAGCTAATCATACATTATCACTAAGATGGTTTTAAGACATGGTAAGATAACTCTAATATGGTATGTATCCTCCAAACTTAAGTACATCAACGATAAGGTATATCAAACTATAATCCATTCTTTTTCTCCTTATTGATGGAGTATTTTTCAAGAAGGATATCAATGGAATGTTTTTGAGGTACATAGATGTTAGGTTGTGGAGCTAAAAGCTTCATTGATGCAGACATGGAGGAGGTTGTTGAGTTCTAGGGATACCAGCATCGGTAGTGCAACTGATGTCGGTCATCTTTAGTGCAAAGGGAAACTAACATCAGCAAGAGTCGGTCGATGTCGGTCACCTCCAATCAGACAATGACCAACGTTAGTCACCTGTGTGGTTCCATAACTGTTTGTTACATGAATAGTTAGTTTGTTGAACCGATTGTTTGCATGTAAAAGGCTATTTTGAGTCTTGAGCTGCGTGTCTAATTATTGTAAATTAGAAGTTTAAGTTATTTTTTAGTATGGGATCTATTTATAGACCCATTGGCATGTATTGTAATTATGAAGAGCAATAGAGGAGGGCAAGGTAGATCCTTCAAATTGTAAGAACAGGGTGATCTGCAGGTTGTTACAAGATCAGGGAGAAGTTCTACATGGTAAGTAAGATCATTTGAGTTGCATGTTGTTGCAAGTTCATGGGAGATCTACTTGAAGTACTTTGAGTACTTGGGTACTGGCAGTGTTATTACTGACTAGTTGGAGGTGAACAACAACTCTGTGTTTGAGTTATGTGTTGGGACTATTTTTGGTAGGAGAGTGAACTCTTGAGGGAAAGAGATCTATACATCTGAGAGGTGTGGAAGATTGTGGCATCTTCATTGTATTTCCTTCTAGCATGAGTATTAATACAAGATTGTGTATTGTATCTCATATTCTGTATCATTTGTGAATTCTAGTTACTTGTTAATTCTGGTATAATTTCGTGTTTAGTTGCTTATACAAGGTAATCATATTGTAATCTTATTGAGGAGTTAGATCCTGAAAAGTGGTATCAGAGTATTTATGTTCTAGGTGCCTTAAAAGTGGTATCAGAGCTTTTGGTTGGGTTACTAACAGGTTGTATCAGATTTGGTTAGTGTTTGTTGATTACAAGTCACTCATAGGGGTTTCTGTTTGAGTGGGAGTATAGCAATGGCAGAATAAATTAAGCTACAAATGGAGAAGTTTAATGTCAAGAACTATCAATTATGGAGGATGTAGATAGAAGATTATCTGTATCAAAAAGATCTTTACTTACCATTGGGTGGGGTTGATAGCAAGCCCCTAGATATGAAGGATGAAGAATGGAATGTTCTTGATCAGAAGGCTCTGGGAACTATAAGGTTGAGTCTTGCATCATCTGTGATTTCTAACTTATCACAGGCTAAGACAATAATAGAGTTGATGGAATCTTTGGCAAATTTATATGAAAAGCCCTCAGCTTCGAATAAGGTATTTCTTATGAAGCAATTATTTAATTTGCAAATGTTGGAAGGTGGATCTGTACATAGTCATCTTAGTGATTTCCATGGTTTGGTAAACCAGTTAAATTTATTCAATATTGTTTTTGATGATGAAATTAAGGCTCTCTTAATCTTATGCTCATTACCTAAAATTTGGGAGAGTTTGGTAATGGTAGTTAGTAATACTACATCTGCTTCAAAAATCTTAAAAGTGGATGATGTTGTGAGTGTAATCTTGAATGAAGAAATTCATAGGAAAAGCATAGGTGAATCATCAGGGAATGCTTTGAGTGTTGAAAGTAGGGGAAGGCAAAGAGAGAAGATCGAGCATGGGAGATCAAGGTCAAAGATAGGTAGGAGATCCAAGTCCAGGTATGGTAGAATAACCTATTAGAAATGTGGAAAGCAAGGGCATGTAAAGAGAGATTGTTGGTTGGTTGAAGATCAGCAAGAAGGAACTAAAGAAGCAAATGTTGTAGGTATTGTTGCACATGATGCTCTGGTATGTTCCTTAGATAAAGTAGAATCTTGGGTTTTAGATTCTAGTGCCTCTTTCCATGCATCCCCAAATAGGGAATCTTTTCATGAGTATGACCAAGGAGACTTTGGAGAAATTTATTTAGGGGATGGTAAGCCTTGTAAAATGGTTGGCAAAGGGAAAGTGAAGTTGAAATTATAGACGGGCAACACATGGGTGTTGAAGGAGGTCATGCATATCCTAGTCCTGAAGTGGAATTTGATTTATGTTAGAAAGTTGGGTGATGAGGGTTGTACAATAACTCTCACAACAGACTCTTAGAAAGTTTCCAAGGGTGCACTTGTTGTAGCAAGAGGTAAGAAATTAGGTATGCTTTATCTATCTACTTGTATTACTAATTCTCCTTCTGGTTTATCTACTTTAGCTATAGATTTGAAGATGTGGCTTAATAGGCTTGGTGACATGAATAAGAAGGGGATGCATGTTCTTAAGTCAAAGGGTATGCTTTCGGATTTGAAAAGCATGGATCAAGATTTCTATAAGCAAAAGAAGAAAGTGACATTTCTTGAGAAATCCGATGTTCGTGACAAGAATAAGAAAGCCTTGGTTTTCAAGGAGAAGATCATGGACAGAGATTAGTGCAAGGGGCTGAAGAATTTTGAGCAGAGCAAGGTTGATTTGGACAAGATTTTGATCCAAAAGGAGCTGGTAGGTAAAGGTCATCACTCACAAGTAAAACATAAATACTGACGTCAGTTAGAAAATTGATGTCGACATCCAGATAGGGACTGACATCGGCCATGTGCAGCCTGATGTTAGTGACTCTAGATAAGTAAACATCGGCATTGGTCAGGGGGAACTGATGTCGGTGATGAGGCACTCGCATGGAACTGACGTTGATCGGGTGCAGACTAAGATGTGACTGGCATCGATCACTGAGATGGATTTTGGGTGGACAACAAGCTGTTAAGGAGTCTCAAATGCCCATATGGAGGACTGAAAGGGTAAGTAAGCCTTAAATTCATCATTTCCCTTCTTTACACTACTTGTTACTCATTGATGGTCAAGAACCAGGAAGTTATTAAAGAAGTAGAGCAGGTAAAATCTAAGAAACAATGGGAGCTTGGCATGGATGAGGAATGTGATTCCTTGGAGAAGAACCAAATGGGATTTTTTGGTGGAGTTGCCAGCTAGAAGAAAGCACTGAGAAATGAATGGATTTTTAGGATAAAGAAGAGCAAGAATAGACACATGAGATGGAAGGCCTAGGTATATGGTCTTGAGTAAGCTGCAAGACAATGGAGGTTTGACCATTGTGTTTCTCTTTACCAGGTTGGGTAATATTAGCTACATTATCTTGTTAATATATGTTGTGCTTGTTGTAGGGTCACATATGTAGGGAGTTGCTGAACTAAAGGTAAAGTTAGTTCAGAGGTGTGTCAAGAGGAATCTAGGAGCAACAAGATTATTTGGCATGAGTGTGTTCTAGAGACATGGAAGGTCATAGGTTGATTTTGTCTCCAAATGATTGTGTGAAACCAGTTAGCACGTCGATTGTTGGATAGTTCTATGAATAGTGTCTTGATTCACATAATGAAGTTAAGTGCATGGGATGTACTAGACCTGAGTTTGCCCAAGTAGTGGGTATTGTTAGCAAGTTCATGGTTAATCTGGTAAAGAAGAACTAGAGGGTAGTTTAGTGGATTCTCAGATATCTGAGAGGGACCAGCAGTAGGTGCACATGCTATGCAGGGTTAAGTTCTTTTCTACATGGGTTTGTAGATGCAAATGTGGCAAGTGATTTGGATGATAGGAGGTGCACCATAGGATTTGTGGTGGTTGGTCTTCAAGAGTGATCTTGAAGAGGGATACAAAGCTAGGAAACAAACTAGATGATGTATAGGTACAGGTATAGTTGCAGCTATTTATCTCCAAGTGGGAGATTGTTAGGTTGTGGAGCTAAAAGCTTCACTGATATAGACATGGAGGAGGTTGCTAAGTTCTAGGGATACTAGCGTCGATAGTAAAACTGATGTCGGTCATCTTCAGTGCAAAGGGAAACTGACATCGGTAGGAGTTGGCCAACATTGGTCACCTCCAGTCAGATAGTGACTGACCTCGGTCACCTATGCGGTTCTAGAACTATTTGTTGCATGAATAGTTAGTTTGTTGAACTAATTTTTTGCATGTAAAAGGCTATTTTGAGTCTTGAGCTATGTGTCTAATTATTTTAAATTAGAAGTCTAAGTTATTATTTAATATGGGATCTATTTATAGACCCATTGGCATGTATTGTAATTATGAAGAGCAATAGAGGAAGGCAAGGTAGATCCTTCCAATTATAAGAACAGGGTGATCTGCAGGTTTTTTCAAGATCAGGGAGAAGTTCTACATGGTAAGTAAGATCATTTGAGTTGTAGGTTGTTGCAAGTTCATGGGAGATCTACTTGAAGTACTTTGAGTACTTGTGTACTGGCAATGTTATTACTGACTGGTTGGAGGTGAACAACAACTCTATGTTTGAGTTGTGTGTTGGGACTATTTTTGGTAGGAGAGTGAACTCTTGAGGGAAAGAGATCTGTACATCTAAGAGGTGTGGAAGATTATGGCATCTTCATTGTATTTTATTTTGGCATGAGTATTAATATAAGATTGTGTATTGTCTCTCATATTTTGTGTCATTTGTGAATTCTAGTTACTTGTTAATTCTGGTATAATTTCGTGTTTAGTTGCTTATACAAGGTAATCATATTGTACTCTTATTGAGGAGTTGGATCCTGACAAGTGGTATTAGAACATTTATGTTCTAGGTGCCTTATAATAGAGCCAAGCCAAGTTAAAATACTACTTGAATAATTTCATGGTGGACAAGGTGGAGGCCTTCAATATCATGAGGGTTGGTAATTATTGGCCAAATATTTTCATAGATTGTCATGTATGGGTAAGGAAGTGAAATAAGTGTGAAATGTTTAAAGGGAAATAAAAAATTGTTGCCTTACCTCTTCAACCTATTTCAATGGATCAACCCTTTATCCAATGGGGTTTGGACTTCATTGGCATCATAAATCCACCTTCAATATTGAGTCATAAGTGGATCCTTACTGCCATGGATTACTTCATTAGATGGATAGAAGTAGTGGCTTTGAAGGAAGAAAATGAATCTAGTGTATTAGACTTTTATAAAGGTTTACTTACAAGGTTTGACATTCCCTATACTATCATTTTAAAAAATGCCATGGAATTTTTGGGAGATAAGATCAGTAAATGGGCTGCCCAATATGGTGCATACCTCAACACATCATCAAATTATTACCCACAAGGTGATGGCCTTATCAATTCCACCAATTAGAACCTTTTAAAGATCATAATGAGGACCATTGAGGATAATTAGAGGACCTGACATTTAAAAATTAAGTCAATTCTATGGGATAATAGAATAACCTTCAAAAGGGCTATAGCTAATTCACTATATAATTTTATTTATGAAAGAGAAGCAATATTACCAATCTCACTTGAGCTCCCTACTTTGAAATTAATTTATAAACTATATTTTTTGGAGAATAAACCTATATAGGTGAGATATGTTCAGATTATGAAGTTGGAAAAAGTAAAAAATTAGTCCATGTTGGCCATTGAAATTCATCAAGCATAAGTGATGAGAAATTTTGATAGAGGATCATATTCAAGGAGTTTCAATGAAGGTGACTTGGTTCTCAAGTGGGATGAAGATATATCTAAACTAGAAAGGCACACCAAGTTTGATTCACTTTGTAGTGGCCCTTACACAATCTACATCTGCAAGTCCCACAATGTTTTACAACTTGCCAAGATGAACGGTGAAAATCTCTCAATCCCAATGAATGTGATACATCTAAAACATTGATGCTAAGAGATTAATTATTTTTTACATAGTTATTCTATTTTATTTTCCTCTATTTATGTTTTGGCACATTAGGTATCTTGTTAGTTAGTTTCCTTGGTTTTGTGTGTCTTTCTTTCCTTTTGTGGAAAGAAAACAACTATCTTGTTTTAGTCATCAGTTGTAGTCATTGCTAGGGTATTATAATGTTTATTTTATAATATCAAATAGAATCCATGAGCCCAAACTAGATTCAAAATTAATGGTTCATAAGCATACCAAACATGATTCCCAACCAAGTCACTAAAATGTTGACAATTTTGACCTCCTAGGTCAAACTATCACCCCTATAATTTGAAACTTTGATTTTCACACTTTTTTTCCCTTATTGATAGCTATCTTGGTCTTGTAATGTCTTTGAAATTTTTTGAGGTAAACATACCCCCATTTTTTAAAAATGAGGACCCTCGTTCAATTTTACAAATTATGCTAAAAATTATGCATTCAACTTGATCAGAGTGCATTATTGAACATCATGTTTTGCTTTAAATTTCATTTGTATGTTAGTACATAAGATTTATTTGATTTTATTTGATGTTGGTAACATTTGTCTCATGTGTTTTTATCTTACATGATCTATGGATCTCCATTAGAATGAACAAGTGTTCATGGGTTCAAGCTTTAGTTTTAATTTGGCTTTAGTCAGTTAATTAATAGTCACATTCAAAATGTTATGTTAACTTATGGTCCTAATTGATTAATTGAATCTAAATCTAAACAATGTTTAAAAATTTAATCTAAATTATTTTAGCCTAAGTTTTTATTAAAATAGATTCATATTTTCCATAGGTCATTTTATTACATTTTAGGCTTAACTTAATTTTAACCTAAGTTTTAATTAAGTTTATTAATTCATTAAAATCTTATTCTAAAATTTATCCTAAGTCTTTTTATATCCCAAGAACTTATTTATTTGATTTTATGGTTCACAGTTATGAATCGAATGCATGACTACCAAATGGAAAAATCTTGTAAGATTAGATTGAAGATCAATCACACATGGATGATCTCTAAAGATAATAAATCAAAGTTATTGGATCAAAGATTGATGGTGATTTTTTTTACATATAAATCCCAATCAATGATTTATGTTTGAGTCTAGGGTCAAAAATTTAGGATCAAAGATCATTGGTGTGAATTTTATCATGCAATGAAGATATAATGGTGAGCACAGAGTCAAAATGTCAAAGGATGTCAAACTCATTATGAAGTAGATAAAGATTAATGGTCCACATTCAATCATATGTTTGATAGATCGGCATCTCAAATTTGATAATACATATCAAAGATCAATGGTACACATTTAACCTAGTAGATGGAGATCGATGGTGTGAAGTAAATCAAGGAGTCAAAAATCCCAAATTGAATGAAAGGTTTCTACTTAGTATACAATTTTAACTAGATGGTGACCATAAAAATGGTACATAGATTGAATGTGAAGCTACCAAGTGGCATGATCTTGGAAGCTTAGGTCAAAGATCAATGATCACATTGAAAATCAAGGCTAAGAGACTCCTAAGGAGATCAATGGAGTGAATTTAATAAAAAATTTAGGGGACATGAGATGATGACATGTTTAGAGGGAAATAATGATCACATTTTAGAATTAAATAAGAATCATGACAAAGGGATGCCATATAGTAAAACATGTCAAATCAAAAGATTTGATGGATGTGAGCATATGAAGGTATAAATACAATATCTAAATGTGATCTAAGTCACCAAAGAACATATTTCAAACTTGATTGTTGCCATTAAAGCTCTGTTTAAACCTCTAAAAATCTATCAAATGTACAAAAATACCTAAATTGTTCCTAGATTCATTATTTTGAGCTAAAAGAGAGAGCTTTGTAATAGAAATTGTTTAAGGAATTTAACCAAATAGCCAGAAGAGTTGAATTTTCATTTTAAAGTGCATAATTTTATTACAGTCATAGTGATGGTAACATATGGAGCTACTTCAAAGAAACTAGTTGAATTTTATTTTTCATCAAATATAGAAGGTTTAGTATTCAAGGATACATATTTTGTAGCTTCCTCATTAAACATTAGAGATAATAATTATTTGAGTTTGTTCTAGATAATTGAAAACTAGGGTATTTTGACCAAATAATAAGAGAAGTTGCTTCTAGTGAAGAGAATTTATGATGACATAAGGTCAATTCAGATGATTGAACTCCATTATAATACTATTAAATTAGATGCACTACACTATATTTATGTCTTGACTCCTATTTTCAAAGATACTAAATTTGACAAAGGTGTGTTGATTCATGAACCTAGTCTAAGGAAAATTCCATATATATCCACTATTGTTATTTATTCTTATTATAAACTATGTAGACCCCAAATAGACCTAGCTTCCATTAATACATGGGCCCAAAAGCATTCCATGATGGATATCCTATCAAAATGGTTAGAGACTGGTAATGAGGCCATTGTTAATCCTATAAATAAAATTCCTAGGAGCCAATTTAGACCTAAGGTTAGAATGGTCATGGCCATGCTAAACAAGCTATATGGATTTACACATATAACACATGTTGAACCAATATGGGTTCTTGTTATCTATTTCATCATTGAGGAAATGGTAGTTCCTCCTTTAGGTAAAATCATTAGCATTTCCTTAAGTAGGTAGATATATGGGATTAAGACAAAGAAGATATATGAATTATACATGATGTCATATCTTCTAGATGCTTTATGTGCCACCACCAAAATCCATAACCAAAGATAATGGTCTCTTAATGGTACTCAAACTATGTCTCAGTACTATTCAAAATTGCACATTTATAAGTATAGAGACCATATCTAGTTTATTTGTGACTGTGTTTACCCTACCTTGATCTAATCAATTAATGATATCCCCATGATGAGGATGACTCCTCTAATCAAGAAATCCATTGATACAATGGGAAACATCTGGTTATATCCTAATTACACAATTATAAGAATTGTAAGAACCCAAACAGCCCCTCTCAGACTGCTAATTCATGTGCCTAACAAGTTGGAAAAATAAGAAATTGCATATCAATTGTTCAATAGGATATATGGCATTTTCAAGACTAAGATAAAGGGACTTATACATAGTTTTCCCATGATAAATTGTAGAACCATTTTAAAATAGTGGGATCACATTGAAGCTGATTCAAAACATAGGCTTTCCTTCAACCTATAGGTAGATGATCATAGACAATGGGATCCATATGGTAAAGTAAAGGAGCAATTGAGAATCAAAGTTATTTTTGTTGTGCCCTATGAGCATGAACCTAGTGTATTTGACTTTGTATAAACAAAACTAGCCTCCTACTATGAAGTTGCTAGAAGACTGAAAGAGCACAATATAAAGCTTGAGTCTAGATTGCAAACAGACCAAAATATGGAAGATAGATGGAAGTTAGGACCAAGAAATTATCATTTAATATATGTTGGTTCTTATAGGATTCTATTAGTAGATATACAAATAGACCATAGGCCTGAAGAGAGGGGACCAAGAGAAATTGCTTCAAGATCCTCAGCCCTTAAATCTTCTAATAAAAAGTTACTTTAATAGGATGTTCACATGATAGATTTACATCCTCATAAATTTGTGGAGGATGCATTGAGAATGTTATCCCTAACATAGGAATCATAAATTTATATAGATAAGAAAAGGTTAAGGAAACTAAGTAGGAAGAGGGAAAAGAGAAGTCATTGGACTTGATTATTGTTGATTCTCCTAAAAGAAAAGATAAGACTACAATTATCACAAAATATAAGAAAGATAAAATGGCCATCACTTATCCTTTGGAAAACATCAAATTGTTTAGTGAAGATAATCCAATATATGTCCCATTTATACCTAAGTGGTTCATATATGAACCAAGAATGGGGAAACTACCTACTCCTTATCATCCATGGGCTTTAGTAAGTACTATAGACATCCATATGTAATGAGTTAAATCCCTAGATCCTAACACTAGAAGATGAAGAATCAAAGAAATTAACTATCCAAGTCAATCAGGCAACATACAATTAGATGTGTCAATCAAGAAAATGGGCCATTTTTAAATTGGGGTTAGATATGATCTAATTACTAAATGCCTAAAAAGGGTTACTGAGATAGTTATTATAGATGGAGGCCAGGAGATTATACACCAAAAGGTGGAGCCTTTGGTTAATTTAACTTAGAAGAGACAAAGACTAGGGGAGGACCCTATATTTAAAGAAGATATTCTAGAGACAACATAATCCTAGGTAGAAAGGTTATAAGCTACAATCAAAGGGTTAAAATAGGAGAATAAGAATCTAGAAGAGCATTCCATTTTATTAGTTCTAGTGTATATTTTCAATAATGTTGAATCAACTATCTATGATACAATCAATTATTTGAAAGTAATAAGGTCCAAATTGGACATAGTGAGCAAACAACATACCCTATCTTTGAACCAAGTTAATCAAGGATAAGCTTTAGATAATAAAGTAAAGGAATTGATCAATATATTAATAGAAGTCTAGATTCCTGAACTCAAAATAGTTAGCCTATCACAATTGAATATGGATATAATAGTCTTGATGGAGAAGATCAAGGATATGAATAAGTGGTCTAAAGGCATTGAAGGACTTTCAAATGATTTCAAGAAATTGGAGGACAAAATGGTACAAATACTAGGAGGCTTTATCAGGGATCCAACCATCCTTAATCCTATTGGCTTGATAATTGATGAAGAGTTCCAGCATAGAGCTACCAAAATCTAACCAAGAGGTAAAGAATAAAACCAAGGGCACTATAGGTAATGATAACAAACGTATCTTGGGCATGATTTTATCAACAAATATGAAGATTAGTGATGTTAGGAGCATAAAATAAGCCTTAGATAGAAAAAATTAAGTCTTTAAATATTTGGTAGGGCAAGAAGAAGAATTATTCAAGGATCCAATCATCAATTTTAGACTGATTGATGAATAATATGATAAAGCCATGAAGATTTTATAACAAAATCAAAATGATGTAACTATAGGGACATCTCAAATTCAACTGAGTTGACTTGGAATAT
This sequence comes from Torreya grandis, assembly GCA_037957365.1. Taxonomy (NCBI): domain Eukaryota; kingdom Viridiplantae; phylum Streptophyta; class Pinopsida; order Cupressales; family Taxaceae; genus Torreya; species Torreya grandis. The sequence goes on along the minus strand of JARHVA010001427.1, from coordinate 594,462 downwards.
TATTTTATACCTAATCATGTAAATCATTTAAAAAGAATATACTTTTTTAAAGGCATGTGCAATATGTAATGCACATGGCTTATAGGTTAGTCATATTTAAAAAGTGTCATTGGTTATAGAATGTTGTAGAAGGAAAATTGTCCTTGACACTTGTATAATTATCATTTGATTATGACTAACCAACATAATTCATAGGTTGCCCATAAAATGGGGTATTATCATTGTAAAAGGAGGGGTAGTTTTAGAGCGAAAAAACTTTTCTATAAATTTTGGAGCAAGTAATGCAAGTAATAAATTTATTCAAAGACTGTCTCATATTTGTTGTTTGTTTGTTATCATGGTTTCTTCCTCATGTTTTTGGTTTTATGATTAGATTTGAATTGCTTTTATGAATTTTAGATGTGCATGTGTTAATGTAGAGTTGTTAATTTAAGTGTTATGCTAGGTTGATTGAAAATTTTTAGATTCATTTCAATTTCATTGCTCTTCTTGAAGATGTGATAATACAATTTTATTTTTTGAGTAAATCTTTAAAGTGAATTTGATTTATAATTTTAATGTTTCAAATATCCTTAGACATTTTTCTATTATATGATATGATCTATACTTTTGGTAATTTCACATCATAAATTGGTTTGAATTGCATGTGTTTGATGAAATTTAAGCTTTGTCATGATGTCTAAATTTATAATAGAAACATCCTTCTTTTTTTCCCTACCCTACGTATTTTCTTATTTTTTTAACAAATAATTGTAGCTTATTTTTTCATTGTAAATATTCATGCTAGATTAGGGCTTAGAATTTAGGTTTTAATAATTATTCATTAAATTTAGTTAAGATAAATTTCATCTTTCACAAAAGGCTTTAGGACCATAGTTTCTCCCAATAACCATTTACATAATTATTTTGTGAATAGTCAAAAAGCTTGGTCATTACTCCACCACAAATCTCAATAAAATCACAACCAACAACTCCTACAAAATATTCTTTAAATCTTGAAATGAGAAGTACTTTCAACACTATGAGAACCCTATGATACACTTTCATGCATCAAAAGATCATTTAATTTGTGCTATAAGGAGGGCATTGAGCTAAAGATTTGTGAATCTAAAGTACCTTGAGCTGATTTTAGTGAATTTTATTTAAAGATCAGTTGATTCTTTATAGATTTATGTTTTTATTAGCTTAAATTTGTAAATATCACTAATAATCATGGTTTTAGACTAGTCTTTAGGCTTATTTATCTAAAGATAGTTATTCTTTGAAGATCTATGATTTTTTTTTGCAAATGTTACTTGAGATTTATGAATGTGATGTGTTTAAGGTTAGTGATAGTAATTTTGTGTAAAGATCATTGATATTCAAATGTTTGGAGGTATATTTAAGCTAATTGAGCTAAATATAGTTTTTTTTTTGAAATATTTGTATGAATTTATGCAAAGTTTGTTTAAACTTAGAAATCTAAACTTGTAAATTTACTTATTTGTGAGAATTGAACTATTATTTACAAAGTTTGAACTAAAGACCATTTATCATTGGAAAGATAAAAATTTTATGTTTTATTTTGAATAGGAATTGCATTTTACATGCTAGGACTACCATGAATAAGAACTAGGTCAAGGTCTGAAACAAGGCTACCTCTTTTTTCCTTAGAACTTCATAGGAAAACAAGAGTGGATACAGTTAAACATAGATTTTCTAAATCTCAACATACTTCACCTATTTCTATTGATGTATTCAATCATCATCAAGGTATGGCTTGGTTAGCTAGATATTCTATCAATGTGCCTAGTCAATTACATGACTTACCAAGAAATATTGGGAAGTATTTACCTTCATTTAGTCCTATAAGTGTTGTTACTACTAAATAACATATCAAGTCTTCTAAAGCTAACTTAAGATTATTAAATATTATTCATGAAGATATTGCTTGCGAGTTGTTTCCTTTTATCTTTAAAGATACAAAAAATGATTGGATTCTTAATCTTCTTAAAAATTACATCATCATATGGAATGATTTCAATAGTTATTTCATTGATCATTTTGGAAAGGGCACCAGTCCCTATGTTCTATATCAACAATTCACTATGGTGAAGAGAGATTCAAATAAACCCATTAGATATTTTAACACTAGATTAAAAAATATGTTTAGAATAAATATAACTCCTTATAGGCCTGATGAAGATTTCTATTTAGATATTTATAAGGATGCTTTATACCCAATGACTTATGTATATCTAAAAATATCTATTGGAGTCATAAATACATTAGCTTTGGCCTATGTTGAAGCTATGAAAATTAGTGATCAAATTCAACCCCAAGGTTAATTAGCATATAATATTCCTAATATCAATCATAATTTGTATACATTTAATATCATCCCTAATGCTAATCATAACATGCTTACTTTGAATCAAACTCTAGTTTTAAATCAATTGCCTTTATGTCATGTTCATCCTGGTTAGAACTTAGGATTGTTAAATAACTCTAAAAGTGGATCTCATCAAAAATACCAATGAGATATGGTGATAATATATAGTGGTATTACTCAAGTCCATAATTTAGAGGCACCTAAGAATCAAAATTACTCCATATTGAAAATGGTTCAATAATTTAGTATTGATTTTATTTAGTTACAAGGATAAGTACGCAACACTAGGGAGACTTCCAATAGAATCTATTCTTATTAAAAGTTTAACAAGCCTAAAAATAGGATTAATGATAGAAATAAAAATAATATTAATGAGTCATTTGTAACTAAAAACATACTTTAAATAAACATTTGTGATGTAGCTTTGACTAATTATTGTAGGGTTCACAATACCTCAAAACATGGTGAGATAGACTATGTAGAATTTTTTAATGATTTTGAAGCATTTCAAGATGAATTAGATAAATTTGAATTTTTGCCTAATAAATATAATTTTGTAGGTACATCTATCTCTTTAGAGACATCTAAATCTTTTGAACCAACTATTAAGGTGAAAACTTTTGATTTTCCATTCCAAGATGAGAGTGAACCTGAAGATACTTCAGAGGAGATTCATGATTTTAAAAAATATCTTAAGAAGACTTATCCATTGATGAATACAGAAAATAATAAACTAATGACAATTTATACTCCACCAAACAACTTTGATACTCCTAATCCCAAATAAGAAAACAATTTAGAACCTCCAAAGGGAAGTAACACTAGAAATAATGTTGATTCATCTAGTTCATCTACTAGAAGTAGGTGTAATATAGTAGAGCATATGAATAAAATTAAAGATAATATCAAATTTCATGAATTTACTTAGATAACTAAATAGAGAGACTTGTTTCTAAAATCTTTAACTAAAAAACAAAGTAAATCATAGAAACCTACAAATGTAAATGTTGTGATGTATAAGAATAAAATAAAGGTTCCACTTTTTTTTACTAACAATTAGAGTTTTTGGTAAGAAATTATATAATTTTTTATTATATTCAAGTTTCTCTACAAATATCATGCCAAAATTTATTTGTGAAAATTTTGGTTTAACTCCTATTAAGTCTAATAGAGTATTGACTCAATTAGACAAATCTAGAGTTAAAGTGATTGGTGAATTATTGAATGTATATATGTAGCTTATTTTGGAGCCAAGAGTGAAATAATTAATTGATATTCAAGTTATATATATTCTAGATGATTATGGGATGTTTATTAGAATATATTGGACCAAAAATTTAGGTGGAGACATGTCAAGTGATTGATCTCACATGTGGCTACTATGGAGGGGAGTTCCTAATCAAATTTAGATTGAAAGAGAACCAAATATGAAGCATGTGATCACTGAATATAATGCAACCAATGAAAGGGTCAATTTGGTTAATTATTATTTAGGGTTTTACACCCTTGACACTTCTGAGGTATTTAATTCTAAAGACTCTCTTGTTGTGCTTAAACATTGGAAATTATATGTTGATGGTGTTAGATACAAATCTAGATCTGGAGTAGGAATAGTTTTAATCAATCCCATTGTGAGAGAATATAATTCCTCTTATAAAATTCAATTTACTTACACCAATAATTTGGTAGAGTATGAATAATTAATCTTAGGACTATAATTTGTTGTTAAACACAAGGTTAAAGAACTAGTAGTATATGGTGATTCTAAACTAGTAGTTAATTAGGTCAAAAGCAAGTATCAAACAAAATTGTATTATCTAAATAAATATAATATTATAGTATTGGAATTTATTTATTATTTTTATGGTTTTAATGTTGTTTCAATCCCTTGAGAAGGAAACAATCTTATAGATGAACTAACTTCAGCTAGAGCTAACCTAGTGCCAAATAAAGATTCCCAAAGGATTAACAATAAATCAGTCTCATGTTCCTTTGTACCTGAAAATGTTAATCATCTTCAAGTGTTTATTGAAAACCAATAAATCATTGAATTCATGAACAACTCAGGAGTCTTTAAGTCTCATATTATTGATGAGGTCAATGATAACTCTCTTGATAATGATAAAATTGATAACAATGTAATACAATTGAATGATAACAAGATTCCCAAAGGCAAGACTACCTTAGAAATACTATTTGACAAAGATAAGCTAAAGTTCCCAAAGTGAATATCAATAATTATAATATAGTTGACATAGGAACTCAAAGTCAAACTTAGCTAGTAAACATTTGTATAACATGCACAAATGAAGAGTCTAGAAAATCTAGATACTTATTGACCAAATACAAAGATGTTATTTCATGATCTTATAAAGACTTAAATATATTTGATCCTTGAGTTATCACCCACACCATTCCCTTAAAATAAGTTTATAAACCATTCAGATAGAATCAAAGATCATTTAATCATGTTTTGGAACCATTAATTTATAAAGAGGTCAAGAAATTATTAGATGTAAAAATAATTTTTCTAGTTAGACATTCTACCTAGGTAGCTAATCTATTACCAGTTAGAAAGAAAAATGGAGATATTAAATAATGCATAGATTTTAGAAACTTGAACAAATCTTATAAAAAGGATAATTATCCTTTTCCATCTCTTGATGAGGTAATTCAAACTGTTAGTGGTTCTATCATGATGTCTTTCCTAGATGGTTTCCAATTTATAATCAGGTACTTGTTAAAAAGGAAGATATAATGAATACTACATTCATAATAAAATGGGGCACTTTCACATACAAGAGGATGCTTTTTGGACTCATCAATGCAAGAGCCACCTCTCAAAGAGATATGGACCATGCCTTTTAATGTCTCATAGGTAAATGTATCATTATATATATGGATGATCTGACTATATTTTCCAAGAGTAGGGAAGATCACTTAATGCATTTACAACAAGTATTTGAACATTGTTTAAGGTATGGAATTTCCCTTAATCCTAAAAAGAACATATTTTGTGTAAATTAAGGAAATTTTATAAGACATGTAATAACTAAAGATGGGATTTATATAGATCCAAATAGAGACAATGATATATCTAAAATAAAACCCCCAAACAATAGAAAAGAGTTAAAGTCTTTCTTTGGAAAGATCAAATTTATAAGAAAGTTCATTTCTAGTTTTGTAGAGATTGTGAAACCACTCCATGACATGCTAAATAAGGATGTAAAGGTCGAATGGAATGAATAAACAAATAAATCCTTCAAGGATATCAAGGAATTAATAGGATAGGCACCTATGTTGATAAGTCATAGTTTTTCAAAAGATTTTTATCTTTATTCTTTTGCTTTTGAACATACTATAACAGTTGTATTGACTCCAAAATTTGAAAAATGTGATCATCTAATTACATTTATGATTACTAACTTTAAAAATGCCAAGTTAAATTATTCCCTAATTGATAAATAAGCATTTGATTTGGTTAAGGTAGTCAAAAAATTTAGACACTATATTCTTAAGAATAAAGTGTATGCTATATTGCTAGACCCTAATACTATAATCATGTTGATTCAATATAAGTAAGGAGAAAGAAGAGGTAAATGAATATACATACTCTAGGAATATGATCTTGAAATGAAAAATTCTAAATTGGTGAAGTGTCAAGGATTAATTAAAATGATTGCTAACACTAATCCTAGAGTGAACATCATGCAAGTTGATCAACAACATTTTCAACCAAATAAATGGTATGATGTAATGATTCATTTTTTGATCAATGGTTTTTATCTTGTAGGACTGAGTAGAGAACAAAGAAGATATTTGAGGATCAAATCAGCTCATTTCTTGATCAAGGATGGGATAATTTATAGGAATAAATATGAAGGAATATATTTGAGATGTGTTTCAAAAGAAGAATTAGCTACAATCTTAAGTATCTTTCATGAGAAACTTGTGAGTGGATACCCCTCTAGTAAAACAATAGCTTAAAAAATCATAAGGGTAAGATATTATTGGCCAACTATTTTCAAAGATTCTCATAAGCATGTCAAATAATGTCATCAATGCCAAATCTTCAATACAAAGGAGCCTAAAGTAGCTATGCCCTTAAGGCTAGTTTTAATTGAAAAATAATTTGATCAATGAGTTTTGGACTTTGTAGGGATTATCAAATTGAATTATCTAGCTGAACACAAATATGTTCTTACTATGATAGATTATTGTACAATATGGACAAATGTAGTAGCAACAAAATAATGTAGAACTGAGGATGTCATCAAGTTATTGGAAGAAAATATTTACAGTAGGTTTGGGACACCAACATCATTTGTCTATGAAAATGTATTAAGATTTACATATATATATATATATGACTCAGTGGGCCTATGATAATAAAATAGCACTTAATTTTTCATCTAATCATTACCCTCAAGGTAATGGAGTTTTAGAGTCCATAAACAAGAATTTGATGAAAGATATTAAGAAGTATTCATCTGAAGAACCAAGAACATGGCATGGGTTGTTGAAGTATGCTATTTGGGTAGATATAAATAGAGTGAAATAAGATCTAAAGGCATCACCATTTCTATTAGTTTATGGACAAGAACTAATCTTTCTAGTTACTCTCAAATTGCCAACTTAAAAGTTTATGTAGGAGTATATGGAAGAAGATCAATAATATGCTAATTCCAAGTTGCTTGATATCATCCAAATGGAGAATACAAGAGAAAAATAATTTTATATATTGAATAAAAATCAAACCACTATTAAAATATGGTTTGATAAATAATCAAATATCAAGGTATTCAAAAAAGGAGACCCAGTTTTCCTATGAGATAAAGTATTTGAGCCAAAGGTATCTTTGTTGGGGCTATACACACCTAGTTGGTAGTAGAGTAATGCCCAAGCCTTCCTATTTTATAAATCATGACTCATAATAAATATGTAAATATTCTAAAATTCTATGTTAATGATTAAGGTCATGAAATCTATAAGTTGTCCTCTGAATCCCATGGCAATTAGTGAATGAATCAAATCACACACATAACATGACTGAGTTTTGATGTTTGAATCTAATCCTAAATTTATAAGACTTTTTGAATCATGAATTAATATTAATATTGGTACTTGATCATGTAGAATTATTATTTTTTAAATTTTGAACCAAGATTATCTAAATTCTAACATTTTTCAATGTTTCCCCTAAAAGTCACCAATTGTTGAGGTCAACATACCCTCAGTTTTGAAAAATGAGGACCCTTGTTCAATTTTGCAAATTGTGCTAGAAATTATGCATTCAACTTGATCAGAGTGCATTATTGAACATAATGCTTTTATTTATCTTTAATTGTCATGTTAGAACATAATATTTATTTTATGTTTTTAACATTTGGCTCATGTCTTTTCATCATGCAAGATCCATGGATCTCCATTAGAATGAACAAGTGTTCATGGGTTTAAACTTTAGTGCTAATTTGACCCTTAGTCAGTTAATTAATATTGTCACATTTGAAACATTATGTTAATCTTTAGTCTTAATTGATTAATTGAATCTAATTTTAAATAATGTTTAAAACTTTAGTCTAAATTACTATAGCCTAAGTTTTTATTAAAATAGATTCATATTTTCCACGGGTCATTTTATTACATTTTAGTCTTAGCTTAATTTTAAAATAAGTTTTAATTGAGTTTATTAATTAATTAAAATATTAGTATAAAATTTATCCTAAGTCTTTTTTATATCTTGAGTTCTTATTTCTTTGATTTTATGGTTTGTAGTTATGAATCAAACACATGACTACCAAGTGGAAAAATATTAGAAGATTGGATCCAAGATCGATAACACATGGATGATCTATAAAGTTAATAAGTTAAAGTCATAGATCAAATATCAATGGTGCATGTTCCAAGGTATAAATATCAATCAATGATCCACATTAAATACTAGGGTCAAAAAGTTAGGATCAAATATCAACGGTGTGAATTTGATCATGTAATGAAGATCTAATGGTGATCTTGGAGTCAAAATGTTAAAGGATATAGATATTGAAATAAATGGTTACAAGTGTCACACTCAGGGTGAATTAGATAAAGATCAATGGTCCACATTTGATCATATTATTAATGGATCAATGTCCTGTGGTTGATCATACATATCAAAGATAAATGATATACATTCAACCTAGTAGATATAGATTGATGGTGCAAAGAAAGTCAAAGATTAAAAGATCCTATATTTAATGAGAGGTTACCACATGGTACAAAAACATTAACCATATGGTGACTATCATTAGGGTACATATGTTAAACACAAAGCTACCAAGTGGCATGATCTTGAAAGCCTAGATCAAAGATCAATGACCACATTGAAATTCAAGTCTAGGAGACTCCTAATGAGGTCAACATAGAAAATTTAATCAAATTTATATGGGGCACAAGATGATAAAACATGTCCAAGGTGATAATAGTCACATTTTAAAATTAAATAAGAATCATTACAAAGGGATGCCACATAGGCAAACATGTTAGATTGAAATATTTGGTAGACCCAAGCATGTGAAGGTATAAATATAAGATCCAAATGTGATATAATTCACTGAAGCACATATTTAAATCTTGATTACCACCATAAAAGCTTTGATTAAAACTCCAAAAATCCCTAGAATGTACAAAAAGCCCTAGATTGATCTTGGATTCATTATTTTGAGCTAAAAGAGAGAGCTTGGTAATAGAAATTGTTTAAAGAATTTAACCAAATAACCAGAAGAGTTGAATTATCATATACATGTGCATAATTTGATTAGAGTCATAGTGATGGAAACATACAAATATAATTCAAAGAAATAAATTGAATTATATTTATCATCAGATGTAGAAGGCTGAGTATTCAAGGATATAGAGTTTGTAGCTTCCTCATTAAACATTAGAGATAATAATTATTCAAGTTTATTCTAGACAATTAAAAACTAAGGGATTTTGAGCAAAGAAGAAGAGAAGCTGCTTCTAGTGAAGATACTCTATCATGACATAGTGGAAATTAAAATTATTAGACTCCAATATGTTTCTAAATAAGAGGTACTACACTGTATTGATGTCTTGAGTCCTATTTTCAAAGACACTAAAATTGACAAGGGTATGTTTATTCATGAACCTAGTCTAAGGAAAATTATATATATATATATATATATATATTATTTATTTATTTTGAGTCTTAATATAAATTTTTGAGGCCCCAAATAGACCTATATTCCATTAATACATGGGCCCAAAAACATTCCATGATGGATATCCTAGCAAAATGGTTAGAGACTGGTAACAAGGTCATTGTTGATCTTGCAAAGAAAATTCTTGTAAGACAATTTAGATTTGGGGTTAGAATGTTCATGAACATGTTAAACAAGCTATATTAATTTACATATACAACACATTTTGAACTAATATGGGTGCATGTTGTCTATTTCATCATTGAGGAAAGGGTAGTTTCCCCTTTAGGTGAAATCATTAGCATTTCCTTGGGTAATCAGATATATGGGATTAAGACAAATAAGAGAAATGAATTCTACATGATGTCATATTTGTTACATACCTATGTGCCACCATAAAACTCCCTAACCAAATATAATGGTCTCTTAATGGTACTAAAACTATGTCTCAATATTATTCAAAATTGCATATTTATAAGTATGGAGACCATATCTAGTTTATTTATGATTATGTTTACCCTACCTTGATCCAAGCCACTGATGGTATCCCCATGATAAGGATAATACCTTTAATTAATAAATCCATTGAGAAAACGGGGAATATATGGTTATATCTTGATTTCATAGTTATAAGAATTGAAGGAACCTAAACTTCCCCTATTAAATTGCCAGTTTATGTGCCTAACAAGTTGGCAGAACAAGAAATTGCATACCAATTATTCAATGGGATAGATGGAATTTACAATACTAAGAGAAAAGGACTTAAACATAGTTCTCTCATGAAAATTGGAATAACCATTTTCAATCAATGGGACCTCATTGAAGTTATTTTAAAATATAGGCTTTCCTTCACCTGGTAGATAGATGATAATAGATAATGGGATCCATAGAGTAAATTAAAAGAGAATTTAAAAGCAAAGTTATTTTTGTTGTGACTTATGAGGATGAACCTATTTAATTTTAATTTGTATACACCAAGGTATACTTCTACTATAAAGTTTCTAGAAGACTAAAAGAACACAATATAAAGCCTAAGTTGAGATTGCAAAAAAAACAAAAGATAGAAGATAGATGGAAGTTAGGCCCAAGATAATACGATTTGATAGATGTTGGATATTTTAAGATTCCATCAATATATATAAAAATATAACATAGGCTTGAAGAGAGAGGACCAAGTGAAACCTATTCAAGCTCCTCATCCCCTGAATCTTCTGAGCAAGAGTTACATCAATAGGAGGTTCACATGATAGCTTTAGATCCTTAGGAATATGTGGAGGATGAATTGAGAATTTTATCCCTAGAATATGAATTATATGCTAATTAAAAATAATAAAAGGTTGAGAAATTGAAGTAGGAAAAGGGAAATGAGAAGTCATTGGATTTGATGATTGTTGATTCTCCTGAAAGGAAAGTTGAGATTGTAATTGTCTCAAAAGCTAAGAAAGCTAAAGTGGCCATCACTCCTCCTTTGGATAACATCAATTTTTTTAGTGGAGATATTCTAATATATAGACTAGCTATACCTAAGTGGTTCATATATGAACTAAGAATGGAGAAACTGCCTACTCCTTATCATCCATGGGCTTTAGTAAAGACTATAGACATCACTATGCAACAAGAGTTGAAGACATAGATCCTAGAACTACAAGATGAATAATCAAAGAGATTGACTACTCCAAGTCAATCAGTTGACATACGAGTTGATATGCCAATCAATAAAATGGGCCAATATTTAGTTGGGCTCAAATATGATCCAATTACTATAGGCCTATAAAGGGTCACTGACATAATTGTTATGGAATGAGGCTAAGACTACACCAAATGGTGTAGTCTTTAGTTCATTTAACCCATAAGAGAGAATAAATATTAGGGGAGGACCCTATATTTTAAGAATATGTTATATAACTAGCGCAATCCCACTAAGAAAGGTTATAATATACAATCAAAGGGTTAAAATAGGAGAAGAATAATTTGAAAGAACATTCCATTTTATCAGTCCTAGTGGATATTATTAATAATTTTGAAGGAAATATCTATTATTTATTTAATTATTTGAAAGTAATAAGGTATTAATTGGACATAGTGAGAAAAAAACATACCTAGGTATGAACCAAGTTAATCAATGTCAATATTTAGCTAATAAAGTAAATGAATTGATCGATATACTAATGGAAGGCTAGATTCCTAAACTCAAAATAGTCAAATTGTCACATTTGAATATGGCTATAATATTCTTGATGGAGAATATCAAGGATAGGAACAAGTGGTCTAAAGGCATGAAATGTTTTTAAAATTATTTTAAGCAATTATAGTATATAATGGTATAAATACCAAGAGGCTTGATCAAGGATCCAACCATACTTAGTCCTATTAGCTTGATAATTGATGAACATTTCTAGCACAAAACTACCTAGTTCATCCAAGAGTTAAGAATAAAAGCAAGGACACTATAGGTTTTGTAAAAAATTTATCTTGGACATGATTTTCTCAATAAATGAGAATATTAGTGATGTTAGGATCATCAAAGAAGCCTTGGATAGAATAGATGAAGTCTTACAAGATTTGGTAAGGCAAGAAGAACAATTATTCATGGAGCCAATCATCAATTTTAGACTGATTGATGAACAATATGACAAATCCATGAATATTTTGTAGTAAAAGTAAAAGGATTCAACTATAGGGGAATCTCAAAGTCAACTGAGTTGACCTAAAATATTCTTTTGTACCTAACTATGTAAATCATTTAAAAAGAATATACTTTTATAAAGGCATGTACAATATGTAATGCACATGGATTATAGGTTAGTCATATTTAAAAAGTGTCATTGGTTCTATAATTTTGTACAAGGACAACTATCCTTGACACTTGTCTAATTATCATTTGATAATGACTAACTGACATACCTCATAGGTTGCCTATAAAAGGGGGTATTGTCATTGTAAAAGGGGAGAAATTTTTTAGAGCGAAAAAATTTTGAGTAAATTTTGGATCAAGTAACAAAGAAAAGATAATTATGCAAAAATTATCTCATATTTTTTTGTTATCATGATTGCTTCCTCAAGTTTCTGGTTTTATGCTTAGATTTTAATTACTTTTATGAATTCTAGATATGCATGTGATAATGTAGAGTTATTAATTTGAGCTTATGATAGGTTGAATTAAGGTTTATTAGATTCATTTCAATTTCATTTCTCTTCTTGAATATTTTCTAATTCACTTTTCTTGTTTTAGTAAATCTTTAAAGTGTATCTGATTTCTAATTTGCATGTTTCAAATATCCTTAGACATTTGCTTGGTATATGATATGATATGTACTTTTGGTAATTTTATGTCATATAATGGTTTGAATTTAATTTATTTTATTGAATTTATGATTTTTCATGATGTCTAAACTTATAATAGAAACATTTTTATTCTCTACCCTACCCTACCTATTTTCTCATTTTTTGGCCAAATCATTGTAGCTTAAATTTTCATTGTAAATATTCATGCCAGATTAGGGTTTAAAATTTAGTTTTTGATCATTAATCATTATAATTATTTAAAATAATTTTCATAGTTCATAAAATTATTTAGGACCATGGTTTTTCCCAACAACCATCTACATAATTATTTTGTGAATAGTCAAATAGCTTGGCTACTACTCCACCACATATCTCTAGAGGATCATAACCAACAACTCATGCAAAATATTATTTAAATATTTAAATTAGAAGTGTTTTCAACACTATGATAACCCTATGATACACTTACATGCATTAATATATTAGTCACTTGAAACCTTGGTTAGTAGAGTTTAAGGTAAATTTGATAGGTTTAAGGTTTTGTTCATCATAAGCTATGTCCATATTTAGTCACTCCATGACCTATTTCAAGTTATGTCAAGTGATTAAATTAATATAGGATATATTTATAGGCCTCACAATATGTTTCAATTTTATGTCATACTTTAAAAATAATCATGCAAGTTGGTGATATTCTTGGCTGACATCATAACCCAGTTGCATTGTATTTTGGATCATTTTATGGCTTTCAAATAAGTTATTGCAAGTTAATTATAGGAAAGAAATAGAAGAGTGCTATTAAATATAATTTCACATATGTACAATCATGTTGAGGTATTATGAACAATTATTGTAATAGTTTCATCATGTTTCTTAAGTGATTATGGCAATTAATATATTAGTCCCTTGAAACCTTGGTTAGTAGAGTTTAAGGTAAATTTGATAGGTTTAAGGTTTTGTTCATCATAAACTATGTCCATATTTAGTCACTCCATGACCTATTTCAAGTTATGTCAAGTGATTAAATTAATATAGGATATATTTATAGGCCTCACAATATGTTTCAATTTTATGTCATACTTTAAAAATAATCATGCAAGTTGGTGATATTCTTGGCTAACATCATAACCCAGTTGCATTGTATTTTGGATCATTTTATGGCTTTCAAATAAGTTATTTCAAGTTAATTATAGGAAAGAAATAGAAGAGTTCTATTAAATATAATTTCACATATGTACAATCATGTTGAGGTATTATGAACAATTATTGTAATAGTTTCATCATGTTTCTTAAGTGATTATGGCAATTTTAGTGTTTAAAACGTCTCTTTTGGATCATCCATATAGGTTTTCAAGGTGAAATTAACTTCAAAACATTTCCAAGATTTCATCCATCCTCACTAATATTATGTTTATGATTTGGAGGTATCTATAGGTGAAAATGGCAAAAAACTACTTATCTCACCCATTAGCTTTCTTGGTATCCAAAAGAGGGTCATCATTTTTCAATTGGTGTGTATAAAAAAGAGAGATTAATGGAATGAATTTTTTTAATGATAGGGTTTCTTATTCCCTTCATATTATTTTCATTATTTCTTAAGTTAAGGCTCCATCCTCTATGAAATATTGCTAAGAAATCCAGGTAGTCAAAATGCCTATTCATCCTTCATAGTCAATAGTTTCTAGTGGTTTCATAGCATGAGTGAGATAATGTGTTATATAGAATATGGGAGGAGGTCTCATAGATCTTTAATATACATCTCATAACATTTTAAAACACTTACTTGGCACAGTTAACCCTTAGAAGGAGAAAAACTTCTATTCAAGTTGAGTTATAGTTTATTTAAGAGATTGCAGATAGGTGTTGTGTTTTATGGAGGGTGTATTCATTTCAAAGAGGCTATAAATAATGTCATTAAACCCATATTTCATTATACCATCTTATCCATACCACCTCTAATCATTAGATGAGACATGAAATTTAAGAAAGAGAGAAAATTATGCATTTTAAGGGTAGTCGTAGGCAATATTCCAGGGCATAACATTATTAAGGCCATGTGGAAATGAAGTAAGATTGTTAATTAAATTATGTAATGTTTATATAATTTATAAATAATCTAACTATCCTTTAATCATTTTCATTCACCATCCAATTTATATTTTTAAGCCAATTTATTGTGGTAGTTATTTTGGCTTGGATCTTGTAAGCATTAATGAGGGATTTTCTCACTATTTAGTGGTTAAAAGAGATACCATAAGGATATTTCAAATTTAATATGATCCTATACTTTGTGAACCAATTAAAACACCAAATATCAAACCTTTTATAGTATCTTGGCCATTGGCTTAACCTATTTTTAGTTGGACTATTTAAGAGCATTAAGGAGGACTTTGAGAACTCTAGGTGAATGTCTAATATAGTCTAGAATTACTCATGTAGATGGTTTTTTTTTTAAAAAAAATTATACATTGCTCCACATACCTTCATCATGGTTCATTTGATCCTAATATAGAACCAAACTTAATAAAATAATATTTTAGACCCAAAATATAGCTTATAGACTTCTCTAATCAAAATGTGAAGGATGCCTACCTATGAATGATTAATAAATCTATTGTCTACCAAGTAAGAAAAATAATAAATATAAAAACTTGGTCCTAAACCTTAAAAATATTGAGAGGATAAAATATTATCATGATATTCATATATGTATTCATAAATTTGATATGCAAACCTAAAATTCTACCATAGGCCTAAACGGAAAAAGCACCATTTGCATGATGTTTGGTATATGTTCTTAAGGTGTTAAGGAGTATAAAAATTATTATTAAGTTTAATTAATATTTTTAAAACATCAAGTAATTAAATCTAAGGGAGAATATAATCATTGAAGCTTGCAATCAAGGTATCTCAAAATACCACCTACAAGCAGGTAGGGTCAGATTTGCATGATTTCTTTCAAACCTTCCATATGGGAAATTCATGTATCATATCTTCCTAAGAGATAATTATATCTTGGAAACTATTTGGTTTCATCATTTATTATTTATATTTTTTCATAATGTTATGCATAATCAAAGGAGCACTTTAATTATCCTCTTGTACCCAACATTGGTTTCATAGTCTAAACACTCACTATACTTATCTGAGAGGCCATATTATGAATATCAGTACTCACTTGAGGAGATGCATGGGGGTATATTAATATTTTATGTGGTTATTATGGTCCTTAACCCAAACCCCTAGCATTTATTCTTTGTTTCAACCTTGTACCTGTATGAACAATCTTTAAGACAAAAGGCTGCTCTAAACCCTATTTCTACATTAAGAAGAACTTAAGAAAGAATAAACTTTTGATTATAACTTAGTGAAAATTTTGAATGGGATAGGTTTCTCTTAGGTGATGATTTATAGTTCACTCTACCTCTATATTTTGGTATTAAGAGAGAGAAATAGGGTTTGTTCTTTATGAATAATTCCTAAGAACACTAGGCACTATAAACCCTTACAAACCTTTAATAAAGAGCTCAATGGTTATCAATGACCCATAAATAACTCAATATATATATTTTGTCCTTTAAAACATATATGATATATATTAACACTCAATAATCACTATGTGAACCAAAATGATGGCATGTGTGAGAGATAAAGTATGGAAATAGCCTAACTTAGCAGATTGCATAGGCCTAATGAAAGATTACAAGTCTGTTTATGTATGTACTTTATAAATTGAGATTATATTTAAGAATATTTTTAAGAGGGTAAAATATAAGAATCATGGTGAAGGATCAGTGATCATGAAGATAAAATCATACTAAATATGTAATCTCAATCATTCTTTAAAAGCCTATAGGCCTAATCCTATAATTGAAGAGGTTTGAGAGTGTCTTAGTCATGAATAAAAGGTATTAAACTAAGGGATAATTCTAAAAAACCTTTAAATAACTATTATAATATCATCATGATGATATTATAACTCTTATTGGAAAATACACAATGCTAGATCAAGGTGGTAAGGGTCTTGTAATCTAATATTACCTACAGGCTTGTTAAGGCCTTGATGAGGGGAAAAAAATGCTTATGGAAGATGGATGTGATAATAAATATTTATAATATAAATAAATTTAAGTTTATAAAATTTCAAAATAATGTGTATACCTATTCAAATATTTTATGTTATTCACCTTCTCCATTGAAGGCCAAGAAATCAAGAAAGACACTTACAATTGGTGTATGTGCCATGAGGATTGATTAAGCATCGTGTCTAAGGGGTTAAATGGTTTTATAAAATAAAATTAAAGTTGTAAAATGGTATGAGATAAATATATCCATAATCACAAGGTTTATAGAGTTTTGAGAAGGTCTCGGTTAGAGTGAAAGGGACCAAATACAACAGGAAGGGTCAAGAGCATGGTTTTAGTCATAAACCCTTCATCTTAGTCAAAGCTATTGTAGAAGATATTAAGGTCATAAATGATTATAATTATCATATAAGAAGGTCCATAAGGGTTTTTTATACCTCCATATGGTGTTTAAATCATAATCAAACTCCAAAATTACACTTTCATGTTTATGTCTCTCTTAACCTCACAAAATATAGTCTTTCAGTCAAAGGTCATCTTATTATGCTCAAATATTTCATGAATTTATGCATGGGATCTTAGGTCCATATGGGATGTTTTAGGTTTCTCCCTAATCCCAATTTCTATCATTAGTTTTGGATTGTCCCCCTATGTTTATGAACCATCGTTAAGATGGTGAGCTCCTTAAACCCTCTTAAAGGACCCAATGAGAGAATGGGTGATTATAATGCATTAAAAATAATAGTTTAATCTAAAAATTAACTTAATTACCTATAAATTTATCACAAGCATCTGATCAATGCCCTTGATAGTACATTTGTAGGTAGAGGTTTATGGAATAGGCTTAAAACATGGTTGTAGGTGTCTTTGTGAAGAAATAAGGTATGAAATGGCCTTAAAATAAGGTAAAAAGGTCTATTAAGAATAATTAAAGGTTCCAAAACCTTTAAAACACATCTTCAGACCTCCTAAGGAGTTATATGAGCTATGAAATTTAGCAACTTGGTCAATTAGAGAATAATGCACTATTTTACAAGCTAAAAGGCCTATATGTAGGCCTATAAAGTTATTCAAAGACCTATGATTAAAATATAAATTTTTATAAAGGTGTTTTAGACCTCAAAAAACATCTTAAAAACACCATAACCTATAAATATCTTGAAAAATCACTTCAAATGCCTCTTAAGCATACATAAGCTCCTAGGCTAGGGTTTTAGCCTTTTCATGGTTCACATATCCATACAAGGTTATAGACCTTAAAAATTTACATGGAGAATGGTTATGGAATGATTAAAATGAATCAAATGTTTTATATAAGTTTCACACGTGTGGGAGGCAATTTGAGAAAAATCCTAGTTTTTTAGGCATGGAGGCCTAATTAAGGGAAGAGAACAGTAGAAAAAGTGTACTTATACTCAGTTTCATGTCATAAAATTTGACATAGAGATATAAGGGGACACTGGCTCATTAAAAATGTCTTTATTTCCACAATATTTTTTGTACATTATTCTACACAAGGAGGTTTACCTATTTTTAGGGCTACAAGGAATTAGGAGAAATGCAAGCTATAAATGCACAATTATATCTTTTGGAGTGTTTAATGTATTTAAGTGACTTATTTTAGGTTTGATATGATTTATATAGGCCATACATGGAGGGATAATGTTTTATTGGCGGCAAACCCAAGTTTTAACCTTTCTATTCCATATTGGAAATGGAAGAGTTCAAGTGGTCAAATCACCAAATCAATGCATATAAGCTCTTCAACAAGGTTTATCAAGGTTACTCACTGTATCCCATGCCAATTTAGGATAAAAATGTTAGCAATTCATTTCAATAAGTATTCATAAGTATTAAGGAGTCTCCAACAACCTTAAGGATACCTTTCCTCTCTCCTATACCAAGTCATGAAGACAAAGTCAAAGTGGCTTCAAAAGCCTTCTTACAGCCCCATCAAAGTGGAGAAACATCATAAATGTGTGAGGAGAAATATTCAATTGAATTATTAGTGAGTACTTTATGATCTATTTCATGGAGGAAGAGTTATTCATCGAGTATATACAAGCAAGGATGTAGGATATGCAAACTCCACCAATCAATACATATGAATTATTCACTATTTTCAAAATAACTCTAGCTTTACTTTCTACTCCATTATTAGAAATGAAAGGGAGATAAAATTTAGGAACTACTATTTAGGATTTTAAGGGTGTGAATACAAGTGAGTCACCCCTATATTGGGGTTGCTTTGTCTCCCCTCTCCTACTCTTTATTCTATTTGTATCTTATTTTTAGAATTAGCATATCATATTATGCTTTGGTTATGCTAAAAGGCTACCAAAATTTTGTACTACACATTTTGAAGTAATAATAAGCTCATTTCCTCCATTTTTAGGTTGTGTGAAGTTTATGTTTATTTGCCATTGATATAGCCTAGTGAATAAGTTACTTTCTTATGTTAATGTCTAGATTGTATACATTTTAAAATATATAAGAGTTCCTACAGGTTATATTAAGTGTCTAGGTTCAATCTCAGTCCAAACTTGGAAGTTAATTTAATAGACTTTCATTCATTCTATGCTAAGAGTGAGTGTTGTTAAGGACTTTATGTGAAACACTATTTTAGGAGTCATAGACCTAGAATGAAGTGGATGTGTTCAAGTTAATTTGATTTATAAGATTGTTAATTATAGGCATAAGTGATCACAAGCACTAGTTTATCACCTCTCTTTCAAGTTTTTCATGTTAGTTTTAGTCTTATTATTATCCCTTCACTCTTTCCCTTAGTCACGAAATCAGTATTTAGCAAGATTTAGTAGGATTAAAATCAACATTAGATGAGTGCATCAAGGGAACCAACCCTCTATTTGGATATTCTCTCCAACTCAAATTCACCCACACTTTGGAAATATTCCATTGTTTCAATATGAGTGTGAAGAGGCACACCTTCTCACAAGGGTTGCACTCCTAATTGACTACACTCCCTCACAAAGGAAGATATAGGATGAATAAAACATGTTTATAAGAGGACAAGATCAATACTAAGGTAATAAAATGAAGGATTAAGAGTATAATATCATTGAGAGAGAAAATACAAGGTATTCTTAGCCTAATAACCAATTCAAATAGCATGTCAAAATATGAATAACATTGACTTAGGGAAGGAGAGCTATAAATAAGTAAGCAAAAGAATAAGTAAATGAAGGAATATCAAGGTAAGCAGTCAATCTATTAAATTGATAATGTTGTAGTTTATTTGGTTTAATTTATGCATGATTATATTAAGATAAGAGGTTTCCAATAAATTTTATGTTATGATGAATTTGAATGGGCCAAAGAGATGTCATTGTAAGATGAACATGAAGGTTATGAGAAGACTCACTATGAGAAGGTGGAGTATCATGAATAGGAATCCAAAGAGGATATAGTTTATATTATGACAATGGTGAAGATTAATAATGATCCATTATATCATAAGGATGAAGGATAAAGCATTGTTGATAAGATAAACCAATAAGGAGTACATGAACTAATCATGAAAAATATAGAAGGAAGATATGGAGTAGAATCTAGAATGAAGAATAAGAAATAACCATTTGAGGTAAATCACGGTGAAGATAATTTATATATGAAGGAGATATAGGATGGAGTGGACAAATATCTAAATCAGATTATATACTTCATGAGGATAGAAGATGAGTTGGCAAAAATGAAAAACAAGGAAAAAATATAAAGATAAAGACACCAATTGAGAAGAAATGAGAAAGATAAGATGAATAGTGTAAATATTAACTCATAAAATGAGAGGATAAATAATTGGAAAACAAGGAAGAATTTGGATGAATCAATTTGAACATGAGCTCAAATTTTGCCATTTAGGGAGCATGATGTAGAGCATCACAAGGTATCATGAGAAGTTAGTGTGTTTGAATGTTTCATGATATCCATTTCTAGTTTGATTTGGGTGTTAGAGGTCTTATATGTACCTTTATGATGTTTTAAATTAATTGAGAGTCTTATAATGGTGTGTTTATATCCATATAGATTTTTCCCACCAATATATGTGATTTGAAAATATGATTATGTGTTTAGTCTTTGTGAGGTATTTTGAGGTTTTATGTGAAATATAAAGGTTGGTAAATATTTTTATGGGTAAAATTAGGTCACATAAGTGTTTTTAATTGTATCAAAACATGGAAGACATGGAAAAAGAAAATATAAGTGAAGAAATACATTTATAATTGCAACCCTATGTGGAGTTGGCACGAAAATAGAGTTATTTTTCATGTTTTAGCATTGTAAAAGGATGGATTTGCATGTGAGTGAGGAGAGAGAGATTATTATTATGGTAGGATGATACCATAACCTTTAAGGAGATATAGGTGTAGTGAATGAAATATCAACATTTGAATAACTCTACCTATCTTTGTGAAAATTTTGTGTATGACTATTTTGTATGTAATGGAATTGATGAATAAAAGAAGGTTTTGGAGAGTTTTTTTTTTCCAATAGAATCATGAAATTTAAAAAATATTAATTTTTTGTATCCTTTAATTATATTGGTTTATTTAATCATTATCAAATACAAAGAGGTCATCTATAACACATCCATAAAGAAGTAATTTGGTGTCAATACAATCAAGTATAACCAGTAAGTTGGTAATACCGATGGTTATTTAAGTGGATTTTTTAATTGTTTGTATCTTAATAATTGTTTATATTTCATATTTAATGTTTATTATATATATATATATATATATATATATATATATAAATTCAATTATCATATAACCTTCACACATAGTCCTTTGGTACACTCATAGTTCTATCAAATTACATGTTAGAGCCTTATAGTGATTGTTCAAGGATAAATAGCTATTATATAAGTTGAAGGGAGTTGGATAATATCTCACACATGTATTATAAGACTTTTAAGTTTATTAAAACTAATTTTATCCCATTTTATTATCTCTCATCCACCTGTAGGCCTGTGCACAACAAAACTAGGGTTTGAAAATGGAAACTTTAATAACTCTCATTTTCACTAGCCAAAAATGATATAAATTTGTAGTCTAATTTAATTTCATGTGATATAGAGGATTCATGAGTTTTTATGTTGGTAAAAGGTACTAAAATATGGTCATAAATATTTTAGGAGTGAAATAGGCCTAAAAAGACATAATTGCTAGTGATTAGTGGTGATTTAGTTGGTCTCCATTGAGATTTGGGTTGTGAAAATTTATATGGAACTAAAATAGGATAATGGGTATCCAAAATAGTCTTATTTTTTATGTAATTTGTATAAATAATTAAAAAATACTAGATATGTCCTAAAAGATGGTTATAAGGACTAGGCCTTAAAGAAGAAATAAAGGATTTGTGGAGAGTTCAATATTGGAGATTGAGTATTTATGAATGCATGTGTAAAGGATATAAAAATTGATATATGGATGGACATATTGTCACTAATGATGAGATAAGAAGCATTGGAATGAGGTATTAAGCTTTTAGGCTATGAATCTATATAGGGATGAGTAACCTTGAATCAAGAATGAAGAATGAAGTTTTGAAAATTATCCATGAGAGGATTGTTTTTATGTCATAAGGAGAGTGTGGAGGTACATGAAATATGATATTTATAAAAGATATAAATAAGTACTAAATTCATGAAAAGAGCCTTAAGTGCCTAGTGAAAGCAAGAATGGACAAGGTGTCAAAATTCAAGTAAATTACCTACATGGACAAATAAAATTCAAGTTCAAAGAAGTGATAAAAGTAAGAAATAAGATCCAGGGAGATGTATGAGGAGAGTGTAGACTTTAGGTCTACATCATTTTCAAAATTTCCATGATGAGGTTAATGATTTTGTTGTCTATTATTTTGGGGACCTCTAAGATTCCCTAAAGGTTATATTATTGTATTGTTTTCATATTCCCTAGATAATATGAGGGAAAACCATATTCCAAAATTTTATTAGATCCTAATTAAAAATAGATATT
Source organism: Torreya grandis (assembly GCA_037957365.1). Classification (NCBI taxonomy): domain Eukaryota; kingdom Viridiplantae; phylum Streptophyta; class Pinopsida; order Cupressales; family Taxaceae; genus Torreya; species Torreya grandis. The sequence goes on along the minus strand of JARHVA010001427.1, from coordinate 571,523 downwards.
TATAATCCATCCAAAAGTTATAAAATGAAGAATTGCGTCCCAAAAAAAGAATTACACATAATATCTCTCCACATCTTGAAGACAAAGGATTACTACATCATGATATGTTGTACAAATTCATTATCCAATTCACATAAAAATTAGAAAGTAACCAATTTTAAACCTCTTTTTCTTAGATTATATATAGTGAGAGTCCTATTATGAATGTGTAACTAGAAAAATATTTTGATTTTAGGGATAATATATTTGTCCCATTCTCTTGTCCATGGAATAACCTCTATATTAGGGGGACTTAAATAAGATTAACTTGGCTTGACATTTTACTGAATATCCTTTAAATTGAACCAAACTAATTCATATTACTTGATAAAATTAGTGACATGAACACATCTTAAAATAATATTTAGATAAAAAATAATAATCCTAACTTCATCATCAACATTCTCAATGAAAATATGTTTCCAATGTTTTTTACCATTTAGTAAATTAATGTAATATACAAATTTAACACCAAAGACTCTTTGAATTTGAAAACCAATTTGATGCCATGGATCCAAATCATTTAAAGGGTGATATATTAACTAATAATCCTCCCAAAATATGAGGTTGAGACAATTAACAAACTTCCACTTACAACCATTGATTATAATAACCCTATTCTAAACAAAAAAAAATCCAAATGCAAAAACCTCTTATGAAAAATATTTAGTTAGGATCACATAAAAATTTATATTATTTAAATACTTAGCCCTCAATATATTGATCCATATATTTTAATCCTTGATAAATATTTAGCATAGTTTGGCAACCATCACTTTATTTATCCATTTCGGACTTTGTAATCCAATCCCTCCATTCTATTTGGGAAGACAAACTTTATCCAAAGAAACAAAATGAAATATTTGTTTGTCGTCAACCCTTGACCATAAAAATATTGTTTGGATCCTTTATAACTTATATTAAACAACTATTGGAATTTTGAAAATAGACATAAGATATACAAGGATACTTTATATCACATTTTTGATTAACCAGATCTTACTTGCTTGAAAAAGAACTACCCCTTTACAACCTAATAATTTATTGTAAAACCTATCAATGAGATGATTCCAAATATGAATAGATAAAGGACCAAAAAATAAAATCATACTCAAATAATTTTAAGCAAAATAGTTAATTTGGCACCCAAGGATCTGAGAAAATTTATTCTATAAGAAAATAGGAGTATTAACAAAGAACAATGAGCTCTTATCAAAATTTAACTCTTTTTTATAGGTAAAATAAATATGTTTTTACATGTATAAAAAAACTAATATATTAAACTAATTAAGACTAAATTTCATGAAACAAATCCCCATAGGCAACCAAGTGGAAGACCAACAATAAAAAATAGACAAAAATTAATAGTAAGAAGGTAAAACAAACACAACATCAAATAAAGAGATCCCCAGGCCTAAAATTAGACCTCCTATTAGGAGGAATTAACATTACAAGAAACTTGATCAATGTTATTATTTTTCTCCCATAGTATATTATGAATGTTACATCCCCCAGGTGCATTTGTAAGTGTCCTCTATTAGGTGTAGAGCCTTATTATCTTCCAAGATTAGAGGTTAAAATTTTGATGTTAATTCAATTAGGTTTAGATCCCATTCTTTGAATCCCTGATGGTGTAGGGAGTTTCAAGGGGGGAACCCCCATTACAAGGTCTTAGGGAATGACTCCCATGGTGGGGGATCTAGGGGCCACATACCTCAGAGAATTTTTTTTATTAAAATTACTTTATTTTTTTACAATTTCATAGTCAATTTGGGCTATTGATTAAAGGTTTCTATATCTAATGGTATATGTTATGTTTAGGTGTTTTTTAACCTAAAATATATTGATATAGGGCTGAGATGTATGGGTGTGAAAAATAAGGAAATATTGTACATAGAGAAGAGGTGGAAAAGGTAGAGAGATGTAATAAGGTTTGTTATAGGATTTTGTTTCTCCTTATATTTTTTGAAATAATATATTGGACAAGTTTTGTGGATATAGCCCATCTTGGGTGAACCATGTTAAATCTGGTGTCTCTTGTTATGTGCATGTTTATGTTTATTTTTTGAATGTTTGATTAATTCATTTCATAGTTTATCTTTTATGCAATTTGTTGACAGATTTGGGTTTTAATTTATCCTAACACCCTCTAAGTAGTCTATCTAACCTTCAGCTAAGGATTTAGATTTTTATTTTTACCTTCAAGGAAGCTTAGATGTCTTCTATAACATCCTACCCCACTCCAATATTCCCATCTTTATCAAATTGAGAAACATTATTTTCTTTTTCCCTATTCAGCCCCTACTTGAGCTTAACAATTTCCACCTTCAAATCATTCTATTATTTTATAAGGGCCAAACAGGCCATATCAATTCTTTCTACTTTTTATAAGAAAATCACTAATTTTTTGATCCACTTAGAGTTGTTGTCTACCAAGTTGCTAAGGTCCCTACTTCTAGGACTAACCATTCCTTTTGGTAGAGTGGTCAGGGTTATATATATTTTTTTATCATAGAGGTAATGGGGAATATGGAAGGTAATTTGGGAGGAGTGAACAAGGGTGGGTATGGTTTTAAGAGGGTATGGACTGGGAAGCCTTCCTCATTTATTGACATTCTAATATTTTAGTTAAAATGGGCAACAACTAGGGATTTTTTGGGAGGAGTGTCTTCCATAGGAGTGCATTTAGCAGGGTAACTTTCAGCCAAGGGGTGGATTTACCACCCAATGTTTCACCTATTTGGATTAATATGAGGATGATTCCATGGTGAATAATATAATTTTTGTCATCAACTTGGAAAGTGAGGGCTATGGCTTCAAGGGATTTTAGTAGATAGTAGGGTAAGATAATTATTTAATCACATAAATGGTTAAGAAGTAAAAAGTGATATGAAAATATCAGACTATATTTCCCTTCCAAGGTCAAATATTTCATAACTTGTAAACATACCTCTAGCCATCTACAAGGAAGGCCCTAATTGGGAAATCCTTTTTTATCAATATTGAGCACAACATCTATTATAAAAAAATTCTACATTAAATCCAACTTTATAATTTTATCTTTATAGGATTTCTCACCTTAAATGACATTCCCATGGTTGGGTTAATGCTTTGTTTAGACACTTTGATTTTCATCCCCCTCTTTCTCATGGTTTGTTTAGTCCATGTGAGAATGAATTACTTAGAAAGGACCTTTTCATGGAATTTTAACCTCTACATATACTCTGTAAGGCCTCCTTTGATTAGCTTCTTCTATATTTTCCTCTTACCCTATACCTCAATGTTGGACACCTATTCCATATGATCATAGCCACCACCCATTTGAGACTAGTTGTTTTTACTACTCTGAGTAATATGAATGGAAATTTTGGAATAATAATATAATAGTCAAATCTGAAGGTAGAGATTAATGTTATTGGTGTAGGATTAAAAATCTTGATTTTTTAATTATGAAACTACATGTGGATGAAATTATACACACCTTGAGATGAATTTTATACATGTAAACTATACACCTTGCATTTAAGGCTTGGATATATCATCATTGGTTATGATTTTTAAAATTTTGGATGGGATTAAGTTTTCATTATCCCACATGGCCATATGTTCACTTCTGACCCCAAAATTAACAAGGTAGTTAGTATCAGTGTTATCCTCATAGAATCTATGAGTAATGGAAGACTCCTAAAAGCTAGATATAATGCTTTGGGTATCATCAATATTATATTTGATAGTGTGGAATGGGATAATTTTATCTATAAATAATTAAAAATAGTAAGGGAGTCACTGTTGATTATTAATTTGGGAATGTGATCTCAGGAAGCAAGTTGAATACCCCAAAGGGATACCATATATTTATCAACATGATTTTTTTGGTGGCCCATAGGTCCAAAACATGCATATAATATCTTACCTTTATGATCCCTAATGACAACCCCTCCCCTAGCATTTATTGGGTTAACTTTAGAGGCTTTTTCAAAGTTAAGTTTGATCTACCCTATCAGGGTAAGGGACCATCTAGTATTGCATTTTAGAGCCATTAATTTGGGCAATTCAAAAATCTAGGATAGTTTCCAAAAATTAAGGATGGAAGACTCTATAGGGGAATAATTTAACTTATCTTTGGGTTGGAAGGTTTACTAGTTATCTAAGATAATGACATAAGACACTGAAAGAAAGAATGCGAAGAGAAGTTTTGGTTTGAAAAACTACAATCATTCCTTGATTTCCAAATGGTCCAAAGTAAATTTTGGAGATCCATGTACCACAAGATGTTTAATGAGGGTGTGACCCAAGGAATCTTCCACTAGGTTATCATATCATGGAGAGTGTTGGGCCACACCTAATAAAGAAAGAAATATTGGAGCAGAAGATTACTAAATTTACCACCTATTTAGAAACCTCTTCATATATTATTAAAATACTTTTCAACTCCTTAGATTATTTAATCAAGGAAAAATTAAGAACAATAGTGTCATAGGAAAATTGTTGATAAAAAGTAGGTTCCACTCCATTAGATACCTTAAAACCTTCTAAATTCCCATGTCTAATAGTAGCTAGTAAATTTCTACTCAAGGAGTCTATCATAGTAATTAATAAAAATGGGGATAGAGGATCCCCCTATCTTATACCCATTTTTTACCAAAACATTGTAGGATTTCCATTTATAAGAATGAAAAACATAGTAGCAGAGATGTACCTAAAAATAAAGTGATGGACATGAGGGTGAAATCCAATTTTATTTAACATAACATCTAAAAAATTCTAATCAACGCTATCATATGCCTTACTCATATGCAATTTTAATATCATACTTAGTTGTTTTCTATTTTCCATGGACTGAATGGTTTCATGCACCACAATCATCCCATTATAGATTTTCCTACTAGGAAAAAAAAAACCTTGATTAATGGAAATGAGATTTTTCATCAGTGGTTTGATTCTCAAAGCAAGAATTTTCATGAATATCTTATAGATCAAATTTTACAAAATAATGGGGAGAAAGTATTTAAAATTTGTAACTCTAATTTTCTTAGGAATCAATGCAATTAAATTATTATTAAATTACCTATTCAACTTTATATAAGCAAAAACCTCATCAATATATTCAACTAAATCAAACTTTATAATCTCCTAATTTTTTTTGGCAAAACCCATGGGAAATTTATTAGACCTAGGTCCTTATCTTTATTTAACAGAAAGATTACAACCTTAACATCTTTAGTTATTATTTTTAGTACCCTTACATTATCTTGAAGAGAAATCAAAGAATAAATAGTACCATTAAACTATTAAACCAAAAAACCATTGAAATCATCATTAGCATCAAACATATTCTTAAAATAATTAATAATTTCCTACTTAATAATTAGATGATTATAAAAAATAACACCATCACCATTTATAATTTTGGATATTATAGTATGGATTTTATGTTTGAGCATCGACATGTGAAATAAATTATTATTCCAATCTCCTTATTTCATCTAGATGGCCTTGAATGTTTGTCTCCAAAAGGATTCGTCATGGGCCACAATGGAATTATAATCACTCAAGAAATTTATCATCAAGAATTTTTTCCTTGGTACAACCATTCTTTTCATATTTCTCTTCCAAAACAATAATTAGCTGATGTAATATTCTATTTTGGTGCAATATATTACCAAAAATATCTCTATTCCACATTCTTACATTTATTTTGACATTCTTATGTTTTTTAACCAATCTAAACATTATAGTATCTAAAATATCATTGTTCCACCTTTATTTAATTATATCAACCAAATCAGGATGATAAAACCAAATATACTCAAACCTAAAAGGGGTTCTTTCCTTAATTCTATCAACCATATTAAGAACAAGGTAATTATGGTCTGAACCAGTTATAGGGAGGGAAGACATAAAAATATTGAGATACTAACCAATTAGTAGAAATAATAATACAGTCTAGTTTGATTTGGATAATACTTCCCCCAACCATTTATTTATCAAGTGTAAATAGATCCTCTTAACTAGACATCCAAAAGGCCATTAATAGAAATCATTCTGTAAAATCCTCCATACTATTAGTGAAATCCTATACATTACCTTTCTTTTCACCTAGGCTAAGGGGAATATTTAAGTCTCTAAAAATCATACAAATTATCTTATCATAGTTATATTTATAAATGTTGCACTCATTACATTATATATGATGAGTAGTATGTGTATTTGGAGAATACACATTCAAAAGTATCCAAGTGAAATCTTGAGTTCTATCATAAAACAAAATGGCTAGGTGACGATGATTTTTAAGCAAAACATGTCCCTCAAGAACCTTATCATCATAAAAGGTGGTAATCCCACATGAATCCCATAAATAACTAACACTATTAGATTTGGATTCTTTCTAAAAATTATTCTTAATTTACTTAACCATAAATTCATCTATTTTAGTCTCTTGAATAGCTAAAATACATAGAAAATTTACTTATTTTTAAATCCCTAAAGGTTATGTTCTTAATGATATGATTCATCCATCTTATATTACAACTTATTAGCTTCATTTATAATGCCCTGATGGACCCTTATCAATTCTCATTTGAATCATGGATTGAATCCCCTCTATTACTTCCTTTTCAATCTTTCTTTTATGCATTTATAATTGAGATGGTTTCCCCACCTTTTTTAAAGAACCAACATTTGGTAATATTTGTGATATTTTTTGTTTTTATAGAGTAATGTCAACATCTTATTCATTTTTCCCTTTTTTATATTTATTTAGGACATGATATCATAAATCATATGGAGTGATTCTAATATTTCATTCCCTAAAATGTATTCCTCATCCTTCACTACTGGAAAAGGAAATAATATTTTTCATAATAAATTATTTTATTCTTGCATAAAACATGGAACTACCTCCTTTATTTCCTCCCTCTAAAAATATTGTAATTAATGAGATTAATTTTTACTAACAAGATAAATATGAGATTCATCTAGGCTTCCAATCTACTAAACAAATCTAGTCTAACCTAGTTTATGGGACCCAACTTCCTTTAAATTCACTACATTTTCATACTTTTCCAAGATATTTTATTTTAAAATATTTTTTTGAGCATTTTTAAAGTTATCTTTTACTTAACTAACATCTAAATCATAGCCCTCTATATAATTTATGTAACTCATAGTTCCCATCCCTCTAATATGAGATAAATGATGGAACATGTCTAAAAGATTGACCTGGACATCATGAGCTCCAATCTCCATTTATTTTATGTGGATACTAATAGTATTTTTTGATTTGATTCTCTATTTCTCCATGTTATTCAATCATATCCATCATATTTCTAGTTTTATTGTTATGCCCAAACTTCTCCTTTTTGATTTTATTCTACCTAGCTAGGTTATCAACCTTGGGCACATAAGAGAGACCTTTTTTCATAAAATATATACAATATTTGATCATATGATCCAAGTAATTACATATATCACATCTAATTTATAATTATATTCTCCCCTACTATAACTCAAAATTACAAAATAATGGAGCTCTTGATTCATGAAAACATTAACATAGAATCTTCTATGTACTAAATGAGTTCTTACATTAGTGGCAACATCAAAATATATAATATATACAAATGTTTTATCCACACTTATTAATAAATCCTATTCTCAAAACTACATGGGGAGACTAGGAAACCTTACCCATATCAACATAACATTGGTGTTTTCTTTTTCTGGATCAAATTCAGGTTTTCATTTTTTCAAGAACAAACCTAACCTCCCCATAAACTAGGGACATCCAACCAAAAATATAATGTAATCATATTAATAATAAACCATTATTCATCAAATATATTTCCACATGGACTTTTGGAGCCCATTTCCTAGCATCCCATTACCTAAATTTGTTAATATTAGCTCTAGCTCCTAGGAGTTTGTGTGTGTGTGTGTGTGTGTGTGTGTGTGTGTGTGTGTGTGTGTGTGTGTGTGTGTGTGTGTGTGTGTGTGTGTGTGTGTGTGTGTGTGTGTGTGTGTGTGTGTGTGTGTGTGTGTGTGTGTGTGTGTGTGTGATTATTTTAAAACTAAAAGTGAAATGTTATAATTTGTTTTAAATAATTATTGTATTTAATTAATATAAACTAGGTTTTGATGCAAACTATGTTCTCTAAATTATTTTTACATGCAATCAAATCTAAAATATCTAAACTACTTTTTTAATGTAAAAAAATAGAGGAAAATATTTTTTTAAATTTATTTTACATTTTTTGAATATGAATTATAATATAATAAATATATAAATCTAATCTAATATAATAAATAAATCAAAAATGAAAATGAAAACCCCTAATCTATTAAATTATGATGACCAATCGAATGTAAATATTATTGTAATGAGTATATTATACTCAAGTACATTCCTTGTTTACTCAATCACAACCATTTTAAATATTATAAAATATAATGAAAATAAAATAAATAAATAGGGACTTAATATTGAAGAAAAAGAAGTTAAATAGTGGCTAGAATAATCAACAAAGGTAAAGAATTAATTGTCAATTGATGGATTCTCCTCTCCAAGCTTATGTAAAATAATAAGAAGATGGTCATAAATCAAATAAAATACTCATAAAAGACTTAAATCATGAATTATATGGCTCTTTAAGACTCAAAATATTTAATCTCTAATGATAGTCTCATATCCATAAACCTAAGGAAGAAGAGGTAATTGTAATTGAAAATAGGTTACATGTGATAGTCTAAATAGAGATTGAACCAAATGTATAAGGGATAAGAGAGATAGGATTTGATAAAAGTAAATTTAGGTATGATTTTAGACACCTAGGAGGTGAAAACAAGATAAAATAATCAATAAACTAGATAAAAATCATGTAAAACATGTGAAAATGAAGTCTCACAATCTAAATTCAAAAATGCACAAACAATGATAAAACCAATACCTTGTGTAGGTGGTAGAGATGAACTATAATAGGAAACTATATTCAACTATGGTACCATTTAAAAAATCATGAAAACACCACTCATTTCAAAATTTTATCATGGTGGTTTATGAAACTATCACTATAGAAACACTATGGAAGGTACAATTTCATCATGGAGAATAGTGGTCTCATCAATGGGATGATAGTTTTGTCACATGAAAAAAAAGTAAAAAGAAGGAAAAAATAAATCTATAAAATAAATTTTAGAGGTTTGTCAAAGAAGGTATAAAATATATAATGACTGAGATAATATTGGGATTAGTATATTTGCATCATCATTGGATTTTTTTAGAAATTTTTTACCATGTAATTTTTACATGAATTCATATTTCCTCCTTAGGGAGACACCTCATCATTATTTGGTGAGGGTGTTTTCCTGATTAGTGACATAATGAAATGGAAAAAATGGGTTAGAAACTTAACTTGCTTACCTATGTGGTGCAATGAAACCAACTGATACACCCTCTTGACTTGTAGATAAAAAATAAGAATAAAGTGAAACATTAATGAAGAAGTAGAAAACATACTAATTATTTAAATCATGGATAAATTTACGTACCATTTTAGTGGCAGTGAGGATACTACCTAATCTATCCCATCAAGGGATGGAATTTTGTGCCAAATTTTCACAAACCTAAAAAATTATAGGCAAAAAACATGCCATCCAATAGTGCTATGGGAAATAAAACTTATAAAATTATTAGTATTTTTCATGTTATGGGTTAGTATGCTAACAAATATGCCCTAAACATGAGAAAATACAAGTTGAAAATGAAAATTTTAAAAATGGTAAGTTTTTAAAATAAAATCATTGATAAAATGAAATATATATTTGTAAACTTTCTAAAAATAGAGTTCATTTGTACAAATTAAGTTTTTGAGATTTTGGATTTCTAGATACATAGTGACATAATTATGTTAGAAAGTAGAAAATCAAAGATTATGAGTAGGGGATGTTAAATTTATAAATAAAAAAATATTTAGGTAGACACAAACACTAAAATTTAATCAAGTACTTGACAATGTTTGTTTAAAAACCATTACCTTGCTTGGCCAATTTTCCATTCTGATAATCTGCAATCTCTAAGAAAATCTTCAAAGTCTTACAATGGCTGAGAAAATATTTTTAAAATAATATTTCATATCTATTTAAAATATACTTTATTTCCATTCTTTTCTAATAAGATTATTTTATTTCTATACAAGTGTGTACTAGGTAGATAGGGGTACATTTTGCACCTATCTAATAGTGCATTCTTGTCTCCCATGTTTCAATGATCATATTTTTGAAATGACATACTTCCTAATGGATTTATCACATAATTCAATAGGTTAGTTATCAAAAATATTTTAAATATATACCTATAAATTAAAATCAATGTTCACACTTGAAAGGACCTATCTCTCACTCAAAAAACATATTTTTAATGATTTTAAAAGCATCCATCTTCTAAGAAAAGACTTATATTTGAAAATTTGTTGCAAGTTTACATTACTTAGAAAAGTCTAATATTGTTTTATTTTAGGTTGAGAGCATTAATTTTCAATAATTATAATCAAAAATTCTATTTTCATTCATATGATCTTCCCTAAAGGGATAACTACATCATCATGATGCCTTTTGAACTATGTAGGTAACACTCAATCAAAAAAGGGGTTTTCTAAGAATAGATTGACCATTCCTAGATCCCCTATTTTACCCCCTTTGAATTTGATCTTCTTTGTGTTTTTGTAAAAGGATAGGTTTATAATTTTATGTCTTATACATGTCAAATCAAGATCTACATATAAAAAAATTCATTCATTTCCAAGAAAATAAACCTAAATTTTTAGATCCAATGCATAATCTAACAAGACAAAATCACAGTAGAAAATAATGACAAACTATACTCCTATCTACCTCTTAGGGACTTCTCCTAGTAGACATGAATATTATTTTTTCTAATTAATCTATGTTTTTAGGCTATATAATATAGTCCCAACTTGCATAAAGATAACATAGTCATAAATAAATTAGTTACAAGGACAATTATTTAACCCTAGACCTAGTTTTTATATTTAGCAATTTACAACTTCTATAAATTTTGTAGATATTTGTATTTAATATATATTTTAATTTATACCATATTAGATTAAATTTTTGAACTTTACATTTCAAATTAGAGTTAATTTTACTTCTTAATTAATTCTAGTGTAAACTTTTTGGCAAATCCACTTAAGTTAGAACACTATTTATTATTTGTTTTTTTTCACTTAGGGTTTTAGTTTAATTCTATAAATTATTAACACTAAAATAATATATTCCTCAACCTTAGATAATATATAAAACATAAAAATTCAACATTTTATATTATAGAGTAATCTAACACTGAATAAAGTTTATCTCATCACCTCAAATAGATATTGGCATAAAGACTCTTTATTTTGACTTCAGGTTAATTTTTGTTGTTTTCCTATTCAAAATTATTTTTATTTATATTTGCATCAAGGTAAATTTTAGTGCCCCACATATAAATGAACTAGGTTTTTTAGTGAATTTCTATGTAATGTGTTTTAAAAATCTGGGAAAATTTAATAGATATTATTTAGGCATGAAGGTGAATGGACATGAAAAACATAACTTGCCATAAAATGTATGCCAATGTGAATGTGTGTGTGTGTGTGTGTGTGTGTGTGTGTGTGTGTGTGTGTGTGTGTGTGTGTGTGTGTGTGTGTGTGTGTGTGTGTGTGTGTGTGTGTGTGTGTGTGTGTGTGTGTGTGTGTGTGTGTGTGTGTGTGTGTGTGTGTGTGTGTGTGTGTGTGTGTGTGTGTGTGTGTGTGTGTGCGTGCGCGTGTGCGTGTGTGTGTATGGTAGCATTTTTTTTAAATGATAGGCCTTTACTATGTAATGATAATAATGTCAATGTATAATAACCATAATGTCGAATGATAGGTCAATTATCATTTGATAGCTATGTTATCTCTTAACAATTTTATTATCTCTTGATAACATTGTTATCACTTGATATATTTTAGCTAGAAAACATACATATTGGATGCCACCATAGCTATCATATGAGAGCTTCACTATCAAATGATAATTGTGCTACCAAATGACATTTGTGTTATCTGATGGATGAAAATGTTATGGGTAATTAATAACTATGATGGAAAACAACACAAGCACCTCCAAATAGCATCTATGCCAATATGTTTTGAAAATTCAATCATAAAATGATTATATATTACAAATAATGGTTAATAAGCTTATATTGACTTTTGACAATGTTGCGAATTATATTTATATGCATGAATTTATTTTAAATAATAGGCAAGCCAAACTATAAAATTAACTTATACCTAGATAAGTTAGGTGAATTCACATTATTCACCACCCAATAAAATAGCCAAATGGTAATTTATATAACCAAAATATTCGTGAATTAATGAAGAATAACACTAACATTTACCATTTTTTTCTTATTTTATAAACTATGTTTTGATAGTTTTAAAACTAATTAACTATTTTCTTCAAATGTTATGAAGTTTTTCATTTAAAAACATAATGGCATGAGGGGTTTTACTCTAATACTCACAACCATAGTATATATCTAAGCACATAATTTAGTTTCCACATTCCTCATGGTATATAGGAAATTCCTAGGATCCCATGTTTTTACACCAATATGAAGCTTATTTTATTTATTTGATTTGTGGTGCACCTAAGAGGATTGTATCACCTAAGAAAGTTACTCTCAATTTACCCTCAAAACTAAGGATAGTGGGATATAGACATGGTTATAAATTTGCATTTAGTGATCTAAAATATTTGGCTGACACTAATCAATAAATGAGAAAGTATATATAAGAGCATAAAAATCATTCAAACCCTTTCCTAGATCACCCTTTGTCCTTGATTTTTACTATAATTATTTTATTAGCTGGTAGATCTTCTTATTTCATTTTCATATTTATCATGGGTGTAGAATATAAATTTTTTCTCATATATTACACATAATCATGTATTTCTTGGTATATTTTAATATTTTTATAACATGTTATTTATTATGTATTTTTATGGGTCCCATATAAATTATTAAAGAACCTCCCTCTCATACTTTACCTCTTTCTCTTAATCCAAATACTTGTTATACCTTATCTTGTCATCTGAATGCTCCAATTATTATTTTTAAATATTCAATAACTTGGGAATGATAAGAGGCCTATGTTATGCATTTATCCTCATAATATATCTTAGTACACACCCATCATTTAGACATGGGCCTTATCTCTAAAACTAATACCAAAACTAAACATGTTGAAATTTGAGATTATGATAAGGCACATCCACAAAAGATTAGTTCATATTTATATATATATATATTACTCAAGATGGACTTAAGAAATCAGCTTCTACTAGTCCTTCTAATAGTTTTTCATCTATACCTATTTATACATTCTTCATTACCTCTACTCCTCACATCACTACAACCAATGTTTCCCTTGATAAAAACCTTATTATCTTATAAGCCAAGATATATAATATTAAGCAAACCATCTTTCACGTTATCTTTTCCTTGTATTCTTTTAGCTTATTTCAAAATCATTTATCTATTAAAATTTCATCCTATCCTCTTCCAAATGTCTTCGTGTATCGTAAACATAATATTTACTAAGGAAAAGGTGATTTTAAATAGCATTTACATGTCTTCCATGTAGTTTGCCTAGATTATGTAGACAATGACATATTGTTAAATAAGCTCTCTACATGAAGTCTCAAATATTATGCTATTAGATAGTTCTATGTTATTCCTCTCCAATTAATTACATCTTTCAATCCTTTGGTAAATTAGTTTTTGGCACATTTTAATATCAATATTGGTGAAAATATATCCTATGCTCAAATTACAGAGGTCAAATAAAGTCCAAATGAGATACTTAGTCAGTATGTTCTAAGATACAATACTATGCTTTTTAAAATGACAAATCAATGGTTGATAATGATATTCAAGATATTTATACTAAAAAAATGTTTAATCCTCTTCATGAGTCTATCATGTTTGATAATTTCAAATCCTTTGATGGACTATGTGACATAATTCAAGAATGTGAATTCAAATTGATTACATTGACTAAGCTCAAGTTAATTTATAATGTGCCTTCTACTTCAATTATAAATTTTGAAGGAAAGGCTAATTATAAGATCAATACTAATGAGGTTAAATTCATAGTTAATGATATATCAAAAATAACATAAAGGATTGAACTAAAATCTCTAATAAGGAGGAAATTCCCAAGGCTATAAAATATTCTTGAATGTCATATTATTACACTTCCTCCACCATTGGAAATAAATCTATCTATATCTCAATCTATAATATTTTATGGGAATGGTTTTTTTTATTATCATATATATGTTGGAAAATCCTCTAATAGATGTATGAAGATAAAGCACAAAGTTCAAGACCTCATTGAGGAAAACATTGTTGACATTGGTATACATAATAAAGAGGCTAAACCACAAGAAAATTAAAATGAAAATCTAAAAATGTATAAATATCCATTTCCAAATCATAAAGCACAAGATAATAATCAAAATTATAAATTACATTATTCATATAATGATTCTCCTCCTCCATATTCATATGTACATCATATTGATAACATCATTGGTATCATTACAAGTAAGCTATTATCATGCCCATTTATTAGTTTTGATTATTATAAAATTATTGATGATGATTTTGGTATACATTCATTATAAATTTGAGCATATGTGGGAATGAAACCAGTCCATAGTGTTATGATAGAAAATGGATCAAGTGAAAATGTGTGCACCATAACAATTATAAATTATCTTAGTTATAAAGAGAAATATATACAACATACATATATAATTATGAAATCATTTAATGGCCATCCACATGATATTCTTGGGAATATTGTATTAACTTTAAAAGTGGGAAATCTCATTTATTCCACTCCTTTATTAGTGTTACCAAATAAAAGTGTTTTTTATATGTCATTAAAAAGACCTTGGTTACAAAAAAGTAAAGTAGTTCCTTATACAGTTCACAAATGTCTAAAATATATTCACAATAATCAAGTGGTTAAATTTTCAAGAGTTCAATATGAATATCCTATAGAACCAATATTACTTAATCCTACTACACCAAAAGTAGTTGGCATAATTATTGAGCAAATGGGTAATGAATTACTTTATACAACTATTAATGATCATGATTTACATTAAAAAAACATATTACAAAATTAGTTTTCATACCTACATATGAGCATGAGAATATTTAATTTTCTTCAAATAGTCATGAGAATGAAAATATTATAGTTTCTCCATATATTCTTGATCACAATATGATTACATATTAGTATGATCACTTGGTTATAAAAATCAAGATATATACTCCTAAGCATAAAGTCACACATGGCCCAAGGAATTTATCTAATATAAAATCACAAGTTATTCAAATGGATCCTACATAGGTAAAGGTTGTTTCATCATCTCTTCCCATGAATTATGATATAGGTTTAAATAGATAAATGGATAGTGATTTATAGGGTATTTTACAACACATGATTCATCTTCAAATTTAAAATATCCTACACTTAACACTTATACTCCTATGAAAGAGATTTCTCTTTCTTATCAAGGAGTAGGATACACATGTAAGAATTCTATTGGTGAGATAATTGATCAAATACATTATATCCCCCCAACCTCATTATTAAGCCAATGACCTTGATTAACTCAATTACATAGTAAATAATTTTACATAGCTTCTTTACTCTTTACTTTTGTTATTTATTATACTATACCTAATCCAATCTTATTCTAGATCTTGGATCTATTTTTAATTTTGAGGCACTTGATCCCTTGTATTTTTCAACCTAAGATAATTATCCTACCAATACAAATCCTTCATGGAAACTCATTTCCTCGTCATTTCATGTTTATGCATGATTTAGATCTCATTTGTACATTAATGCTCACATATATATCCTTTTACATGATATTTGATGGTCATAATTTCCATCTATGCTCTGTATACACCTACATTGCGGGAATTTCCTTTTACCTTCTTCATTGCCATTTCTTGCTTTAAAATATTGTTAAGGATTATTCAATTCTCCCCCTCATTTTTCCATTTTAAAATTGTGTTATTTATTTTTTTAAATCTTTTTCAAATTTCATTATGCACATTTTCCTTTCCAAATATGGAAAAAATCACAAAAAAATCATATATTCTAAAAATTACAAATATATATGTAAAAAAAAAAAAAACTATGACCTATATGTTTATTTTCATGTTGTTGGGATACATATTTTCATGTTCCATCTATGTTTATGCTCAATACATAGCATATTTAATTAAATTTTCAATATGTAATGCTTCTCACAAGGTATATGGGTGTGAAATAGGACACATTTCTATAGAAATAGAAATGATACATAGAAGAATTTTCCTGATAAAAAAAACTTATATATAGTCAATTAGGACAAAGTTTCACTAGTTAGACAATTACTTCACTACAAATGTTTCCTCTATTATATACCTATTATTTTTCATTTTAGATCTCAAATTCCACATGAAACATAGTCATAGATACCTCCTACATATTTTTTAATCATAGATCAAAAAACATACTAAGATATCACTCAGAATTTAAACTAATACATACTTTTTTAGGGTTTTAATGCTAATCAAACAATTTTACAAACAACCTTTTTTAGTTGGGGTGACTCATCACTATAAAAAAATATGTTTAAAATATTTATCCATGATATTTTTCCATGTTGAGTTATAATTAAAAAATGGTTTTATTCTTAAACTCATACTTTACATGTACTATGCCAAACATGTTATTTTCTAAACATTAGACATAAATAAATATGATAAAAATATTTTAGTTTCATCTTATATATGATTATTTCATATGTTTGATTCATTACATAACATACTTGAACTTTCTTGCTTATTGTATATGGCCCTTAGCCTTGTGTGTGTTCACCATACACCATGTTGATTGTATGGCATCATCATTGCATGTGTATGTGGCCTTGGCCTTATATGTTTGTGTTAAACTTACATGTCCCTTCTAACTAGGTTTTGGGCTTTATGTGTGACATTAATATAAATTCTCTAACTCTATGTAACATCTTACATGTCCTTGATATGTGGGTTTTTGGCCTTCTTACATGACATTATGTGAATTTAATTACATGTTAATTAATTATTAATATGTTTCCATGATTATTATCATTCACTACTATTTATTTATTACATATTTCTATGGCACCATGATACATTGATGCCATAATAGTTATGTGATTTAAAACTTCATATATTCAATATTATGTCTACAATAAATATTTAACACTTTCTAGTTATTTTACATGTTTCATACATTACTTCAATGTTATATTCAAATTACATGATGTAATTCACTAAACAAGATTTTCTTATGCTTCAATGTTACATTTATAAGATTATAATACAATTAAAATATTCAATTTATATTAAATGATTATATCTTTCACAAATTCTTTCACATTTTATTTTGAGACATGTGATTTTAAGTAAAATTACCCTCATATATAAAAGGGGCATCACAATTGGATTATCTTTAAGTTTTCACAAATAATGCATTTTACATTAAAAAGTTTATAATATGTAAAAAATAGAATCTTAAGATTATGGGGGTATTTGGTTTGCTTATGGTATCCACTTTTACACACACTCAATCATAGATATACTCATGAACACACTGTTACAAGGTTTCAAACAAGATTTCAATAGATCTAATTGGCACTTTATTTAGTATAGGGAGCATTATATGCATTCTTGTCTAAGATAATACCTTCAAATTTCAGATATTTCTTTTTTAAGCTTTAAATGTTCAATAATTTACAATTTGAATATATCTCTCTCTACAATAGTCTTATTTGTGTTTTAAAAGTGGACCACATTTGATCTTAGTAATGTTCCACATCTTGGTTTCACTTTAGTGAGCCATGTACTAGTTCTCATATCTTCCTTTTAGTTCAAGAAGTGAGCCACAATTAGGCTAAGTGATGCTCCATATCTTGGTTTCACTTCAGTGAACAACTTTTTTGGTTCTCATCTCTTTAATCATTACAAATTAATATATTAGGGTTAGATCATATAATATTTACAACTGAAGTAGATTCACTAATTTTTAAAATTGAGACTTGATCACTCTCAATTTTCCACATGTTCCTAACTTCTTCACATGCCTTAATAAGGGGGAATGCACATCTCCATGGAAAATACAAAGTGTGTATACATGATCATGTTTGAATTCATTTACTATAGTAATTTTATTCATAAATATAATAAATAGGGTAGGAAAACTATACAATAAAATTAAATCAATAAATGTTTTAAAATGGTTGTTATTAACACCTTTACCTTGCTTGGTCAATTCATCATTCTGATAACTTGTAATCTCTAAGAAATCATTTGTAGTATTAAAATTACTAATAATTTTTTATATACTTCCCTATTCATCCTATAATTTATTTCATTCTTTTTTTATAAGCTTGTGTTCTTTCTAGACAAGTGCACATTAGGTAGATATGGGTGCACTATGAACTTATCTAGTAGTGCAAACTTGTGTCCCATGCTCTAATGACAATATTTTAAAAATAAAACACTTCCTAATGAATTTCACACACATTTGAATAGGTTAGGTATTAAAAATATTTGAAATATCTCTCCATACAATAAAATCATTAGTCAATGAAAGGACCTAGCTCTGAGTGACAAAAGCATATCTTTTACAATTTAAAAATAATTTATCATCAGAGTGTAGACTTCTAATTTCAATTATGTTGTAATTTTATAACCCTTATCCAAGTCTAATATTATTTTATTTTAGGTTTATGACATTATTTTGTCAAGCATTCTAATAAAAATTTCTAGTTAAATTCATAAGATCTTACCTAAATGGATAAGTGTATGTGATGGTCTAGGTGTTTAATCTTGAAATATAGATTGAGGAAACTAGGTTAAAGGGGTAGATATAAAATATGGAAAGGATGATAGACTATCTCTAAAGTAGGCCAATTAATTGTAAAATTTAGATAAAACATGTTTTAAATTTTTAGAAAATATTTTTTGGAGAAATTGTGTTAGATTTTTTATGATCAATGCATTTTGGATTCACTATTTTGATCTTTCATTAGGAAAGAAACACAATTTCTAGAAAAAAGATTTGTTCCAATTGTATAGACTATGGAATTATAAAATCTTTGATATATTAAATTTATTATGCTGAGATGTTAAAGATGGAAATTATAGTTATGCTAAATATTGAAATGATAATGAACAAAAGAAATTTAACTAGTTATGATGTTAATACAAATCTAAATCTAGGACATACAAGAAGTAGATAGGATCTATATTATGGGTCAATCACCTAATTCTATAAATTTTACCTCTATATTTATGTACACTTGCATTAAAATTGAATTCTTGTGTTCATGTTACTATCTAATTCAAATTTAGGTGTCTAGTACATAATACCTATTGAAACTAGATGTTACCACCTAAATGCTTCTAGGTTTTGTGTCACCTTTACTCTAGTGCATTCATATATAAGTCATGGACTATCACTCCTTGTCAAATAAAAAAACCCTAGTTATTTATCTTTATTATGGTTATGGTATAAAATGGTTAGTGGGAACATGGTGTCGATATTTCTTAATGATCGTATTGTTAATGAGAGTTACATAACCAATATTGTAAAGAGGGCCTCAGACTTATGTATTTATCCTATACATATTGGCTTGTTTATGAAACATGTAATGTGTGATAATTAAGCATAACAATGACATATCCTATAATTTGGTAAATATGACCCATTGAGTTCTCCTTTAATTCTTAATACCTATAGATGTGTTATCCCTATGACTGATATGAAAACAAAAGAAAATAGGTAATATTTTCTTAATTGAGTCTTTGAGTGAATGATTTTGATATGTTGCATTGTGAGTAGGCTAAATTTTTCTAAGTGATGAATGAATGAGGATTGATCATATATTTATATCAATCCCTTTGGAGAATATATTTAATCTAGGATGACCATATGGATATGTTTAGTTTACAAATTGGATGACTTTAGGGAACTAGACACTTCTATTAGAATAAGACACTTGCATCAACATAGACATCTGACTTAGACACAAGTGTCTAGGAAGATGGAAAATAGGTGTATGTCTATATCTTTTTTAGATGTAAGATAAGTAGTTTTATAACATTTTGGGTAAGATAGAAGGTCTAGGTCATTAGAATGATATTGGTCAGACTAAGTGATAAGTAATGAGGCATAAAGAGATAGTGTATAAGATCATTTTGGTAGATGTAAAGGGTATATAAGTTGAAGGTAAATACATGATATGTATTTTCCAAGTGTAAAATGTTGAGGTGTTATATAATTCATAAATAATGTCTACATTTCCCCCCTTTAATCTAGTAATTAATTTGTTAATTTAAAAGAAAAGGAATGCATACCTAGGTGTGTATAAGACACCTTTTATTTGCTTGAGTCCAACTTGAATGATTTTTTGGTGAGTAGACTATAACCAAGATCATGTTATAGTATATAATTAGTAAAAATAATATGAATTTTAAATCATTGAAATGATTAAAATTAAAAAAGAGCAAGGTTTAGGAGCACACATATGTGTCAATACAACTGTCATACCTTTTGGAATTTTGATTTGAAAATATATATCATTATGAATCATTAGATATAATATTAGGAAAAATAAAAAATATGAAAAGTGAATATATAAAGAGATAAAGATATTTTGGAGGACACATGCCCCTAAACTTGGAAAAAAGAGGTGTTTCCACCCAACAATTGAGATTAGCTAAATCATGTAACCCAAACATAATTATAACTTGGTGAGTGTGAGTGAACCAATTCAACTCGTACTATAAATATAGTGAGGCTAGATTATGTAATTAATTCCACATAATAAACTAGATAAGATCGATTGATTTAATCACCTCAATCAACCAAAATCAAACTAGCTACTTTAGTATATTATCTCAATGGAATGTATAAAATTTCAACCCAATTGGTAATGAAAATTCCTAAAAGTGTTTGAAATATGAAACTAATATTATTTTGTAATTTAGGTTCCATTTTCATAACATATCCACAATAGATATGTCTCATGTTGAAATTATGTATAAAAATGGTACCAATATATATAATTCTACCATAAGTGTATATCTAAATCATATAATTATGATTTTGGAAATTTGAAAATTGCGTAAGTGTGAAGGACATGCTTATCATAACATGCCCCCACTATATATGGATAAATCTAAAAATTGATATAAGTGCCAATGTGGAAGATATTTTTATAAAACATTCCCCCACTATAATTTGGGTATGTTGAATACTGAATAAGTGTGTATCATGTTTCTAAAACATGCCCACATTGAATCTAAAACTATGATAAATGTGTACAACATGTTTCCATAACATGCCCCACTATAATATGAAACTATGACAAATGTGGAGAACATGTTTTCAAAACATGCCCCCACTACAATCTAAATCTATGAAGCAATGTAGAAGTCATGCCTCTATGGCATGCCCCCACTAATATTCCCCCATTTTGAGGTGAGGAGAATTAGAAATTTCTAGTTACCTTACCTCAAAAGGATAAGATAACCATGTAAATTATGAGTGTACCATGTATAATATAGAAGTAGCATGTCTAGGTAGATACATCATTGAATAATGAATAATGTGATAACACTAAGTCCTAAGATGCGTGATGTAAATCATGACAACCTATAGATGGTAATAGTAAAAGCTCAACAAGCAACCAAACACACACATAAGAAAAATAAAAATCAAATCAAAATACAATGGTCTAAGGGGACCTCAAATAAGGGGCATGTTTAAATGCCATATAATTGAAGGGATATGACTTAGTGAAATGTACACAAAATTAGCAATGGCATATTCAAATGTCAATATACAACAAGGAATGGATTTTTCAAATGTTAGAGAGGAAACAAAGGCACAAGGTCTATAGACAATGGAGCATATTAAAATTCTCAAAAAATAAATACAATAGCAAAGAAAGACACTCAAGGAAGTGCATGAATGAAATCATAAGCATATCATACTAATCCATGGATCATATGTGTTATCAAAAAAATTAAGTACATTGCATATCGAGTAAACTATTATATATATATATATATATATATATATATACATATATATATATATACATATATATACATATATATATACATATATACATATATATATATATATATATATATATATATATATATATATATGTATATATATATATGGTCACTTTACATTATCAAGTTTGAACTTATGTAATTACACACACACACACACACACACACACACACACACACACACACACACACACACATGGATAAATGCATGTGTAATTACATAAGTTCAAACTTGATAATGTAAAGTGACCATATAATGATATAGCCTAGTTTTATCATGATCAAATAAGTGGATGCCCCCAATGTTATACGACATGAGTAGAGGGAAAGCTAAAAATTTAAAAGTGCATAAATCATGTATCTATGAATGCCTTTATCACATTAAAAGGAAAACATGTGTATATATAAAATACTTATATTCCATCTACCAACATGGAACCAACAACAATATACCAAGAAGATAATAGAACATGAAATTTTTGAAAATATTTTTGGATTTTTGAAGTGTTTCTAATATTTTTCTAGTATTTTAAGAATATGTGAAAAGAAATAACTTTCCTATGATCTCATCTAATGAATGATCATATGTATCTCCCCAATTTTATCCTAGTGCTATAAATAGGTGGTACTACCAAGAATCATGTATAGGTGCAATATTTATCATTGTAGTATATGTGATGCTCTATGTATGTATAATAGGATTTTGTGGTCATGAATAAAAATGGAAGGAATGGGGGTTAATCAAACCCATCATTTAATGATCTATGGTTTATTTAAAGTAGTAACAATAAGAATATTTTAGTTTTTCTTTGAGTGTTTGAAAAAGCATAATATATCCAATGATCTCAAGAAGAGTGTGATAATCTACGAGGTGAGGTAAATGAATAATATCTATTGAATTAGATGTTATGTGTGCATAGTAGAATCAAAAGTGTATCATAATATTTTTGTTAGTTTTTACTTTATATCTTTTTTT
The DNA here is from genome assembly GCA_037957365.1 of Torreya grandis. Taxonomy (NCBI): domain Eukaryota; kingdom Viridiplantae; phylum Streptophyta; class Pinopsida; order Cupressales; family Taxaceae; genus Torreya; species Torreya grandis. The sequence goes on along the minus strand of JARHVA010001427.1, from coordinate 548,262 downwards.
TTTCTTTATCTACATTTGGTTTATCATTTGATGATGATGGATTCAATCGATATACTAGGTCTTGTAGGTATGAATACATTACATGATAAGTTATCAAGTTGAATAGAACATAATTTGATGAATTATTCATATTACAAAAAGCTATGATCTATATGAGCAATGATTTTTTCCTGATTTGAAGAAATAATTATATTTTCCTCCTTTGTAACTGTTGACCAAATTTTGGCCCTTCAGGCCAAAATTGGGCACCCTTTTTTTACAAAAAAATGTCTGAGTCTATACCTTTGTCCAAGTCTAGTATGTAGGTTTCATTAGAAAGAAGTGTTCTTATACAAAGCTAATGTCTTTTACATATAAAAAAACCCAATTGTTTTCTTTTTGAAAGCTTTATTCTTTAGTCTTTTGGCTAAGTCCTTTGCAATGAATTCTTTCATAAAAATTTCCCGAGGTATTTCTCTATATTTTGTCTATTTTAAGTCTAAGGGAAAATAGAAAGAAGGATGGGGATAAGTGATTAGAATGAACCCAAATTTTGTTTATGCACCATATCTAGACATTATGAGCACTCCTCTTTGGCTAGTGAGGACTACCTATAAGTAAGAAAACACTACCACAAGATGTTTGTTAATAGATAAATGAGTGGGCTACCAAGCTACACCCTTGTTCTAGGAAGTGTGAAACTTACCTAGAGATGGTAATCCACTTTTGAGAGAAAAAAGAATAATAAATAATTGAAAGAGAGGTAAACACATAGTGAAAAAGAGATAAGATTCCCATTATTAAGAACTTTTATATAGCAGAGAGTGACAAGGTATAGGTGAGGTATTCTGTTTGTATCTTAGAAGTTTTCTAGGTAGGTTTTGAAGAGGCTAGTGAATCCATAGTCATCGATGTTGGTAGGGGGTGATCAATATAAATTATATTGTTGAGGTTAGTAGTGAGGTAAAAAATATTGGTTAGGTTGCCAAGGTCAGTAGGGGCAATAATTGTCTAGGAGCTTACAAAAGTTTTTTTTGAGTTTTGGAAATGGTTTGAATTAGGTCAAGGAGGTTAGGAGAGTTATGAGAGAGATTATGGCTTGGGTAGGTTTGGTCAAAGGTTTGGTATTGTCAAGTTAAGGGGAAATAAGTGAGGAATATTTATACCTCCCTCACGAGGCATAGTCAAAAGTGTGTAAAATAATGTAGAGTAGATATAAAGAAGAATAGTAGAATAAATGTTTAAATGACCTACAGTTTAAGTGATGTACTTAGCTTTGGTGGTTGATAAATGATAAGTGCCAAGCTGATGGTCCCTAGCAAGGAGTCTAAACATGAATGCCTGAATAAAGAGAACAAGTGGGTGGTATTAGTCTTTAAAGGCTTAGTTGTTGATTGTGTTTAACCTAAGCAAGGCTATTGTAATCCAAGATGTCAAAAATAGAATGTGAAGAGCTTGGATGTCATAAGAATAAATTTTATTAATTTTTTCTGACCTAAAATTCAAGTTGGGGCTTGGCTTTTATTGCTAACATTAGTGATCCCACTGACATTAGCCATGGGTTGACTGACATCGGTGGCCCTAGAATAGGTAAACCTTACTATTTTTGGCCTATTTTTTATTATTGTTCATGCCAAGTGTGATACCCATTATAAAGTTATAAAAATAAGAGTTTAGGAAGGAAGTAGTTGTTTAGGAATTTAGTTTAGAAGTGGGAATAAGTCTTGGGTAGTTAGGATGAGGGGACTAGGTCTTGAGGTGACTCATTAGGTGAGAATTAGTCATGGGGTGAGGTGGCTAGGTAAGGTGATAACAAGGGTTTTTAATTAAATTAATTAAGTATTTTAAATTAATTAAATGTGTGAGGGGTAAAAGTATGGGTTAGGGAGATTAATTATTATTATTAAAATGGGCTTAAGGGGGGTTTTGACATAAGGAGTTATGCACATGTGTGTGACATAATTTTGGTGTCTAAATTTGCCCCTTTTTGTTTTGTAATTTGTAATAACATGTTACAATACAAAAATAGGAGTTAGATGTTCTAACTATTGGATGAGGTATCGCCCCTCAAAATGGGAATCTATGGAGGATAAATTAGAATCAGGTACTGGTTTGATAAAAAGGTAATTATGTTAATGGTAGAGAATTGAGTATCTCTCCATATGCATATACCATAATGAGCTATACTCATCAAAGTCAAGAACAAGAAAGGTTAAGGAGGACTCAGATAGAAGTAACCAAAGCACAACTTGTAACTGATAGTTGATAGGTCAAAACAATCAAAGTTGTAGCTCCAAGGGTCAATGTGTCCTAGGTATTTGAGGTAGGAAGCGCCCTTGGGAAACATAAAAGGGTTGAGGGTGATAGGATAGGTGTGGTTTCCATCTAAAACACCTAAGATACATATGTGTGCATAATAACCAACTATAGTAGAATAACATAATCGATTAAGACAAGCAAAGTAAGGGTGGTGAAAAAGGGTCAATGAACAAGGAAATATTCATGATCTTCAAGAAAATTCATCATGGTTGAATATTTAAGTGATCTTCAAATTCATTTTGTCATGGTTGGGGGAGATATATGTGATCTAGTTTCTCCAATGTATGGGTAAAGTTTGAAAATTTGGGAGTGCTTGGTTGGTAAAAACATTATAAGAATGGTGTCGATGTTAATTTCATTGACAATATCTGTAATATAAAGTACCAACATTAGTAAACTTAGGTAAACATTACCAATGTTAGTATGTGTAAAAACTAATGTCATCATATTAGGTCAAGAATGCCAACATCAGTGGCCAACCAAACCCAGCAAAAGGGGGGTTTATTGGTTAACCAAACTCATTTGCAATGTTGTGATTAGAGAGAATAAATAGAGCTTGAGAGTGATTTGAGATGGCATATAAATGAAGGGACCCAATGGGAGGCACAAAACCATAATATCTAGTAGTGCCAACGAGGAGGAGATGGAGAGATGAGGTAAGAGCCTACATTAGTTTGATTTGGTATTTTTAATTTTTAGGCTAAATGAGAGGTGGGTTATGGAAAATGTTAGTAAAGGGGTAAAAACTAGGTTAGGGTAGTTATAGGATAAGTTAGGGGGTTTTGTGCATAGTTTTTAGGGGAAATAGGTAAGGTTGTATTTGGGTTATTTATCCCTAAGGTTGAACTAATCATCAACATCGATTGACACAACATCAAGGTCAGTAGTTTCCAACTGACATCAGTTGTTGCATAAGCTGATAAAGAACTAACATTGGCATTAATGCTGATGTTAATGACTATTGAAAAGTAGTAAAATATGAGAAAGGGTGAGTTTTGGATCTCTAGTGGAAGTAGTCAATTAACCTAATGGTCAAGCTAGCCTCAAAAGACCCCATGTCATTTGAGTGTTACCTACATAGCTTAGTTTAGGGCCTCAAGATAATGTAGGTCTCCCAAAACCTAGGAAAAGGATATAAAAAAGCGTGTTTAGGGAAAAGTGTATGTTAAGATAGGTCAAGAGGTCTAGGGCTTAAAAGGTAGGTCATAATGTTAGGAGTCAAAAATATAGGTTGTGAGGCCTAGAGTTGGGATAAGCAGGTAGGCCTAGGGTAGAGAAAAAGAGATAGTGAAGCCTAGGGTAGAGAGAAAGAGGTAGTTAAGCCTAGGGTAGAAAAAAAGAGGTATTGAAGCCTAGGGTAGTTAGTGAGATGGGTATATGACCTAGCTAACCTCAGAAGACCCTATGTCATTTGAGTGCTACCTACATAGCCTAGTTTAGGGCCTCAGACCAACGTAGTTCTCCCAATGGGAAGGGAAAAAGGTGGTGATAGAGTAGATTAAAAGTTATATAACCCAATTTATTTATGTGTATGTATGTAGGTGAGGATGGATCTGACACTATGAGATCATCTACTGAGGTTATTATCATGTATAAGGAGGGATGTCACTCTAGATGAGTGGGAGGATATGATAGCTATGGGATTAGGAGGAGTGCGATGGTACTATTGAGTCACATAGGATGTGTCTCTAATGATAGCATTGATTGAGAGGTGGGATCATACCACCAACACTTTCCATCTCCTGATTAGAGAGTTGATAGTGATGTAGGAGGGTATGTATAAAATTCTATGACTACCACTCTAGGGTGAGGAGCTCTTCACATGCTCAAGAGAGGAGCATGATATACACATGGTCACTTTATATGGAGAGCATGTCAGTGAGGTGACTTACCACTGTGAATTTTGCATATGAGCCACTGTATATGGATGATGAGGAGCAACATTATTTGAGCATCTTGATGATGATCAGGATCATGGTGTATGCATTACCAGATGTAGATGGAGGGAGATTTTTAATTGATTTGATAGGTTTGCTTACATAGTTGGTTGAGTAGTGGACCATTTTTGCTTGGGGTCTAGTATTTTTGGCATAGTTATATAGAGAGATATGGGGTTTAATGCTATGATGGTGATATAATTTATGTATCAGTCATCTACTGCACTATTGGGCATATGAGCACATCATGGTGACATGACCACTAGGGTTACCTACCATTATCCTAGCTAGATTTAGGGCTATTTTAGATGGTGGAGAGAGGGGATGGCATAGACCTGAGTGGATGGTGTGGTATGAGACATTGCCTACTATAGGCACATGATCAAGAGCTTGATCCTTACAGATATTTTGTGGAGACCATATTTGACATACCTAGTTTTTAGAGGGTAAGTAGAGCAGCTTGTTGGGTTATAGAGTTCACTATGGGTTAGGGGGAGATGGGCTGGTGAGTTAGAGATGGTACCTATGACATAGGTTAGGAGGCAGTTTAGGGCTATTACATTATATTCCACATACCTTCCCTTGATACAAGTGAGATGACATAGAAGAACCCCTACCATTACCCTAGGAGATAAATAGGCTAGATTATGAGGAGTTGCCAGTAGGACCCAGTTTTAGGGACCCAGGGTGTAAAAAATCTATATAGATTAGTGGGTAGGGTTACATCTAGTGATGGAGGTCAAGAGGCCACCACTAGATTTATAAGGTTTAGTTAGAGAGAGGGATGTAATTCTATAGGCTTGAGATATAGTTGTGAAAGCTTAACATGTAGTAGTATAGGCTTGAGAGATAGCCTAGGCATAGGTTTTAGCCTTACAAGGGTAAGTGGTGATGTTGCAAGGTTGGATTGGGGCTCTATAGGGTTAGGTTGTATCACTATAGGGTGGGGTGATTGTTTTATAGGGTCAAGTGACTATAGTGATAATAGAGAGATATAGTCTGAGAGTAGTAGGCTAGGCTACTCCTTCACCACCATAGGGACCAGTACAAGTTAGGCCATCATCATATGATATGGGTCCTCCACAAACTATATTTATGGAAAGATATTTTATTTCCCTAGATGAGATTGCCTCATATGAGTGGGAAATTAGAGAGTTCCCATAGATATAGGATATTAAAAGTTTAGAGAGTAGAGAGGTCGATGTCATGTGTGATGGCTTCTAACTTATGGAGATGTAGATGGGTAGAGAGTGGTGATGACACTACTTTTTCAAGATCACACAAAGAGCCTTGAGGACCTTAAGTGTTAAAGGTTGCTACTTTTGGTTATATATGTTACATGTATACTAGCCTACAAGATGAAGATGCAAGATGTACATTTTGAGAGAGAGAGATATGATGTTATGATGATGTAGATGATGAACATATACTTTGATCACATATTATATATTTGAGATGTTCATTTTTTTGCCATGTTTTTATTTGAGATGATTTTCTTATGATTATGATGATGATATGGATGATGATTATGATATTCTATGTTAATTTGGATGTTAATGTTGATCATGTTTTTTGAGTTAGACTAGCCTTTCCCGTTTATGTGATGATATATGCATAGCTAATTAGTTAGTTTCATCTTAGCATTTTTCCATATTTGTGATGGTGTATGCTTAAAATGAATAAATTGGTTATGTTAGTTTATTTTAGCATTTTTACATATTTATGATGGTGTATGCATAAAATAAATAAACTGGTTATGTTAGTTTATTTCAAAAAAAATCCATATTTGTGATGGTGTATGCATAAAATAAATAGATTGGTTATGTTAGTGTTGGTATGACATTGCTTCTTCATCTTAAATAGAGATATTGACATGTGATGTGGATGGTAAAATAAAGAGGTAGAATGCTCATGAATTGGCAAAGACCATAATTTAGAACATAAATAGGCTCAATAAAATGAGCCTCTTTCATGCCTTATATCTTTGAACCATTGTGTTTGTTAGAGAAGCATCATGTTTACCTTATGTTAAGTGAGATTCATAGTCCCTTAAAAGAGTATGAGGGTAAAAAGGGTAAAATGAGGGAAAAAATGTTTAGGTAGCATAACCTACCAAGTAGAAATGATATGTCCCTTTTGTGGGTAACCTGAGAGATAATATAGGCAAGTCCATGACTTAAAGATTTTTTTTTGTGTGTAAGATGATAAATGCGGGAAGCCTAAAATGGGATTTTATATGGGTTAAGGTTGTGTAAATATGTGAGGTGCCCTTTTCATTTGTTTTTCCCTTTGAGAACAAATCTTGACTTAGTCATCCTTCAAGGGAGTGGTCTAAGCATTTGTTTGTAATTTTAAATAGTTGTCCTTGAAGGGAGTAGTTTATTGATAGTATCAAAGGGAAGTTACATAGTTTTCCTTCAAGGGATAAGTCTACGTTGAAAACCATGACTTGATATTTTATAACTTTTTCAAGTATCCCATTTTTCTCTCTTCTTTTTTTTTGCTTTTAGTCATGGACAAGACTATAGAGGCTTAGGAGTTTTTCACTGTGAGGACAAAATCATACCACTATGTAAGTTAACTAAGTGTATAGGAGTAAGGGTGAAGAGGAAGGGAAATAAATGTAATAAGAATGCTCAAGGGATGAACTCAAGTTAAAAATGAAGTAAAGTTATGCTTGTTTAAAAAAAGAATGGTTTTAGGTGTAAGGCATTTAAAGTCTCAGGTTTTGGCCTTCATTTAAGAGAAGACAAATAATAATTTCTTGAGCCATACTTGTGAGTTATGATATAAGGTCCAAGCTAATTAGGAGAAAACTTACCCCATTTTTTTCTATCCATGTTCATCATATGTTGATTTTATTTTAAGACAAGATCTCGTATATTTAAATCTTGCTCTTTGAGCTTTTTGTTATAAACATGTTTGATACGCTCTTGGTATATTTGGATGTGATTGAGGGATATGAGATGGTGTTCATCAAGAAATTCAAGTTGGTCCAAATGTTCTTGGTGAAATTCATCATTAGTAAGTATGTCATGTAGAGAAATGTGAAGAGAAGGAATCTGGACCTGAAGAGGCAAAACAACCTCCATCCCATAGAACAATGAAAAAGGTGTTTGAATGCTAGTGTGGTAAGCCCATAAAGCAAAATGAATGTGTGTGTACCAATCCTTGCCCATATCTTTGACTACCTTCATGAGAATTTTGGTCAATGTTTTTCTAGAAGCTTCTACCTATACATTATCTTGGGGATAGTATGGTGATGAAAGGCTTAATTTGATTCCAAATGCATCATAAAGACTTTGAATAGTATTTTTTTTGAAAGACTATCCATTATCTATTATAATCTTGTGAGGGACACCAAAATGATAGATGATGTGATGGTTAATGAAATCAACAATTTTATCAGCTTTAATAGAGATGAGAGGGATGACCTTGACCCACTTGGTGAAGTACTCAATGATAGTAATGATAGAATGATGATAGAGTGATGAATGAGGGTTAATATCTTCAATTAAATTTAGGCCCCATTGGGAAAAGGACCAAAAGTCTTTGGTGACTTGTAATGCATGATTGGGAACATGAAGGAGGTTAGTGTGCTATTGACACTTGATGGAACACTAAATTTAATTAGCATAGTCTTGATGAAGTGTGGGCCAATAATAGCCAAGTTGAAGGATATGTTTGGCAACTATGTGAACATTGAAATTTCCACCACAAATCCCATCATGGACTTCCTTAGTAGAAAAGGGCGTCTCATTACTAGTTATACATCTAAGTAGAAGACCATCAAAACTTAAGTTGTAGAGAATTCCCCTAAGTATAGTGTAGTGAGAGGCGCATTTTATGAAGACCCATTTCCCATTATTAGAGAGATCAGGAAGGGTAATAGATAAGGAAAGATAATCCATGAGCTGCTTGTACTATAAGTCTTATGGGTTGGTTGTTACATTTCTAACAAAGAGGATGTTATCTAAGACATAGGAGGGTAATTTTAAATGATGCATGGTGACATAGATTCTAAAATTGGAGGATGAAGAGGGTATGTGTGAAGTAAGAGAATCTATCATGTCAGTAATCTTATTTGTAGATCAAGGAATAGTCTGAAAAGTATAAGAGTCAAATGATCCCAAGAGTGTATCTAAATGATGTTTATACCACTACAAATTTTTTTTTCATAAATAAGAACCATTAACTTGGTTAACCACTAGCTAAGAATCACAAAAAATGGTTATGGACTTGATATTCAAAAAGAGAGTTGTTTGAAGTCCTAGAATCAAAGCCTCATATTTAGCCATATTGTTAGTGCATTCAAAATCTAGTTTAAATGACAAAGGCATACGTTCATCATCTAGAGGAATAAGAATAACCCCCACACCCCCACCATGTTGGAATTTATATCCATCAAAGAACATCATCATTTTATAATAGATGTCATCGGTGGAGATCATTGCAATAGATTCATCAGGGAATTCAAGATTTGAAGGTTGATTATAAAGTAAAGGGGTAGTAGCTAACTGGTCATCGATTGTTTTCCCTTTAATAGATTTTTGTTGAATGAAATCTAAGTAAAATTAAATAAGAACCACGAGCCACCAAAATACACGTTGGTTGTGATATGGTTTGAAATTCATGTATTTGAGGGGATCAGTAAGGGTGACCACATAGGTTTTATGGTTTAGGAGATAATGGTGAAGCTTAGAGGTAGAAAATATAAATGCAAGGCAAAGTTTTTGAGTGTGGGTATATCAAGTTTCATAATCAATAAGTGTATGGATTATGTAATAAACTACCTACTCTCAATGTTGGTCATCTCGATGTGTAATCATAGCACCTAGAGAATGGTCTATTATAGAGATGTATAGGTGGAAAGGCTGATTTTCCTTAGGTGGAATAAGAACTAGTGGGGCAAGTAGGTATTGTTTAAGTGCATCAAAGGCTTCTTGGAAATATATACTCTAATTGAAGGAGACATCCTTTTTGAGGAGATGGTGAAAGGGTTTGCAGTGATCTGACAACTTGGAAATGAAGTAGCAAATAGATTGAAGTTTTCCTTGTAGGCTATGGAATTGTTTGATATTAGTAGGTGGAGGCATTTCTAGGATTTTTCTAGCCTTAGTAGGATTGACCTTGATACCATGGAGATAAATGATAAAACCTAAGAGTTTAATATAAATAACATTGAAGACACATTTCTTTGAGTTTATTCGAACATTATATTGGAGGAGATGAGTGAATATGGTTTTGAGAATTGTCAAGTGTTCTTGAAAAAGTTTAGAATTGTTGAGTAAGTCATACACACAATCTTCCATAATTTTGTGTAGGAGATCATGGAAAATGTAGGTCATGGTGCATTGGTAAGTTACACCAACATTTTTTAGGCCAAAAAGCATGACCTGATAATAGAAAGTCCCCCATGGGGTAATAAAGGTTGTCTTGTGTTGATCATCAGGAGTGACCAAGATTTTATTATATCCAAATAATCCATTTATAAGTGATAGCATCTCATGGCTAATCATTAGATCAATAAGTTGGTCGATACTAGGCAATGGGAAATCATCTTTTGGACATGTGAGATTTAAATCATGATAGTCAGTGCAAATGCAGATTCCCTCAATTAATTTTATTATAAGAATAATATTGAAAATCAATTATGGTTAGTCTATGGGTTAGATAAAGTTAATAGAAAGGAGGCATTGGAGATCTTCTTTGATAAGGAGATAAATATGAGGATACATTTTGTGAAGCTTCTGCTTAACAGGTTTAGCATATCAATTGGTAATAATGTTATGGGTGATGATAGAGGGGTCAATACCAAGCATGTCATTTTAATACTAAGCAAAGTCTTGGCTATGGTCATTAAAAAATGTGGCATAATCATCTTGCTCAGAGGAATCTAATGATTGGCCAATCTTGAGTATGTGAGGGTTATAATGGGAGGGTAGGTTGATGTTAATGGTTGATTCATTTAACATAGCTTGAATTTCATATTGGAATGATCATTGGATATAGGAATAATCTTCACTCATGTAGGTGATAATTTCATCATCATCTTGACATTTGATAGTGTTAATAGTGGGAGAGTCTTCATCAATTATTTCAAGATTAACGAGAGGAAGGGACCTTTTTTCCGTACCTTGATGATAGGTGAGAGGCCCCAAATAGATGGTATTTATTGAAAAAAAAATTAGGAGGTATAAATAACTATGATTTTGTAGGTGATGGTGGATAAGAAGGTGGAGAAGGAGAGACTGGTTCTTTGATAATTGGTTTATGGGAGGTTTTAGTGAGTTTATTTGGTTCATCATATCCCACCCCATGCCTCATTTTATCAGTTTCAATGGTGTTTCTAGTAGGATATTCAATAGGCATATGGACACCTTATTTTTAATGACCCAAACCAAATCCTTTCTAAGCACACCTATAGAGATAGGTGTGAGTGAATCTAGGGTTACTCAAGAAAGAGAAGTCACAGGTAAATGGTTGTGGCAAAGTAGATGGATTGTTGATAACAGGAGCTTGATCAATTTACCCATATGTGAAATTAGTTTAAAGGTTAAGGGGCCCATAAGGGATGACCATCCCAATATGGGGATCATAATTTGGGTACATGTGAAGCCTTCCATACTTTTGTGGCATATAAAACATGTCAAGAGTTAACAAATGATATTTGTCAAGTGACAAATGTTGAAAGGTCTCCTTCATGGGATCTTTGTCAAGAATTTATGTTGCTAGTATATGTGTTTCCCCTTAACCTGACAATACTAAACCTCTAACGAAATCTACCCAAGCCATAATCTCTCTCTCATAACTCTCCCAACCTCCTTAACCTAATCCAAACCATTTCCAAAACTTGAAAAAACCTTTTGTAAACTCCTAGACAATTATTGCCCCTACCAACCTCAGCAACCTAATCAAAATTAGTCACCTCACTACTAACCTCATTAGTATAACTAATATTTATCACTCCCCTACTGATGTTAGTGACTCTAGATTCACTAGCCTCTTTAAAACCTACTTAGACAACTTCTAAAATACAAATAAAATATATCACCTATACCTTATCACTCTTTGCTACATATAAGTTCTTAATATTGGTAATATTATCTCTTGTTTAACTCTCTCTTTACCTCTCTTTTAGTTATTTATTATTCTTTTGTCTCTCAAAAGTGGACTATCATCTCTAGGGAAGTTTCACACTTCCTAAAACAAGTGCATAACTTGGTATCCCACTCATTTATCTATTAACAAACATTTTATGGTGGTGCTTTATTACTTGTAGGTAGTCCTCCCCAACCAAAGAGGAGTGCTCACAACATCTAGATATGATGCACAAACTAAATCTAGGTTCATTCTAATCACTTATCCCCATCCTTCTTTCTATTTTTCTTTATACTTAAAATAGACAAAATTTAGAGAAACATTTCTAGCATGCTTGGTGGGACCTTGGAGTTTTTATTTAGTTTATTTCTTATTTTAAATAGTCATATAGGTGCATTATAGTGAAAATTTCATTTATTTCACTTCTTCTCTCTTTTCTCTTAAAAAACAAAAAATTTAATAACTTATTCTCTATTTAAAAATCATTAAACTAAAATTTTCTTTCTTTTCTCCTTGCCTCTAAAAGTAATTTGTCATTTTATTAAAAAAAAAGAAAGATAATCCCTTATTTATTTCCTCTTTCATGCACATTAGGATAGTGAAATTCATACTCTATTCCTATTTCCTCTCTATTTTCATTTGAATCTAAACATTTCAGAATTGGGTTTAAAACTTATTACATTTCATAGTTTTCTTGTTGCATATTAACTCACCTAGTTAATTACAAGCATTTTGAATAAATCTTAGTACACTTGTGTCACACAACCAAATCACATTCACATAAACAAGCATCCAAACTCACTTGAGAAAAGACCCGTCAGGATTTCATCACCTTACCCTACCTGACTATCTTACTTGGATTTCACCACCAAGGGGAGAACCCACTCTGTTATCTAATGGAGTATAATCTCTAGATAGAAGGTATATATTTTCTAAGTGGCCTAGCTCAGATCTAGGTTCATGAAGTGTAGAGAGCAAGCTCTTATGACAAGCCACATACTTAGTCTAACATATACTTCCTCTTGAGCACCAAAACTAACCTGAAACCAACTCTAGATTGCTTTTTATTACCTTCGATAACTAGATTCTCTTCTCACTATCTGATTAAGGCATAAGCCAACATGAGATAAAAAAATTAATCTCTTAGACTTAATAATTGTTGGATGAATGTTGTTTTTCTACTTTTCAATTATCTTCTATATTTTTGAGTTTGTAAGGATGCTTTAATATTTATTTATAAAATCACTACTATTTCTAAAACTCTATTTGTATTTGTTATCTCAAGTTTTCTGACTGTTATTCCTTCTTACACAGACCTTTTACATCCACTATTTTAACTAGTTTCAACATCTGATTTCTTACAACATTAGATTTTCCATATCCCAATATTTCATAATGACTAACATTGATTAACCCTATCATTATTGGTAGACTTTAGCTATCAACATTGGTTATTCCACTGACATTGATGAACTGTTGCTACTGATATCAATCACTTCCCTACTGATGTCAGTGACTATATAATTTCATATGCTCAAAACAACAAGATAAAATAACCCATTTACCTACACTCAAACCTAGTTTTTCTTTATTCTATTTCAAATATAGGGTAGTAAAACTATTTAAACCTCCTCTTCCATGGTATTGACATGAGCTCAAGCCAAAATTCTTACTGATTATGTAACTTGGAAACCACTTCCACCTTCCCCTCTCACTTTTGACTCTATCATGGAGTATACTTTAGAAATAGAGCATACTCCCAAACCTAACCAAATTCCCATTATTCCTGAGGGAGATCAATATTTTGCTAAATTTATTGATCATAATATGGCAGCCCTTCAACATTACCTTGCTATGAGTCAAACCTGTAATTCTTTAGGTGACCCAATCTATGGTATTCCATCCTTTTTAATGGAGACAACCTTAGTTTTAGTTGCCTCCACTATTTTCCCCATGGTTACCCAAACCACCACTTTGATGAGTAACCCAATTATAAATAATCTTTAAAATATAGAATCTCCAACTACCCAATCCCACCTAAACCCTAGCATAACTTCCTTACTTTCATAACCACAACCAGTTTAGCCAAGTCACACCCCATTCTATAATTTAGTGGTACCTATTCCATCTACCCTCATGCCTATAATTACCTAAGTTAAAACTCACCCTTCATCTAGTCTAACCATCCAATAATCTAACCTATAGTAACAATAACCAACCAAGGCATAGTCTCCAGCCCAATGGGACAAGTCCCTTTTCTTTCTACACCTCAACCTATGACTCATTATCCTTATGTTTCCCTGACATAACCTCATCAAGCTATGTCATACACTCCCTCTACTCCCTATCAGCTTCCCTATAACTTAAGAGGTATCCCCCAAACTAATCCACCTCAGACCTCATTAAAATGGTAATGGACAAGATGTCTAATCTAGAGACATTTGTTTCTGGTTCAAAGAATGTATTATCTTATGATTAGATATGCAATGAACCAATCCATCCTTCTGTGCCTATTCACCCTTATCCAAGTCAATGGGAACTCCCTAAATTTTCTCATTTCTAGAGTAAAGAGGACCCACAACAACACTTGCAAGCATTTAGACATGCTTGTTATTTAATAGGGCATGATGATGCATTACTAATTCACATTTTCCCTATGTCTCTTTCATGTGTTGCCTTGGATTGGTATATTTCTATACCTCATCACTCCCTTTTATCATATACCCAACTTGCACAAATATTCCTAGACCATTTCTCTATTAACATTTCTAAGAAGGTTTCTATAACAGACCTTTATTTTATTAGACAATTTGATGATGAGTCTATTACAAATTTTGTCACTCATTGGAGAAGCTTGATGAATCAAATCTCCTTCTCCTTACCCCAACCTGAGCTTATTGACCTTTTCTCAAGGGCATGTGTTAATCACATCTCATCCACACTCTGGGTACAAACTTTCTACACATTTGATGAAAATTTTACAATGGCACATAAACTTGAGGTTCATGCTATAGATGAAGACAAAGTCAAGTTACATATTAAGAATCCAAATACCAAGTCAAATGACTCCTCCTCCTCTAAAACTTCTCCCTCTAATCAAAAGTCTAAAGGCTCCACCAATGTGGTTTTTGTTAAGTCAGCCTCTTCCATAACCACAAACCAATCAAATTCTTTGATTTTTCAAAATCTAACCAAGCAATTCCAACAATGATACGAACAAAGACAATAAACTCCCATTAGGGAATCATATACATCCATCTTGGAGAAGCTATTGAAATAAAGTGTCATAACCCTTCCTCAAATTAAACCTCATATACAATTTAAAACTTCCCATCTTATTCCAACCTAGTACAAAGAAGATGAGTTTTGTAGTTACCATCAAGTTAAAGGCCATAAATATAATAATTATAAGACACTCAAGAACATTATTCAAGATATGCTTGATAGAGGTGATCTCATCTTGGATAATCCTAATGCACCTCCTAATTAAAGTATAGATGTGTTCAAACATCCTTTTCCTAACCATTCACCAAATAAAAATATTGTCCAATCCATAAATAACTTAGGTGATCATAATATCCATATGGTTAATATGGTCTTTCCTTTATCTTCAATTCAACTCGCCCCTCAACAGGAGACATCTATTTCATCAACTCTTCCCCCACATTCACTGGCATCTATTTATCCCATCCTTCTTCCTCAGGTAGAAGAGCCTATTTCACCTATTCCATTCCCTTGAGAGTAAGATCCTCCTTTACCAATTATTTTTCCAATTGAGGAGCATATAATCCCAATTCTAGTTGTACTGATATTACCTATACTCTTACTTCTTGAAGACCACACCATACCATTTCCTCAACCACATGTTGAAGGGAACATCATTCCTACATTATACCCTCTTGAGGAACATTCTTCACCTACTTCTCCTCTAACTATAGAGAGTGGTACCCCACCCACTTCACCTTTACACCTAGAAGAGTCCATATCATCTACTCCCACAATAGATGAGAGACCTATTATGCCTACTCCAATTGCACCACTCTTACCCCTTATTTTACCTATGGAGGATCATAATTTACCCATGCCTTGCCCCTATGTTGAGGGAACCATAATACCTTTGTTTTACCCTCTTAAGGAACCTACTTTTCCTACCTCCCTTCCACCCATGGTAGACCAAGTCTCTTCTCTCATCTCTGTTGAAGAGGACCCCATTGTGGCTCTTTCTCATCGTTGGCCTAAATTAGAAGAGACCAAAAATTTACCTCTTTCAAAAATACCATATCCTTCTAAAAATAAAACTATAATGCCTATGTAAACTTCATTAAAACCCTTCTCACATTTGGTGAAAAGTCTAGAATTTCTTGACTCCATGAAGCTTGACCATGTGGCATTTTAGGACCAACTTAAAACTTTGTATCCAACACAATGAATGTCAACATTTACCACCAACCCCTTTACTACACTTTACCTCAAGGTCTTTCAAAAATCTATAACTTCTTCACCAAAATCACCTAAAGTTCAACCATCTATGTTAGAACCCTCATCCTCACAATAATATATTACATTAAAGTATATCAAGCCCTTAGGTGTACACCTTGTTTCTAATTTAATTCATCCATAGGTGAGATTAGATTTAACTCCTCAACCATAAGTTATAATTTCTTACCCTAAAATATAGAATAATCTTAATCATCTTACATCTCATTGATCCCTTCTTCAACCCTTAACTTTTCCATCCATTTTGGGGCCATACCCTTTTACTTTAGTTGGAATATCATCTAACCAAGCTAAACAAAAGGTTAAGCTATCTCTACTCTTGCCTTTACCATCTAGTAGGCTTCTCACATCTGACACCAAGAAAGTGACAAAAAACACATAATTACACCATCACCAAACAAGACACCACATAAAATTACCTTTTCAATACCAAAACAAAAGAAGGTGTCCACTCCTGTTAGTATAACAAGCATGAGCTCACTTGTGAGCTCTCAAAGCTTTTTCTTACATAAATTATTACAATATTCAATATTAACTCTTCCTCCCATTAAGCCTTATAGTCCTCTTATAATTAATCCATATTAGTTTGATGATACACAATTGTGTTTATATCATCATTCACCTGGATATGATACTAAGAATTGTAAAGTCCTCATAGCAGTTATTCAGCAACACTTCATTATTGACACTCTCTTTGATGATAATACCATTAATTTTGTTATTATTTCACCTTTGGTATCCATATTGCCTCCTCTTATTCCATATAAACTCAAACTTGAAGATGTCATCATAACCCCTTTACTGCCTCCTTTACCAACTTTTCAAATCAACATAGTTAATGTGGCCACATGGTCACATAACCAAAAAGATAAAGCTAAGGAAAAGGTCACTTCTCCTTGGACCCATCCCTTCACTAAAGACACTCCCCCTACTAATCCTAATATGTCCATCTTGGGTATTCCTAAAACAACATCTTCAAACATTATTCAAATCTCAATGTTGAAATAGCTTCACCAAACTCCTATGAAAATGTCTTTGTATGAGTTAATCCAAAACTCATCCCAACACTATCAAGATTTTATTATTGCTTTGCAAGTGATTGAGGTACAATCAGATGATCCCCAAACTCTTATAGCTTTGGTTGGCTCCTTTAATTTTGTCTCCCTAATTTCTTTTAGTGATTCAAAAATTCAACTTTAACACCCTAAAGATCAAGATTTTGCCCTTTTTATTACCGCATATATTGATCAAACTCATATCCAGAGAGTTATGATCAATGAGGGATCTAATATTAATATTATTTCCACCCATGCCTATAAATAACTAACCTTTATTGATAATTTCATGTTTCAAAATGATGCAATACTCCATTCCTTTAATGATACTACAGCTACTATGGTGGGTACTATTATCTTACATATTCATGTAGGTCCCCACACAATTATTGATCTATTCTATGTTGTGCAAGGAGAGTTCCAATATAACATACTACTTGGATGACCTTGGATATGTGTTATGGCATGTGTACCCTCAACTTTGCACCATCGTGTCAAGTTTGAACATGATGGATAAGTACATGTTATACCTACTAAACTGCCTCTATTTAAAATATGTAATATGACTTATAGTCTCAATGATGTTCTCATCCCATTGAAAACATCATCTTCCTTGCATGATGCTTTTAAAGCTTCCATAATCTCCACTCTTGAGGTTGGTAGGGGAAATAATTATCAAGGAACTTACAGAAGGTTTTTTTGAGTTTGGGAAATGGTTTAGATCAGGTTAGGGAGGTTGGGAGAGTTATGAGAGAGAGATTATGGCTTGGGTAGGTTTAGTTAGAGTTTTGATATTTTTAGGTTAAAGTGAAACAAGTGAGGAAATTTTGTGCCTCCCTTATGGGGCACGGTCAGAAGTGTGTAAAATAATGTAGAGTAGATATAAACAAAAATAGTAGAATAAATGTTTAAATGACTTATAGTATAAGTGATGTACTTATCTTTAGTGGTCACTAAATGATAAGTGATAGGGTGATGGTCCCTAGCAGGGAGTCTAAACTTGAATGCCTTAATAGAGAGAGAACAAGCAGGTGTTGTTGGTCCTCAAGGGCTCAATTGCTGATTCTGATTAACTTATGTAAGGTGACTATAAGCTAGGATGTTTAAAATAGAATGCTGAGAGTGTGGATGTTATAATAATTAATTTTCTTAATTTTTTCTGACCTAAACGTTAGGTTTGGCCTTGGCTTATATTTTAGATGTCAGTGATCCCACTGATATTGGTCATGGGTTGACTGATGTTAACAGCCCTAGAATAGGTAAACCTTACTATTTTTGGCCTATTTTATGTTGTTGTTCATGGAAAGTGTGACACCCATTATAAAATGCTAAAAATAAGATGTTAGGAAGTAGTTGTTTAGAAATTTAGTTTGGAAGTGGGAATAATTCTTGGGTAGTTAGGATGAGGGGACTGGGTCTTGAGGTGACTCATTAGGTGAAAATTAGTCATTGGGCAAGGTGGCCAGGTAAGTTGACAATAGGGTTTTTTAATTAACTTAAGTATTTTAAATTAATTAAATGTGTGAGGGGTAAAGGTATGGATTAGGGAGATTAATTTTTATTATTAAAATGGGCTTAAGGGGGTTTTAACATAGGGAGTTATGCACATGTGCATGATGCAATTTTTGTGTCTACATAAGGTAAGTTTTTCTAAAGGGTGTGTTCAACTTTCTTGAAGGGTATCCTTCTCATAATAAATGGTCCACTTAACTTTCCCAAAAGGTACTTTGAAAATTCTCTGAAGGGTACATTCATTTCTTTGAAGGATACTTTGTAATCTTTTTGAAGGGTAAATTTACAACTTTTCTAAAGGACACTTACCTTTTTGAAGGGATCTTTTAAAAAAATCTAAAGGAAAGAATTATTTTAGACATTTTGTCTGAAAAAACTTTTTTGAAGGTCCATAACAATTTTTTTGAAGGGTAACTCAAAAGATAAGGTTATCTTCAATCATCTGAATGGTCACTTACAATTTTTTTGAAAGGCACTTCAAATTTTTTGAAGGGTAGGTGACAACTTTTCTAAAGGACTTTTTTAGGCTAAGGTGGACCTATTCAAAAATTTGAAGGGTATGTTCTTTTCAAAAGAGACCTAATTTTTCTAAAGGATCACTTGCAAGAAGCTAAAGGGTATGTTTCCTTTCAAAAAGAGTCCTTTTCACTTTTCTAAAGGGTCATTTAAAATAACCAAAAGGGGATAAATATAAATTCCAAAGGAATTCTTTCAGAGACATTATTCAAAGAATTATTTCAAAAAACTTAAAAAGGTGCCAAAGTCCATTTCCTTCAGACATTTTATCCATAGAAATTGTTTAAGGCATGAAAGACAAGCTGAAGGAAAAGAATAAAAGAGACAAAAGAACCTAACCAATTCTTTTGAGAAAGTTCCAAGACAATAATTTTGAAGAAATAAAAGTCCAAAGGAAATGCCCAAAAGAGTGATGGCCCACAAAACGTCAATTTTAAACTACATAAACTAGCCATTAGAGTTTAAAATAATGGCTTGATTGGAACTAGATGGTAAAGATAAAATGAAAAATGGAAAGATCAAAGCATCTAGTACTTAATAGGAATAAACAAATAGGTTGAAGGTTCAATTTATTACATCATTACACAACTTGATCAACTAGTAAAGAGCAGGTAGCATCGAAACATAATTACAATAATTGGACTCATCTATAGAAAAATACAATTTAGAATATCTTGATTCTATTGATATAACTATGGGAAAAACATCTTATGGAATGTAATGTAACTTTCTATTTTCTCAAGGTGACACATGTCCAAGTGAACCTTTAACTTCCTTGGCTTGACCTCTCTCTCAAAGGCTATATATATGAATTTCCTTAGCTCATTTGGTAGCTTCCACTAGTTATGGTGAAACTCTGGCTATATTTTTACTTGCAAAACTCCTAAAGAAATAATACAAGTTTTTTCCATTCACATGTACTACTATGTATCAGTTCAAATTGTGTTGTTCTTGTCTAGTGAAAGTTTATCTTTCCTAACCTGTTATCCTTGATTACCTACCAAATGTATAGAAAGAGTATTTTTACAAGTCTTTGTTAGTATTCCTTCTTAAGTGTATAGACATTTTAGAACTAGTTTAAGACTATATTCCTTCTTGGAATTATTTTTTACTCTCTTGAATGTCAAGTACCTTATTGAATCTAACATGTGAAACATTGATGTGAAAATGCATAAAGAGTTGTGCATTTTGTGTGAAAGAAGCTTTGTTGGCCTTTAAGTAGTGTATTTTCAATCAAATTGGGAGGACATTATTCATTGGTGCATCACTATTTTATTTTATTAGTTATTTTCCTTACCCTGTTCATACACACTTGATAGATTAGAGAGAGTTTTTAAAGGTGCATCAAGGGGAGCTAGCCCCTAATCTAGAGATTCATCTCAACTAAATTTTCACCCATAGAAAGAGAGATGATTCCATTTTGCTGCTTGGATGAATAAAATTGATCATATCTTCAAGGGTACAAATCCAATAATCAATAGTAACCATAGTTGGGACCTTATATTTTTTAATTGTCTCTTGATTTTTTACTTCTTTTGTTAGAAATCTTGGTTTAAATATTTGATGTTCCCATTTCTCTTTTTATGATGTTACCTTTACTATCTGTGTTTTATTAATTGACTTGTTATCAGTTGTAGGTTCTTGATCTTTTGCATTGGTTAAATGTATCATTGAATTATTTTCTTTAGTATTGTAAATATATCCCAATATTTGATGGTCATTATAATCAAATGTGGAAATACAATGAGTGATGCCTTGGGAACATTTTATCAATCCTTGACCTTGATAGCCAAATTTTTATAAATATTTATTTCCAAACCCATATTGTTGCTAAATATGAGTATCATTATAGATAGGTAAATTTGTGTCCTTTCCTTGATATGATTATTTTTTTAACCATCTAGTGCTCTATGTTTTATATTGGCCACTATTTTTTATTTAAATTTTTCTTTGGTACCCACATTCATTTTTTTGGTATTTATGGTTTTGGATAGGTACTCATAATGTGATTTGTTTTATTGGTTATTATATCAATGATATGATCATCACTATCTTTTTGACTAAGTATTTTTATCTTTAATGAAAAATAATAATCTATATGATGCCCATGCATCTATGGTATCCATAATAATATTTAGATCTCCTTATAGGATTTATGGGAGTTAGTTTGACCACTTTACCTTGATTCATTTCTCTAAGGATTTCACTTTGAATCTTAGTATCATTTTGATCACTTTTTGAATTACTTTTTTAAATGTGTTCTATTGTAGGTTTTCATTTGGATGTGATACCTTATTCGGCATAAAATTGGTAGATGAACATGCAAACACATGATTAACACTAGGATGTTTTGGATTCTATAGAGATGTAATCTATTTTTTTTTTTTTTTATTGACTTGATCATAGTGCTAATTTGATATTTTAGGGATTCACAAGCACAAACCCTAGGTGCTTCATATTGAACATACATACATATACCATCTACCTTACTCCTTGAAGGATTGATAACATGGAATATTAATATATATGGTATATATCAGCTTCCTTAGGGTTAGAACAAATAATAAATTCAATTTCAGTCATTTTAAATGTTATAAAAATTGATATGACAATAATAAATAAGATAGATACAAAGGATATCATTCTAACATGATATAATAATGCTATAGCAATTACATGCTATTGGCTTAGTTTTTAAAAAATGTGACATATTTTTATGTAAAAATAGGAAATAAGGTGAACACAAAATAATAGGGAAACAAAATTCTAGTGGTAGGTCTAAGTTTACTAAAAATAGTAAAATACTAAATTTTTAAAATCAACACAATATGCTTATGAAAAACCTCTAAGGAATTTTGAAATGGATCTATTTAGAGGTAGAATCACCAATCAAATACTAAAAACAACCTAAAAGTGTATGAACACAAATATTGTTAATAAAATGAGGGTAAAGCCTTAAGGTAAGTTTTTAGATCTAAAATTAAATCAAAACAAGATGAAACCCTAAGAGGTTAAAAACCCTAAGAATAAAAAAATGCATCCACATGAATCAGGTTAAGCAAATGTTTAACCCTAAAATGTAGATTGGGAAATCTAGGGTTAAAGGGGTAGATATAGCATATAGAACAAGGATCATAGATTATATCTAAATCACACTAATTAATTACTAAATTAAAATAAAACATATATTTAATTTATTATGTTGAGATGATAAAGATAGAAAGTACAACCATGCTAAATATCAAAATGATAATGAACACAAGATAATTAGTTGGTTATGATGTTAATAGATATTTTTATTTAGGACATAAAATAATTATAATAGATCTAGATTTTAGGTTAGTTTCCTAATTCTATAAATTATACCTCTATAACTATAGACACTTTCATCGACCTGTGATAGTTGAATCAACACTATTGTTTAACTCAGATGTAAGTGTAAAGTATAGAACAACTATTGAAAATGGATGCAACCACCTGGATGTTTCTAGGTTCTATGTTTACTTCACTCTAGTAAATTAAAATATGGTCATGTAATATCACTCATTGTCAAATAGTAAATCCCTAGGTCTTCATCCTCATAGTGGTTATGGGAAAAATAGGTTAGTGGGCACTATTGACCAAATTCAACCCCAAGTCAAATTGGTCACCCCCTAAAAATTCAAACTTATCATATGGTATTTTCATACCATATATTGTAACTAGAATCTTTATTTAACCTTGTTGTCATGGTTTAAGGTTAAATTGGAGAAGTTAAGGTAATTTCATGTTGTGGTCATATAGTGGTCTAGGGGTGTCACTAAGAGGTAAGTAATGGTAAGGTTGTGTCATAAGTTATTAGGGGTTTATTAATGTAATTTTATGTCCTAAAAATGTTCTCATAACATTTCATGAGGTCTTGGAATGTATAAAGTTCATTTACTAGCTTGAAGGGGGTACAAATGCATGAAAAAGTGATTTTTTGGCTAACTCTAATGTGTGTCCAAATTACCTAAAGGAAAAATTAGTACCACACACATTAAAGGATTTTGGATAAGTTACACAACTATCAAACCTATCATCATGTTAGGAGAAGGCCATATTCTTAAAATTTAATGTTATTTTGAGGAGTTAGAGAAGTTGTACGAACTTGTGGAAGTCATGTGCAAGTGAAAAAAAATTCATAACATCCTTTAATATTATATAAGTTAGGAAAACTATTGAAATAAATTTTGAATTCTCAGAGTTGTATAATTCTTCTTCTCTCTCCCATTACTTCATTCACAAACTAGTGAAGGAAAATTTGAAGTAGATGGTACATGTCATATATGTAGAGTTTTAAGCTAATATTTTGGAAAAAAATTGGTAACCATATGTAACTCCAATTTTTGTTATTATTAGTTATATTATTACTCTTATATTTATGAACCATCACTAAGATCTCGTATTACTTTTTGACAGATCAAAACCCCACATGCTATGTTTGGATAAACTCTAATACAAAGTGTGAGATTATTGCTGATTGAAACCAATTTATTTGAGTTATAATATGTATGTATATTCCTAACACATTTTAATTTATCATGGTTGCATGTGTGGGTGTCCCTTTGGCATGGAAAGTGGTTTTAGTGCATATTTTTAGGTGATTGATAGTTTTTCTCTGTTACAGAGGGTATCCAGGTGGTTTGATACATTAGATTGAATATTCATAGTCTTATAATACTCTATCGACCCATTCATGTCTTTCTAATCATCCAAGTATTTCATATAAGCTTCAATGGTCACTTCTTTCATTCACTTCTTGAGATTATATTTTATGTGTTTCCATTAATCATGGTTATTCAAAGTAGTTTGAATATGGTTTTAAAATAATTTGGAGTTGTGAATTTATGGTTAAAGGTGTTTATTCTTTGGGAACAATAATTTCCCAATCTCAATAGTCATATTTCACTTTTTAAGTGTTTTAAAAACAAAGTTGTCCATTTCTCATCTATTGCATCATCTAGGTCTCCAACTCATAGAAATACATATTGACAATGTTAAATAAATGTTATATAAACATGAAATAAGGTTATGTATCATTTTTAATAGTGTCATGAACTAATAAATATCTCCATGCATTTGAGGTCATTGATAATTGAAAATTGAGCTATCAGACCTAGTAAGAGAGACCTACAAGAATGTGACTATGTAAACACATGAACACAAAGGTTTTGTGGATACTTTGAAAATTATTTTAACTTTGGAATAAAATGACAATGGATCCTAATGAGGATGAATGGTTCAGAGTACCATACAAAGTTGAAAGGCCTAATTCAAGATGATACACAATAAACTACCCTAACACCACCTACAACCAAGCTTGAAATTGGCCTTAAATGCTAATGTTGAAATTTTAAAGAGTTTAAAGGTTTTAAATCATCTCAAGTTGATAATAGTAATGGGATATAACCTTTTAAAATAATATAGAGTGGCAATACAAACTCTCAAGCTTGAAGTAAGCCTCAAAAATGTACACAATCAACTCCTCACAATGCGTACCTATATCTAGTTAAGAAATGGACCTTAGATAGTACTATTAATGGAATTTTGGAGTCTTCATAGTATAATAAGTACATAAATGCACCAATATAATTATATAGATACATTAATAATGATTAATATTGGTTAAGGTTTCAAGGAGGTCGTAAACACAATCAAATGCTCAAAACATCATCTCAACCAATAACCTTAAGACTATCATCCATAGTGGTGATAAATGAAATAAAAAAATTCAATCTGATGAGGGAGGTATTAAACCTATTAATATCATGAGGTATGTTTCAAGATATTCATTTTTTGTTAATGAATATCCTAAACCCTTGAATACCACTAAACTGTTCTTAACAAACACCTATAACCAATGCAAGTTTATCCCAAGCTAAATGATAAGATCAGAATTTATTTAGGATAATTGAATTTTGAATTAGGAAAATTTAAGGGTCAGTAATTCAGGAAGATCAAAAAGGTTTTGAGTAAATATCAGAGTAAAATAACAAACAATCTTACAAGGTCCTTAATACATATGCAGTCCTGCATGAGCTCATAAGAGCATGTGCTTGTTTAAGAAGAGTTTGAAAGACTATAGGATGAACAAGAGATATTGATTTATGTGAGTTATTTAAGTATGGAAATTAGATGACTTATGTTCTTAATTAATCTAAATAAAATAGACCAAACAAGGGTCATAAAATCCTAAACTACATACACACATTCCAAGCACAAGTCTACTCAATCTAGGCCAGTGAAGATGTTTGTTTGACAAAGCTTAGAGACTTCAAAGAGTCCTTGAAGATAATAAGGTAATATAATGATATTTTATATTAATTAAAATATTCCATCATTTACCTTAAACTCAATAAATAGTAAAATAAAACCCCACATAGATAGTTACCTACACACAACCTTATATTGCTAGGAAAAGTTTGTGTTTATTGGAAGGATCTTAATTTATAAAATAAGGTTTGAGGGAGATAAATAAAGTTTAATAGGATATTATAGTGTAAAAATCACTCTATAAAATTCTCATATAGATCAAGAGATAAGACAAAATGATGGCACACTCTACTTGAACAAGTAGAGACATAATTGCTTACATAGTCTGTATAGGCAGTCAGACCTAGAGAGATGTTGGTAAGGTGAGTTTTAGTTGAGATGAAATATTGATATCATTAATATATGGTGAATAATATACATAAAAATTTAATTATCTCATATCTCTAATAGAGAAGAGAACAGGGCATGACAGTTAGTTAGGGTAAGGTAAGTGGTTTAGCCTAAGAACCCTAAGTCTGAGTGAATTGGATGTAAGAGAATTTGGTAAAATAATGTGATAATATAAGAATTGGCATTGATATAAAATCTTAAAATTTTACATGGATATTAAGGAGGATGTTTTATAGCTGAATCACACACATTTTTGGGTTTTGACACGTGTGGGGAGCTTGCAACAGAATTTTTCACTCTCTTGGAAGGGAAGCCTAATTGAGTTCTAGATAGGAGAGATAAAAGGTTAATATGACATTTAAAATCACTCTAAAATGATTAAATTTAACCTATATCTATAAATAAATATATGGTACTATAATATGCCCTTATATTCCTAGTATCTTCTATAAATTTCTCCACATAAGCAGGTTTGCATCATTTTAGTGCTACAAGGAATGAGGCCTAATTGGGGTTTTGGTAGACAACTTGTGGATATTTTGAGGCCTAATTGAGAAATTTCCAAGACAAGAAGTTTGAAGAAATAAAATTCCAAAGGAAATGCCCAAAAGAGTGATGGCCCACAAAATGTCAATTTTGGACTACATAAACTAGCCATTAGAGTTTAAAATAATGGCTTGATTGGAAATAGATGGTAAAGATAAAGATGAAAAATGGAAAGATCAAAGCATCTAGTACATAATAGGAATAAATAAATAGGTTTAAATTTCAAGTTACTGCATTGTTACACAACTTGATCAGCTAGTAAAGAGCAGCTAGCATCAAAACATAATTCCAATAGATGGACTCATCTATAGAAAAATACAATTTAGAATATCTTGATTCTATTGATATAACTATGGGAAAAACATCTTACAGAATGTAATGTAACTATTTATTTTCTCAAGGTGACACATGTCTAAGTGACCCTTGAACTCCCTTGGCTTGACCTCTCTCTCAAAGGCTATATATATGCATTTTCTTGGCTCATTTGGTAGCTTCCACTAGTTATGGTGAAACTCTAGCTATATTTTTACTTGCAAAACTCTTGTAGAAATAATACAAGTTTTTTCTATTCACATGTTATACTATTATGTATCAGTTCAAATTGTGTTGTTCTTGTCTAGTGAAAGTTTATCTTTCCTAACCTATTATCCTTGATTACCTACCAAATGTATAGAAAGAGTATTTTTACAAGTCTTTGTTAGTATTCCTTCTTAAGTGTATGCACATTTTATAACTGGTTTAAGACTATATTCCTTCTTGGAATTATTTTTTAATCTCTTGAATGTCAAGTACCTTCCTAAATCTAACATGTGAAACATTGATGTGATAATGCATAAAGAGTTGTGCATTTTGTGTGAAAGAATCTTTGTTGGCCTTTAAGTAGTGTATTTTCAATCAAATTGGGAGGACATTATTCATTGGTACATCACCATTTTATTTTATTACTTATTTTCCTTACCCTTTTCATACACACTTGATAGATTAGAGAGAGTTTTTAAAGGTGCATCAAGGGGAGCTAGCCCCTGATCTAGAGATTCATCTCAACTAAATTTTCACCCATATAAAGAGAGATGATTCCATTTTGCTGCTTGGATGAATAAAATTGATCATATCTTCAAGGGTACAAATCCAATAATCAATAGTAACCATATTTGGGACCTTATATTTTTTAATTGTCTCTTGTTTTTTGACTTCTTTTGTTATAAATCTTGGTTTAAATATTTGATGTTCCCAATTCTCTTTTTATGATGTTACCTTTACTATCTATGTTTTATTATTTGACTTGTTATCAGTTATAGGTTCTTGATCTTTTGCATTGGTTAAATGTATCATTGAATTATTTTCTTTAGTATTGTAAATATATCCTAATATTTGATGGTCATTATAATCAAATGTGGAAATACAATGAGTGATGCCTTGGGAAGATTTTATCAATCCTCGACCTTCATAGCCAAAGTTTTATAAATATTTATTTCCAAACCCATATTGTTGATAAATTGAGTATCATTATTGACAAGTAAATTTCTATCCTTTCCTTGATATTATTTTTTTTTAACCATCTAGTGCTCTATGTTTGATATTCGCCACTATTTTTTCTCTAAATTTTTCTTTGGTACCCACATTCATTTTTTTGGTACTTGTGGTTTTCGATAGGTACTCATAATGTGATTTGTTTTATTGGTTATTATATCAATGATATGATCATCACTATCTTTTTGACTATGTATTTTTATCTTTAATGCAAAATAATAATCTATATGATGCCCATGCATCTATGGTATCCATAATAATATTTAGATCTCATTATAGGATTTAAGGGAGTTAGTATGATCACTTTACCTTGATTGATTTCTCTAAGGATTTCACTTTGACTCTTAGTATCCTTTTGATCAATTTTTGAATTACTTTTTTAGATGTGTTCTATTGTAGGTTTTCATTTTGATGTGATACCTTATTCGGCATAAAATTGGTAGATGAAGATGTAAACACATGATTAACACTAGGATGTTTTGGATTCTATAGAGATGTAATCTACTTTTTTTAATTTTTATTAACTTTATCATAGTGCTAATTTGATATTTTAGGGATTCACAAGCACAAACCCTAGGTGCTTCATATTGAACATACATACAGATACCATCTACCTTACCCCTTGAAGGATTGATAACATGGAATCTTTAGATAGATGGTATATATCAGCTTCTTTAGGGTTAGAAGAAATAATAAATTTCTTTTCAGTCATTTTAAATGTTATAAAAATTGATATGAGAATAATAAATAAGATAGATACAAAGGATATAATTCTAACATGATATAATAATGATGTAGCAATTACAGGCTATTGGTTTAGTTTTTAAAAAATATGACATATTTTTATGTAAAAATAGGAAATAACATGAACACAAAATAATAGGGAAACAAAATTCTAGTGTATAGCATGTAGGTCTAAGTTTAATAAAAATAGTAAAATACTAAATATTTAAAATCAACAAAATATAATTATGAAAAACCTCTAAGGAATTTTGAAATGGATCTATTTAGAGGTAGAATCACCTATCAAATACTAAAAACAACCTAAAAGTGTCTGAACACAAATATTGGTAATAAAATGAGGGTAAAGCCTTAAGTTAAGTTTTTAGATCTAAAATTAAATCACAATAAGATGAAATCCTAAGAGGTTAAAAACCCTAAGAATAAAAAAAATGCATCCACATAAATCAGGTTAAGCAAATGTTTAACCCTAAAATCTAGATTGGGAAATCTAGGGTTAAAGGGGTAGATATAGCATATCGAACAAGGATGGTAGATTATATCTAAATCACACTAATTAATTTCTAAATTAAAATAAAAAATATATTTAATTTATTATGTTGAGATGATAAAGATAGAAAGTACAACCATGCTAAATATGAAAATGATAATGACACAAGATACATAGTTGGTTCCGATTTAATAGATATTTTTATTTAGGACATAAAATAATTATATTAGATCTATATTTTAGGTTAGTTTCCTAATTCTAAAAATTATACCTCTATAACTATAGACACTTTCATTGACCTGTGATAGTTGAATCGACACTATTGTTTAACTCAGATGTAAGTGTAAAGTATAGAATAGCTATTGAAAATGGATGCAACCACTTGGATGTTTCTAAGTTCTATGTTTACTTCACTCTAGTAAATTAAAATATTGTCATGGAATATCACTTGTTGTCAACTAGTAAATCCCTTATTCATCCTCATAGTGTTTATGGGAAAAATGGGTTAGTGGGCACTATTGACCAAATTCAACCTCAAGTCAAATTGGTCACCCCATAAAAATTCAAACTTATCATATGGTATTTTCATACTATATATTTTCCCTAGAGTATTTATTTAACCTTTTTGTCATGGTTTAAGGTTAAATTGGATAAGATAAGGTAATTTCATGTTGTGGTCATATAGTGGTCTGGGTGTGTCATTGAGAGGTAAGTCATGGTAAGGTTGTGTCATAGGTGATTATGGGTTTATTAATGTAATTTTATGTCCTAAACATATTCTCATAACATTTCATGAGGTCTTGAAATTTATAAAGTTCATTTACTAGCTTGAAGGGGTTACAAATGCATGAAATCATGATTTTTTGGCTAACTCTAATGTGTGTCCAAATTACCTAAAGGAAAAATTAGTACCACACAAATTACAAGGATTTGGGATAAGTTACACGACTATCACACCTATCATCATGTTAGGATAATGCCATATTCTTAAAATTTAATGTTATTTTGAGGAGTTAGAGAAGTTGTATGAACTTGTGGAAGTCATGTGCAAGTCAAAACAAATTCATAACATCCTTTGATATTATATAGGTTAGGAAAAATATTGCAATAAATTTTTAATTCTTAGATTTGCATAAATATTCTTCTCTCTCCCATTACTTCATTTATAGACTGGTGAAGGAAATTTTCAAGTAGATGGTACATGTCATATATGTAGAGTTTGAAGCTGATATTTTGGAAAAAAAAATTTAACCCTGTGTAACTCCAATTTTTGGTATTATTAGTTATATTGGTACTCTTATATTTATGAACCATCACTAAGAGCCCATATTATTTTTTGAGAGATCAAAACCTCACATGCTATGTTTGGATCAACTCCAATACAAATTGTGAGATCATGGCTGATTGAAACCAATTTATTTGAGTTATAATATATCTGTATATTACTAACACAATTTAATTTATCATTGTTGCATGTGTGGATGTCCCTTTGGCATGGAAAGTGGTTCTAGTGCATATTTTGAGGTGATTGATAAATTTTCTATGTTGCAGAGATTATCCAGGTGGTTTGATACATTAGATTGAATCTTCATAGTCTTATAATACTCTATCAACCCATTCATGTCTTTCTAATCATCCAATTATTTGATATAAGCTTCAATGGTCACTTCTTTCATTCACTTCTTGAGACCATATTTTATGTGTTTGAATTAATCATGGTGATTCAAAGTAGTTTGAATATGATTTTCAAATAATTTGGAGTTGTGTATTTATGATTAAAGGTGTTTATGCTTTTGAAACAATAATTTCCCAATCTCAATAGTCATATTTCACTTTTTAAGTGTTTTAAAAACAAAGTTGTCCATTTCTCATCTCTTGCATCCTCCAGGTCTCCAACTCATAGAAATACATATTGAAAATGTTAAATAAATGTTATATAAACATGAAATAAGGTTATGT
The DNA here is from genome assembly GCA_037957365.1 of Torreya grandis. NCBI lineage: Eukaryota > Viridiplantae > Streptophyta > Pinopsida > Cupressales > Taxaceae > Torreya > Torreya grandis. Next base: position 517,396 of record JARHVA010001427.1, on the reverse strand, counting down.
ATCATTTTTAATAGTGTCATGAACTAATAAAGATCTCCATGCATTTGAGGTCATTGATAATTGAAAATTGAGCTAACAGACCTAGTAAGAGAGACCTATAAAAATGTGACTATGTGAACACATGAACACAAAGGTTTTAAGGGTAATTTTTAAATGATTTGAACTTTGGCATACAATTAAAATGGCTCCTGATGAGGATGAATGGTTTATAGTACCATACAAAGTTGAAAGGCCTAACTCAAGATGATACACAATAAACTACCCTAACACCACCTACAACCAAGCTTGAAATTGGCCTTAAATGGTAATGTTGAAAATTTAAATAGTTTAAAGGTTTTTAATGGTATCAAGGTGATAATAATAATTGGTTGGAATATTTTAAAATAATACAGAGTGTCAATACAAACTCTTAAGCTTGAAGTGAGCCTAAAAAATGTACACAATCAACTCCTCACAATGCATACCTATATCTAGTTGAGAAATGGACCTTAGATAGTACTATTAATGGAATTTTGGAGTATTCATAGTATCATAAGGACCTAAATTAACCAATATAATTATATAGATACATTAATAATGATTAATATTGGTTAAGGTTTCAAGGAGGTCATAAACTCAATCAAATGCTCAAAACATCATCTCAACCAATAACCTTAAGACTATCATCCATAGTGGTGATAAATGAAATAAAAAAAATTAAAAGTTATGAGGGAGGTATTAAAACTATTAATATCATGAGGTATGTTTCAAGATATTCATTTTTTGTTAATGAATATCCTAAACCCTTGAATACCACTAAATTGTTCTTAACAAACACCTATAAGCAATGCAAGTTTATCCCAAGCTAAATGATAAGATCAGAATTTATTTAGGATAATTGAATTTTGAAATAGGAAAATTTAAGGGTCAGTAATTTAGGAAGATAAAAAAGGTTCTGAGTGAATATCAGAGTAAAATAGCAAACAATCTTACAAGGTCCTTAATACATATGCAGTCCTGCATGAGCTCATAAGAGCATGTGCTTGTTTAAGAAGAGTTTGAAAGACTATAGGATGAACAAGAGATATTTATTTATGTGAGTTATTTAAGTATGGAAAGTAGATGACTTATTTTCTTAATTAATCAAGATAAAATAGACCAAACAAGGGTCATAAAATCCTAAACTACATACACACATTCCAAGCACAAGTCTACTCAATCTATGCTAGTGAAGATGTTTATTTGAAAAAGTTTAGATACTTCAAAGAGTCCTTAAAGAGAGTAAGGTAATATAATTATATTTTATATCAACTAAAATATTCCATAATTTACCTTGAACTCAATAAATAGTAAAATAAAACCCTACATAGATAGTTACCTACACACAACCTTGTATCGCTAGGAAAAGTTTGTGTTTATTGGAAGGATCTTAAGGTCTAAAAGAAGGTTTGAGGGAGATAAATCAAGTTTAATAGGATATTATAGTTTAAAAATAACTCTATAAAAATCTCATAGACATCAATATGTAAGAAAAAATGATAGCACACTCTACTTAAATAAGTAGAGACATAATTGCATACATAGTCTGTATAGGCAGTCAGACATAGAGAGATGTTGGTAAGGTCAGTTCTAATTGAGATGAAATATTTATATCCATAATATATGGTGAATAATATACATAAAAATTTAATTATCTCATATCTCTAATAGAGAAGAGAACAGGGCATGATAGCTAGTTAGGGTAAGGTAAGTGGTTTAGCCTAAGAACCCTAAGTCTGAGTGAATTGGATGTAAGAGAGTTTGGTAAAATAAGGTGATAATATAAGCATTGGAATGGATATAAAATATTAAAATTTTACATGGATATTAAGGATGATGTTTTATAATTTAATCACACACTTTTTTGGGTTTTGGCACATATGGGGAGCTTGCAACAGAATTTTTCACTCTCTTGGAAGGGAAGCTTAATTAAGGTTTAGTTAGGAGAGAGAAAAGGTGAATAGGAAATTTAAAATCACTCTAAAAGTAATAAATTTAACCTATATATATAAATAAATATATGGTACTATAATATGCCCTTATATTCTTAGGATCTTCTATAATTTTCTCCACACAAGCAAGTTTGCATCATTTTAGGGCTACAAGGAATGAGGCCTAATTGGTGTTTTGGTAGACAACTACTTGTCGTGGATAGTTTGAGGCCTAAAAATGGATTTTTATATGTCTATTATGGTATTAATAGGCCACCCATGAATTTTTAATGAGTTAAAGAAGAAAAATCCATGTTTTGACACTTGTGTGTAAAATAGGCCTAAGGAGATGAAGAGTCCTCTAGACACCTTGCAAGAGAAAGAGATGATGTGTCAAAGAGAATATATTAGGGTAAATTTAGGGGTGTTAAAATCATATAAAATATTAATAATAAATTTATTTTACCATCAATAAATACACTTGTACTTCAACATGTTAAGAAGAAGAGAAGTTTTAAGAAGTTATTCAAGGTGCCAAATAAGCTTTTCAACTCCCATGCCACTTGGAGGGTCAGAGAATATTCAAAGGATATGCACATGGATTATAGGACCTATTGAGTTAATTCCATAACTCCCCTTATTATTTTAACTTACATGAAAATTGTCTACCTTCTCTCTCTTATACCATTCTTCTCTTCTCTCTCACATTCTCTATATATTGAGCCATTTTTGTCTAAGTTTGTATCCTCCACCTGAGTATGGTGAATCCCCACTCATTTTTAGCATTTGATAAATAAATAATGATCTATTTTACCTTTTACATGAGTTATTTTAATGTGTATTTTAAGTTAGTTGATCTTACTCAGTGATAGTTTCTCTTCTTTAACATGTTATCCTTGCTTACATCCATATTCAACATTGAAAGTTTGTTGTATATCTATTGAAGTGTTATAATGAAGTGATTCATGTGTTTTTTTGAGTTTTATCTTAACTAGTTTCAATTCATGACCTTTTTTTTAGTCCTCCTAGCTTAAGTTTCCTTCACAAACCTCCATAATAAATACTAATACAAGGGGCAAATTTGGATTAGTGTATGTGTATGTGTAGGTTAGGATTATGTTTGAAGTGTATTTGTAATAAGTTGGCAATGGTCAGGTTATAATTGGTGCATCACCTCATTAGGATAGTTTTATTTATGTTTTTATCTTCCTTTTCGTATGAATAAGCTATTAGTTTAGGTGATGAGCTTTAATAGACAAACTAAGTGAGATAGACATTTAATCTCTAGGTTTACCCCTACTATAAGAAACCCAAAAGCATAGGGGTAATACCATTTTACACTCAATTTGGAGAAGGATTTAGCTACCTCTCCAAGGGTGCAAAATTGAGTGATAATATTTTTGGTATTCCTAATGGGACTAAGGTCCAAAAGTGTGGAAGAATTTTTAGTGTATTCTTTTACCTATCAGCCTTTAGAGGCATTCAACAAACACCAATGGTGAATTTAAATGAAATCATCTAGTTATAAGTATCTTAGGTACTTATTTGAAAATAATTTACTACATATCTTGTGTTTCATTTGACTAATGAAGTTGGCATGGCTGAATATGATGAAAGATTCTACTATGTACCTCCCTATTATCCTTGTCATGACCATAATTATGTGTCTCAATATCCCTATAAAGATTTTGATTAGCCCTATGAGTCATGAAATTATTATGATCATATTACCCCACCTTCATATGACCATGATGTTTTTTATCATCCCCATGAATAATCCCATGAGGAAGGCTATCAAGAAGAATACCAAGAAGTGTCTCCCTATCAACCTCAATATGATTCCTATCATCCTTCTCATGAAGAGTTAGATGATACCATTGACTGGGAAGAAAAATATTGGGAAGTAAGATATAAGGCCCTTCAAGATCAATTTAGGTAACTAACTCAATAAGTTAAATCTCTCCAAACCCCCACTATTACTGTCCTCCTCCTACTTTAATTCTACTTCAATCCAAATCTTTATTGGCAATCATGAAAAATGTGCTAAAATCAGAAAAATTAATGATAAAATGGGATAAGGAACTTGATGTGATCCCTATTTATCTCATAGATAATTTGAGAAAGTAAGTTTAGTTCTTTACGAGTAAGTGGATGTTAGTTGAAGAGGAAGCCAATTATGTCATCAATGATGATTTTTATGAAATGAATATCTAATGATGGGTAGATAGATTAGAGAGGTGGTAAATTCAAGAGATTAAAGATCAAATTATAGATGTTGAAGAGCCTCATCAAGGATATGATGAAGGTGAAAATATTTTTGAAGAAGACACCTCTTCCATTTCTCAAACCAACTTGTCATCTCCCTAAGAGTCCATTAAAGAAACTCCCTTTCCCAAGTCCATTCATAAGTCATATAACACACCTAATACTCCCTCTCCAACCCATGAATTTTTTATCCACCCTCCCACCTCATCCCTTCTTCAATGAGAACCCATCTTATGGGAGTTAAGTGAAGAAGATCAAGCCAAATTTACAACTGATCAAGAAGATGAATCAAGTGTTTGTGATGAAGAGTTCACTATAGGGAATCCCCTTGGTGAATACAGGCATAAATCCATCTTCTTGAGTGAATAAAAAAATGACCAATATCAACTTGTAACCACTCCTGAAGAGATTGATTAAGACATGGAAAAGAAGGTGTTTGAAAAGAACATCACATCAATTGAGCTGGTAGAGACTCATGAGCATGATCAAGATGTTAGTTTTTAAAAATTAACAAAAGAAAAAGTTGTTGATAAATCCATAAATCAAGATGACATATGGCATAATATCAATGAAATTTGTGAAGAATTTGAAGGACTTCAAAATCATAGACTTCATGCTAGTCAAGTTGAAGACACTCTTGAGGATGCTTTGTCTCTTGAATTTGAAAAATATTCTAAGTTGAATTTGATCAAGTACATAATGAGCAAGAGGATGAAGTTTAAAATTTTGTGGTTCTTAAAGATAAGGAAGACAAAGATGATTAACAAAAATATATTGAGCTTATTGAAGAGCTTAAAGACCTTTGCAAGGTTGAATATCATGTGAACAAGGAGATTAAAAATAATGTATTCATTGAAGATAATGATGATGATTGGGTTGAGTATGAAAATATCATTGAAGAGCTTGATGAGTTTGTAGAATTTTATGGGAAGCCTAATGTCATTCAAGATGCCATGAAAGTCAAAGAACCATACTTAGATGAAGCATCATTAAAAAAAGTTGTAATTAAAGAACACCATGCGAATATTTTGGAAGTACAAAAAGAATTTACCTTCATAGATGATATGTTTATAGCTATTAGTCTTGCATTGAATTTCATGCCAAAGAGAGTGGCAAGCATGAAGGAATTGAAGACATCAAGAAGAAGGCTCAAGAGACAAATTGCTTCATTCATTATTTCATGTTATAGAACAAAGGATGGTGTAAGTTTCCCATTTCATCTAAGAGGAGAAATGTTTTTTTAGATTAGTTTATACATAGTCTAAGTTTGATTATGTTGTTTTTGTCTTCCCTAAGTACTTGATAACACATGTGTGTGTTTTTCTTTAATTTGTGTCTTTTTTATTTTTTGTGTGTGTTTTGAAGGTTAATAATTTTTTTGTATCATGTTAAAAGTATTTCCAAGTCTTAAAATGAGTGATAGAGACTCCACTACCTAATGGACATGCAAGGCTACTTGTCTTATTAGTATTGCAAGCATGTTATCCCTATGAATTACTAAGAATGTTGACCAAATTTGACCCCTCAAATTGGTCACCCTATATAAAATAAAAAATTTCATATGGTCTTTTCATACCCTATATGGTACCTGGAGTGTTCATTTAACCTTTTTAGCATGGTTTAAGGTTAATTTGGAGAAGTTAAGGTAATTTTATGTTGTGGTCATATATTGGTCTATGGGTGTCATTGAGAGGTAAGTCATGGTCCTATTGTGTCATAGGTTATTATGGGCTTATTAATGTAATTTTATGTCCTAAACATATTATCATAAAATTTCATGAGGTCTTAGAATATATAAAGTCCATTTGCTAGCTTGAAGGGGGTAAAAATGCATGAATTTGATTTTTTGGATAATTCTAATGTTTTTCCAAGTTACCTAAAGGAAAAACTAATAAAAAACACAATAAAAATAGTTATGATTAGTCAGTAATATTTCACACCTATCATCATATCAGGAAAAGGCTAGATTCTTGAAATTCAATACCACTTTAAGGAGTTAGAGATGTTGTATAGACTTGTGGAAGTCATGTGCAAGTGAAAACTAATTAAAAGCATCCTCTCATATTTTAAATGTTATGAAAAATCTTGGAATGAATTTTCAACTCTCATAGTTGTAGAAATATTCTTCTCTTTTACATCACTTCATTCACAAGCTAGTGAAAGCCAATTTCAAGCAGAGAGTATGGGCCATATAGGTAGAGTTAGGGGATTCTATTTTAGAAAAAAAATTATACCCATATGGTATTAAAATTTTAGGAGTTTATAATTGTATTGGTTCTCTTATATTTATGAATAATCTCTAAGAGCCTAGACTACTTTTTGAGAGCTTAAAACCCCATAAATTGAGTTTTCAAAAATTCTAGTGCAAAGTGTGACATCATGGTTACTTGAAATTAGTTTATTTGAGTTATAATATGTTTTTATATACCTAACACATTTATTTATCATGGTGGCATGTGTGGATGTCTTTTTGGAATGGAATGTGGCTCTAGTACATATTTTGAGGTGACTAATAACTTTTCTATGTTATAGAGGTTCTTCAGGTGGTATGATACATTTGAGTGAATATTAATGGTCCTATAATACTCTCTCAACCAATTCATGAATTTATAATAAACTAATTACTTTGTACAAGCTTCAATGATCACTTCTTTCATTCAATTATTGATAGTGTATTTTGTGTGTTTTCATTAAGCATGATGATTTGAAGTAGTTTGAATATGTTTTACAAATAATGTGCAGTTATGAATTCATTTTTAAAGGTGTTTATGCTTTGGGAATAATAATATCCTAGTCCCAATAGTCATATTACACTTCTTAAGTGTTTCAAACTTGTGGTTGTCCATTCTCTCATCTCCTTATAGGTTTGCAACTCAGAGAAATCCATATTGAAAATGTTCAATGAATGTTAATTAAAGATGAAACAAGGTGATGGCTCAATTTTAATAGTTTCATGGACCAATAATGATCTCCATGCATTTGAGGTCATTGATAATTAAAAATTGAGTTAACAGACCTAGTAAGAGAGACCTATAGGAATGTGACTATGTGAAAAAGTGAACACAAAGGTTTGAGGATACTTTGAAAATGATTTGAACTTGGAAATGAAATGACAATGGCTCTTAATGAGGAACAATAATTTAGAGTACCATATAGAGTTGAAAGGCCTGATTCAAGATGATACGTAATCAACTTCCATAACCCCACCTATAGCTAATCTTGAAATTGGCCTTAAATGGTGATGTTGATAAGGTCAAGAGTTTCAAGGTTTTAAGGGGTATCAAGGTGAAAATAAAAATGGAGTATAAACTTTGAAGATACTAGAGAGTGGAAATGGAAAAACTCATGCTTGAAGTGAGCCTCAAAATTGCACACAATCAACTCCTCAAAATGCATACCTATAGCCTGTCAAGAAATGGGCCTTAAACAGTATTATTGATGGAATTTTGGAGCCTTAAAATTATAAAAATGACCTCAAGGAACAGATAGAATAATATAGATCCATTAATAATGATGAATATTATTCAAGGTTTTAAGGAGGTCATAAACTCAGTCAAATTCTCAAAACATCATCTACAACTAATAGCCTTGAGATTGTCCTCCACAGTGATGATAGATGAAAGAAAAAAACTTCAAGGTGTTAAGGGAGGTATTGAACCTATCAGTATCATGAGGGGGTTTGGATTTAATTTATGTCAATGAAGATCCTAAACCCTTGAATACCACTAAACTACTCTTAAGAAACACCTACAACCAATGAAAGTTTATCCCAAGCTAAACGAGAAGTGTAGAATTTATTGAGGAGAATTTAAATTTGATTTAGGAAAATTTATGGGGTTAGTAAGTAAGGAGTATCAAAAAGTCTATGATTGACTAGCAGAGGAAAAGAGATAAAAATCTTACAAGATCCTAAATATATATATATATATATAGTCTTGTCTAAGCTCGTAGGAGCATATGCTTATTTAAGAAGAGTTTGAAGGGCTATAGGATGAATAAGATATAGTGATTTGTGTGAGTTATTGAATTATGGAGATTAGATGACTTATTTTCTTAATTCATCAAGATAAAAGAGACCAAACAAGGGTCACAAAGCCTAAACTACATACACATAGTCCAAGCATAAGTCTACTTAGTCTAGGCTAGTGAAGATGTTTGTTTGAGGAAATTTAGAGACTAAAAAGAGTTCTTTAAGAGATTAATGTAATATAATTATATTTTATAGTCATGAAAATAACCCATAATTTACCTCAAACTCAAGAAATAGTGAAATAAACCCTTACAAAAATAGTTACCTATACACAACCTTGCATTGCTAGGAAATGTTAATTTTTGTTATAAGGATATTAAGGTCTAAAATAAGGTGTGAGGGAGATAAATTATGTTTAACATGATTTTATAGTGTAAACATCACTCTAAAATATTCTCAAATTTATCAAAAGGTAAGACAACATGATAACAAACTCTGATTACATAAGTAGAGACCTAATTTCATACATGGTCTGTATAGGTAGTCATACCTAAAGAGATGATCATAAGCTGATTTATATTTGAGATGAAATGTGGAGATAATAAGGAGATGGTGAATAATATACATTAAAATTTCATGAGCTCATATCTCCAACAAAGAAGAGAACAGGGCATAACCATTAGTTAGGGTGTGGTAAGTGGTTTAGCCCAAGAACCCTAAGTCTGAGTGAATTGGATGTAAGAGAATTTGGTGAAATAAGGTGATAATATAATCATAAGAAGAGGTTAAGGAAGATATAAAAAATATCATTTGGGTCATTTTAACTCAAACCAAACTTAGAAAAACTACCTATAGACTAAAAACTTGCATAGACCTCACATAATGCTTATTTTTAACCTGAGAGGTCAGTTTCTCCTACTTAGTATGGATCACACATGTTACATTGGACCCTAAAATTTTATGGTATGTTAAATAACTTAGTGAAATTCCAATTTGTGTAATTTTTTGGTGGCTTCATGCCATGAAGTTTATGAATCATCCTTAAGAACCCAAGTCACTTTCAGGTTACTTAGGAAGGCTATAAGGACCTAATGAGAGATAAATTAATATTTATGCCTCTATATAGATCATAAAATATTTAAAACCACATAAAAAAATTTAAATTATCCCATGATCATGCTCCCATGCCATTGGTTGGTATAGTATTTTATGGAACTATACTGATTAGGGATAAAAAGATTGATTTTTTCTATTTTGTAGGTATGTACAATGAGTAAGAAATTAAATTTTGACATGGCTATCAAGGAATATGTTTTATAACATAATAAAAAAAACATTGTGTTGTTTTCTCATGTTTGGGGAGCTTTCTAAATCATTTTTCATTCTCTTGGTAGGGAAGCTTAATTGAGGCCTAGTTAGGAGAGAGAAAGGGTAGAAAAGGACATCTCCACTCACTCTCAAAGTATGAAATTAAAAATATATATGTAAATCCATAGATGTTAATATAATATTCCAGTATATTCTCAATATATTCTATAATTTTCTCCACACAAAGAGGTTTTAATCATTTTTGGGTTATAAGGAATGAGGCCTAATTGGGGCTTTTGGTAGACAATGACTTGTTAGGGCTAGTTTGAGGCCTAAAAATGAATTTATTCAAGTAAAATATGGTATTAATATGCCAACCATGAATTTTTTATGATATGAATAAGAAAAATCCAATTTTTGACACTTGTATACAAAATAAGCCTAAGGAGATGATGAATCCTCTAGACACCTTACATGAGAAAGAGATTATGTTTTAAAGAGAACCTATTCGAGTCAGTTGAGGTGTCAAGATAAGATAAAATATGTAGGATAAAATGATATGACCATCAATAAGGCCACTTTTCCTTCAACATTTCAAGAAGAAGAGAAGTTTTAAGAAGCTAGTTAAAGGTGTCAAACAAGCTTTTCAACTCCCATGCCACTTGAAAGTTCAGAGCATATTCAAAGGAGCTACACATGGATTATAGTACCTATTGAGGTATTTATATAACTCCCATCTTTATTTTAATTCACATGACACCTATCTACATTCTCTCTCTTACACCCTTCTTCTCTTTTCTCTCACATTCTCTATATATTGAGCCACTTTTGGCTAAGTTTGTATCCTCCACCTGAGTATGGTGAATCTCTACTCATTTTTAGCCTTTAAGAAATAAATAATGATCTAGTTTACCTTTTCTATGAGTTGTTTCAATGTGTATGTAAAGTTAGTTTATCTTGCTAGGTGATATTTTCTCTTCCTTAGCATGTTATCCTTATTTACATCTATATTCAACTTTAAAATTTTGTTGCAAATCTCTTTAAGTTTTTCGTGATTTTTAATGAGTTGTCCCTTCATTAGTGTCAAGTTGTAACCTTGTGTTTAGTCCTCCTATCTTAATTTTACTTCAAAAACCTCCATCACAAATACTAATGCAAGGGAAAATTTTGGATTAGTGTATGTGCAAGCTAGGCTTGTGTTTGAAGTGTATTTGAAATTAGTTGGCAATGGTCAAGTTATAATTGGTTCATCACCTCATTAGGATATTTTGATTTATGTTTATCTCTCCCTTTTCATCCAAATGAGATAATATTTTAGTTGATGATATTTAATAGATAAACTAAGGGAGTTATCCCTTTAATCTAGAGGTTTACCCATACTATAGGCAACCCATAGGCCTAGGGGGAATCCCATGTTCTGATCAATTTGGAGAATGCTTGAACTATCTCTCCAAGGATAGATAATTGAGTAACAATAGGCACATGGTGTCATGATTCCCCAAAGACCCCTATATTAGTGAGTGTTACATACATAACCAATATTATGAAGAGGGCCTTAGAATTATGTAGTTCTCCCATACATGTTGGCTTTAGTGTGATCATGTAATGTATGACAATCAAGTAAAATAGTGACCTAGATTTTATCTTGGAAAGTATGGCTCATGGAGTGTTCCTTTAGTACTTTAGATGTGTTATCCCTATTATTGATATAGAAATAGGAGAAAATAATGAAGCTTTGTTAACTTGAATGTTTTTGATAGGTTGACTTTTGAGTAGGTAAAAAATTTCTAGGTTAGGAATGAATGAGGATTGGTCATATATTTATACCAATCCATTTGGATAATATCCCACATTAAATAACTTAGGCCAACCATAGTAATATATTTCATTTTAAAATTGGATGACTTTAGGGTACTAAAAACTTACGTCATAATAAAACACTTGCATCAAATTAGGCATTTAACTAGGATGCAATTGTCCAAGAATTTGGAAAATAGGTGCATGTCCAAAGCTCATACAGATGGAAGATAAGTAGGTTTATAACCTTTTGGGTATGATAGATGATTTTGGTCATCAAAATGACATTAATTATACTAAGAGTTATGAAATTAGGAACAAACAAATAGTGTATGTGAATCTTTTGTAAATGGGAAAAGGTTTATAAGTTGAAGGTACATCCATGATATGTATTTTACATGTGTAAAAGAATTAGGTGCTATATAATTATGAAATAGGTTCACACTAGGATAAGCCTAAAAACATCCTATCTCTATAGATTCAAACTTACATGATGTTAATCAAAGAGATCATAATGATATATAATGATATTGGATATAAACAAATTGATCTACAAACATATTAAGAGGAACACCTACAACACATTATCAGAGTAAAAGGTTCCAAAGCCTTTAGGCCAATATCTCAATAAAATATCTCTAACTATACCTTTAATTTTAAGTAGTCTAATATTTCAAACAAGTAATGTAAATATGAAGTAAGGGTTATAAATATCAAAATGGGTAAGTATCCATGGTATGAAAATGGGGGCCTAAGCTACCTAACTAGATAGATGGTAAGTTTAATCAATCCTATAACCACACTAAATATAAGTATAGAGAAAGATTAAACAAAGATATATATTCATTAAATAAAAAATTATGCAACTTATATCTAATAAATGAAAGCATTGGGGTTAGAATATATTTACCTTGAAGAGTAATCATCAAGCCTAAATATCCCCCTTAGACAAAGGTTCTTTTTAATATATTCTTATGGTTATGAAGATCTCAAATGCTTAATCAAAATCTAGGATCAAGTTACTCCTAATTAATATTTAATACTCCTTAAGTCAAGTTTTCCTCCAAGGAAAGATACTAAGTAATAAATCCTCCACGTATAGATGAGGGTAGTCTAGATAATATTTATGAATTATATAGCACCCTAGTCTTGTACACTTAGCAAACTTAGACCTTGTTTGTTCCTCTTAGTTATAGACCTTTCCCACTTTTGAAAGTCTAACATTTGTTATATCTTGGCATATCTCTTGGTATGAACATTATTATGTTTATGAATCAAACCTTATATATAGCCCATAATGCTTAAAATATGCTTATATTAAGCCCATATAAGTTATAAAAATGTAGCTATTTTCCAAATACTAGGACACAAACATCAGGCCCATACCCTTGCATTGATGCTAGTGTCATACCATGACCTAGGTGTCCACTACCATAAAGTCATCTAATTAAAAATGAAACATATCTTAATGGTCATCCTAAGTGCTTTAATGTGATATATTTATTGAAAGGAGTGTTATATATTCACAATCACTCCTCAATCATTCCTCACATAGAATTTATTGTTAATGATGCCATGGTAATGTCATGGAGGTGTCTTGATGATTGGATGAAGTACCTTGATAGTCTATGTGACAATGACAAAGTGTGTAATGTGCTTGTCTTAGTATGCTTAAAGAATGCTTGGTTGATAATTAGTGATTGACATGGATAGAGATGTTCAAGGATGAGTATGGAGTATTGAGCATGTGAAAAAGGTCCCTAATATGTTTTTATATTCTTTGAGATATTATGTGAATTAGTGGGATTCATTTGGTAGTCCATAGTTTTCATCTAAATAGTTTGGGTCTAGTGGCAAAAAATTTGAGTAGGTAGTTTGTTGATATCACCATTGCCATGTGTGGATGAGTCAGGGAGAGTTGGTTGTATGGTTTTGATCACATTTTTACTTAGTTTCTATGACCTAAATATTAATTCATGCATCAAATCATGGTCAAATATATGAGGTTTTAAATTTGGCTTCTCAGTTAGAATTCATTGTTTTCCCATACTTAGACAAATTTGCATGTGGCTAGAAAGAATCAAGAAATCATTTTGATGAATGAATATCTTGCACATGTGGATGTTTTAGGAGAAGGTTATCATATGGGTTTGTTAATTTTTTTCCCTAGTTTATTTGTGCTAATTTTTATATCATGTGATAAAGTTCATCAAAAATTATGCTTATGCAAAGTTAGGCTCCCAAGCAGTTTGACTGTGTTTTTCCATAGCCAATGTTGCAATGTGTCAAGAAGAGATGAGTGAGAATTTTTATGGTATTATATATTACACGTGTGAAGGTGTCAAGATGAAATTATCATATGGGTTTTTTTAATTTTTTAGCATAGTTTATTTTCACTAAATTTTGTATCATACATTGAAGCATGACAAAAGTTATGCAAGAGCAAAGTTAGGTCTCCCAAATAAATTTTAAGCATACTTGGCTCTATGATAGAAGATTTTGAGAAGGCATTTTAATATCAATAAATCTTGTACGAATGAAGGTTTTAGGAGTATTTTGGTACATGGTTGGATTTATATTTTAAAGGAGACCATATGGTTGAAATTACAGGACATGAGATTGATTGAGGCAAAAGTTATGACTATGCAAATTTAGCTTTCTAGGTGTATTTCAATGGTCCCCCTACTTAGTCATTTATTCACAAGTTAAAGTTTAAGCAAGATAAATGGTGCATGTTACTCCAAGAAGTTAGGAAGTAGTGAAATGAAGACAAGTGCATGATTTTGAATGAATAAGAAAAGGCATAGGATAAGGATCTAAGGATGAGAATGTGTTCATATAGATTGATCAAACAATGAGCATTGATCGCTAAAGCCCTGACTGATCTATAGAGATCAGTAGAGTGCTTTGAGTCAACATTTAAAGATTACATGAGATAAGTTCAAAGTCACTGATGTTTAATGTTTAGATTTTGTACACTATCCATTAATGTTTAAACAAGATTTCTGGTGTGATATTGATCCAAAATTGAGAGGAAAAGAGATGTGAACATTATGTTCAAAGGTTAACTGTGACCATTATTATTCAAATATTTATATTTAACACAAGGAGAAACTAGATCTCTATATTTTGTCCATATATTTCAATAGAATTAAAATTTTATACTGATGTAAAAATAAAAGACAAAGAGGACTCCATAGCACATATAATGAACCTAATTTTAAGATATAGAAGTGAGTACAGTCAAAGATATTGAGCCTAGAAGTTGATCGTGTGTTTGTGCTTATTCTACAAGTGACCTGAGAAGGATATTCAAGATTGTATTGATGTTGTTTCAATGTCTCATGATGTCTTAGATATTTGGGTGTGTTGTATACTGTATGAATATACTCTTATGTAATTTTAAAGGTTTGATCAATCTCTCTTGAGTATGAACAATGCTTAAGAAGTTGACTGTATGTTTGGTAATGGTGTTCCTATGTATCAGGTTAGTGTTTGAGTTGTTTGATCATATGAAAAGGTGAGATAATATGACTATGATCATTTGAATATGTCTAAGGGTACATAAGGAGTGGACCTATGTATTTGAAATTGGTCTTGTGTTCTTTTTTTATTTGATGAAGTACTAAAGGAGTGAATGGGTTCACATGAGACCTATAAGGGCTACAAGGGCGTTATTAAAAGGTGTAGTTTCTTAAAGGTAACCCATAAAAGTTATGTATGACCTATGAAGATTGTTTTGATCCATTTATTCATGTGAGATATGCCTTAAGGACTAAGTCATGCCTAATGGCTGACTAAGTTGGCGATTATCAATATTGCTCTATAAATAGTGAAATTAAAGATGGTAATTTCTAGTCTTGGTGTGAGAGACTTGGGAGAGATTTGAGAGAGGATTTTACATGTTTTTTATGGAGTGAAGGAAGGGTAGAGTGCCCTATGGATGATTTGAAGAGAATAATAGATTGATTTAAGGACCATTTGTATGGCTTGTATGTCATAATTATATTGGTAAAATAATACTCTTATTATTTGAGTATGAGCAAAGGTGAAGAATGATAATCAAAGGTCCATCATCAAGTATTGAAAACATTAGTTCAAATGTGGATGTGTTCATAGGTTTTATTGTCACATCTTAGCATCAAAGGTGGTTGTAGCCTCCTTACAAGGTGAAACTTGCTAAAATATTTAGTTATTATTGCATTTCAGCTAGAGAGGTGTGACAACACCTTGTGGGATTGAAATCTAATAAATAGGGATTATAGTTCCTTGATCATTTCTAGATGGTATAAATTGGTTCTTATTATTATAGGATATTATTCCAATTATAGGTTTTAGTGGGTTTTATCCCCCAAGAGGGTTTCCCATGTATGTCAAGTGTTATGTGAATTATCTTGCATTGTCTTTCTTGAACATTGATATGAATGTTATGTATGCCTCATGAATTCTTGTGGTAATTGATTAAGTGTTTGT
This sequence comes from Torreya grandis, assembly GCA_037957365.1. NCBI lineage: Eukaryota > Viridiplantae > Streptophyta > Pinopsida > Cupressales > Taxaceae > Torreya > Torreya grandis. The sequence goes on along the minus strand of JARHVA010001427.1, from coordinate 501,634 downwards.
ACAGATAAAAATTAAAGTTGGATTATTTGGGCTCAATAATTCACCCCCCTTGCTTAGTGATTATACCTCTAAAAATTAGTATCAGAGTCAGTCCTTTGGTAAAGGCTTAATAGTTTGAAGGTGATCCAAGGTACAATATGGGTAGTCAACAAGGAGGTTTATATACTAAGAAAGCACCAATTTTGAATGGATCTAATTATTATTTTTGGAGAGCAAGGATGAGGACATATATTATGTCCCTAGGGTTTGATCTATGGCAATATGTTCTGGATGGATATGTTGCTCCTGCTACTCCTCTATTTAGTGTTATAGATAAGAAGCTATTTGAGAATAATTCTAAGGTGATGAATTCTACCACTTTTGGTATTTTAGAGACTAAATACACCAAGGTAATCCATTTTACATCTGCTAAAGAGATATGAGACAAAATGAAAATCATTTTTGAAGGAGATTCAAAGGTCTAGCTTACTAAGTTACAAACTCATAGAAGGAAATTTGAAAGTCTCAAAATGAAAGAAAAAGATTTTTTATCATCCTTTCTACAGAGAGTTGATGAGACTATGAACATCATCAGAGGTCTTGGAGATAATATTGAAGAGGAAACTATAGTACAAAAGGCATTAAGGTCTCTATCTCTTAAGTTGGATCCAAAATTATCTACTCTAGTAGAGATTCATGATATTACTCAGTTGAAGATGGATCAATTACATGGAATCCTTACTACATAAGAGATGAGAGTAAATGATGATATACCTCTAAAGAAGGAATTTTCATTGAAGACATATATGAAGCCTAAGAATAATTTCCAATGTAAGAAATCTAAAGTGGATGACATATCTGATATTGATGATGATAAACTAATTACTTTGATTAATAATAAATTGAACAGTAGATCAAGGAAGTATAAGGGTAAACTACCCTTAAAATGTTTAAAATATGGAGAGATAGGATATTTTGCTTATAAGTTCCTTTATAAGCATGAGAATAATGATGATGAAGAGCATGGTGAAGGCCAAGATGGAGATAAGAAGACATATAGGAAGAAAGGATTCATAAAGTATAATAACAAGAAGAAGTCCTTCAAGAATAAGAATAGTCTTTACACCAAAGAAGATTGTAGCTCATTAGATAAGAATGAAGATAGTGACTCAAAATATGGTCATGAAGATGATGGTCATACTGAAGATGAAGCTATGTTTATGGCTGAGGAAGGAAGTTTCTCATGTCAAAAGGAGTCTACTTAGAGCAATTCAGATGATGATTAAGATGAGGTGGAATATGAGACTATATTGATGAATACTCTTTAAGAACTGAAGATTGAAAATAAGATAAATAAGAAGATGAAATTTAAACTCAAGGACTATGAGGAAACATTTAGTGTGTATGAGGCAAGATTGAATGAAGACACCAAGGAGAATGAATATATGATCAAGCATCTTAGTTTTTAATTGGAAATTCTATCTATAAGCCTAAAATATAAATAATATGAATGTTTAAGGTATGTTTTTGAAAATGAGTCTTTAAAATTTGAGTTAGAAAAGATAGCTAATAAGGTGAAAACATTTTTGAGATTTGAGAATAGCTCATGTGATCTAGACAATATTCTGAGTGGTCAAAATAATTCTAGTGATAGTACTAGTCTTGGATATGAATAAGAATAAAATAATGTTAGTCAAGACAAGATGAAGACTAATGTAAACTAGGACAATCTTAATTCAAAGACAAATCATCATACAAGGACTGAAGGTGCTGGCAGAATGAAGACAAATTAGTTCAGACAACCAAATTCTATGAGGTATGCAAGAATTAATGGTTACTATTATTCATAGGGCTAGAGAATGTAAGATACCTATTAGAAATGATTTTTCATGGAACTATGATGGGCTTCATTATTAAAAAGGTATGAATAGAGTTAAGTGCTTTAATTATTATGGCAAGGACATATTATAAATTTCTATCCAAATAAGGTAAGACAAGATACATTTTTTTTAAAGGTATGGTGTGTTACAATTGTGAATATAGAGGTCACATTTTTAGGTTCTGCAAGTAAAATACTATAAGACAATATATTTAATCAAGCTCCTAGAGTTCAAGGAAGAAGGCAATTTAACACATGGAAGCCAAAGGTGACAAGTATGCATCATGATGATAATGTAGGTCCAAGTAATCTATTTTTTATGGTGGAGAATGATTTAGAAGTTGAAGAGTACCAAGAGGTCTCATTGTTTGCTCATGTTCAAAATGAAGAGATCAAGCTCAAAGATAAGACCAAGGTGTTGATTGAGGCCAGTCCTATGGTATGTCTGGATCCAAGTGAACATCCTACTATTGTTGAGAGTGTATCATGTAAATAACATCAATTGTCTATGCCTAATGATGAGGTTATAACTACAAGGAATATTCTTCAAATGGAAAGGTATGTCATGAATCTATGTTGTCTTAATGTATTGATAATCCAATCATAGAAGAAAAGGAGAATTTTTTAGTAGCTAAGGAAGTTGTTTCACTAAATCCAAAGAAGAAAAAGAAGAAGAACTATAAGTATTAATTGAGAAAGGAGGAGAAGGAATATGAGTATTTGTTTTTGTTTTAGATCATTGAGGTATATAGGGTGTCTATATATGTGCTTCTTAAGAGACTCCTTTCAAATGGAGAAGCAAGTGTTATTATGGTGTTTTTTAGTTGGAAAAGTCTATAGGGTTAGATTAAAGGTTCTTAGATGGCAAAGGAGGATCTATGATTTTTCAAGGTAATCTTTTTTCATAGAAAAGTTTGTTTACCTTGTTGTATCATGATCTAGGTGGTTTTGTGATATGAAAGTATTTTGAATTCAAATTGAATATTTTTATTTACTCTCAAGTTTCCTAGTTTGTGTTTATGAGTATGTAGGTCCTAAAATGGATTATAGGATGTATGGGCTCCCAAAGGTGTGGAATCCTAAATCTTGGTCTAGAAGTGTGTGATGGGTGTTTACAGGTGTGCAAGTATTTTTAGAGGTGTGCATTGATTAGAATGAGGTTTGTTGACCCTATTTATTTTGAGATTATAGGGTTTTGGGCTATGCTAGAAAAGTGGTTTGTATTGTGAATTGATGTCTAATGATTATTAGTATGTTTAATGGGCCAAATGGGTGGTAAAATCAATATTTATAGAGAGTTGAAGGTTTATGGTTTTCAAATTATTCAAGTTTTTGTCAATATGGAGGGCTAATTAGTTAGTAGGTTTGTGAAGTATGTGGTTGAGGATTATATTGGTGATGAAAATTGATGTTATTGATGGGTCATATTATAGTGATCTATATATGAAGTTTTAAGTCATGAATGTGTCTAGTAAAAATTGTGGGCTCTGCACGTTTTATGTAGGGTTATAAGGAGGCAAGATAGGCTTAGTTTGAAGAAGAGTGATTTTTGCTTAGTGTCTCCAAAAGATAAAGGTATGTGTGTTTCAAGGTAATATATCAAGTTGGTTTAGTTCATGTTTCCTATTTAGTGAGTGGCATGAAGTTCTATTGGTGGTCCTTATGTAGCTTGAGAGAGAAAGATAATAATCATATGTGGTGATTCTTCATGGTGTGTGGAGATTTGAAGATGATTAGAAGGTGAAATTACTCAAATTTATTAAGGAGAGTCCCTCTAAAAAATTTATTGATGTATTACATTATATTTATATGGTTTTGTGGTTTATTTCTTCATTGGTTGCAGTACTTGATTGAAGAGAGTGTTGGCATGGAGCAAGAGGATGTTGTCAAGGCAAGCTGAAGTAGGCTCAAGGTAAGGGGAGTTTGTAACATCTTTCTAGGATGGTCCTTTACTATTTGATGGTATTTTTAGGTCCTTAGGATTATTTTTTGCCCACTTTATCATTGTGTCAAATGGGGAGAAAGTTCTTATTATGGGAGTGTTTAAAGAGAGAGGTGAGTTGTATATTGATATATATGATGGTGGTTAACATCAATGACAAAAGGAGATATTGTTAGAAAATTATCAAATATGTCATGGTAATGTCATGGAGGTGTCCTGGTGAGTGGATGAAGTACCTAGATAGTTTATTTGATAATGACAAAGTGTGTAATGTGTTTATCTTAGTATTCTTGATGAAGGCTTGGTTGATATTTAGTGATTGACATGGATATAGATGTTTAGGGATGAGTATTGAGTATTGATCATGTGAAAAAGGTCCCTAATATGTTTTTATAATCTTTGATATCTTGTGTGCATAAGTGGGATTCATCTGGTAGTCCATAGTTTTCATCTACATAGTTTGAGTCTAGTGGCAGAAAATCTAAGTAGGTAGTTTGCTGACATTACCATTACCATGTGTGGATGAGTTAGGGGGAGTTAGTCATATATTTGTGATCATATTTTTACCTAGTTTATATGTCTTAAACCTAAATCCATTCATCTAATTTCATTCAAATATATGAGGGTGAAAATTTGGCTTCTCAGTCAAAATTCATTGTTTTCCCATAGCCAAATTTGCATGAGGCCAAAAAGAGCTGAGTAAGTATTTTGATGAAATCATATCTTACACATGTGAACATTTTAGGAGAGATTGATAATATGGTTTTGTTATTTTTTTCATAGTTTCTTTGTGCTAATTTTTATATCATGTGATAAAGCACATAAAAAAATGCTTATGTAAAGTTGGGCTCTCAAGCAGTTTGATTGTGTTTTTCCATAGCCAATTTTGTAATGTGGGAAGAAGTGCCAAGTGAGACTTTTGATGGTGTCATATATTTAATGTGTGAAGGATTCAAGATAAACTGATCATATGGATTTATTTATTTTTTATCATAGTTGATTTATGATAAATTTGAGATCATGCACTGAAGCACGATAAAAATTATGCAAGAGCAAAGTTGGTCTCCCAGACATTTTAAGTATAGTTGGCTCTGTTATAGAATATTTTAGGATGGAATTTTAATGGTGATATATCTCACACACATTAAGGTTCAAGGAATATTTTGGTACATGGTTGAATTAATATTTGAAAGGAGAACATATGGTATAAATTGTGGAACATGAAATTGATCGAGGCAAAAGTTATGATTGTGCAAAGTTGGCCTTCTGGGCATATTTCAATGGTTCCCATACTTAGTCATTTATGCACAAGTTAAATTTTGAGTAAGATTGAAAGTGTACATTGCTCCAAGATGTTAGGAAGTAGTGAGATGAAAATAGGTGCACAATGTTAAACAATTGAGGAAAGGTATAGGATAAGGATCTAATGATAAGTAGGTGTTAATACACATTGATAAAATGGTGAGCATTGATCACTAAATACTTGACTAATCTATAGAGATTGATAGAGCATGTTGAGAAAATTTCAAGATTGCATGAGATGAGGTCAAAGTGATTGATTCTTAACATTTGGATTTGGTGGACTATGCATTAAATTCTGGATAATATCAATGGTATGATATTGATCCAAAGTTAAGATGACACGAGATGCTACCATTGTGTTTGAAGGGTAATTGTAACTGTTGTCATTCAAATATTTAAATTTAACATAGGAAAAACTAGAGCTCTATATTTTGTCTATATGTTTTGATAGAAGTCAAATTTTTTTGGTGATATAAAAAGAAAATATTAATAGGACTCCATGGTGACTATAATGAACCTAATTTGAAGATCTATAAGTGAGTAAAGTCAAATATATTGATCCTAGAAGTTGATTGTGTGTTCATGTTTGTTCTGTAAGTAACTCGAGAAGGATATTCAAGATTATATTGATGTTATTTCAATATCTCATGATGTATTATTTATTTTGGATTTTTTTGGACTCCATGAGGATGATCTAATTAGATTTTTAAGTTTTTATCAATCTATCTTGAGTATGAACAATGCTTAAGAAGTTGATTGTATATTCAGTAATGGCGTTCCTATGTATAAGGTCAGTGTTTGAGTTGTTTTAGCATATGAAAAATTGATCTAAGATGACTATAATATTTTTAAGATTTTAAAAGGGACATAAGGAGAAGACACATTTATTTTAAAGTGGTCTTGTGTTCTTGTTTTGTTTGATGAATTGTTAAAGGAGTGAATGGGTTTACATGAGACCTATAAGGGCTACAAGGCCTTATTAAAAGGTGTAGTTACTTAAGGGTGACCTATAGATGCTATGGCCAACCTATGAAAATTATTTTGAGCCATATATTCATGTGAGAGATTCCTTAAGGGATAAAGCATGTCTAATGGCCAACCAATGTGGTGATTATCAAGATTTATCTATAAATAGTGAAATCAAAGATGGTGATTTCTAGACTTGGTGTGAGAGACTTGGGGAAGAAATTTGAGAGAGGATTATGTGTTTGTTTTGTGGAATGAAGGAAGAGTAGAGTTCCATGTGGATGAGTTAAATATTATAATAGATTGAGGACTATTTATATGGCCTATAGGTCATAATTATATTGGTAGAATAATTCTCTTATTATTTATGTATGAGCGAAGGTGAAGAGTGTTAATCTGAGGTCCATAATTAGGTATTGAAAACATTAGTACAAAGGTGGATGTATTCATAGGTTTTTTTATGGTATCTCAACATCTAAGGTTGTTTCAACATCTTTTCAAGGTGAAACTTGTTAAAAGGTCTAGTTATTATTACAACTCAGCTAGATAGGTATGGCAACATCTTTTGGGATTGAAGTAACACTAAACAGGGATTTTAGTTCCTTGATCATTTGTAGATGGTCTAAATTGGTTATTTTTATTAGAGGGTATTATTCTAATTATAGGTTCTATTGGGTTTTCTCTCTGAACAGGTTTTCCCACATATGTCATGTGTTATGTGATTGATATTACATTGTCTTTATTTCTCATTAATATGAATATTGTGTATGATTCATGAATGCTTATGGTAGATAATTAAGTGTTTACAAAGATTAGAATTGAAGTTAGATTATTTGGGCTCATTGATTCACCCCCCCTTCTCAGTGATTGTACCTCTAATATAATTCATACCAAAGAGCATTCAAAGAGAGTTAAATTGAGAAAATCTTACATATTTAATCCTATTTCTATATTAGTGATAGGGATTACACATACATAGGTATGAATCATTGAAAGATAATGCGAAGAGCCTAATTTTCCAAGTTAAAAACTAGGTCAATGTTGTACTTTCTTTTCATTTATTAGACCCTTGTGTATACATAACCCAACACATAAGGGGATAATTACACTAGTTTGAAGCCCTCTTTGAAGTAGTGGATATGTATGAAACACTTATTGATAGAGGGTTATTTAGGGTTATTTAAACACTGTGAGTCCACTAACCATTTTTACCAAGGTCACTATGAGGATGAAAAACATGGAATTTTTAATTTTATAAGGTGTGATAGTCTATGGCCTAGATCTAATACACTAGAGCAAAGGTGAAGACAAACCCAAAATCATCTAAGTGTCACATAATTTTATAGTAGGTATTTTGTACAAGATACACATGTCTAGTTAGACAATAGCATCGACACTAACAACCAAGGCCAATGCTAGTGTTTATGGTTAAAGAGGCACTCAATCCATAATTTGGCAATTATTCTAGAGTCCTCTTCTAGTTAACTTCTTGCATGTTATAAATCTAGAACTATGTTAGCATAAGAACTAGCTAAGTACATTAGTTATTTTTCATTTACATGTATAACATAGTTTTACTTACTATTTTTAGCCTATATCAATTTAATAAATTTGACATATGTTGTATCTGAGTTTAGTATTTAATTAGCTTGATGTAGATCTGATTATCACCCTTGTACATTATCATTTCTATATTATTAACCCTATCTACCCAAATATGATCCTTATTCAAAATTAGGTTTAAAAATTTGGTGAACCAAATATATGTTAATGTAAAAAGAATTCTAATCTATGGCTTCCAAGACTCTTAGGGTTTTAACTTGTGATAAATTTTCCAGTTCTAAAATTTTACCCTAGGGTTTCTCCCTCCTCTAGTCATAAGGGATTCATGTGCATACACTTTTAAGTGTATTATTTATTTATTGAAACATTTTGGCCTCCAAATAGATCCATTTATAATATTATTTATATTTATCTTCTACTGATTTTGGTATACCAAAAAACCTCTTTTTTCCAAAATTTAGTATATATTTTTTCAAATTTTGAAATTTACTATTTTTATTAAACATTGGAATATAGGGTGAATTACATACTAATTTTATAATTAATTTCTAGGTTTCATAAAAAATAAGATTTTATTGAAAAGCATCTCTCAGATATATGAAATAAATTATTATTTAATCAAAATTACTAAGTCTTTATTAGGAATATTCTAAGATTTTACCTCTGAAGTATTCCACATTGTTTGGCCTATTTATGATTCATAATAGATAAAATTTTAATTTAATAAAAAAAATTCATAACTTTATATAAATAGAAAAAATATCTTTTTATTTTCTAAAATATCATATGAAATTTACAACTTTGCCATTTTATTATTTTTACTAAGTCTAAACCTATAGGCTATACACTATATTTTTATTTCCCTTATTTTTTGTGCTCATATTATTTAATATTTTTTATAAAAAACTATTTCAAATTCCAAATATTTTGATCTAATCACTTTATATTACTTTCTCTTCATTTTTCACATTGTGGTGACCCTAACCTTTGGTCGCAAAACCCTAGTTGATTTATCCAATCATTCTAGATTACTATAATTCTAGATTCTAGATTACTATAATTTTGGGTCTTTGATTTTATCTCTATTTTATGATTCTAGATTACTATAATTTTTCAATTCTAAATTTTATTATCGTGATTGATTTATCCTTAGAATTTTCATGTCTTTATTATCCTATTTTCATATTAATTTTTAGAACATTTCAAATGGATAAAAAGAAACACCTTCTTCATCATAACCCTAAGGATGGTGACAGCTCGCATTCATCTAACTAGGTTTAAGCTACCACTTATCTAAGGGGTAAGGTGGCCCATTATATAGATTTAAAATAAATTCATCAATCTAAAGTACCTAGTGTTTGTGCTTGTGAATCCATAAAAGATCAAATTACTAGTACAATCATGTTTATAAAAGAGTTACAAAATTAGATTTCATACTTACAGAATCCAACACATGTTAGTGTTAGTAATGTGTTTGCATCCTCCTCTACCAATTTTAAGCCAATAAAGGTTTTTATCCAAATGAAAAGCTAATATATAATAAATCTATAGTAAATTATTTATAAAGTGACCAAAATGCTACTAAGGGTTCAAGTGATTTATAATATAAGTACCTCTCCTAAAATGAAAGCTCAAAAAAATAATGGGTACCAAAAGACAATTCAAAGTAAAATAATGGTCAAAAGAAAAAAATAGAGAAAATACCATTATCAAAGGTTTCAAAAATTCCAAATGAAATAAAATTACCAAAGGATCCAATGATATTAAAAACACCAAAATGTAAACCACGTGAGGTCCCTTTATTGGTCAATACCAAGCAACAAGGGGGAACAATTCCAAATGATTATGATAGTGTTTCTATTATTCATAATACCAATCTACTAGATAATCATTTGATAAAAAATCATTATGATCATCTCAATACCTTACCACATAATCTATTTATACCTACAAGACCTAGTACATATTGGTTGAATCCATCTCTAGATAGTACAAAACCAAATACAGATAAACTCAAGGTAAACCATATAGCTCAAGATGTTCATAACCTATTAACTTTTGAAGTACACATAGATACAAATAATGGCATATCAAAAAAGGAACAACTACATTATGGCATGGTTTCTTATTCATATACCGATACTCCAAATGGTATTGTTAACAAGTTTGACCTCACAGGTCAAACCATCACCCCTATAATTCAAAACTTTTCTTAGCATGTTTATACAACCTTGTTCATAAGTTTTATCATGCTTTGAAAGTCTTCAAGTGGTCTTTGTAAGGTCTTGTTAGCATTTTTTAAGGTGACATTTTTTCCAAGCATTCCAATTCATTTATAGTCAATCTAATGGGTCCTAGGGGTATGTCATGATGTGTCAAGATGGTACATATTATATCAAGCCACTCCTTTCCTTGATCACTTGGTTTAAATCTTATTTGATGAAATTAAGGTATTTTATCAAAGTTTAAGGTTTTTGGAGAAACCTAGGTTTGCATTGTGACCAAAATAAGCCTTCTCAAGTTGAATCTATTGCATGGATCATTAGATCAAATGGTAAATAAATCCTTTGAAGTCACATAAGGTCTTAGATTGATATATATTCTTTAAATAAGATCATCTATATATACTAGTTTTATTTACACTTAGAAATGATTTTTAGGTATTTTAGTCCCTATCCAAAGATTTTAAAGATTAAATACAGATGGCATTTCACTTTTAAAGGCTTTAAAATGAGTTTACAGTGTAATAATGTTAGAATGAAGTTAGAATAATGCTCTACACATTAGAATAATTTAGTTTTTACTCCAAAAAGGTAGTTTTATGAGTTTTTACGGACTTGAGGAGATCAAATATAGGTTAAAATTACTTAAATTAGTATCTTGGTATTATACAAGTCTTATGCATGAGTTTCAATCTCTCATAGGTCTTAAAAGTGTTAAACATACTTTTTCTCCTCCATCGCTCTATCGACAAGCTCATAAGGGTAGTATTTAAATGCTAAGTATGGACACATGAGAGAGAGTTGGGTTCTAAATTTTTTTAAACTAGAAGGTGTCCTATTAATTTTAATATTTTTGGCATTGGTCATTATATCTATTCCATCTCCTTCATGAACAATCACTAAGAAGGCAAGGTGGTCTGAAAGAGCTAGTCAATCCCATAAACTAACTTTATCTCCTTAAAATTATTGTTAAGATGATTTGGATACATAATATAAATTGTAAAGGATCCTCATATGACTGCATAAAAATATTATACCTTCATCCACTATTTTGGCATCTGTTGGATGCCATTTGAGTAAGATATATTCACAAGAATTGGTTATAGGGTTTGTACTTTAAAGGTTGAAAGTTTTGAAAACTTATGAAAATTTACATGTATATAAGGTAGTGGTTATATGTTTTCCATCATATTATAATTTATTTTAATATCATTAAATGTGATTAAATATTTTATACTAGTGCTCTTGTTTGTACCAGTGCTCGTTCCTAGCGAGAAGAATGTATCTTGAAGCTACTTGCATAAACTGAGTTTGAAAGGCCTTAATATTGCATTTTCATAGGTTTGTAATGATCTTAAAATAATGAAGGATGTGGTAGGAAATTTATGGGTGTTATGAGTACTTGATAAGATCACACTTTCACCATGAAGAGGCCTATAACATAAGAATGCAAACCTATAAGTTTGTAGACCTATAGGCCTCCATTATTTTATAAATTCAATGAGTTATACATTAATTCTTATTTTTGAAGGACTAAATGATAAGAGGAACGTAATTTTATTATGATTTATTTGTATAATATCATGATAATGAGTATTTTAAGACTTAATGCATATAAGGATCTAATGCATGAAGCACCTGAATCATTAACTATAGGTAGACAACCAACTCCTAAACAATTTGAGGCTTTGAGACAACATGGAATATATATAAGGATATACATGTGAATCCTAGATAACCTGAAGGTAAATTTAAATAAATCTATAACTCATATGATTTCATATGGAAATCATGTAGATAGAGGAAATTTTGAAACTAGACATGGCCTATTATATGTAAAGCCTAAGAAAGAATATGCATGATAGAGAAGAGAGGGCTAGTATGTAGTTTTGTTGAGATTTAAGGGAGCAAGGAAGATGTTCAAGTTTGATGAAACTTCAATGGTTGTCACAAATTTCAAATAAGTTTCAATAATTATATTGGGATTTTTTCATCCCAAAACTATAATCTAGACATCAAATTTTTGACTTTAGCAAAGAGTATCCTAGTATATGCCTATTATTCATGCCTATGTGCTGAATTATGGAGAAAAGATATCAGGCTGACTGATAATTATGAAAAATTATGATTTATAAGTATCATTAGAAATACATACCTTTATGAACAAGTTATAAATATTATAACTTGCTTTAAATGTTATGATTGGTCCTAAGTGCAAGTTGGAAAGGCCTAACATGACCAAAAGGTAGACATGTAAGACCCTTTTAACTTGAAATAAGTTGAGTCCTACTTAAATAATTGAGGTAAAAGTGTCTTAGAATATGTGGAAGCTAAATTCAAAAAATTTAAAGGAGTTTTCAAAGAATGGAAGACAATTATGCCACTATGAACCCATTCTTGACCCCTGATCAAACCTCAAGCTTAAATGGAGACCTACAACTAACATATTTCTTAAAAGTGTGAGGAAAAAGAGCACATGGTGTTAAAATTAAGGAGTATAGGTTCCATAAGTTTCAATTTTTCACAAATATATAACCCATTATTTAATATCATTCTTAAACTTAACAGTGGTTAACCCCAATAAATACCTAGATTCTTAATGAGGCATACATCTGCCTATACATCAAAGAAATGGTGATTTGTATGAGTGTGGGCTGAGTATAAAGATATATAATATTTAATAAAGGTAATTAGGATAATTTAAATAATTTTACCCATGTATGACAGTGATAAATCCAAGAAAACCTAATCATTACCTAAAATCATATCTTGAAAAGGTATACCATATTTGTGTGCATGAGGGTTTTGCTAACCAAATTTAACTTTTACATCAAATTAGGGCACCCCTAGGAAAAAAATTACTTTTACATATGTTTTTTTGGGAATAATATCTTTTAATTAGGTGTTTTATAGATAATTTAATGTTATTTAATGATATATTAGCCTTTCTCATAAAGTTCATTAGCTAACAGATCCTTTTGAGTCATTTTAAGGGTCAAAAAGGTGCATTTAATGATTTGTATGGATTTTTTTGGAACTTTTAAGGTTAAAAAATATTAATTAATTCCCCATGTGACCATATAATTCTTAAATAATTGACAAAACGGAAATATGGTAGGTTATGTCGAAGAAAAGGCAATTTTCTTGAACAAAAAGAAGAGTTTAGCACTTGTATGACCTCCTTGAGAAGTGTGTCAAATGGGAAATGGTAAATAATTTACTATTAATATTCACCATGCAAAATTACATGATTTTTTATTTTTAAGTGTAATTTATTTCTCAAAACCATCTTTCTCCTTTTTCACCATTCTTGGCAAGCAGAAATGACCTTCAAGTTTTTGCTTAGTACACACAGAACAGGAAATTTCAAGCAAAATGATTTTGGGAGGATTATTTATTAAAAAATACCTTAATTTAAATATAATTATTTTTAAAAATGGTGGCCTGCACTTCATTAACCATCCTCATGAAGTTGATATTTGAAATTTGCTTGCTAATCTATGTAGCCTGTAGGTTTTGCTCCATTTTTATCAATTACATACAACACAATTGGTAATGTCAGTTATAAAGAATATTTTATTCCTCATATTAGTTTATTAATTATTATTTTCATATTTAAATCTCATTTTATATTCTAAATAGTTCACTTTGCAAGAAGGTACCACCATGTGCACTTTCAACTAGTTTTCCACTTTCAAAAGTTTGAATTACATATCAAAGATTCACATGAATCATAAATGGTGTTTTAAATTTTTAAATGCCATAGGTACCACATCCTTATATTTTTTTTGTCTCATAAATTGATATTTTGATCAAACACCCATATCTTGGCCACTTCAAACAGTCATAAGATACTTCTACCCACTCTATTCACATGTGTAAGTGGTTTTCATGGTGAAGGAAAAGTGTTGGAACTTGTTTCAAGTTTTTTTGGTGTTAATTGTTTATTTTAAATTTAATATTTTATTTTGATTTATTTTTAATACATTTCATCCACATTTTTCTTGATTTTGTACTCACTGCCCATATATACAATCAATATCCACCTACAAGAGGTCTTGACAAAAAATCAAAAGGCCATGTTGAAATATTGGAGTTAGAATTTTAACCTTATTAATTACATATTAGGTTATAAACATATTGAAAAACATTTTAATATTGATAGGTTGATCAACAAGTTGAGAATCATGTTCAAGGTGTAATAACTGTGTTCAGGCCCATAATCTCTATAAATGCAAAATAGAGGTCTATCAAGGTTTTAAAATTTTCATATGACATGGTAGATGAGATATTAGGGTAGAAAAATGGATTAGAATTATAACCTAGAGCATTAATAATTACTCCACAAAAAATTTGAGGCCAAATGATCAATAAAAGCTAGTTTTGAATGGGTTATAATATGGCATTTATTCATTAAAAGTCATTAGTGAAATCTACAGGCTTTAGCTCCCAAAATTGACCCTTCACCCAATGTCACATTACCAAGCCATGCCTTAATGTTGATATGGATTTTATGGTGGATAAAAAACATGTATAATATAAAATTAACCATTAGAGGAAGTTATTATGCAATGACTAAGCTTCTTGGCACCTATAGGTACCCCCTTTACAAGGAAACACCCACTTACTACAACAAGAAGGTAAAGGGTGTTTTGGAATAAACAATGAGGAAGGTGGAAGGTTTGAAGACACATTTTATTATTTTTATATAGTATAGGGTTTAATTATAATATAAGGACCACAAAAACATGTGAAATTGTAATGTGTTTAGCTCCCATACTCACCCTCAATTTATACACTCTAAAAACAAGCACCTACAATAGGGTACATGTAGTGACCTAAAGTTGATGCTCAAAGTGGTGTATTAAGATTTATAAGGATGATATTAATTTAATTATATTATATTTCACCTAAATATATATAATTAAAACCAATAATCATCATGAACAAGTGTAATGGAGCAATGTAACCTACAGGTAGGGTTTTCATAGTCAGGACAAGAGAACCCAATTGAGTGAGTCCCAAGTGTGTATGAAGGGAATAATCAAGTAATAATAATTAAATAAAAATATAAAACTTAAATTAATACCCTTATAACCTACATAATACCTTTTTAACATGAAATTAACCTACATAAGGCCTGATGGACACTTACAGTCAGTTGTAATGGTGGTTGACAATGAGTAGTTTGCTTGATGTGAAAGGGTATAAGGAGGCATATAGAATTTTGGGTAATGAAATTACTTGAGTATATTTATTAAATGATGTTATGGAATTTATTCACACTCATAAATGGATAGATAATCAAAGGAAGGGCCATAAAATAGCATAACATAGTCCTTGTGAAATCTTGCATACATAATTCTCCTTTGCATGGCCTATTTTGGGTTTTAGGTCCTGTTGGAGGGTAAAATGACCTAATGTAAGACTAAATTTAGATATGGGAGATAACTAACACTTTAAAATTTCCCTTAAATAATATTTTTTCCTGAGAGAGTTGGGTAAGTACCCCCTATTTTGTCTCAAACAAGGGGTACTTTCCCCATACATAAGCCTTGTAGTTTTGAGGTTTAGAACCAAAAGAGTGAATGAAAGGTTGGCTGGACACCATAAATAGTTTTCTATAGTTTTATCACATCCATAAAAATATTAAAAACACTTCATATAAAAAATATATCTAATATATATGTGTAAAATATAAATGTTGTAGGCAAGCATAAATAGAGGGATTAAGCCTAGTGACCAGATGTGAGACCATTTACAATTTTGGACCTAAGGGAGATTTATATTAGATTTTAATATGTTTTTTGGGTGTATATATATTATTTTGAGCTATTTTAATGTATGGGATAAAATTAAAGGTCTTTTTGGGCTTAAACTTGTAGATAAACTTATTAGACATGGCTAGACCTAGCGTCCAAATAGAGGTCCATCATACTTATAACATGAGATATAATTTTATACATTTTGGAGCATGTTATTAGGTTTATTATAGAATTTTATAATCTTTTAAACTGAAAATAAAACCAAAATAAGCCTTTTTGGACTAAAAAACCATTTTAGGCTTGTTGGAATAGAGAAAGGAGCTTGAATAAGTAGTTTCAAATGCTCACATCTTACATAAGGATTTTCATGGAGGTAAAATAACTTTTTAAGAGTTATAAGGGGTCATTAGGCTTATATTTATGGAATTATTTTGAATATCCAATGTCCAAATTTTAGGAAACATCACTAAAGGTCAACTATGCTCAGAAACCCTTACAAGAACTAGTTTGGGGAAATGGAGAAAGAAATCTGATAAAATAGAATAGTTTGGATATGAAACATATTGAAATATTCATAGGAATTTCTCAAGATCCTTCCCGTGCCCTTTGGTTTTATGGATTTGTATGGATGGGGTGAGAAATAGGCTATTTTTGACCATTTTTTGTGTTGTGAAGGCTAAAAGAAGAGTCTAAATATGAAATAAAGTTTGGAGGGAATATTTAGACTTTTATAAATCCATATGGTCATTTAATTCCTTAAGGAAACTTATAAATATCCAAACTAGGTAATTCAACTTAGACAGTCAAAATTGGCCTATTGGATAAGTTAGTGAGAAGGGTGGAAAACTTCAAGTGAGGTGATTTTAAGGTGTTCCTAATGCTTCCAATGTCATGAATGATCTTCAAATTTTTCATCCACTCCCTCCATATATTTTTATGAGAAACTGATGCCAAGTTTGAGGACAAGTGTGTAGGGTGCATGGAAGAGGTGTTATTTGGGTTACAGATAATGATAACTCCTTTCTAGGTGATTATAAAGGACCAAGAATGCAACCAATGCATGGAAAGGAATGTATGATGTCCTTAACATTAATCTTAATAATTTTACCTAATCCTAATTAGTTATAAGTCATTCAAATAGGGTCAATCATGAGGGTAGTTTTTTGAGCCAATTTTGAGGAATATTATACCATTTTTCATGAGGTTTATGACTTGGATTGACATTTTTACTTCTTGTAATTTCATATTTCATCCCATACCATATTCTCATGCATAATAAATTTATTCTCTTAGCTTGACAAGTGTTTCTGTGACCCTTGGACTTCTATTTTCTTCTCTCTCTCTCAAGTTTTATAAGAACTAGCCTTTTTGGCATTGTAATGGAGGATCCACCTGAGTATGGTGAAATCCTACTCAAATGTATATCTTATAATCAATAAAAATACTTATTTTTACCTTTTTCATGACTATTCTTAGTGTTTTCACTTGGAATGTTTGATTTTTCATAAGTGAAGACTATGGATTCCTTAGAATGTTTTTCATTATATCATCTATTAGTGGTTGGAAAGGTTCTTATTGTAGGGAATGTGAAGTGTTCTAGGAAATGTCTAAGATTTTTTGAGTTATCCTATTCATTAGTGACCTCATAGGCCTCTTATCTAGTCCTCCTAGATTTGCACATTCATCCATAATATCATAATGTAATATTGATGTGAGAAGATGCAGATTGGAGAAGTGTATGTTTATTTTTTCCTTTGATTTAAAGTGTAACATACATATGGATGTATTTAATCACGTTATTTGGTGTATCACCTCCCTTAGATTAGTTAGCTTTAAGTTATCCTTCTCCCTTTTCACTCCCCAAGTTAAGCATAGTTATAATTCAAAGTGGTACATCAAGGGAGCTAGCCCTATATAGACATTCACCTCATACTTAGGCTGCCCACAATTCTAGAGGTGTTTCCATTGTGCCACTTAGATGAGGAGAGCATTGCCATCTCCTTAAAGGGTGAAAATCTAAGTGATAATAAGTTTAAAGTCTTAAAAGTTGAAAAATATCATTGAAGGTTATGAGTACTCAGTGACTTATTGTAGGGATTCTAACTCTATAATTCATCCAAAATTCTAATTTATACCTACAATTAAACTTGAGTAATCAAGTTTGTTTTCAAAAATTAAGTAGGCCTAGTAGAATGTCAAACAGGCCCATCATAGATGTTATAGGAAAAGAGACTAGTTTTGTGTGATAAACAAAAGAATTTGAAGATCGAAAGAGTTCAAGAGAGTTTTAAGTGAAAAATAATAGACCTCACTAGAATCATTAGGTCTTAAACTAATCTAATAAAACTCAACCTAATAATTCTTACAGCTAAGTGAACCTAATATAGTCATATAGGCCTATCAAGATAAATGGTTTATCAAGTCAAAGTGGAGGAAAGTTATACTTATGATAGCATAGTATGTGTTATGATTAGTTTTTAAGATCTCTGAGAGAAATTATTTAAGGTATACATTACCATTGGAAGTGTTTTATAAGGTCAGACTTAGTCAAATGATGCTTAGACCAAGCTAACATAGTCCATTGAAGACATACATGTATATTCTAGAGAAAATTGAAGAGAACACATCTATCACTAAAATTGGATTTTATAATGATAAAAAATGGTGTATATGACCTTAAAAAAATACTTCCATTATGTTTTGATCCAATGGAATAGGATAACGGCTTCAAGAATAAACCACTAGGGTTAACAAACTCAACTTGCCTAAAAACCCTTAAGTGGTGAAGAAAATGTTTGTCAAGGTAATATGAGATCTAAATATATTTTTTATTATTATGAAAGACCTTAAATAATCATGTAATTAATATTTGAAACTCTAAAATAGAGAATAAAAGTTCAAACACAATAGCTAGGGTCAAATCCACTAGTTGGCTTTCAAAACCTCAAGGTATGAAACATAGGTTACAAATATTTTTGAGAGATAATATTCATTAGAGATAAAATTAAAAACATTTAATTAGGTTTTATATACCCAAAAAAAATCATTATCAACTCAATTCAAACATAAAAATATCACTTTTAGGCCTCATTTCTCTTTTAACATCACCAATGCATAGTCTGCCTACCTGAGTTATGGTTTGAGATGCTCATATCTCTCATGAGAGAATTAAATGTGGTTAAAAATATTAGTATTAATAAGGAAAAAATAATAAATTATTATTCATGGCATTTGGATGTTAATTTAAGGCATGTCCTTTATGAATCTTCTTTAAGACCTTGAAGCACACCCAGGCCACCTAAAATACTTATTTTGACTTGATGAGAGAATAAATGTTTATAATGAACTCAAATGGATTAATTTAACTTTAAAATAACCTTTATTACCTATATATATATATATATATATATATATATATCATAATAATCTAAACATAGTAATTGATGGTACAGGTGTATAGTATAGGCATAAATTCACAATCATAGGTGTCTTTATGAAGGTGTAAAGTAGGGAGTGGATTTTAAACCAAATAAAATGGTATATTAGGACTTTATAAGGGTTATAAAACCTTATAAAAACTTATAAAGGTATATCAAAATGATATACAAGTTTTGTAAGTTGTCAAGTTGGTCAAAAGTGGAAAATGCACCAGTTTTGCAAGCCAAAAAACCTAGATGCAAGCCTATAAGTGAAATAAGAGACATTAATAGTAATTATTTTAAAGGTCTCAAACATTAATTTAAAAACCTCAAAACTTTCAAATTTTATGTAAAACACTCAAATTGCCTCTCAAGCATTCATAAGTGTTTAGACTAGGGGTTTGGGCCATTTCATGGTTCACCCATTCATACAAGATCTCAAAAATTTAAATTTGAAATATAATATGGTATTATCATGGATAAATTAAATCAAACACTTCCTAGAGGTTTCATATGTGTGGAAGGCCATTTAAGCAAAAAATTAGTTTCTAGGTAATTAGGCCTTAGTGGGTCTAATTGGAGAGAAGAAATGGGATAAAAATATGCTTCCACTTAGAGTTATGTATTTAAATATTTCATGGAAATATAAGAGGATATTGGGTCCTCAAATATGTGCTTATTTATCTAGTACACTCCATATAGTCTTCTACACAAGGAGTTTTACCTATTTTGAGGGATACAAAGAATAAGGCTAAATGAGACCTTTTAGAGAAAAATAACATATTTTAATATATTTAATGGATAAAATTGTCTTTTTATATGCATTTTATGATGTTTAAATTCAATCTATGGTGGTAAATTTCATTTGTAAATGTAAAACCAATTTTCTCCTTTCTATGCCATGATGCAAAGAGGAGTTCAAATGATAAAATTTCCAAGTCAATATATTAGAGTTATTCAACATGATAATCAAGGATAATTATAACCTTTTAAAACACTTATATGGAGAAAATAATTCAATAGGTTGGTTTGAAGAAGCTTTTAAATGCTTGAAATAATCATCAATAACTTCAAGGAGACCTTTTTCTCTCCTATGCCAAGTCAAGGAGACAAAGTCAAATGAGCTTGAAAGAGTCTTATAACAACCCAAGTAAGGTGGAGAGACATCATAATTAGATGATGATAATTTCAATGCAAGAATTTATGAGGACTCAAAAACTTATTCATCAAGGAAGACAAATCAGCTAGTATATAGGGTGTGAAAGCAAGAATATAGGCACATGAATGGTTCAAACTCCAAGAATCAACAATTAGACTTATTCAATCCTTCCAAAAATAATATTATCTACATCCTATGCATTTCTACAAGAGAAGGAATAAAACAAGTACTATGTTGGAGTTGTAGGAATACTATGTGGATGACTCATCCCTAAGTTCTTGGATTTTGCCTCTCTCTCTCTCTCTCTCTCTCTCTCTCTCTCTCTCTCTCTCTCTCTCTCTCTCTCTCTCTCTCTCTCTCTCTCTCTCTCTCTCTCTCTCTCTCTCTCTCTCTCTCTCTCTCTCTCTCCTTTCTCACTTTCTCTTTGAGTATGTCTGGTTTTGGAATTTGTAATAATATTTAACCTAAGTTGTGGTAGAGCTATACTAAAAAAAACACTTACACTTGGCTCTATTAACTGAATAATATTGAACTTATTCATCATCAATGCTTGTGAGTAATGGATGCTTATGGTTTGTAGATGAATTTCAGTGATAGTGAATGCTTGCTCACATTTATCCTCTCTTATGTACCTATTTGTAGGTTGTAGTTTATCCTATCAGATTACATAGTGTGTTTCAACATCCTTGTATATATGGCAAGTGTAATTTTTAATCAATGTCCTTTAGAGAACTCATGATCATCTACCTTAGACCATGTATCAAGTTAGTGACCTTTATGTGAAATATTGATGTTCAAAGACTCTTAACTTAAGAAGTGCAATTAGGTTCATGTTTTAATTCAGCATTTTTAGTGCATTTTAGGTAAGTGAAGGAGATATTTTGGTGTATCACTTTATTTAAATATTTTTTATTTCAATTTATCTTCCTTACTTTTTCCTTTTAAGCTGGTAGTGTAGTGCAGAGATCCTAAATGATATATCAAGGGGAGAAAGCCATAAAAATCTAAAGATTAAATCCACCTACTATGCCACCCATATCCTAAGATTTTCTTCATGTTACTACAAATTGTGAAGGATTGAAACAACCTTCAAAATCATGCAAGTTTAACCTTCACAAGGGTGCAAGTTTGAGTAGATAAAATATATATCACATGTTAAAGAATAACCTAAGAAGTTACATTTTAATATAACAATGATTACATTGATGATTATGATATTAATTATATTATATATTTATATGATCCTAATGATATTGATTATAAAACATATGAATATGATACACTCAATACACCCATAGATACATTAGCTATAGTGTTAGAACTAAAAGCAAAAATCTAGTTACCACATGATCATTATAGTCAAACATTTTTATTCCTAGATAGATTCTATTATGTATGGTGACTAATTAAGTTATCACTACATCAATATAAATGATCCAAACCAAGGGTCTAATATTCTAAAAACACCAAAAAAAATACACTAACTTCAAAACTCCAAAAATATTTTCATCGTAAACATGTTCTATTAGTTCTTTGGCATTTATGTGTTAGTTCCATGTTGATGAATGGCATATCAGTTACTTATACATACACGTGTGTCATGTTTATACTTGAGTGTGACACATGCATACATATATACATGATTTATTCCTATTTTTTATGTTGGGCTTTCCCTCTACTCATGTCATGTGGACATTAGGGGCATCCACTTATTTGATCTTGATACTCATAGGTTATATGGTTTTATGATCATCTTTATTATCATGTGTGACCTTATATGTACTTACGCATGCCTTTATCAATGATTATATATTTCACGAGGTACTTGATATTATTGGAGTTCATAAATAACTCATAACCAATAGGATCTCTCTAGAAAACCATTACCATATAAATAACAAAGCCATCAGACAAATATTATGCACAAGTAGTCTCCATTATTTCCTCAAGTGAATAATACAATCACCAACCATTATCTCTTCCACCAATTTAGGAGAAGTAATAAGAGTGCCTATTAAATAGGCATAAAGGTTTTTATGCACAAAAATAATTTGTTGTGTGAAACAAATATTAGTTGATATGGGATATTTTCACAAACAAAATAGGTGTGCAAATATTCAAAATATAAAAACTAATTAATTAAATACTAATTAAGCTTAATTCCACAAGTGAGTTTAATTCTCACTCTAACACCCTCCCTTACAAAATAGGAAGTAATAAGAGAGAAATCAAATAGACTGAATAGGTCCTAGCAACAAGGCCTGATTAGGTACCCATGTATAAATCATAGTGAAATATAAAGTGTCCCTATGGTAACCAATCCATATTATCAGACTACATGGTTGAGTAATCACTATAAACACCAAGGAAAATATGAGATAGTACTCTGTATGAGGCTAAATTTGTAAAAAACACTGATCTCAAAACACTAGGAAAAAGAGTCACAAAGGATGAAATTTATCATCGTAAGGTACCCAAAAACTAGTAATAATAACTAAAGTCAAGAGGGAAAAACCATATGCTTCAAGGTGTCCCAAGAAAGATAATCACTCAATAATTGAACAAAAATCTAAAAATGGTGAATTGGATGAAATAAAGGCCATCAAATACAAATGCACTTAGTGGACTTGAAAGTCTCAATGGAACTCAAATTTGCATGAGTGGTCTAGATCCACTGATCAATCATAAAAAATAACTAACACTAGAATTCTCCAAAATAGCTCATAAAAAAGAGAGTCTATTAGAGGTGTTGATAGTGAAAAACAAATCACCAACTGAATTCAATCTACTTTGAGAAGATTCAGTACACCAAGGGTTAGTAAGGAACATGACAACTGAAGAAGTAAGATCTACACCATACCCCCCCATACTACTGATTGGGTGGAGTGATGCAAAAAAGGTCTGTATGAGGACTAAATCCACTACTTGAACATTGATGTGCTAACATTGTATTCACCAAAATAACTACTCTTTAGAAGGAGATCAAGATCCAAAATAATTATGAAGGAGATTGTCAACTGTAAAAAAAATGTTAAATATACATAACAAATATCTCTCAAGAAAATAGCCCTGGTGGTGAATGGATATTCAAAATCTAAAGAGTAAGTACTCAACATGGATCATATAAACATGAATAAAAATACTCCATGACTCTTAGTATGACCACAAATAAATATTCCACACAAAAAACACTAGATGATGCATACAATCTAGAATGCTATCAATCTATAAAACATGCCATCAAGAACAAGAGAGTTTATCTTTAAAAAAGGGATCAATGTATGACATAAAAATGTACTCAATAATGTAGGAAATTTTAATCTACCAAAAAATCATCTATGAGTACAAAAATTGGCACAAAAAATACAATGTACACTCAAAAAATGGGACATCAGATTCTACCAATAATACATCCATGAGTGTAAAGTGTGATGACAAGGACAACAATGTGGGATAAATAAATATAATTCACACTAAAGGGGATGTCAAACTCTATCAAAAAAATTTCCTATGTACAAATCATGCAAAAAAAAATGAAGTGTTTTGTAAGGGGCTCTCACTTCCTATAAGACCAAACCTCACCCTCCGTCTTCGACAAGCAATATGGAAAGTATATGTAAAAAAATAAATATACTCTCTTAAAAATGTTTCCCACAATAATAATCACCCCACTAATTACAAATATCATTCAAAAATATATGTCCCCACTTTAAAAAATTTACACACTTTGAAGATGCCCCCCCAAAAAATACTAAAACCCCACTTAAAATGTTGTCCACCACTAAAGAAAAAGTGTGCCAACTTTTCATTATAAATATGCCTCCTAAAAATGGTTACTTATACATTTAGTATTTTACCACTAAATTTTTTTTTAACCCCAAAAAATAAATATGACCCCTACTATATAAAAAATACATCATGTCTAATCCTCCAAAATATTTGTGATTTTAATAGTCTTTTAAAAATAAAAAATAGACCTCTATTATTAGATCGACAGGTGGTAGAGTTTGTGAACTCCTCACCATTAGCTATGAACAATGAGTAAAAAGAGAGAAGAAAGGAGGTTGATTCTAGATGTTGGATGGAAATGAATGATCAATAGGTCATGGATGGATGTATGGTTGGCATGAAGCTCAGTGTATATAGATAGTTAAAGCTTAAAATATAAGAATAACTAATAGTTT
This sequence comes from Torreya grandis, assembly GCA_037957365.1. Classification (NCBI taxonomy): domain Eukaryota; kingdom Viridiplantae; phylum Streptophyta; class Pinopsida; order Cupressales; family Taxaceae; genus Torreya; species Torreya grandis. Next base: position 477,254 of record JARHVA010001427.1, on the reverse strand, counting down.
CCTCATTTTAAGGTAGTATTCATGACAATGTTAAGGTAGACAAAAAGTTGAGAGTAAATCCACACCAAACTATCAAATATTAGGGGCTCAATGAACGGATAAGAGAAGATAGAAAATAAGTGTCAAAAGGAGATGTTTGAGTGGTGATGGATCATTAGAGGCAATATTAAAAAAAATGCCAAGTTTGATAAAAACATCAACTGGTCTAAAAAATGTGTTGAATATTCTATGAAATAAATGCCAATAGGTATATAACATAATATGAATTTAGGCTCATCAAGAGTGATAGAGGTTCATTTGATGAATTCAACAAAGCTATGAGTTTAGATAGATGCAATGGAAATTGAGAGAGGTTGTTATGATGAATGCAGCCAAAGGTTGAAGGACTGTAAATTGGTGTAGTTAGAGATAAATGGTGAGATCTTACTGGTGAGATTTAAACTAGTGAAGTTGAGCCTATATACCCTCTCATTGTTTGAAGTCACTTCCTCTAGTTTTAAAAATGTTTCATTGAAGGGCATCTATTTTTTTGCTTCTTTGGATCAAACCATTGACCCCAAAGAGGCAAGCTATGTCTTCAAGATCTACAAATACACTACACCAAAATAAGCACGTACATAAAAACCATAACCTTTAGGTTCTTCCCATTATATAAATAAAAATCTAGATTGGGTTGGTTATCAAGGAATCCATATAAAAAATGAAGATGCAATTATATAGGGTAGACTATTCGATGGCCTCCCTAAAAGATTCAAATTCTTCTTAGTTACACATTTCAAAAGGAGTTATAACATATGACATGTTTACAGATGATGATCATTCTATTAAGTGTGAATATATTAACACACTTAATGACCACTAATGCCATATCAATGCCATCAAATCTCTCTCTATCATCACCTATGTTGATACATCAAATATGAGTATCTGAAACTCTATCTTCAAATATAATAGAGATCAATACAAAAAACTTGATTTGGTCTGGTAATGAAGATTCATACAATGCCAAACACCGATAAAACAAGGTCGATGCTAGATAAAAATACAATGCAATACAAACTCAAAAAATAATTATTTCTAAGCACTAATTAGATGTACATCCTTGACAAGCCACCAAACATGAGTTGTATAAAATAATTCTTCAAAAAATGTATGGGTTTTATGACCAACAATTATAGATCTCTATATCTTTCAATGCAAAAAAAATAGTGAAAAATATTGAAGTTGTGGAAGAGGTTGAAGGATATCACATAGACAAAGAAGTTTGTATAGATCAGGCTGAGTAATGGCTAAAAAAGTTACTTTGATACCATATTCAATTTCATAAGGAAATCATAACTAGCAATATTTCTCCTACAAACCATTACCACAAAAATAGCAAAGCCATTAGACAAATATTATACACAAGTAGTCTCCATTATTTCCTCAAGTAAATAATACAATCCATAGCCATTCTCTCTTCCACCAGTCTATGAAACAAATATTATTTGATATGGGATATTTTCATGCACAAAATAGGTTCTAAAATATTTGACACATAATAATTGATTAATTAACTCCTAATTAAGCTTAATTCCATGAGTGAGTTTTAACATTCACTCCAATAGATATTTTATGCAATTGACAATTTTTTCTAACTTATTTTATCCATGGGCTACTATAATATGTTTATGTTGGTTTTTTATTCTTTCTTTTATGCACTTCCTTGACTATATTATCTTTATTGTTTGAGCATTTGAATATTCTCCTTTATTTTTGGTCCATATGCCTATGTGTGGTTTATTTGACATTTGAGTATCTCATTGTTTGTTGTGTATACATTTGAATATGTCATTATTACTTTTGTGTACATTTTAACAAGCCATGTCCCTTTGATTGTGTTGCATTTGAATATTCCCCTAGGACCATTGTATGTTTATTTGTTTTTTAATGCTCTTATATGGATGCCTTTTTTCTTATTTGGCTTATCTTATTACTAGTTAGACATTGCCATGATATTTTTCATACATCTTAGGCCTTCATATGATCACATTATTCTATGAAATTCAATGATATATTTACCTAGACAAGTTATTGTATATGTTACATGGTTCCATTGACAAATTACATAGTTTTTTTAATCCTTTTGAGGTGAGATAACTATTGGTTTTTATTCTTGAATCACCATAAAGTGGGGGCATATTAGTGGGGAATATCATAAAGGAATGTTCTTCACATTTGACATAGTTTTTATAATTAAGAGGGGGAATTATTTGGAATCATGTTCTCCACACTTATTTAGTATTCAACATACCCATATTCAATGGGGGCATGTCGTAGAGGCATGTTCTCCAAATTTGGCATAGTTTTCAAACTCAGTGAGGGAATGCTTAGGAAGCATTTTCTTCACACCTATTCAATATTTAACATACCTAGATTAAATGGGAGCATGTTTTGGAAACATGTTCACCACATTGACACTTATATAGGTTTCAAATTTCTCTATATATAGTGGAGGTATGTTATGGTTACATGCTACCCAAAATTGTGAAAGATTTCAAATTGGTGAAAGCACATAGTTATATAATTTAGATTCACAATTTTGGTAGAATTATATACATTTGTACTATTTCTGTACAAATTTTTAGCATGATACATATCTAAGGTCAATATTTTATGCAAATTTTAACTAATATTTTAAAATCCAAATTAGTTTCATAATTCAAAACATTTTTATGGAATTTCATTACACACTAAATCAAAATATTAAGAACTGTAGTTATCCAATCTACTTTTTTAGTTGGTTCAATTTTGGTATGGTTGAGGTAATTAAACCATTCAATATTTTCAATTTTATAGGTTAGAATTGATTACATCATCCATATTCACTAAATATATGGTATGGGTTATCTTTGTTTACTTATGCTCACTAGGTTATAAGTATGATTAGGTTGCATGGTTGAGCTAATATTAACTTCTAAGTATAAACTCACCTTTTTTCAAAGGTTTTGGGTCACCTTATATTATCTCTCTATAGCCTTAGATATATTTACTATTCATATTTATAAATTTATCCTAATCTCAATTTTAGTTATTCATGATGATACATATTTCAAATTAACTTGCCAATATGCAAGGGAGTTATATTGATACATAGATGTACTCTAAAACCTTGATATTTTAATTTAAGTTAATTTAAAATGATTTAAATCTAATATTTTATCAACTAATTATATAATATAGCATTCTCTTGGTTACAAGATAGTCACCAGTAAAATACTCAAGTTGAGGTCATGCAAAGGTAAGGTGTGTTATACACACCCAAGTATGCATTTATTCTCCTGTAAAATAGACATTCCATTACTAGATTAAGGGGGGGGGGATTAGATGATATTTATTAATTATATATTATCTTAACCTTTTATACTTGGAAAACTTATACCTTAGATTTTACACTCAGTTTTAGCCTTTCTCGCTTTTCAAAAGTCTTGCATTTGGTCTATCTTATGCCCCTTATCGTATTTCTTGGTCTAAATTGTCCATGTTTACGACCTAGAACTTATATCCTTCCCATAATTCTCAAAATATTATTATATTATACCCCTAAAATTACTAATCCCATTTAACTACTAGGACATAAGCATCATCCCTAGACCCCTGTGTTAACGCTAGTCTCCTACCCTAATGCAGGTGTCTAGTAACCTAAAGTCATTTAATTTGAAATTTAAATGTATCCTAATGGTCAATATAATTGATTTAATGAGATATATTTCACAATATGATTATTTTATATTCAAATTCACTCCTCATTAATTCCTCACCTAGAATTCATACTAAAGAGCATTCAATTGAGTAAAACTTCCCTATTTATTCTTATTTCGATATCAATCATAGGGACTAAACATATATAAGTATGAAGTACTAAAGGAGACACCAAATATCCTAATTTTCAAAGTTATAATTTAGGTCATTATTGTACATATTTCACCCTGATACACACATAAACTAACACATTAGTGGAGAACTACATTATTTTCAGGCCCTCTTTAGAGTAGTGTCTATGTAGGTATCACTCATTGAAATAGGGGTCTTTAGGGTTAGCCCGACACTATGATCCCACTAACCCTATTTTACCAAGATCACTATAAATATGAATAACTAGGGTTTTTCAATTTCATAAGGAGTGATAGTCCATGACCCAGATTTGAATGCACCAGAGTAAAGGCAAAGACAAACCTAGAAGCATCCAAGTGGTCACATAATTTTCCATAAATTATTATATATAAGACACCTACATATATTTCAAATAATAGAGTCAATGATAACATCCAAAGATGACACTAGTGTCTAATATTATAGAGGTACCCAATCCAAAATTTTACAACTATTCTAGAATCTTCTTCTATTCTGCTTCCTACTTTTTCCATATTGAGAATTATATTAACATTAGAACCAACTAAGTACATTGTTTCTTTATCATTTCCATATCTAGCATAAATTTACTTACTATTTTTAGCCTATATTCGTTTAATAAATTTATCATATATTATATCTAAGTTTATCATTTTAATTGCATGTTGTAGATATGATTATCACCCTTATGCATTGTCATTTATATATTCATAAATATATCTACCCAAGTAGGATCCTTACCAAAATTAGTGTTAAATAGGTTGAAGTGTAAGAAATATAAAATTAGAATGAATATCTCTCTTTGAATGAAATGGCAATTTTTATTTATAGTGATCAATATACCTAACACATGCCAAAAGTTAAGTTGAAGCCATCAAGCCACCACATCATAGTTCAAAATGGATTGATTGACCTCAAACTATGTTGATTTGGCTGATATAGTTGAAAATATCAATAAAATACTTTTAGAACTTCATTGATTAGGTGGATGTGGTAAGGAAGGGACAAGTGTCAAATAATACATCAGATCAATCAAATATAATAAGAAATATAGGTATTGATATAGTTGTAGGATGTAATCTACAAAAAGATAATTAAGATATAAATTTTAAGGAATATAAAATGGCAATAGGAATGATAGATAGATAAAAATATCTCTTTCAAATAATTGAAGTCATGCCCACCCCTTTCCTAGTGGGTGGCAGATAAAGACACTATAGAGGTGGACATCACATTTGAGGATGTTAATGCCATTTTAAGGATATCAATCATGGGTACACCAATGGTGTGTGATACCCCAAATATGTCTAATGAGATAAGAGATATAAAATTATGGCTATAAAATCAGAGAGTATAATTAGTGAGGGTTAGTCATATGATTATTTGATTTATATATATCTAATATTCAATAAATATAAAAGGCCCTAATTTGACTTATGATAGCTCACATGATATATCATAATTTATATGAGAGATTACCCTTGTATATTATATGCATTTGTTTTTCAATGTTAGATTAGGTCACATTATACAATTTAGGATCTATTATTTGGGTGAAGTTAGTGCATAATTTTTATGGGATTTTTAAGAGTCCATCAGATAATTGGTCGTATTATTATCTTTAAGATCTAGATTTATGAATTTTTCTTGATGTATAGACTAAAAGGGTTTCCACCATGTTATGGATGATGCCTTCCCATAGGTGTAGAGTTGGGTGCATGATATTATGGTAAGTACTATTATGTACACACTTGTATTTTAGACATTACAATGTCATTAGATCATTTAGTAACCATACTAGGGTACAATGGATGCATGGTCATCATGGATAACTAGTATATAGGTAAAACAATGGTAGAGGATGCTAGGATACTACCCATGGTTGATATACAATCATCCATGTGATTATTTACCAAGTTATTTTTATTTGGCACACATGACCACTCTATTGGTGGTCCCATAATTTTAGGCCCACTATGTGAGGTAGACATAAGGTGTAAGAGGTAGATGAATACATGTTGAGCCACTTATAGTGTGGCCTTGTTATCCTAGGGTAGTGAGATGGTAAAAGATATGAAAATGAGGATTGTATGATTCAAAGAGAGGACTAATTATAGTATTTTAAAAATAATAGCAGATGATATAATAACCAAAGTAGAGGAATCCTAGTACATAGACAACACCAAGATAATTGATAATGTGATGAGTAAATCATAGGGAACATAAAAGATTGAGTCATTAATTAAAGGTAGTATAGAGGTTTTTCACCACCTCAAAGCCATGGTAGCCAATAGATGATAGGTGGTCATGGAGATGGTTCCACTTTGGGTGAGTAAATGTGTATTTTTTATTAATTAAATTTAATAGAGGTATAGAGATATATGCTAAATGTTAGTAATGTGGGTGTGTGTGTGTGTGTGTGTGTGTGTGTGTGTGTGTGTGTGTGTGTGTGTGTGTGTGTGTGTGTGTGTGTGTGTGTGTGTGTGTGTGTGTGCGTGCATGCGTGCGTGCGTGCGTGCGTGTGTGTGCATGCACATGCGCATACACGTGTGTGCATATGTGTATTTTAAATCTAAATTTATTTTAGTTTATAATTTATAAATTTTGTAATAGAAAAGTCATGATGGAGGACCATGGTGTAGATTTTACATCATGATATATTCAATGGCATCATTCTACATTATGATACTAATTAGATGATGGATCCTATGGTACCTTTAGTTATGGCATATGTTTGCTAGTTTATACTAGTCAAGGAGGTCACCCAATATCTATGTAGATAGACACTATCTAGGTCCTAAGCTACACTACCTTAAAGAGTCAGACATGGAGAGTTGTAAGCATGGTAGGCACTAGTTTAGGATATGGTCACACATCTAACTATAATAGAGTAGGTGGAAGGATTATAAGGCCAAGTTGCTAATTTACAAGGGAATTTACAAGGGCTACATTTCCATAAATGGAATCTTCATCAGAGTCTGCATGGTGGGCCATCTAGGAAAGATTGGATGGGTAGTGTGGGATGTTCCCCACCTGATGGATAGGGTAGACCACAAACTTAGAGTTGATTTAGTATTATGTTAAATAATTGTATATCATGATGTATAAAAATGATGAACCATTTATATATAGAGATATGTATTTTATGATTCATTCCATTTGTGTCTTATATGGTTGTATTTTATTTATAGCACATGTGTTTATGAGTTCTTATGTTATGGGGAAATGTTATGATGTGTGTGGTATGTTTTATTCTATTCTACAAAATGTGAGTAAATTCATTATCAAAGAGAATGAAAATAATGTAAAATGATAAATAAAATATGAAATAAATAAATGTAAAATGGAAAGACAATTATGTGAGAAAAAATATTGATGAAATAAGTGATAAATAATAAATGTATAACACATCACAACAAATGAAATACATATAACATTGTAAGTAAATGAAATGTCAATGTAATAAACAATGAAAAAATACATGTAAGCAAATAAAATATCAATTAATGAAAAAATCAAGAAAATATAGGTAAGAAAATATGAATCAAAATGTAAGAAAAGTGTGTGAAGTAAAATATAAGGAAAATGAAAAATAGGAAGCTCTAAAGAATGATAATTCAATATTTCATGCTTGTGATAGAGTGTATTGTATGATGTTATGGCCACCTAAGGATTTGACAAGGATATATATATGATTTTGTGGTAAGGGATGGTGTATAGGTGTTTTTGAGTAAACCTTTTGGGTTTTATACTAAAACTCACAAACTAAGCCAAGGGGCATGAGGATGAAATGTGATCAAATATGTGATTTGATAAAATTGATATCCATTAATGGGGATATATTAGGGGTAATATGATTTAAATAAGGAGTGTGAGGTGTCATATGGTTGATTGGTAAATCGTTAGTAGAATGAGACATATAAAAAAAAATGAGCAAGTGATAAGAATTGGTGACATTGAGGACCTAGAACACTTTGACTAGTGAACATGAAACTTGGCATAATAAATGAAGTTAATATATAATCCCATGATGGTCATATTAATGAAAAATAAAATGGTATTACCTTCCCATAATGTGTTCCCAATTCTTTAAATCCCTTACAAATCCATTAGTATACTAAAAATATTAGGTAATTATGTGATAAAGTAGGTGGCACTATAAGTGTATGATATAATGAGACATCCTACACTAGTATACTAGCATACCACACCCCAATGGACTTGGAATCTAATATGAGTCAAAATATGGAGTTTGATCTTCAAATATGACAGGATATGTACCAAATAAAGATCACATATTATAGGGTGCTCTAACTTTAAAGAGTGTATTTGATTTTTTATCATTTCCTTTTGTCTATTATGATATGGATTTTAAATTTTATACATTTTTCTATTCCTACTACATAAATTATTAGAAAAACAAACATGAGATAGGTGATGAACATAATATATACTACATTTAGTCACTAGAGAGGATGACTTAAGGACCATGATTTCTAAAAACACCTAGACTTGCACACAAGTAGGTGTGCATTTGAAAATTGACTTATGTGTTCTTTAAATGAGATGAAATAATGAGAATATGAGGATCTTTAGAGATTCACTTATGTAATAAGTGATACGATGATGGATATGATCAATAAACATAAAGAGGTAAAATATTGTTATGAAAGGGGAGAGGGATATTCTATGATATCCATTTCACTAGGAAGTTTTACTAATCTATAAAGGATCTAGAATAAGCACTAATGAAAGTATTAATCATCTCAAAAAATGGGTACTAAATATGGTCAATAAAGGGACGAAGGAAAAATATGATAAAAATAAACCTAAAGGTGTTATCTATACGCTAATATAGAAATAAATGTTGAAACTAAGTACTAAAAGACCAAAAAATAAATAATGGTATTAACAAAATGACATAAATGTAAAGTAAATACAAAAAAGGAAAATTATAAAATGAAAGAGAACCATAATATAGGCAAAATATATACAACAATGCATCATAAATGATATAATGAAATGTAATTTTCAAATCCAATCATGTGACAATGTGAAGAATAAAATAATATGACACATGGATGAGCTCATAAATTTTAATAGATATATCTACATTCATCTTTAATAAAATTAGATAAGTATTATTTTAATTGAAATACATCTCTAATCATAGTCTTGTCCATCTTCATAGAGAGTCATGTGAGGGCCTAACACATGAGATGTATAGATAAATTAAGAGTATAGGAAGAATAATGAGGAGGGTGTGGGGCCTCATGTGAAGGATAATAAATGTGAGGAATACATACATACATACATACATATATATATATATATATATATATATATATATATATATATATATATATATATATTGTGGCTTAAAACTTATGATCTACAATAAGACACAGGTTGAGGATAATGTTGAGCCTTAATATAAGAATGACCCTGGGGGTTCTACTAATAAGGTCAGGACATATGCCTCATAAAATCATGAATTTTTTATTTAATTACTATGAATCTATTTGTATGGTGTGTATTTCAATGATGCCAAATAATATAGACTTTCATGTGATTGCAATATATTTTGGAGATAACTAGAGAGGTGAAAAGTTATAGTTACAATAATCTTGGGTTGTTCTAGGATGAAACACATCAATATATTGTTGAAGACCTCTATAAGGGGTAAAAGTATGTGTATTCATATCATGAAATCAAAAAATGTGCCTAGGACTAACTAATTATGGAGTTTGACTATGTGTGGCATGAATTAAGATTTATGAATGTCGTTGTTCTAATTATTATTTTTATGATTGATAATCCTTGGAATAATGACGAAATTTATTTTAAAATTCATAATATGGTTCTTTTTCCCATATTTTAGGTAGGGAGTTATGTTGGGGCCTGGATAGGACCTAATCAAATATATCATCATCATCTAAGAATTTAAGAGTAGGCTCATGATTATTTTTTGTGGCTATGTCTATAGGATACTACCTCAGTGTGGGTCAAAGTGCTTAGGACAACATATTGAGATAAATGATACTTAATAATCAAAAAATATGGGGAACTGATATGGTCCTACTATGGAATTATCAAGGAGCATACTCTAAAGAGGCTCAAAAGTGACTAGAAAATAATGTGAATAATTTATTATCTACTAAATATTATACATATTAACATCAATAAAAGGATAAATAATGTTAGGTATAGTATAAATATAAGGAAAAACATAAACTAGATGAATACTATGTAAATGTAAAGCAAACTCGTATAAATGATGTAATGAATATTGATAATGAAGGATTTTCATGTCCTTGGCTCAAGGATAAAAAACTAATAAGGGAGAATATAATAAATAACCATCATCATAAATAGGTGTGTGAATATCAATATGGAAGGCATTAACCACTCTATCAATTAAGGATGATCAGGGAGCTAGGTTGTTGGGCTTAACTATCAAATCAAGAAAATAATTAATTGATTACTTATGAGAATGAGGTCACAAAGGAGGTAATTAAGTGATAATATATAAGGGAAATCCAAATTTTTTATCTTAATATTGATCTCATTAGGATCATCATCATCATATAATAGGATATATAGTATGTTTCCTACTAGTTTTTTGTGTCCATTATAACCATGGTTAGAATTGATAAAATAGTTGAAACATTGATATTCATGAAATGGAATGTTAGTAAAGGGTTAAAGGGTAAGTATTTTAAACATACCAAATTATTATACTTTTTTTTAAATTAAAAGGGTTAATATCACCTTGAATATTTTATATAATATGATTGTGAGTAAATTTGACACATTAGAATGTAGAAGAGGTGATGTCTCTCATGAGATGCATCTAAGGTCAACCAAGTAAAATGTTATATGATAGTGTAAAGTTAAAAAACGTGACCTTATCTCTGAACATGATGGGAAGGACTGTGATAGTGATCCAAGCAGAACCACGTGGGGTAATTTATCTCTTATCATAGCCTTAGCACAAGTTTTGGGTTGTTTTAAGGTTGCATTCAAAGTATCCAAGAGATTTGATGAAGTCAAGGGAGGTGATACAAGTTCCTAACCCTTCATTAATAAAAGCATAATTGACTTAAATTTCACCAACTTAGACACTGATTAATAGAGGAGGATTATCCACATGTAGTAATATTTCACTAAGGATCAATTAAGCAATAATAAATTTAAGTGAGAGAGAGGCATCCAAATTTTAGTCAACTTAAATAGACATTTATTTACATTGCTAAAGGATACTATCTTTAGACCTAGGAAAGGTAGCTTCTTGACCCTTACATGGAGTTTGAGGGATTTTCATTTTTAATATAAGTTACATCAATCAACTTTAATTATGAGGGGAAGTCCTCATGAGTTCAAGGAATGGAATTTATTATAGGAGATGAGAAAGTTAATCAATGGTGAACCACTCATCATAGCCTAAAGGATCTGAACTAAACTAAGATAAAGGTTCCTAATTTTGAATAAAATTATCTTAGTGAGGGTCTAAATTACATTTAAATTTATTAAAAATAACTATGTGGTCTCAACTCAATTAATGTATTTTGGTTAGGGAGAATAAACTACTTTAATCTGGTGAATAGAGTTTGTTGAATAGGATAACTAAAAACATCCTACATAAAGTTTGTTGATGTGGTAATTTGAGAGGAATTATTACTATAAGACAACATCAATATAATGTATGCAGTAGCTATAATACTAGGAATAATAAACTACTACTTTAGGTTAGTTGATATAGTAAGTGTTGGTCTGATAATAGATGATTGTATGAGGATAGTCAATGAAATAGTTATAAATGAGTGAAAACTAATGGAATATATTGAGTTGGATGATACACTAAGATAAGGACTACTATTAGTTGTTGAGGTGTTTAATCTAGTTATAACTATCAATGAATATATAGATCAGGTTGATGTAATCAAAGGAACTGAGTGGGTGGTGTTTTACATATACTTAACATCTAAAAAATGCCATGGATATGTGTCTTGAACAAAGTGGGAAAATATAATATAAATATAATTTGGATAAGGAAAATGTAAGAGACTACATGCCTCATGTTTTTCATTTTGATGACATTTTAATCATTAACCCATAAATGAGCATCCTTGAAAATATTGGGCTAGTAATAACTAACCCTTATTACCTTTGCTAATGTTGTTCTAGGTGCAAAATGGCCTCTTACATGCCCATCATGACATTGCTCCAAGAGCTTGGTCACATGATTATCATATATGTACCTAAGGAGTCCCCCATTGAGGTCCCTTCTAAAAATAAATCCACTAACCAATTTGTAAGTTATGGATTGAAGCCTAAAATACCTTATTTTAACTCTATCCAAACCTTGGGGGCATTCTCCTATTGTCAAAAAGTGAGCCATATCTTAAAGATAGCTATTTTGAAGTGGAGGTACACCTACTTGTGAGTTTTCTTGGGTCACCAAAATAACTTCTTTGTCCTCTTAGATATCATTCACCATGTAATCACATAAACCCTTTCCCCTTACCAACTTGGTGACCTTGATCTTCATGTCATATTTCATGACCTTGGTGATCCAACCTACTCTCTTCTTATTCAAATATTTTCTAAAGAGGAAGTCCCTAACTCCAAGATGAGACATCATTAGATATATCTTGATATTAGAAAGAATTGGCCTAAACTTCTTGAGGCTCCTCAAGGATGAAAGAACCTATTTTTCAATGATGGTGTACCTCACCTCATATCATTTTAGCCCTTGACTAAAAAAGGCAAATGGTTGATCCATTACTTCACCATTATTCTACATTAGCATAGTTGATATGTTATCAACATTGGAAAAGGTGTATAAGATGAAGTCCTTGGATAAGTCAAGATTCATGAGTGAGGGTACCTAGGTAATGGCCTACTTGATGGCCTAAAAATCTACCTTAACTTCATCTGACCAACCAAACACTTGAATCTTCTTTAGCTTGGTGGTGATATGTTTGACTAAGTTTTCAAATCTAGGTATTAACATTTTCATAAAGTTAATATTACCAAAGAATATCCCATCCTTGTGCTTTGTTAAAGACAAGGATAAGATGACACTTATTCTATTAGGTTCAATGGACAGTCCTTTTAAAATAATGTGACCCAATAGTTTGCCTTCATACATAAAAAACACATACTTCTTTGGATTTAAAGAGATCCCATACTCTCTACATCTCTGGAATATCATCCTTAGATGGTCCATGTGCTCACTATCTTTCTTGGAGAAGACTATGATCTCATCCAAGTAGACTAACCCCATTTGATTTAATAGACCTTATAAATCCATGTCCATTTATCTTTGAAAGGTTTCCCAAACATTAGATAATCCAAAAGGAATCTTATGATAACAAAATGCAACCCACTTGGTGATGAAGGAAGTTTTATATTGATATTAATTTCTCACTATCTCTTGGTTATAACCTAAATACCCATCCAAGAGAGAGAAAAATTATGAACCAACAACTATCTTAAGGAGTTACTCCATAGATGGTAAGGGATAATGATCCTTTAAAGAGACCTTATTCAGATACCTAAAGTTCACATAATCTGATCTCCCCATTCTTCTTCTTGATAGGTATTATATTAGCTACCCATGAAGAGTGCTTAATTGGAAAGATGATCTTAGATTTGATTAACTTATTCAATTCCTTCCTCGTGAGCTCTTTAATATTGGGGTCTATGGGCCTCTACTTCTACCTAACATGATTAGCATTAACTTTTAGTTTGATAGTGTGTTTGGCCAATTTAGGGTCAAATCCCCTTAGGTCACTATATTTACAAGTAAATATGTCTACATATTCTTTACAAAGTTCTATGAAGACATCCCTTTCAGCTTTAGTGCTTACCTTTCCAATCTTGAGGAACTTGTCTTCAAGGATAAAAAATCTCATATTTCTATTCATTTTTTGACATCACTAATTTATCCTCCCTCATATAGTATCCTTCATGAAAGATACCTTCTAGGGTGAATATCCCTTTAGGAAGCTTATTTGACCTTAATTGAACAATCTACTCTTCATACTGATGTTGCAAATTTCCTTAGTTGATGGAAGAGAACTATGCTTCTTGTTGCAAGAAACACACAATCTATTTATCACTTTTAAAGACCTGCTAATGAGCTTCATTATCTAGCATTGATGGCCTTATTACCAATTTAACATATGGTTTCACCTTGGTCCTTTTCAATTCATTAAGGATATCAAAATGATCCCCCATTGCTGCTAGTCTATTAACATGTTGATTTTGGCCCTTTAGCACTGATTAGATGTTGAAGGCCTCAAAGTCCTCAATTAGGTCCCACACTATATGTTTTTAAGACTTCATTAAGGGGTTCTTAGTGACATTTTGACCTCTGACTTGGTGTACAACTAATTAACTATACCCATAGACTTATAGTTTCTTAATCCCTCTCTTACTATCCCATTAAAGGCCATGGATGAGACCTTAATATTTTTATACATTATAGGAGTAGTAGAATTGGAACCTCTATGAAGAGAATTATTTATCATTTAATTGGGAAACCAACATATCACCTACACCCACTCCATGTTTTCTCCTTGAACTATCAAAGAATAGTTTCCATAGACCACTAGGATCTTATTGAGGCCTTATAAGGGATGGTATGGACTAGCTTTCTTAATGTAAATAGTAAACACCCATGTCCCTTTATTCAATACCTCTAAGGGGTATACCAATGGGCTATCATTCCATAGTTAATCTAAGAATATGTCTAGTATTTCTTTTGGATGAGTGTTTAACTCCTACTCCATTGCAAATTCATCCTCATAAATAATGGTACAATTGATGTTTATGTTATCTAGCCCATAGAGATCTATGTGGAATTATACAATGGGATTATCTTTTATTAACACTTTGGTTTCATATATTGTTATGAATTCCATGTATGACCAATTTTATAAAAGATAACCTCTTATCTTTACTATGAAATATCTGGATAGGTATAGTACAAAGTGAGGAGGCAGATTAAGGATCAATACATCTTGAGCCACTGAGACACTAAGACAAGTGTGAAGGGTCATATTAAAGTCTCTAATTATGCCAGATGGCTTGGTAGAAGAACCATCAATTTATAAAAATCCTTTGCATTAGGGCTCATTTTTTATACCAATTTGATTAGTTATGGACTTTGTCATTACCAAGGTACTAGCCCCACTATCCACTAAGCAATTGTGTATTAGAGAGTTACCAATGATCAATAAAATGTATAAGTGATGAGGTTTGACTACTTTACTTGGTTACTCTTCATTTGGTCTTTTAGCTACATTGGTAAGGACTAAATTCTCCATTCTTGATGGCTTGTCTACAACATTGATCTTTGATAGTCCTTCTTGAAGGATGTCTACCTAGTTAGGCATGGAGAGCATATCGCACATTAGCACACTCACATTAGACCTTTTCATTTGTTCTACAATGTTGATGTGTGAACAAAAAACCTTTGGTTGTGATTTAAGAACCATAATTGCACCTTGAGCTTGTGATTTTTGATGAACCAAGGCATTTCCTTGATTCTGACCCCTTGGAACTATTGGGACCTTTGGAACAACAACAAGTCTAACTGGACAAGATATTGAAAAAGTAATGGTAGGAGGCTCCTTACTTGGTTCTTGGTTACCATCCATGTTCCTTCTTTTGATTCTTATATTTGATGCCACTAGAATATAAACTTGGCTAGAACTAGCCTATTGGTTGAGTGTATAAAACTCTTCTTGTTCATAATTCACCATTGTATCATCCAACTAGCTTGATCCTTGATCAGGGCTTTGACCCTATTGAGGCTCTTCTAGCTTGGTCATCATAGGTACTATTGGTGTTCTAGATTTGCACCCTTATTGAGTAGAATATTATTCAAGTATTTTACTTAAATCTAGTCCAACATGGGATTGATCCTAGGTTGTGGGTATCCTAATAATAGATTAGACCTTTGAAAAAGGCTGACTTCCTTCTATATCTATCACCTAAACTAACACTTACTTGGAAAATGGATAGGGGTTTTGACAATAACTTATAAATAATGTAAAAGATGTGATACATAACTTATAAATAATGTAAAATATGTGATGCACCAATGATTTTATCACTCAAACTTGCACAAAATATACTATGGGATGTTTTCAAGACCAAATAATATTAATCTCACATAAATATTTTAGAATTAGGCATTAATCAGTTATCAAATTAGTAAGAGAGGGAAAATATCCACTTTCAAGTTATATAATAAAATACAAATTTCACTTATAATAACCTATGAGAATTACTAAGCACTTCCTAAAAGTGATAAAAACTTAGACATAAGTAAGGAACATACATTCACTTAACCACAGTACATGAATACATATAACACACTTCAATCTAGCTTGGAAAATGATGGAATTTAATTTTTATTACATCAAAAGGCATCAAATTAAATTTTTTGGTAGATATTGGTCATACCAAAAAGAGGGATCCATTTTAAGGCTTGGAAGCCTTTATTTATAGAAAATGGAAAGAGAGAGTTGTGTATTAGAAAATTCCCAACCACTTTTGATGGATTAGCACTCTCAAGGATGCTGACTCTAGGTCTTATCAAGAATGCACAACTTAAAAGTCCTTGAAAAAGAATTAAATGCTCACTTGATCTTTATCCAACTGTTAGGTCTCTTCTTATAACTCCATATTATCATCTAATCATCTCTTGATGATGACTATGTCTTGGAATTGGTAGAATTATACCACATCTACTTTGGGTTGCCATTGGTACCTTTTTATCAAAAATGTGACCATAATGATATGTGAGACACCTCTTCATGATCACATTTATATATGTATTCATTTTAATTTAAACATGGTTTCATTTTATAGATGGAAAACTATTCTCAGATCATTAGTTTTCACATAGTCATAACATTCATGAAAACTTGCAAACTACTTGACCTTACTTCACAAACACTAGTCCATCTTCTATCTCTATATGTGGTCTAATATTGAACAACTATTCTTCATCCATAACCTTGTGAGATTCAAGAATCTATTGTATATAAAGATTATTAATCTAAAAGTAATGAACATGTTAATGGAATGACTTTACAATAAGGTCAACTAGTTTTAAGCTATCAACCAGAGGTTCTATTTAAACTTAAAAGGTAATAGAGCCTTATCCTTGACCATATTGCTTGCATGACAATGTCTTATATTGATTGAGCTCTAATGGTGATATGGATCCTTAATATTTTTTTGCCTATATTGAAGAACTAGTTCATTGACCTTTAATGAAATCTCTTTGGATTTGCCTGATGTTCATTAGTTGTCAATTACCCATTGGAACATTTCATTGTGCCCAACTATCTTTGTTCTTATCAGTCCCATAGATTCTATTGACTCTTCTTACACTTATATTTTGATGTATGAATGTAGGTGAATCCTTGATTTCCTACCAGAAGATCCATTTGACATGTTGAATTGATCATATACCATTAGATCAAGATGTACAAGCTCATATAAACCATAGATCTCCCTGGTCTTACTTTCCTATTAGTTTTTACATATCATTGGATCATTGGTATAATTGAATGTTGATCATTGATTTAGCTTAGACCCATCCTTTTGTCAGTGACCGTGTACCATCAGATCTTAGCTTGATGAACCCATACTATTGGATCTTATTTAACTTGTATCTCTTTAAGGGATTTAACATAGGGGCCTTTTGACCTATTTGACTCTAGCATGGATTTTTATATATCATGTGTCAATATGTGGGCTTATATGAACCATTATATCTTGACAAAATTTAATCCTTTTAAAGACCTTTTGAGACCCAAATTGTTACTTTATGGATCTCAAAATTTGATGTTTGCATAAATGTTAATGGCATCCATGCACTATCACTACATTTTGAATTTTAATGATCATTTATTATGTTTGAAATTGGCACTCATGCAAACCTCCTAGTTTTTTTGAAATCAAATAGCTATTCACCATGGATTGATTTTGACACTTTCACACCTATCTCTTCTTTGTTGAGTCACAAATTCCTCACGCTATTTCCTTTGAACCTTTTAATGGATATTTATTATGAACAAATACCCTTTATAGAAAAAGTTTGGGACACTTTTATAAAAAATGACGTTTTGGTAAAATTTATAAGACACTTTTCTTGAAAAAGTGCCTTACGAGATTTTTGTATTCAAACAAAATGTTCGAGAGAATTTAAGTCTTCGGGACTTTTGTTTTGAACTTTCCTATAGAATGACCCTTTGGGAAAATGATTCAAACAATTTTCCAAAAAGAAATGACCCTTAAGATTTTACTACAGATAAAATGTTTGAGAAAATTTACACATAGCCTTTTTTGATGCAAATAATTTCTCTGAAAGAAATAGGTCTTCAAGGAAATTATTGTGAAACAATTTCCCTAAGAGAAATATGTATTTATCTTTTGCTTCAAACATTTTATCCAAAATAAATTACACTTAGCCAAAATAGGGTCCTAAAATATTTAAATTTAGCAAAATAAAATATTGAAATAAATCCACCAAGTAAGGACTTAGCCCAAACAAAGGTTTTATACTTAGCTTTTTGAAAGCTTGTATGCCCTTCTAAACTTGTACTTGAACTATCACTTGATATTTAAAGGCCTAAAAGAACTAAAAAAACCTAAATATTATGTAGACTTATTCCATGACCTTGAATTGTTTGGTTTCAACATGAAGCCTATTCATATTGAATCATTATACCACTCTTCAATCAAGATCTTGCTCCTTCCAATGAACTCTTAGACTTGGTACCTTTTTGGTAAGTAGACCAAATTTGATCAACATCTTTGATAACTTGGTTGGGAAACATGCCTACTATGCTAAGAACTTAGACCATCTCTATGACTTTTAGATCATTCATATGATACATAAACCATTTACATTGACTGCAAGACAACCTCTTGACTTGCAAACAAAGAATTCCAACAAATGAGAAAAGAATAAACTAAAATGGAAACTAACCTAATAAAATAAAGGTGATTATACTACTGAATAATTGTGTAAATAAAAGCACTTATTTGAGACAAAATAAAGTAAATTAATGTTTTAAAAAAATAATTAGAGTAAAATAACAAACTAACTATGTATAAGGGGCTTAGCTTCCTTAATAGCAATGGTTTAGATGTGTCACATTGAATGGGATAAGAAGTTCTTCAACATTCATCCTTGTGAGATGAAAGCATTATGGGATTTTTAATTGGAGAATATATATGGACCACTCTAGAGAGAATAAAATTTCATGTGCCTTCCTAGCTTAACTCTATCCTCATCCCTTTTGAGGACCAAATCTCTTTGTTGAAAACTTCTTTAAAAAGTTCCTTTGTCAAAAGATCTCTTTACCATTGCTTAATGGGCCTCCATGGACAACATGGAATAATGCCTTATCTCCTCTATCTCCATTATCTTAGAATATCTTATTTCCATTAGATTATTCTTTAAAATCTCAAGTTGATGCATCAATTCCAAACTAGATAATTTAAGAGAAATAGGCATTCTTACTTCCTTACCATATACTAGCTTGTATGGAGAATTGTAAATTGACCTCTTATAGGTGATCCTATAAACCCACAAAGCTTACTTCAATTTGATATTCCATGATCTCTTATTGTCTTCAATAGTTCTCCTAATGATATTTAACAAATTCTTATTAATGGACTCATCAAGGTCTTTTCTTTATGGATAATAATTTGATGAGGCATAAAAAAAACACTATATTAAACTACCCAATGGATAATATTAGATCCTAAAAGAGACATAACATTATCAAAATTTATGGTTGAAGGGACCCACAATATAGTAATCAAACATTCATATATGTTCAAAACATTGGTTTCATTAGCTTCTTTTAATGCTACTACCTTTGTCCATCTCGTGAAATATTTTGTGGCAGTTAGGATCCACTTGTGTCTTGATATTGAAGGGGGGTTAATGATATTAATAAATTCTAATTCACATTTAAAAAATCATTTATTTATGGAAATTGGTTGGAGAGGTAAGGTTTCAAGCTTCACCTTTCCAACAAACATGGTACACTATTTGTATTTCCAGTCCATATATGACAATCACCAAATAAACTTGGCTAATAATACCTACCTCTCATGATATTTTGGGCTATGATCCTTAATTAATATTGTCCTCCACCATGTTCATCATGAAATTTCTCAAGTAACATCTATGTTTGACCTAGTTTTATGCATTTGAATAGTATGCCATTGATATCCTTTTTAAACAACACATTATCAACAAGAAGAAAAAGAATTAATTGCAATCTAAAATATCTCCTCTTTGAAGGGGTTAGATGAGAATGATAAATACCATCCTATATTTATATTACCATATATTGGAACTATCTAGAAGATGAGGTCTGATTAATTGCTACTTCTTCATCATTTGACACCATAACCAGTTCACTAGACTCCTACAAGTCTTGGGATAGATGTTCACAAAGTCTTTTGCCTCTAACCAGCTTTGTGACCTTGACCTCAACATCATATTCCATGACTTTGGTTATCCAACCAGCTCTCTTGTCATTTATATCCTTGTTTAAGAGGAAATCCTTGACACTTGGATGTATAACCATCAAATATATTTTATTATTAGATAAAGTACCTACACTTTTTAACAGACCTTATGACTAAAAGTACATGCTTCTTAAGGAAAAAATACCTCATTTCATAATTTTATAATACTTGAATAAATAATGATATTAGATGTTTTAAATTCTCTTTATTATACTACATGAGAATACCTAAAATTGTGTCAATGTCAGAATAATTGTATAAGAAGAAATCTTTTGTAAAGTCAGGGTTCAGGAGTGTAGGAGCATTGGCTATATCTTTCTTGATCTCTTCAAATCTTATTATTCCTCTTTATACCAACTAAAACTCTAAACCTTCTTTATCAAGATTTGAGTGGCTTAGATAAAGTAGAAATATTTAAGATGTATCTCCTTATGAAATTGATTTTACCTAAAAATCTTTGCAAGGATTTTTTGTGCTTAGGAAATTAAAGTACAATAATTTATTCTATCCTATCAAGATCTACACTTGTACCATTTTTTGTAATTACATTTCGAAGAATCCTACCTTCATGAATAGAGATAATACACTTTTTTTAATTCAAATACACTCCAAAGTATCTATACCTTTCAAAGACTTGTCTGAGTGGAATCATATGTTCATTTGTATTGTTAGAGAATACTATTATATCATATAAATAAACAAGAATAAACTTGTTGAGGATAACTTGAAATGTCATGTCCATGGATTTTTGAAAATTGGCTCCAACATTAGATAAACCAAAAGTTATATCTTTGTATACAAATGTCCCCCACTTTATGGTGAAGGCCATTTTGAACTAGTTATTTTCTTTGATCAAAATCTGGTTATATCAACTATATTCATTCAATAAGGAGAACCTTTTTGAACCTAAAACTATCTATAAAATGTATTCCATTATTGGTAATGGATAGTGGTCTTTAATATGGGACTTGTTTAATTCATAGAGTTTAATACATAGCCTTATTTCACCATTAATTTTCCATAATAGAACAAGGTTTTCCACCCTAGTTGAATTCTTAATTAGAAATATTATAGCTAACTCAATGAGCTTGTGTGGTTCACCTCTCATCAAAGGTCTAATCTTTGGGTTAATAGGACTTTTTCTCTATCTTAATATCCTAATCTCATCTTATAACTCAATGGTATATTTATCTAGACTTGGATCAAATCCTTTAAGGTCATTATACTACCATGTAAAGACATCTACAAAACTTGATAAAAGTTTCTTTCTCCAAAGATCTAAAGATGTTACCCAGCTTTAAGCTCTTACCAATTACAATCTCCACATGTGTATAGTGTTCTTACTTGGTTGATAAAGAAAAAATATCTTTTCTCAATTCATCATCTCTGTTCAATATGTTTTCAAGGGTGACCAACCCTTTAGGCAACTTGTTTGTCTTTAACTATATAATTTGGTCATCATACTACTACAAATGCTTGTTTTGGTTCCTTGAGGATAACTTAGCTTCCTCTTGTGATAATATGAAAATTTAACTATCATATTCAAATAATTTATAATTATCATGGTTTTTTTGGATATAAGGTCTCATAACTACCTTGATGTGTGATTAAACTTTTTCAATTTTTATGTCATCTGGGATATTGAATTATGATCCAATGGTAGCTAGCCTAATTGCATGTTTGTTCTTATTTATTGATATGGCCTAAATATTTAAATATTTAAAGTATTCAATTAGTTCCCATGATCTATGCTTAAATTACCTAAGTAATGGGTTCTTACATATATTAAGTCCCCTTGGTGAATTACTAGTTCACTATCTCCAAAAACTTGTAAGGAATTGACCTTCATCTTTCTTTCCCATTGCAAACCATGCACTAGTGCTTCATATTCAATAAAATTATTATAAAAACCAAAATAAAAGTTAAGAAAATATAAATACCTTATATTGGATAGATAAATTAACATCATTCCATCTCTAGTGCCATGTTTGTTTCTGGATCCATAAAAATATAGTTGCCATGGTCCATCACTAAGTTGATAATCTTTCATCAATGTTAGAATTGGTGCATCATTTTGATGAAAATAATAGACACTAAGTCCTTTAATTAAATTTTATGGATAATTACCATGCAAATTAGAGGCCTATTCATCAAGGAAAAGATTCAAGACTCCATCTAGAGGTGATTCAGTTTCCTCCTCACTATTTTCTAGTACCTTGTCTGAGATAACACAATTAATGTTCACCATATTTGGCATATATGGCTCCAAATTAAATCTTAAAATAGGTTCAAAATTTAATACCACCATAGTACCATACCTATTATTAAACATTAATTAGGTCCAATCCACTGACAAATATCCTCTAATCTTTGAAATAAAGTCTCTTGATAGGCACATGGAAAAATAGGGAGTCGAGTCCACTAAAACTACATCTAACTGAATAATAACATTGGTACAAACATGTAATGTTAGTTTTAAATCTCTGATTATGCATTTGTGACCCATCTAATTAAATTACTCCTTTGGTATTTGGCTCATAGATAAATCTAATCTTGTCTACAATTTGTTTGGGCATGATAGTGCTTTTAGATCCACTATCTACCATACAATTATGAACTAAGAAGTCACCAAATATCAAAGAGAGATAAAAAGGATGGGATTTTTTTTTAATTTGGAATTATATTTGTCCACTTTTGTCATGTTATGTACCTACTAGTTAGGTTTCTTGATTTTTCGGTCTCAATTGGCCAAGACAACTCCTTATTTCTCAGTTGGTTCTTTAGATACCTTGAGATTTGAGAGCTCTTGAATAAGCATGTACTTTTGTCTTGGGATGGAAAAGGAATCACACATGCTAATTCTAATATTTTATTTATTCATTTTTATTATTATTCTAAAATATTCTCTACTAACCTTTGGCTATAACTTTTGAGCCACTATTTTTTCTCAAGTTAGAGGCATTTGGGAAACCTTCATTATCTCTATATTCTAAATCTTATATGATGTAGGAATAATAACTTGATATTTGACACTTTTTTAAACAAAATTAGAACACTAGAATTATTTCTCACATCTTGAGCTTCCTCAAATTCTCTTCTTTTAGCTCTAGTTAGAGCTGTCACTTGACCATTTGTGTTGCTAGTTTCACCAACTTGGTTAAATGCAATATGATCATCTAATTGCCAATTAACATTGATGGCATTAGGATTCCATAGAACTTATTGAGCTTATCCTTGGAATGTCATATTCATGTCTTGATACTGACCACCTTAAAGATATAACTCTTCTTGTGTCATTTGTGGAATGGTAATATCTTGTGATATCAAGGCTTGATTTTGAGTGTCATTTGGAATAGAAGGTTGCCAACCTGGATCTTGCATCAAGTCATTTTGAGGAATAATAAATTTTTAACTAGAAGGTATATTAGGATCAAGGTTTATATATGGCTTAGTTTGGGTTATGGCTCCTTTATTTTGATAAGGTTTCCTATTGTTCTAAAACCTTGATAAAGGGGTCATTGGTTATTAAAAGATTGATAAGTATTTTTGTTTTGCTAATGATAAAGTCTACCTTATTACTATTGTCTCTTTAGTTAAACAATCTCATTTACAAAATCTTGTAACATGATTTTTATATCACCAATCTCACTAGATTGATTAGGAAGAACTATAACATGGATTTTTGGAGATGGAATAGGAGATATAGATGGAATCTAGGGAACTTGAGGAGGAGAAATAGGTTATAATTTTGGGAATATGGGCATCAGAGGCCTTGGCATAAGTTTACAAGCTTGTATTAAGCTATTTTATACCCTTATAGTAATTTCATAGGCATTTGGCAAGGTATTACCACCCATAGATTGTATCATGACACTTATATTAAAATTAAGAGCCTTAAAATATTACAAAAATGCATATTATAGGGATGGTATAACCAATGCAAGGATTTTATTCCATGTATTTTGGAATCTAAGGTTAAAAATCAAACATGAATTCATATGGATGCCTTTGTATGGTAGTTAATTACTCAACCAAAGATAGATGGTCAGACTTGTCTTCAAACTACCTAACTAAGGCTGCACCTAAATCATCCCAAGTATTAATGGAGGTCAATGGAAGATTATTATACCATTATAATGATTTTCCTTATAAATAAGCAATAAGAAATCTAATAGAGACATTATCTTGAGTAACAATATGAATAGAACATAGATTGGCAACATCTTGGATATACTCAATACCAGTAGTTTTATCTCATTATCCCAAGAAGAAAGGGGTAATTTTTAGGGAAGACACATTAATGTCATCATATTGGACTAAATTTAGGGACTAATCCTATTAAATGGGAAAAAAACTCGATTCTCGATAACCATTTGAGCAAAAGGGATTTGGCTTATTGGGATAATAAATTAGACTATAACAATAGAATAACCAGTAGATGAATTCTTATTTTGAGGATATGGTCTTGTACTATTGAATATTGATCTTTTATAAGATGTAAAATGAAATTCAATATGTTCAAAAAGAGTACCTTTACCTGATGATCTTGTTGTAACATTTATCATGAAATCACTTTCTAGAAGATGTTATAAATTCTACAAATTGAAGGATCTTCAACTTTTGATGATGGTAGATATCTCTTGCTACTAAATTTTCTTCTTTTCAATCTTCTAACTTAAATTATAACAAATAAAATTGGTCCTATGAGGCATGCCAAAATTTTTGGTGTTCTATATTTGCACCCCTAGCTGAGAAGAAGATTGTTCAAGTCATTTACTCAAATCTAGTCCAACATGGGATAGATCCTTGGCTATGGGTATCCTAATAATATATCAGACCTCTGGATAAGGATGGATTCCTTATGGATCTATCACCTAGACTAAGATTAAACTAGCTCTTTCTTGGAAAAGGGAGAGAAATTTTGATAATAACTTATAAATCATGCAAAAGAGGTGATGCATTGATGATTTGATCACTCAAACTCACACAAAACACACTATGAGATGTTTTCAAGACCAAATAATATCAATCTCACATAAATATTTTATAATAAGGCTTTAATTGATTATCAAATTAGTAAGAGAGGGGAAATATCCAATTTTAAGCTATATAACAAATTATAAATTGCACTTATAATGACCTGTGAGAAATACTAAGCACTTCCTAAAGGAGAGAAAAACTTAGACATAAGAAAATAATATACATTCACTTAACCATGGTACATGAATTCATAGAACACACTTCAATCTAGCTTGGAAAATGATGGAATTCAGTCTTTACAGTATCAAAAGCTATCATAGTAAAATTTTTGATAGAGTCTGGTCATACCAAAAAGAGGGATCCATTTTAAGGCTGAGAAACTTATATTTATAGAAAAGGAAAAGAGAGAGAGATAAACAACTATGCATTAGAAAAGGCCCAACCACTTGTGATGGATTAAAACTCTCAAATATGTTGACTCAGGTACTTATTAAGAAGGCACAACTTCAAAGGCCTTGAAAAATAATTGAATGCTCACTTTATCTTTATCCAACTACTAGGTCTCATTTTGGAACTCCATGTTATCATATAATGATCTACTGATGAGGACTATGTCTTGGAAATGGAAAAATTATGCCACATCTACTTTGGGTTACCATTAATACTTATTTATCAAAAATATGACCATACCAATAGGTGAGACACCTCTTTATGATCAAATTTACATATGTATTAATTCCAAATCAAACTTGGGTCCATTTTATAGATAGAAAACCAATCTCAAATCATTAGTTTTCACACAGTCACAACATTCATTAAAAATTACAAACTACTTGAACTTACTTCATAAACACTAGTCCATCTTCTATCTCTATATCTGGTCTAATATCAAACACTTGTTCTTCATCTAGAACCCTGTGAGATCTGAGAAGCTACTATGTATAAATATTATTCATATAAAAGCAATTAACATGTCAATGGAATGAATCTACAATAAGGTCGACTAGTTTCAAGCTATCGAATAGAGGTCATGTTTAAACTTCAGTAGATATGGAGCCTTATCCTTCACCATCTTACCTATATGACAATGTCTTTTATTGACTAAGATCTATTAGTGATATGGGTCCATAATATTTTATTTTCCTAGGTCAAAGAACTAGTTAAATTTACCTTTAATAGAATCTCTTTAGATTTTACTGATGTTTATTGGTCATTGATTGCCCATTGGATCATTTCATTATGCCCAACTATCTTTATTCTTATTGGTCTCATAGATTGTACTGACTTATTGACTTTTCTTAAACTATTAGATTTGGATTTATGAATTCATGTGAGTCTTTGATTTCTTTCCAAAATATCCTTTTGACATGTTGACTTGATCGTGTACCATTGGATCAAGATGTATGAGCTCACATGCACTGTGCATCTCCCTTGTCCCACTTTCCTGTTAGTTCTTTCACACCATCAGATAATTGGTACAATTGAATTTTGATTATTGTTTTAGCTCAGACCTATCCTTTTATTATTAACCATGCACTATTGAATCTTGTCTTGATGAAACTTCATTGTTAGATCTTATCCAACTTATATATCTTTAAGAGATTTAACCTAGGGACCTTTTAACTTATTTGACTCTAGCACAGATCATTATATCTCATGTGTTAGTATGCAAGATCATGTAGACCATTAGATCTTGACCAACTTTAAACATTTTAAGGACCTTTTAAACCCAAATGGTTACTTTACAGATATTAAACTTTGATGTTTGTGTGAACCTCAATGATGCCTACATGCCTATCACTATATTTTGAATTTAAATGGTCATTTCTTGTGATTTAATTTGACACTCATGAAAATGTCCTAGGTTTATTTGAAATCAAATGACTATTAATCATGGATTAATTTTGACACTTGTGCACCCATCATCTCTCTACTAGATCATAAATTCCTTGGGATATTTCCTTTAGACTTTTTGCTGGACATTTGTTAAAAATAAATACCTTTCATAAAAAATGTTTGGGATACTTTGCTACAAAAATGACTTTTTAGGAAAATGTATAGGATACTTTACTTGAAAAAGTTCCCTTTGAGATTTTTGTATTTAAACGAAATGTCTGAGAGAATTTAAGTCTTCAAGACTTTTTTTTGAACATTCCTATAGAATGACCCTTCATAAAAATTGTTCAGATAATTTTCCATAAAGAAATGACCCTTAGGATTTTACTACAGACAAAATGCCTGAGAGAATTTACACTTAACCTTTTTTGATGTAGACCATTTCTCCAAAATAAATAGGTCTTTAGGGAAATTGTTGTGGAACAATTTCCCTAAGAGAAAGCTATCTTCATCTTTTGCTTTAGACATTTTGTTTGAAAGAAATTACACTTAGCCAAAATAGGGTCCTGAAAGATTTGAATTTAGCAAAATAAAAAATTGAAAGAAATCTTCCAAGTAAGGACTTATCCCAAACACTATTTTTGTACTTAAGTTTTTGAAATATTATATGCCCTTTTAAAATTTTACTTGAACTATTGCTTGATCCTTGAAGGCTTGAAATAACTATGAAAAGATGAAGCTTGTATAAACTTGTTCTATGACCTTGAACTACTTAGTTTCAACATGAAGCCTACTCATATTAAATCATTAGACCACTCTTCAATTAGTATCTTGCTCCTTCCACTAAACTCTTAGATTAGGCACCTTTTTGGTATGTAGACTAGATTTGGTCAATAGGACACCTATGTTTTGGGCCATAAGAGCTTGGTTGTACCCAAAATTAGCATCTTTTTCCCATTGACCATTGAAATATTGGTTAAAATTAGTGGTTGGGACAATGGATTATCCAAAAGATTGATTCTATGGCATGGTACCCTCAACTTATTGAGCCACATTATTTTGAAGTGAGACTAAGGTGTTGTATGTGCTTTCAAAATTAGGATTTTAGTTATTTTGCCTATTATAGCCATGTTGCCTTTGTCCTTGGTTTTAACCTTCACCTTGGCCTTGATAGTTACCTTTGTATGGTGGCCTATTTTCTTGAAAATCTTGTTGTTGAGGTTGGTATGAACCTTGACAAGTCTTATTAAAAGTTTGCTACCTCTTAACATTTACTAGCTCATTTCCCAAAGATTGGAACATGCTCTTGAGCTCTTGAAAGTTATTTTTCTCTTAGAAATAATTGGATCCACTAGTGGATGATTTCTCTTATTTTGGTGTAGGTATTGCAATAATTTTTGGCATAGGATGAATGACATCAAGTGGAGGGATATCGATAGGAGGTGGTCTAATTTTAGAAAATAAGGGCATTGGTGGTCTAGGTGTAAGCTTTCTAGCTTGAACTAGACAATTTTTTGCTTTGATGGCCACCTCATAAGCATATAGAAATATATTCCCTCCCATAGTTGGATCATCACTGCTATATCACTATTTAAAGCCTTAAAATAATATATAAAGACAAAGTTAGGTGTTGGTCTACCTCAGATTGGAATTCTATCCAAATTTGTTTGACCTTGTGTTGAAGTCTTGCATGACTTCAGGAAGAGCTCTCTTAATGGTAGTTAGTTTCTCCACAAGTGATAAATGGTCACTTTTGTCCTCAAATATTTTATATAAGGCATCACCTAATTGGTCCCATATTTGAATGGAATTAGTAGCAATGCCTCTATACCAATCTAAGGCCTTTCTTTTGAAATAAGTAGATAATAACCTAATAACTATATTTTCCTCAGTGATAGTATGGATATTAAAAAAATTATCTATATCCATGAGGTGCTCAGAAGGTGTTGTAACTTGGTCTCTAGTATAATAAGGAATGATTTCAAGAGCTACAACTAGGATAGGATCATATTGGACAAGGTCTAGAGGGATTTAGCCATTAAAATACACAAAAGGAAAAGGTCTAGGGGATTTCATGGCTACAAAATGATTTAGTAAAGGTCCTCTTATAGGGGTAGGCCTTGAAAATGAATTAGGAGAAAAGGTTCCTTGATATGGATGTGTATTGGTAAACCTTAATCTTTTTTCTAAATTTAAAGGTACTTCAACAAATTCAAAGGGAATACCTCTTGAAGATGACCTTTTTGTCACCTTTGTCATAGGATGAAGTCACTAATCTATTACCAAAATGTTTAATCTTCATTGTGGAGTCACTAGATATTGTTTCTTGGGAGCTTAACTATTATAAATTTTATTAAACTAGCATCAACATTGATCAATCTTCCTTGAACTATAGTCTGATTGAGTATGTTGGAATATGTTTTAAGCTCAATATTCACCCTTAAATATATCTCTTTAGGCTCCCTCCAATTGAGCTAGACAATGGGAAAAACCCTAGGCTATGGGTCACCTATAATGGGTTAGACGTCTAGAGAAGTATGTCTTCCTCTTGATGCTCACCTAAACTAATGAATTTTTTTGAGAAAAGGGTTATAAAGGGTCAAAGGGATCCTAAGAGGGATAAAATGGTGATGCACCAAAGGTAAATGGACACTCATATAAGCTTGAACCCACACTATATCAACATAAGACAACTATAGCTCACACAACTTCACAATCTCACTATTTGCATAAATATTTCATGAAAGATGTTTCAAGTAGAAAACTAATCTAGAGCTAAAATTTAGCTTGAAAACACCTTAAAAGATGAAATAGAAGGACAATAGATTAGGAATATTTTCCTTCATAAATTCATCATACACAAGCATAGTAAGCACTAATCAAAAGCAAGAGGTAGGTAAAGAGTTCATCCTATTACTTCAAAAGGTAGTTCTTACAATATTTTGATAGGGTTTAACCATATCAAATGATCACACTTTTGCAAGAGTCTCAATGAGTATCCTTATCCCATAAAAGAATGAAAATTTCTAAGAGATGAGAACCCCCATAATGGGAATGAGACTAGGATATATATTAGAAGGGAGAGAGAGAAAAAAGCAGGAGAACATCATCAAAGAGGGAACACACTGTCCTAAATCATTAATTGAAACTTGAGTTGTCACCTTATTTTTGAATGATTCACCACCCTCTTGAATGATCAGGACATTGTTCATGGATTACCAAGTGGAAAAGTCCCCATAGGCTTTGAGGATGCATTGAATGCTCTTAGCTGCAAGTCCCAACCACTAGATCCTTTTATTTGATCCTTCACACCATCTCCTATTGAAGACAAAAATTTAATGCTTGTGGATCTAATAGAATCATGGATTTACCTAATTTAGGTGGCTAATTATAAAAAATATGGATATGATAAAGGATGAGGATCCTCTTCAATAATCACATACATCTACCCTCGATCAAATTTAGACCAAATATTTTCTATAGATGGAAAACCAATCTCCTTTATTAGTTTTTTTGTAGCCACATATATCAATGTAGACCTATAGACTATATAAGTTTCATATTGATCTCTATTAGGTATATAAGACCTATTATTTCCTCTGAGTATCTATAAAAAATGATATATTCATCATATATAGGTCTCCCTTTTAAATAATGGACAACACAGTTGCATAATGAACCCTTTATGCCATGAACCATGAAACTAGAGATTTATATTTATATTCAATGGCACCTTTTTATCATTGATTACCTTGAATACATCACTATGGCACTTTAATGGCATTCAAACAAGTTTTAGTGGAAGCATGATGATATCTGCAAGACTTATTTGTATCAGTCAAAAACCATTCTTTTGGTTCAACCTTGTCCATCGAATATTGCTAGGGATAATCAAATTACTCAAACCTATCTTTACTCCCATTGGATTTGTAGATCATTTTTGTCAAATCTTGGGCTTTTAACCTCCTACACACTTTTGATCTCCTTGGTATAAATGAATGTGGTATATTGATTTCCTACCATGAAGATCCTTTGACATGTTGACTTTCACTCACACCATTAGATCAAGATGTATGAAGCAACATGAGATTTTGATCTACCTAGGCCCATTTTTTTCTTAGTGAACATGCACCATTAGATATCTACTTGATTAAACCACACTATTAGATCTCATCCAACTTGTGGCCTTTTAAGGGCTTATAACCCATGGACCTTTTTACTTGTTTGACCCAAGTATGAAGTATTATATTTGTGTTGTCAATATGTGAGCGCACATGGACCATTAGATATTGATCATATTTAAAACTTTTAAGGAATTTTTGAATCTAAACAGTCATTTACAAAGCTTAAACTTGACACTTGTGTGAACATCATAGCCTATAGGTCTGACTTTAAAGCTCCATAACTTGAGCTAGAAATCTTGCATAGATATGAAACTTATAGAGCATATTCTTGGCATGAAGAACTCCATGATGATGAAATATTTTGGCTCATGAGGCTATCTAAGGTGAACTTATAAAATTCACAAGTGAACTATTTTAATCCATTTTTGTGTGGCATATTGATGATAGTCTAGTTCATTTAGACTTATGCTTGATCATTTTCATGAACTCTAAGGCTCAAATGAACTCCTGAGACTTGTATAAAACTTCATCTTCCTGAATGTTATGAACACCATGGAAACATATTTTATTAAATTTATAAAAAATAAACTTTAATTTAAAGTGTTTCAAAAGATTTGCAGGTTACATGAGATCTTTTATCCTACTATTGGATCCTTTGTTCAACATGAACTCTGTTCAGCTTCTTGCTTCACACTAAGACCCCTACAATATTTACTACAATGTCAAGTTCTGTACATGGGCCAAAATTGGTCAACATGTCCAAGAGGTTATTTGACACCTATATTCTATTTGTGATAGTTAAATAACCTCTATCTTATTTTTTAGCCTCCATATCATCCATCTCAATATTTTTCTAGCTAAGAATATTTTACATTATGTATTATTATTTTTAAAATGGTCAAATTTAGTAAATTCTATTACATATTTCTACCTTGATTTACTATACTCATCCATTTAGCAACATAGTATTTACATACCCTAAGTCCTAAAAGGTTAAAAAAATTGGTGAACTTGACTTACTTCTAATACTATTCAAATCATAACCCTAGATGCTCTTAGGGTTTGCATCCTTTTATTTTCTATGTGAAAATTTTATTTCTAAAATATCAGTTTTGTGTTAGTATTTAATTTTTAAAATCTTTCATAGATTAAATTTATTGAAAGGTTTAAAATATATAATATTTTTTTACCTACTCCCCAATGTACAATGGCATAATTTAACGATTGATTTGATGAAACTAATAAGAGAAACTTTCAATATTTTGTTTCTAAAAATTTAGTTATACAAGATGACCTTATCAATATTATCCATGAAGAAATTCAAAAATAAAATAATGGTCAATATTCTACTACCAAAGATATCAACATTTTTACACCCACTTTAGGGTCAACGTAGCTTATATAAAAAATAGTTTCAAATAGACAACCGTAAATGGAAACTACATCTCCTATGGATAGTTATTCCTCTCTAGATGTATAATCCATTATGCATGAGGTTCATTATCTAGAGTATAAGGTGTTACATCTTGAGTAGGGAGCCACTAGAACATCACATGCCTTGTATTATAATATTCTTTTACATACTTCTTTGGCACATCACATAGTAGCAACTCTTTTTCCATCTAGATTCATGGCACATAATATTAAATTTTATATGGTAAGGGTGACCTATATCACCATATTGGCATTTTCCACATAACATGTTTGGACTATATGTCCAATGATTGGCTCCTCACTGTCTTATTTCCATGTAGTCTAAAGGAATATGCCTTACAGTGGTTCTATGATTTACCTAATTAGTTTATCACTTTATTTAATCCATTGGAAGATATGTTTTTATCACACTTCTCAATAAACATAAATGATAATATCTCATGTGCTCAAGTAACACAACTAAAACAAAAATCAAATGAGACTATTATAAAATACATCTTGTAATATAAGAATATAATGGACAAGTTGACCAGACCCATGGTAGATAGAAAGATTTGGTACTTATCTAAAAATATCCTACTATTATAATTAGATGAAGCTATCTTGTTCAAGAAGTTTCCAACATTCAAAAACTTATGCCACATAATAAAAAAAGGGAAGTCAAGATTATCTCTATGGACAAATTGAAATATTAAAATAGATCAGAATCAAATACTAAGAGTTATAATAAGCCTCCATAAAAGGTAAGGGAAAATAAAAACAAGAGTGATCTAAATGCCACATTTAAAATAACTTTATATCCATTTCCTCACCTGGTTTTATTAGCTCCTCCATGAAAAGTTTTCACAAACCTTCCAGAATCTCTAGCACATGTTTTACAATAGCTCCTAGAATGCAATGTCATATCTCTCCCTCTCATGAAAAAGGTTTATATGACATAGCCTCTTCCAAAAATATATTACTCTAATTTATTTTATGAATATCACAAGGCACTATACCATAAAATAAATCAATGCATCACATTAAAACATAAGATACAAGATTTGATAGAGGCCAACATAATTGATGTGGTCACACCCGTAGAAGCATCCAAAGTTCAAAACATATAAGCTAAGGAATTGAAATTATTATTGTATCCATTTACAAAGAATATAACAAATGAGGTATGGTCACTTCAATTTCTCACTACACATATCAAGCACACCCACCACTAGAATCATATCACACTACTATAGAGGATACACACCCCTTACACAATATCATTGGTGAGTATCATACAATATTACTAGATAGACCACTCATCACTTTCTTAGAGAAGGATAATGTTAATGATTATTTATATTTATATTCACTCTTTGTATAATCCTACATGGATCATCATCCTATTAAGAGTGTTATGATTGACAATGGGTTAAATATTAACATGTGCACTATCATACTTATACATAATTTAGGGTATTTAAAAGAGGATATATCTCATAAAACTATAATTATATGTGTTTTTAGTGGCCATGCTTAGATCTCCATTAGGGAGATTATATTTCCACTATAGGTTGGACTAGCACATGTGGCCACTAGATTCTTAGTAGTACCTAGTATAGACACATTTGAAATGTTATTAGGTAGGGCATGGATACAATAGTTATGAACCATCACACCCACCATGTACATATACCTTAAATATTAACATGTATAATAGGTGATCACATTTGAAGGTATTTCATACGAGTATCCTTTACCTATCCCATATGAAGTTACACTACAATTAATAGTTATAGCTTAGTAACTAATTATTGCTCTGACCACAATTCTTATTATTAAACCATAGAGTTTATTCAAACCACTATTTCAAGTAAGGTTTACTCCTAAAATTTTACCACACATTCATACTCTCCCACAAAGACCATTATTAGAGAGAACCCTATGTTAGAGGTGTGTTATAGATTATAGAGAGCCTCCCTCTACTCATTTTCTTCCAAGATCAGTATTATTTAGTTATCAAGGTTCTCAACACATGGAACATATGCTAAATACAACATATTCTACTAGATGGGTCCTTAGGACCTGTATAGTTCCTAAGATGCCATATTCAGTTTCATGGATTCTTAGCACCACTTCACAAGTAGTATTAACTATGAATCACTTAGTACAATAGGTTCTAGGACCATAGTTACCTTTTCATATAACACACATGATCATTATTCCTTTACTTGACATAGGACACATTGATAGTGAGTCTCCCATGAGACTCATCAATTAGTATTGTTCTTCTCTTAATGTACATATTTTCTTTCTCTCTTACTCCTTGTATATAGTTTCATTTTCATGTTGCTTGTACATAGCCTATATCCATAGAATACAAATATAATATAATATTTCAAAACACAAAAACATTCAAATATTTAATTAGATAAAATAAATTATAGATTGTATGAATTTTCATGTTTACATTTCTTATATTTTATAGATATTACATATTCTAGATATATTTACAAGAATGCTTCATTTATTCTTATTAAGTGCTTTCATATTTATACAAGACTTGGGTCCACTACATCAATCTAAATTTTATATTATCTAACCATTGGGAGAATATAAATAGATTCATGAGTTATTCATTTGACACATTTTACCATTTAGGGACATCCCATATCTAGTTTTGATTACTAGGTTACATATTTATAAACTTTGCATCATAGATTTAACATTGTTATATCTTGATATTGATCATCCTACACTTAATTATATTTTTTGATAGCTAATACTATTTTAGAATTAATATATGTACATCTTGGCTCTCACACAAATTTGTATTATATGTTCATTCATAATTTCATTTATAGCATTCTTATTTTACACTGGAATGTATCACTATGCTTCTTATATTTGAGATCATTTGAATATGCCATTGCCCTATGGTTATACACCTATTTTTTCATTATATGTATGACTTGGACATGTTTTCATGTCCTTGTGTGTTCCTTCATATTTATGTATACGAACATTTGAAAATGTCCTTTTTATGTGGCTCTAAGCTAACTTGATTTTTGTTTGTGTATGTGGACATTTAAGCAAGTATTTATATGTATTGATTTCTCAGATTTAGTGAAATGTTCCCATGTCCCTTGTATTGTGTCTCCTTGTCCTACTTTACGTGCCTTATGTGTGTTGTGTGTATGCTTCCTTATATACATCATGACCATGAAACTTGTCTCTTTCTTTTTACACACTCTAGTTTTAGATGCCATGAGGGACCTCATGCATCTCCCCTTCCTACTTGGGTTCCATGATGGATATCATGTTCCATACCCATAGGTATCTACTTACTTATTACTTAGATATATTGTTACATACATTATTATATATATCTTGACAACCTTGTGAATGATATAAATAATATACATTGCATATTAAAAAATTATGCTCATATTTTATTACATTTTGATGTTAGATATGAACATTATATTGGATTATTATGCAAATATAATATATGTTCTAGATAACACACATTTTGTAGATATTTTTATTTTGTAGATAGTTTATACATAGGTTCAACAAATCCTCTCAAAATATGGGGCATTCATAGGGTTTTATCACAAATATTAGACTATTAGAATGCACTCAAAGTATAATTTTTAATACAGAGGATTAGATTACAAAAATTAGAATGGAGTAAACATAGTGGGAAATAGTGACAAAAAGATTAGTATAACTACATAAAAATTAGAATATTTGGACATTAACACCCAAATTAGGACATCAGTGCCACATGGTAATGCTATCCAACATATGGTTATAATATATAGTATCTTTAATTTCACAAAAATATAGATTGGCCAAAAAATTACATTAGGTATAGTCCAAATTTATATAGGTTCAATTACAAATTAACTAGTTTTAGATTAGTTTAGCTTAGATTCATACCAGTTTACTCAGATTGGGGGGATCATGCATGACATGATCATTCCCATTTTTTAGATCAGATATTTAAATACATATCATTACAACTTAGTCCATAATCCATATGCTTATATTTCAAATTTTTGGGCATGTACATAGAACATTATTTTTGTATGCTCACTTATATACTAGTTGATTAGATGGAATGAAAAACTCCATGACATTCTCTATGATGTATACATTAGACTCCATATTCTAATTTTCATAGCAAATTTATGATTTAATCCATCTTTATTAGTTAGTATTATTGAGTGGTCTAGGGTTACCTAATATACTTAAGTGGATATAGAGTTAACATCTCTAATTAGATATATCCATTTATATATCTCTAGTTAGACATTTTCAATTACATCACATAGTTTTAGTTTTAAATGCATCTACTACACATGGGTAGGAAATGATGGAGTCATAGTCTACTTAAGTTCTTGAGCCACTTACATGTGAGGTTTAAACACACCATCAATCCAATCTAATATATTCATAGGTCATGATCCACTAAGTAGAGGTAGGAAATGATGAAGTCAAAACTAGATTGAGTTCTTGAGCCACCCACACATGAGGATTGAGTAATCCATCAGCTTAGTCGAAGTTATTCATTGATTGATAATTATCTACATGCACACGCATAGGTTATCACTAGTTTTATGCATTGGTTCACATACCCAATGAGGTATATTCATTCCTTTCCTCTCTCTTATCACTTTACTGAGTTTTACTTCTTTACTTAGTTTTATCTTTGTGTTTTATATCTATTAAGCAAGGATTGATCTATGCATCTTTTATTTGTAGGAAACACAATGGATTATGCTCCACATACTCAAATCTAGAGTCATAGGCTTCACTTCATAGGTAAGTCTAGGTACACTTCTTTTTCCTTTATCAAAGTCATTTTGCTTCACTGCATTTATATAATAAATTAGGGGAACATGTAATCACCTAAAATGACACTTGAGTGTTAAGAGTGCTACTTGAGACCACTTATCCCTAGATTATACCTAGACATATCCTAGGTCATATTTTCACACTTATTCAAACTTTTTTTAGGCCAAATGCATCCCTAGTCATCCCTAAAGTAGTCCCAGACTCTCATTCTTGCATCTTAGCCCTTCATGCCTCATGCTCTACCACCATAATAGGGGTAAAAATTCCACATGGTGCTAGTGTCTCAATTTTTGTGTTACTATCCTTTCCATCCTTTTTCCACAAATAAATATATTTTCAAATCTTAGACCACCTAGGGTCATCTTGAACCTATTTTATCACCCACACAAGCACCATATTTGTATATATACATGACTTTTATCTCTCTAACCACTATATGGAATTTAGATTCAAATTACACTTATAAATTTAGAATAAGTTATGCATAATTAAGGTTCCCAATCCCTATTCTACCTAGTTATACATAAAACCATCTACAAAATTTATAAGCTCAAATTACTTAGATTTTTAGTCTCAAGCACATTCAAAGAACTCAAGTCTACAATCATACTAGCTTCACTTTTACTTGCACTAGCACTTAGGTGGGGAGAACTACATTAGTCTTGATCCCTCTTCAAATTATTGTTATGTAGGAAAATATAATCAATTCAAGATGTTGAGGATGTCCAAATTACCCCACTAAAAAACACACTTTATTATTTATATCAACTAGATTCCCTAATAATGTGGAGGATTAGGGTTTACTCATAAAATCAACCAAAATAGGTGATATATAGGGATTCATAACTTATGCATATGAAAACAAGATTGACAGACCCAAACACAAGTGCACATATAAACTTTAAATAATTTTGCATAAAGGGCACTACTACCGAAATAGGGACACTAGCGCCACATGGTGCTACTATCTAATTAGGGCACTACTATCCAAGATGGGTTTTAACACCTAAATCCTATTTATGACACTAACACCAACCTCTACCTCAATTTTTAGCCTCCATATCATACATATCAATTGTTTTCTAGCTAATTTCTCACTTACATTATTTATTTCTATTTTTATAAAGGTCAAATTTAGTCAATTCTATAACAAATCAATGGTTGTATTTTATTGCATATTTCTACCCTGATTTACTATATTTAGACCTTTAAAAACATATGATTTAAATAACCTCAGTCATAAAATGTTAAAACACATGTAATTTTTTTTATTTTTTGAAAATTAGAAAAAAATATACTATATTATGGAAGGTGAGGTTAAAAACTGAACTTAGTTGGTCAATTTAACAAAACTACAAAAAATAGACTATATCATCCAACTCAATATGGTCAAAAACTGAAATGGGGATAATAAAAATATATTAATTAGTTTAAGTTTTTTATATATGTATAAAGATGAAATAAAAATTGTAAGATTGTCTAACATATTTTTGAATAAATTCTACAATATGGTAATAAAACTATACTAAGTCATTAGATGTAGTTTGTTATGGGAAAAGTGAAAATAATAGGAAATATATTATATAAATCTATTTGATGTATTATATAAGGAAATTATTTTAAGATGATAAATAAATATATTTTAATGAGTGAATTGATACATTTGGGGATTTAATCATAGGGGATTATATTGAACTAGTCAATGTAGTTAGTTCACACAAATAACTATATCGACATTGGTTGATGTATTACACCACACATCATAGAACTATATCAATGTTGACCAATATAGTATACAATAAAATATAAAATACTAAATAGTAAAATTTAAATATAATTACTTTATCTAACTTATTTTTCTAAAAATAAGATTAGGTAGATGTATTAAAAAGGTCTTGTTTAATAGTGTGGGCTCTCAAATATACTTACTTATGTATTTATTAGTGTCAGCCCAATATTTCATATCACTAAGTGCAGAGGCTAAACCTTTTATGTACCCCAATAAACCTATTTTTAAGAGTATAATGAGAGTAAATTCCTTAGGAGATAGGTTCATCTTAGGTGCATCACAAAACCAAATGGATGGCTTATCTTTCTAAGGTTCTATAAAAAGGGAATCTTAGGTGTTTTTGAGATACCATGAGGTAGGTGGAAATTAAATTATATGTTTAATGCTTTACCATGGTTATTATTATTGGTACAATCCCCTCACACCATGATGATTTTAAATATAACACTATATATCCCTTCACAATAGTCACTAAGTAGTTTTAAAACTATCAGAATATAATTTTTAGGGAAATCCAAACAAATAAAAAATAAATTTTGAGACTAAACATCAAAAACCAAATTTTATCATTCAATTAATTGAAATAAATATTAATAAACTTAAAATGAAATGTTTTATTAAGATTTGAAATCAAAAATTAATTTATTTTTCCTATGCTTCAAAAGTAAACAAACATATTTGACATGATGTTGGTTGGTGCAATTGTACACAATATAAAACTATAACAAGTTAATTGATGTATTATATACATAGAGAGAATTATAAATATGGGTAAACTATATATATTTTATTGATGAATACTTTTATAAAAAGGGATAAAGACATAATTATATCACATTTGGTTGATACAATTAATTGGAAGAATAGGGTTGAAAATAGGATTATATCATGTATGGCCAATATAGTTGACTGTAAAAAAGAGTTAAAAATAGAACTATATTGCATCTATTTGGTAAATTTACTGGAAGAATAGGATTAAAAATATAACTATATCACATCATACATATACAACTGATTAGAATTTAAGGTTGGAGATAGAACTATACTACATTGTTCGATACATTTTTTTGGAAAATAAATAGAGATAAAACTTCATTAATGTATTATAAATAGTTGGTTGATGATAAAATATCATGATTAATATTTATCAATCTATTTTACGTAGTTTGATAAAAATAAGACTACTAAAAACCTATATAAATGTTTTCAATACAGTTGGCTCAAGAGGTGAAGGTAGTGGTAAGCTTCACATAGGGTTCGCCAGAATGTATGTGATGGGATAGTACTGGCTTACAA
The DNA here is from genome assembly GCA_037957365.1 of Torreya grandis. Classification (NCBI taxonomy): domain Eukaryota; kingdom Viridiplantae; phylum Streptophyta; class Pinopsida; order Cupressales; family Taxaceae; genus Torreya; species Torreya grandis. The sequence goes on along the minus strand of JARHVA010001427.1, from coordinate 436,484 downwards.
CTATCCTAATGCTAGAGATCTAAACTCAGATAAGGTTAATAAAAAATAACCAAATGATACTTAATTATTTGGGATATGTCCAACTGGGTCTATAAACCTAGCAAGAGGAACACCAACAACACATTTTCAAAGGAAAGGGTTCCAAAGCCTTTAGGCCAATAACACTCTGAAATAACTCTAACTACATCTCTTTTTTTAAGTAGTCTAATATTAAAAACAATAAATTTAAGAAATTGAGAATGGTTAGAAACCACAAAATGGATAAGGAGCCATGGTAGGAAAATGGAGGCCTATGCTACCTAAAATGGATAGATGGAAAGCTCAAGTAACCCTATAGCCACACTAATTATAAGTTTAAAAAAATATATAAACACATAAATTTCATCATTTTGAATCAAAATTAACTTTGACACATAAACCCTTCCCTCTTCTCAATTCAGATTCATATAAACATTATTTCCCTTCAAGTTTCAAATAATTGATTAATTCATAATTAATTAATTAAATCATGCACACCTTTTTCCTCAAAAACTAATTAAATTTAGATTTTCCACCTCATCTATACATCCTCCACATTTATCTCAATGAAATGTTGAATCATCTAACTACCAACTAACTCTCCCCTTTGTTATCAACACATTGGAATTAGTCATCATCAATTAAGATGAGGACTCAAATTTATCTACTGATTATTCTAATAATTAAACAAAATCATATTATTTTTAACCACTCATCTTACTACCCTTAAACCTATAAATTGACATTCAATCCTCCAATAAAAGGATCTACCTTCAAGATATCAAAATTATATCAAATTATAATTTCAAATCCATCAATATTAAATCCATTTGAAACCACAAACTACCTAATTCCATTTATTTGGAGAAGATCTGAGCATCCACATCAAGAAATAAAGTAAATATATCATTGATCATATACTGGTGAAGGTGATGAACATAAATTTCATAATGTGTAACCATTTCATTAATAATATTTATTTTATTATTTCTACTCTATCAAGAGTTTAGTGTAGTTTAAGAATAATTACATTGCAATTTATCTTCTTAGTTCACATTCTAAAATTTACATTGTATATTATGTCACACTTGGTGGGACCTTTACCTAATATTTCACATCATAAATGCATTTAGGAAATTATTTTAGTTATTTTTAATTATTTTTCTCATGCACATACATTAGAATTTGTCCTGGTGGTTTCTATTTGCAATTACAAGTTTTTTCTTTGAGTTTTTGAGTTTTTTGTAAGTTAACTTGTGTAACATAAAAATAAAAGACATTGAAAATGAATTCATTGAAGTAAATAGTGAATTTATTTTTGTATCACTTTTACTTATATTTAAAACAAATACTTTTGTTGATAGTTTTTATGTGTATTTTTTGTGTATCTCCTTTCTATTTCCATTCTACTCTCTATCTTAGGTTCTATTTGTTTCTTAAATCATTTATATAGAATATTTAAATCATTCTTTATAATAGTGAAATCATCCAAATAAACATCAAAATCATTCTATGTAATAGGGAAATCATTCAGAATAGTGAAATCATTTTGTATCCACTTTTCATTTTTTTGCTTTTTTCTATAGTTCTCATCTGCTAATGAGTTTATTATTTACTATGACTGTGTAACAAAAACATCATTTCAAAGGATAACATTTTTCCTTGATCTAGTTATTGTCTTTTTTGGAAAGTTTTATATGTTTCCTTACTCTTTAAGTTTTCAAAAACTTATAATATGTCTTTTAGGCTTCTACTCTAAGATTTAAACAAACAAATCAAACAAAAAACTAATTTTGTTTATTACTATCCTTTTTATTTGATTTTCATTTTTTTGGTCTAGGCTTGTAATTTAATTTCAAGAAATAATTTTATATTTTCTTTTCTATAGTAAGAAATGAAAAAAAAAATTGGTGTCTATTAATCCTTTCTTTTTAATTACTTTGTTTGTGAGTGTTGTAAGGTTGTGTATGATATAATCACATTAGCAATTATAATAAGGAATCAAAACAACTTTGAAACCTTTTGTGTTATTCAAGTTATGATTTTGTGTATGATATTCCCTTGGAATCACATTGGTGATGATACTTAGTAATTATAGATAAGAATTAATGTATTCATCTTTCTAGGGGCTCTATCGATCATAGATTTTACCACCACACAATAAACTAAACCCTAGATATAGGTGGGTATACAAATTGAGTTTAAACTATTTAAAATTACTAAGTTATGTTGTGTTTTAATCATGTTATGATGTTAGGGGATTCCATGTTCTAATACCCAAGATTTCAATAGTTATCTTAATCATTTATTTTTCTTATATCAACCTACTAAAATCTTATGGCTAGGTTGGGCACATTGGGATTAGACCCAATAATGTGCATATGTTAAATAAAATTATTCCATGGTTCTAGGACTCATTTACTAAAATTTATTTAGAGTAATCCTTTGAGACAATCTTGTGAAAATATTAAGCTTAAGTGATCCATTTTATTGTTCAACTTTCTTGAATTAGTTAGCAATTACGTTAAGAAGTTACTTTCCCCGTAACCTTAAAAATATGTTTAGTGAGATATGGGAATGAAAATTATTCCATATTAAATGCTCTAAAATATTGTTCAACATTATTCAATAGGAAAATAAGTATCAAGGAAATCTTAAAATTTATTCAAGTCCTTTATCCTAGTTTTATCCCTTTTTGTGCATTGCATGTGTGTTTAAAGTAGAAACTTGTTTATTTTCCATAATTTTTAAAACCATGTGATAAAATCCTTTTGATTTAAAATAGTATTTTATTTATAAATGTAAACTATAAGGATATCCCAAACCTATAATTCAATAAAATTATAAAGTCACAAAATCAAAAAAATGTCTTCAATCATAGTACTTTCTAGTCTTGGTCTTTCATCATTTTTTTATTCAAGATTATTTTAGAAATGTCACATATCACTAGGCACATGGATATGTTGAAAAACCCTAGGTTATTGGATGAAATTTTAGGTAATGACCCTTTTAAATTTGGTAACAAATAGCATTGTGTTTACATCCATGAAATTTATGACAATAAAGAAGAAGAAGAAGAAGAAGAAGAAGAAGAAGAAGAAGAAGAAGAAGAAGAAGAAGAAGAAGAATAAGAAGAAGAGGGACCTTACCAAATGATATTGTACCTAGAGCCATATTACCCCCTTTTAAAATCACTAAATATATCCTAGCCATTAAATATGAGGTCTTACTTAGCACTTTGAGTGTAGAGGACAAGCTTCCTTTATATTTTAAAATATAAAATTGACATCACTTGATTTATAGAAATGAAACTACATCCCTCATCCAAGATCAAGCCACATCTCATTTCTCTTTAAGGATTATCAAGCTCATCATAAGTCCAAGTAATCCCAATTCCAAATTTTACATGCACAAAAGAAAAAATATCATGCATGAAGACACATCCCAACCAAGTCATGGGTTTTGTTTATTAAATCTCATGTATAATATTTAAACCAAGATATTATCAATATTTAAGCCAATAACAAAAAAAATCCCTTAGTCATCAATCCATTAATCCAAAACTAAGTAATCCTAGTATTAATATAGGAATGGATCAAACCAATCCAAATTAAAATGCATATTTGAGTTCACCCATCATTAATTATAATATAAACCAAATTTTGAATGCCATTAAAATCTCACAAATAATTAATCCAAAAAATCAAAAACTAAGTTTAAATATTCATTCAACCTCACCCATCGATCATCATAATCAATATCAATGTTTTAATTTCCATTAAACCTCAGCCATCAATCAAATCAATCCAAATTTCAATTTGATTGTTCATTAAAATTCACTCGTCAACAACCAACATCCAAATCCAAACTTGATTCCCTATTCAAGTACAGAAATCAATCCAAATCTAAATTTTAATGTTCATTCAAATTCCTGTATCAACAATGAACATCAAAATTTGATTTTTAATCCATATTCAAGACCACCAATCAACAATTCCAACCAAAATATGAAATTGAATACTTATTAAATTTCACCAATCAATCAATCAAATCCAAGTTTGAACATGAATCTATATTCAAGTTTTCAAATCAATCAACATCCAAATTTTTCTCAAGTTTTCCAATCAGTCAACATCCAAATTCTCCTTTAAGAATAACTTCAAATAAATTTTCAAGTTTTAATCCAAATTATTTCACAAGTTCAAATCCATAAATAAATTAAGTTCTACCAATCACAAATAAAATAAATTCATAATCCCTAATCCAACATTCAATCAAATTTGTTTGTAAGGTCATAAACATGTCATTATAGATACTGAATACTTTACTAAATGGGTTAAATCCTACCTTTAACCTAAGTCATCAAATATTAAATTTATAATTTCATCCCAAATCATATTATTTGACACTTTAGAATTTTATCTACTATTATCTCTAATAATTGAAAAACATTAAAAAATAAGGATGCCAAGGCCCTTTGTCACACCTATCACATTAAACACAAATGGTCTAGTAATTACTATCCACAAGGTAATGAACAATCTTAGGCAATAAAAAAATATCTTAAAAATCCTCAAAATAGTTGTCAATAAATTTGGATGTGACTTGCACCTATAACTTTATCCTAATTTTAAGGCATAGCATACAAGCATATACACACTCATGGGGTAAATCCCATACTCCCTTATTTACAACACTACGTCAATCTTACCTATCAAATTAAAGATCCCATCCTTACACATATCCTTATAAAGCCTAATAGACAATGAATCCTACCACATTTACTACTTAAGCAAGCTCAATCTCCTTGATGATAAGTGCATTAATGTCTTAAACCAAATACAATTTTCTCATAATCACCTTCACCCTAGATAGGATAAAAAAATTAAAGATAGAGAGTTTAAAATCAAAGATTTTGTTCTTAAGTAAAATTAAAGAAACACCAACATTTGTTGAGAGAAGAAACAGAAGTTCAAACCCAATTATTTGGGTCCATACATAGTCATTATAAATATTGATCTAGACCTTAAAAATTGACCATGGAAAATGGATATGACCTTGACGAACACATTAACATTAATAACCTAAAGTATTTATATGCCTAAGTAAGTCTACTACTATTGTAAATATGTCATATGTCAGAAAAATAGAGAGAGAGAGAGAGAGAGAGAGAGAGAGAGAGAGAGAGAGAGAGAGAGAGAGAGAGAGAGAGAGAGAGAGAGAGAGAGAGAGAGAGAGAGAGAGAGAGAGAGAGAGAGAGATGAATAATTTATCCAAAATTGAAAACCATTCTTATGGCACTTTGGTCAAGTAACATGGTGAAAACTAGTTTCTAGAATCATCATAAAATAATAAATTATCTAAAAGTACCTTACACTTCGGGGTAAATGCATTCCATCCTATTCATTCTAAATCATCCCTCCATCCTTAACCATCCTAAACATATCCTAAACTATCCTTACCCATCCTAACCTCTCCTAAACCACACTTACCAATCAAACACCTATATAAAACCATCACTATCCATATAATTCCAAACCTAGCCTAAGTTATCCTTACCCATCCTTATCCATTTCATCCCAAACCCATCACAACCCATCCTTATTAATTCAATATTTCCCATCATTGAACCATTCTTATTCCAAAATTTCACCTTGATAAGGAAGTTGAAAGGTCTTGATACCTGATCTTAGAAACATCTTGGTGTATCCTTGTAATGGTAATTTGATGACTAGACACTTGGTTCTTACATCACATGTTCCTTAGAGTTATCATATTAATTCATATTCATCCACACTCCATCCCTAATAGACACCTTTTATCCACTACCACTCCCTTCCTTGGTGCTATAATAGGTTTATCCCTTTGTTAGTATCCCTTGTACATAAAATCCAACAAAAAATGAAAAATAGTATTTAAAATTTTCCAAAAATACAAAAAAAAAAAAATCCCTTGTCCTTAGCTGCGTACCCTAGTCATCCCTTACATGTATTACTCATCGAATGATTCAACATTGTCAATTATCTCACATACAAAAGGTCTATAATCTAACCAAAGACATCTAAAAATACATATGATTTTACTTATTAATTTATATACTCAATGGATTATAGTTATTTATTTTCTTGTTTTTACATTTTTTGTATTTACTTACATTATTTTACACTTGGTTGTTTACTTTATTTTTTGTTTCACTTGCATTGTTTACATTTTAAAAAAAAACTCTTTTATATTTTCCTTATTCTTAGTTATTTTTTATAGATAAATATTCACATTATAAATTATGTTATTATGATCTTCCATATCTTGATGCACTAATTATTACACTTATGACTCTAGTATTCCTTATGTTTATAACAAAATTGACATCTTGGTTTTTCCATACAATCATTGCGTATTGTCATGTATAATATAAAAATAAATGTGGATCAATTCATATCATAAATATTATAAATTATTTTTAACCAAACAAAGAATATGTAACATAGCTATCAAAATTATCTATTTTTATACATCTATATAAGTGAATACCTAGATGGAGCATTTGTGGGTCATCTTGGATAAGGTTATTGTGGTGTACCTCTTGGATGACCATAGCATGATAATAATACCAAATCATAGTGTGATTTGAGGATGTATTCCATGTTTTCTCTCCTATGACATTTAAAATCAACACCACGTTAATCATTCCATGTTCATTATCTATCTCAAATACACTCATTAACATTCATAATCCTATAACAAAGCACATCAATTTATCAAGCCTCATCACTTCTATCCAAATAATATTTTGAGATAAATTCATCACCAAATTATATGATTTATCCACCCACATGAAAAAATTGACCTCATCAACTAAATTTTTTTATTTTTCACTAAATTCACCATTCTCTTCAACAAATTTACCACAATCAATGACAACTTTGCCATTCTGAGAATAAAAAATTCATTTTCCTCTTATTTTATAATAAATACAAATAAAAAACCAATTTTTTTACACCATACATACCATAATCCCCTATATATTCCATACATAAATCAAATGCATGCTATCCAATCACATGATAAACAATCATTAATCCATGTAGTCAATTAAACAAAATTATGACATCAATCATCCATAATCATTTCCTAATATTCCCATTCAATCTCCCACACATATTTATTGGGACTAAAAAAATCATGACATCCATACTTTATCCATCAATCCATAACTCACTCACTCAATCATTCAATCAATTAATAAATTATTTAATCTAATCTAACCTTGATCATTCCCACATCCATTCATATGAACCTAATCATATGTAAATTCAAATTGTGTATCTTATATAAGGATATATAAAAAACCAATCCATTTATTTAATATATCATTGATTTAGTAAAATTAATCCATCATCACATCCAATCATAATGTACAATCATTAGATTAAGTGCAGTAATAACATCCATGGGTCAATTTTACATTACATCATCAATTTACATCTCTTCCCACATTAGGATAACTACATCAGCCTGAGGTCTATTCATTTCATGTATGTAGTGCTTAGGTATATGGGATATTTGGGGTCAATTAAATGACCATAATTTATCAAAGTTATTTCATCCACATTTTATACCATCATTTAATCAAAGTGTTACTCATCTTTATCAATGTTTTAAACTATATATCTTGTAAAATTTTATCACGCATGGATAATCTATAAATTTTTGTTTTATGAATAATAACTTAACATAATTAGGATATACCATTATCACATATACTCCTATTAAACTTGATTCCTTTAAAACCATATAAGTATGCAGTCTATGAATGGGAAATATTAATTCTTAAAATCTATTCGCTATCATTTAATCACTTGGGTAAAATCAATTTACATGGACTCCCTACAATGTTGAGAGCATTTTTATTGAGAAATGTATCTCCATTATTGAAATTTATACATATAATCATCTCCCCTTCAAACATTTTTAGTATTCATCCATTTTAATACATGAAAAATTGAGGGGGAATCATCACATTAATTCACAATTATCTAGGGAAACTTTCTTCTCCACAATCATCAATACTCACTTTGTTTTCTATTGTTGCAAATGGAATTCTTAGGAAACACCATTTCAAAAAGGGGTAAATGTAGACACCTAAATTTCACCATTTAGTGTCAAAATTAACTTTTACACACTAACCATTCCATATACTCAAATATAATTAATATTAACATCATTTCCCTATAAATTTTTAATAAATGCATGCACACATTTTTACTCCAAAAATAATTAAATCCAAATTTTACACCTCATCTATACATCCTCCACATTTATCTCAACTAAATTTTGACTCTTTCAACCACCATCCAACTTCCTCAACCAAATTATGAGTCATCCCTTAAATTTACAACTATCTTAACCCATTCATGTTTATTCACTCAACTATCAACTAACTCTCCACTTATTCTAAACACATGGAAATTGGTCATCATCCATTAATAGAAGGAATCAAATTCAATTATTGATTATTTTAATAATTTGAAAACTTTAGATTATTATCAATCATTCATTTCACCACCTTCAAGCCTAGAAATTGACATGAAATCCTCCACTTAAAGGATGCACCTTCAAGCTATAGAAACTCTATTGAATTATCCTTGTGAATGCATTGAGATCAAATCCATTTTCAGCCACATGCTTCCTAATTCCCTTTGTTTAGAGAATATTTGAGCATCCACATAAAAAAATAAAGATAAAATATACCATTTATCATTAAAATTTATTAGGTGATGAACATACATTTCATACTTTATAAGTATTACATTAGTTATCTTTATTGTAGTGATGTTGCTCTATCAACAAGTTAAAGTAGTATAGGAAGAATTGCATTGTATTTTTTCTTCTTAGTTCACATTATAAATCTCACGCTATAAATTATTATCCATAGACACACTAAGTATAAGTGTAAATAAATATTAAACAAGGATACACATTCCTTAAATGGGTAATTATGCAAACTTTATCTTATAAATGAAAGAGATAGGTCAAAATATACTTATCTTAAAGAAGACCTATCGAGCCTTAATCTCCCTCTTGGCCAATGGTTATTTGAAAGAGATTGTTTTGTTTATGAATATATCAATGGATAAATTAATATATAGTCTAAAATGAATTCTCCTAATGAATATACAAGACTCCACAAGATAAGCTTTCCTTCAAGACAAGATCCTAAGAAGTAATTCCACCAAGTATAGATGAGGGCATAAATTTGAGCAATAGAAAATTAGAATGAATGTCTCTCTCTTAGAATGAAATGGTAATTTGTATTTATAGTGATAAATAGCCATAACCCATCCTAAAATTTAAACTAACACCAATGGCCTACCATGATGTAGTTAAAAATATGATTAATGACCTATAACTATGTCAGCTTGGCCAATATAGTTGTGAAGATTAGTCTAACATGTTTGGAACCACATTAATTAGGTTAATGTGGTAAGTAATGGAAAAGTGTAAAATAAGACTACATTAGACTAAAATGATGTAGTAATAAATTTAGGTATTGATATAGATATAGGATGTAATATGGAAGGATATGAGTATGGGATAAAGTTTTAATAAGATATAATGGATAGAATAATGATAGATAGATAGATAGATAGATAGATAAAAATATCTCCCATAAAGCACCAAAAACATGCCCACCCCTTTCTTGGTGCACCCTTTAAGTAATATAATTAAGGAGACTGAAGCTCAATATGTTTTTGTAATAGAAAGCATCAGTAAATGATAAAGTGAAAAATATTATGTATATAGAATAACTACATCGACCTGAGACCCTTTGGGCTATGTAGGCAACACTCAATCAATAAGGGGTTTTATAAGGATAGTTAGATGATTCCCAAATCAACCATTTTTCTCCAATTTTGAATTTGATATTATTTATGTGCTTATGTAAGACTAGGGTCTTGATTTTATAGGTATTTTTTGCATCAAATTAATGTCCACACATAAATAGATTGCATTCAGCCGCATGCAAATAAACTTGGATTTTTAGATCCAATGCATAATTTGATATGATAAAGTCACAGTAGAGGACAATTACAAATTTCAATTCTATTCTCCTCCTATGGACTTGTCTCAATAGATAAAAAATGTCTATTTTTTTATGCATATATGTTTTTAGGTTATAAAACATAATCATAACTTGCATAAAGATAACAAAGTCAAAAAAATAAGTTACAAGGATGATTTTCTAACCCTAGCCCTAGTTTATAATTTTAGAAATTTACAACTTCTATAAATTATGGAGAACTCTATATCTAATATATTTTGTCTTTTATATAATCCTATATCATATTTCAATAGTTTAAATTACTAATTGGATTTAATATTAGTTCATAATCAATTCTAGTCTAAACCACAAGAAAATGATAGTTTTGTTGATTTTTACATTTTTACCCCATTTTTAAAAATTTGAGATAAAATGTGTTTAGATCCATTAATTATTGAAATAAATCATAAAAATGGTATTGGGGGGAGGGGTAGGCTAGTATAGTGTTATTTTTTTATAAATTTAATTAATTTTTGGGCTTTTTTTAGGGAGGGGCAGGGGAGGATTATTGGGCCAGACATGGCTAGTAAATGAAACCACTAGGAGGGGATGAAATAACCAGTCTTCATAGACCAATTATTACATTTATGCCATTGTTATTACATAAAAACAACCTACATAAGATGATAGTTTCATCCTAGGGCTAAAAGGAAACAAAAATATTTGGGAATGGTTTTTTGAGATCTTTTTTTAGGGAAAATAGGTAAAGTGGAGTTAAGTAAGAGAAAAAGAGTGGTTTCCAAGGATTATAAGGTAGTTTATATTATATGATTTATCTTTCCTATATAAATAATAGATACTAAGGTTTGTTCATGCAGGTATTATCACCCCATTGACCAAGTTTTTATGGGATTTATTCACCTATTTTGATGTATATTAGAACATGTTCTAGTTTACACAAGATTTAGGAGAGTGCACTATCACTCTCTCTAATGTATATAGGATACTAGGCTTATTTGTGACAAGTTGAATTGTGACCTTGAGAGATGATTTAGATAGGGGGAGGCTGCCAACTCAGTACATTACTTTGGTAATAGTGATACACCTAATGTGGGTATGAATTATGGAGTGAGGATTACTAATGTAGAGGGATTAATGATCTCAAATTTTTTGAGGGCCATCATAGGGATCATTTATTTCTTATTAGTGTGGGACAAGGGTACATACAAATTATTTTATAGTTATGCACTAATATTGAGAAAGATTAAGGAGAGGGAATCATGATACTTAGGGGATCATGTGGTTTTCATGTGGACTTATAAGAACCTTTATAGGATTTATCAACTAAGAGTTATTTATATTAGATACCCTTCATTCTTCGTGAGTTGGGTGTATGAGAGGATGATCCCCTATCAGTGAGGGGGTATGTTTGGAGATAAAAGGGTCATTAGGGCCTCTAGATGGGTATGTATGGATCCTTTTAGAGACTTTATCTAAGAAGTGGGGAAATTGATAACAATAGACCGAATAACCATGCCCTATTAGGTCTTATTGGTTCATTGGGTAGATAATGGGTCTTACTTCACATTTGGTGTAGGAGAACATACATTTAGGGATAAATGCATATAAATATAGGTTTACACAATGGATATAGTACCTTAATAGTTTAGGCTACCATGTTTCCTAGCTATTAGTTCCTCTAATGGTATATATGGGAGTCTAAGAGACTATAGATGATAATTTAGGTAGGTTTTAGTGGCACCCCATCACATAAGGAGTTATTAATATGGGTGTTTCTAGGATAAGAGGAGAAAAGGATAGATAGTAGCCTACAACAAGAGGATGAGTACAAGCTAGAAAATATCCTACATGAGGAGTAGGAGTGTATGTTGGATAGTAGCTATAGGAATAGGGGAGATGGTATTATCATAACTATTCTATTTAAAGTCTATTATCATATACAACCACCACCACAAGACCCCTTATATCAATAATAGGTGTAGGAGATATAAGAGGTGATCAGATGGGAGGTAATGGGCCTAAGTTAAGGGAGAAGTATATCACCATGATCTTAGATTAGGAGTGGGATCTAGACTGACATGAGGTTGACCTAAGTAAAACAATTTTGTATTTGTTTTGGTTTTCTTTATTATCTTACTTTTATATCAACATAATTAGTTATTTATTTTATTGGTATGGTTAAAGATCTAGTGCTCATTTCTTTTATTAATATCTCTATTCTATGGTGGGATATGATTAGAGATACTATGGTTAATCTATTATAAGTAGGGACTGGTTTGAATTGATATCAACTTATGGTTAATGCATGACTACATGTTGGGATAGGTAGGCATGTAAATGTTTTACCCCAGATTATCATACATATATACATATGTGTGTTACTTTCCTACATAGTCATATATCTGGATTAGAATCTCAAGTGAAGACCCTATAGGAGGTGATTAAGATAAGAGGATTTTTGGATTCTTTAAGCTAACAGATAGGGAGATGGATAGCCTCCCAATCAAGAATGAATAATTGGCATTATAGGAGTATGACCTATAGACCACATCACTCTTCATCATTAAGTCCATTTCATTGGAGGAGGATCAAGATCCATAAACACATAAATTTTGGATTTGGATAGTAGTAGCCTCCATCAAGACTCTAGAGTTACTTATCATACATAGATAACTAGTTTTTTGGTTTCTTAAGATATTTAGACACATTTTTCCTCTATAGAGGTGATTGTATTGACACATTGATGTATAAAATCAAAATTTACTATATATATATATAATATTAGCTTATGTTGATGACTTATCATGGTGTACTATTTTTTTTTTTAAATTATATTTGTTTTTCAACATATGCACTTTATATGACTAGGAATGTGATGATGCACCATGTATCTCTTATTTCTATGAAGATAATGTTATAGACATGCTTATATTATTGAAATTTGGAAACATAATGTATGCATATGTAAATGAAATAAATATTTTACGAGTGCACTAATGGATATTTTTTAGAGGATGATAGAGCTATTTTTTTCAAATAATAAAATGACTTTCAACTTACTCAAAGGGATAAAAAGGAAAATAGGATATATGATGAGATGATGAAAATAAGAAAAACACACATCAAAATTTCACAAGAAATAATAAGTTGACCCAATCCTTATAAGTAAAGGGGAGTTTTACTTACTTTCAAACTTATAAAACACTAACTTTATTGGCTTCATCTATAGGTGGCTAGTTGTAATGAAATTGTTCAATGGGATAGAGTTCTCACTTTAGCATAGAAATCTAGATAAGTTTTTAGGATTTTTTTTTTTTTTTTTTACAATTTTTGATTTGAATAATGATTTTACTTTTATTTTTTTGACCTCCTTTACTTAGTCTCATGTGAATAAGAAGACACATGGGTTTAAAATCAAAGTCCATATGTAGGAAAGTAAGGGCATCAACCCATAATGTTAACCCCATATAAATAGTGAGATGGGAGGGCTCATCATCAAGGATTAGCAAAGGGTGAGAGATGTAAAATTGACTTGATTTTCATAATATTTTTAATTTTGAATTATTTTCTTTAAATGTGTGTGTGTATCTGTGTGTGTGTGTACACCCCAGAACACACATTGTAAGGTCCTTACACTACAATCTTGGCCCCATGAAACTATGAAGATGAAAGGAATCATCATCTAGGACAAATATAGGTAAGTAATGTTACCTATTTTATATCATTCTAGTGTTTTTAATTAGAGGGAACCATAAAAATAGATCATGCCATAGACAATATTCTAGACTAGGCTATAGGTCAAATGTTTCTAAGCTTGCAGATAAGTATATGAAAAATAAGGCATATTATGATTTTAATAAGTAAGAAAAGAACATGTTTTATGATTATTATAATAATTGTTTCTAAAATAAATAGGATGCTAAGGAAAATTATATATAATGGCATGTTGCATTATTTTAAAAAACCATGTGAACTCATAGCTAAACAACCACTAAAAAAACATCAGATATAAAAGAGAACACACAAATAATGAAAATTTAAGGAGCATAATATGAAATTCAATGACTATATGTAAAATAAATTGAAGTGTAAATAGTTCATACACTCACCAAACTCTTTACCCTCTAAAGTGCACAACTAATAAGCTCCATTTTTTTAGTCTCTAATTTCCATATATGGGACCAATTAAATGGGCCTAAATTTATGACTTTATCCCTTATTATTAAATATTATATTATCAAGTCTCAATTTTATGTCTATTACTTATATGGTTTATCATGAATATTCTTATTGAATTTTTAGGCCATATGGTCTATGTAGGCTACATGATTTTACATGATCACAAGTTAGTGTTCATATAAAGTCTCCAAATGCTCTAATCATGTGTTTCTATACTATTCATAATTTAGGAGACATTGAAGAGAGATGCATAAGATAGGGATTTATAACTTGTGGGGTATAAAAAATTCAACTCCAAAGATAAGAGAATACGGGGTTCTCCCGTGGGCATATGAATACTCATTCTATAGGACCAAATGTAATTTAGAGATGAAGGTGCCAATTTATTTTATTATCTTTGACTATTTTAACTAGGATTCAATTTAGATTTTTTTTTAAAGACTTATCTTGGTCATTATCCTTTAGATAATAAATATAATGTGTGATGAAAGATAGTAAATTTATTTCACAATTTACCATACCAACATTATTAAAATGAGACCCATTATCTGTCATAATGACATGTGAAATATTGAATATATAAATGATATAATTTAAGATAAAAATTGTTATTACAAATCCAATAATTTCCATAGAATGCATAGCCTCTACCAAATTATTGAAATATTTTATGGCTTTGATAATGAATTGATGGCCATTTGAATAATTAAGAAGGAGCTTGCCAAATAATTTTATCCCCAAAGTGGAGAAGGGCCATAGAGTAACGATGGGATAAAGTGGCTTGGAAGGAATGTGAATCTCATGGGATAAGTGTTTACAATTCTCACATTCCATTACATATTCAATGACATCGTGTTTGATAGTGGGCCAAAAGTATCCCATACTATGGATTTTATAGGTAGTTATGTGTCCATGAAAGTGTCCACCACAAATGTCATTATGATAGTCAAAAGAGGCCTTTTATGAATCCTCTTGATCAAGACATCTCAATAAAATGTCATTAAAATATTTATAATATAGAATTTCCTCAATAATAATATATTTAGATGTAATAGAGTGAAGGTGGTACCTTTTTTGTGAATTGAAACCCTTGCGATAAGTATGGTCAATTAAATAATATATAATATAATTATATCGAGGAGATGAGATGTACATAGGTTTATCTATATATCATATTAGTTCATTAAGAAAATTGGTATTAAAAATATGACCAAATTTTAAATGGAACATTCTAACCAATCAATAATAATGTGTCCCTTAATGTACTTTTAGTTGACATAGGTAATATTGAATTCACTCAAAATCACAATAAAACACATAACCTTCCACAAAATGGTTAGTTCAATTAGGAATGTTCATAAGGATTAGGACCTCAACATGACCCTTATTTATTGATTAATAATTTAATGTCACAACTAGTTAGTTGTGAAGATAATGTCCAAACACTCTTTTTTTATTACATATAGTGGGTCTCATAATCAAGGAGCTTGTTTCTAATAAACTATATGTATGATTATTTTCCATTGTCATCCTCTTGGACCAACATGTATGGAAAGGACACCCTAGTCTCTCTTATGTAAAGTATCAAGGGTTTATCAAGATTAGGTACCATGATTATTATAAGAGACATGATAAAACATTTTACCACTTTAAATGTGTCCTAGAATTCCTTCATCCAAATTAAACCACTCTCATTCTTTAGAAAGTTATTAATAAGATGAACTACAAAATAATATCAAACATAAATATACAAATCATCCCTATCTATCATTAGGGGTTACCGTGACTAATATTTCATGAATTTTAGTCAGATATATGAAAATTTTGTGTTGGGAGATAATGTAACTGAGGAGTTTTCCACTTATAACTCAAAATAGACACTTTTAGGGATTATGGGTGACTTCATACTCAATGATATGAATAAGAATGGTACATAATACCTACAAGTGATAAATTATTATTATTTAATTTCCCATAAGATCATTAGCATAAAAATTTATTAAATTATAGATAAGACCCTGGAAAATATGGATCATTACCCTATGATATGTTACCCCAACTTTTTTAAGTTTGAAGGTCATGACCATATACAAAAATCTTCCCCATAGTGTGGTAATGGAGGTTTTTCTTTGATATTATTCCAAAATTTGAATTTTATTGTATCTAGAGAATCCATCCATGAAGGATAACAACTCATAATCTATAGTAGCATCAAAATTAATGTCGATAAAAGGAAGAGGGAAATCATCCTTAGGACATGTTTTTTTATATCATAGAAGTTGAGATATATTATAATTATCTAATTATTTTTAAGAAAAAATATGATATTGGGCATCCATTTATAATAGTCCATGGGTTTTATGAACCTTAATTTTAATATATTAATGACCTCTTCTTTATCCATCAATGCAACTTTAGGTTTGAATAAGCTAAACTTTTTTTTATAGGTTTCACATTAAGTGTGGTGACCAAGTTGTGGATAACTACTTTAGGTTATATACC
Source organism: Torreya grandis (assembly GCA_037957365.1). Classification (NCBI taxonomy): domain Eukaryota; kingdom Viridiplantae; phylum Streptophyta; class Pinopsida; order Cupressales; family Taxaceae; genus Torreya; species Torreya grandis. The sequence goes on along the minus strand of JARHVA010001427.1, from coordinate 419,722 downwards.
TATCATATTTCCATAAGAAAAGTCAAAGGATTTGTAAATTTTAATAAAAAATTTATTATGGTCTCATACCTCTTAGGGTTAGAATGAATACCTTAGTTTGATAATATTATGGCTTTTCTTAGTCCTTATTTTAATTTTATGGTGTCCTCAATTAGGGAAGCATTACCTTGTTTAAATTCATTTGGATCAGGAGGAAGATGGGGCTCCTCATTTTTACTTTTAAAGACATCAAACTCTTCATCATAAGAGAGATAGCCTTTGATCTTATAATAAGAATCATAGTAAGATAATGAGTGAAATAAAAGCCATTTTTGTAGTAAGATGAGGGAATGTCATCATAGGCTCATAAAAATTATAAGATGGACTCATTTTTATATGAATCAAAGTAGTAGATGATCATTGTTTATTCTAATATATGCAAGGTATTGGTTATTTTATGCCTTTTGGATAATTAGTCTAGACCTGATAGAGACTATGAAATATAATTTTGGTATCATTGGATGAGGGATAAAATGAGAAGAATAAGCAGTCATAGATTCAAAAATTTAATTACTTTGTCTAGGAATGGCCTCGATGGAAACAAAATCAACATCTTTAGAAATATCACATGTATTCTTATAGAGAATAAGATTTTCAAATTTAGTCTAGCAGACTTCTAAAACTTAGTTAGTCACTAATTTTGAGTCACCTTTGGATCTTTATATTCTGAACACCTAATGTTTTTTCAATAAACATCCCTAAAAATATGTATTTTTATCCTAACCATTTATTTATTCCTTCAAATTATAGTTTGAAACAAAAAGGTGTGATCCTTCTTTAAGGGTTATTAGGATGACTCTTGCCCCTATATCGATACATCATTTCCCCCTATCATAGTGAAGGTTCCATTGATATTTAACAAAGTAAGAATCATGATCCTAATTTGGGGGTATTTATTATTCTCTCAAGATCTCAGCCATGCAAATTTCAAATATGGTATTTATCCCCTCTTTGACTTTGGGGTCTTGGGATTCTAAAAGATAATAGATTTCCATTCCATTAGGGTTAAAGGTAAGTATGAGGCATTGATCCTTATCTAGGATATTAATACTCTTATCTTTAGACTTGTTTGAGATGGTTTTCACTATGGCATGGGTTTTAGTATTCATATTTTTTTATTAATCCAACCCCTTTGTCTTTGGGCTTTTCACTTGATGAGAATTATGGGATTTTATCACCCCTCTATAAGACACTACCTTGGGTGTTGGGGAATATTTGACTTCAAATGAATAGGGGGGTTCACCACACCATTGGTAGGAAAGTAATAATCATTTTTCAAATTTGGTTGTTTGTGCACGTTTGTTTAAGGACATAAAAGGGCTTATGGTCCCCTTATGAAACAAATACTTTCTCTAGATGAAGGAACATAATTTTATAGAGCATGGTTGAATGGATTTACTTCATCCTCTAAATCTAAGGTCTACCAATATCAAGTTTTAGTTCATATATCTATCAATTACATAAATTTTTATCAACATGGTCTTGTGACCCAAAGTGACTAGAAGCACGATGATTCGTATTGAGGTAGACTTGAGTCTATAATAGCCTCACAAATTTTTCATACTAGTAAATAAATTAGTTTCTCCATAACTAAGTTTATATATAAATAAAAAAGGACTATGTTTAAATTCAATCCATCATACACCATCATTCTCTTTAAATAGTTTTTATACATCCATACTTCTAGATATAAAGCTAGATCTCCCCTTTTGGTTATTTTAGTGTCTAGGAGTAGGATCTGAAGGTCAAAAAATTAACTATCATATCTTGATTTTTTAAGGTTGGAACATTTATAAATCAATGTGATTAATCTTAGCATGGGGTATAAGTGTGGCATTTGCTAGGTGAGTCAATCCCAAGGTATCAAATAATGTCAAATTATGGGCTAGATATTTTTTGAGCAAGTTCAGGAAATAAATATGGGAAAATGTCTTTGTGAGGTAAGAAATTAAGTCATAATTTTCCATAGGCATGGGTTTGGTGTCAATATTCAAGACATTCATCATGTAGGGGTTTTTAGGTTGATATTATATAGTGGAAGTAATGATGTTTGAATATTTTTTAGTTTATACTTTCACAACTCATATCATGTAAGTTTTCCCATATGGTCTTAATTAGGGAGACACATTAGGGTTGAGTGTGTTAGAGTTAGATGACTTAACATCAAAAGTACAGTCATCATAGGTTGGTTGGTTTGGATACCCTATGGATAGGTTTGGATAATGTACCACTAATAGTCTAGAAAGGGATGTTGATGGATGTCAAAGTTTAATTTCTTGGTGCCATGAGACCAGTTGCAAGGGATTAAGGGTTTATGTTAGCATTCCCTAAGAACATGTCTAAAAATGTTTATTGTTGGTCCTTAGGGAATTTTTTAATGAACTTGTTATATTCCCTAAAGGCATGAATATTTTATCTAATGAGTATATGGAATAACTAGTAGACATTTTGATCATAATCCTTAGACCTCTAGTTTTGGTATTATTGGCCAAACCATTATGGGTTGTTTCCTTGATGAAATTGTTTATTTTAATATTGTGGATAATGCTCAAAATTTTGAAATTGGTTTCAAGGTAGATTTTGGAATTATGTTATGGGATGAAATATGGTTAAAATCAATTATATTCATTTTGGGTTGAGAATTATGGTTTCTCACACTTGCATTTTATTTTTGTTATTGTTATTGTTGTTGTTGGTCATGGGTTGATGAGGATTTGTTTTAATATCTTTTGGACTATTTTTGGGTTTGTTAATACATTTTTAATGGCATTTCAATTCCTTTTTATAACTTTAGGACCTTGGTTCTTGGGTTTATTTGGTTAAAAAAAATTTAACCCCCATTGTTCTAATTGTGATGACTATCTTCCCATTAGTCCCATAGGTCTTGTGACCATAATCAATGGCTACTTGGTCAATTATTAAATAAATTTAAAGTGATTATTTTTAATATCGATAATTAAAATTTGAGAATATCACTCATTTATTTATTAAGGGAATGTAATAATATATTTCATAGTTCTCTTTGGTCCATGTGTTGCATGCTAGAAAATGAGTATAAGAATTGACTCCATCCTATGATGAAGTGGGTAATGGATTCATTGTGTTCTTTCTTGATGTGTAATAAATTTCATATACTAATCTTAAAGAGCCTTTAATATCAAATGATTTGAAAAACTTGGCCATGAGTTGGTAAAATTAATGTATAGACCCCTTAGGGAGGTGATAATACCAATAAATGGAAATTCATTTAAGGGTTTTTTTTTTAAAAAATTATACAAGTAAACCATATTAAGGCAAGATATATTGAAAAATGGTAGCATGTGCCTTGACATGTACATTTTTATCTCTTTTTAATTTGAATTTATGGAGGTCATGTAGGGGAAGAGTTAAAATAACTCCTTTTATACTTTGATTAAGGGGATATTTTAGATACTCATCATATATTACCATAATATTGAAGTCTAACAAAGGAATGATGTAATGGAATTGAAGAGGTATATTTGGATAAAAATTGGGTGAGAAACTATTATAAGGAAAAGGATGTTGATAAGACATGGTGGATTAAGCTAGAAAATATTTTTCTGGATAGGTCAACATGAAATACATGTGATAGTAAGATGGTAGGGTATTATATGAATGAGTGGGATATGATTATTGAAAAGGAAGAGTGTATATAGGTTGAATATTGGTGGCCACATAAATCAGAGGGATGTAAGGTGGTGGCATATTAGTCAAAACATTGCTAGGATATGTGTAGGTATAGATACTTCAAATAGGGTTTTGAAGATGGGGTTGATATTTTGGGGTAATTTTTGAAGTTACCATATTTGGGACAACATAATTAAATATTTCCTTGAGATATTGGCTCAAGGCATGGTTGGAAAGAGGCATATTATATTGTGATAACAACAATTAGTAATTTATTTTTAGAATAAAAATAAGGGATGGATATCCTTGGTTATGAGGGTTAGTGGGCACCCATTGATTTAAATAGGATTTATTTCTATTTTAAAATTAAATGAAACCCATGAAATTTGAGATGAGTTCATTTTGGAAATAAATAGTGGTGGTTCTTATGATTAACTTAGTATGAGGTTCATGAGGTATGGTTTGATAACCACTAATGAAATGATTTGGGTTAGATATCTATGGAGAAGTTGTTAGATATTGTTTATGTGGGTTAAAAAACATTTTTTTGTTGGTGTGAGGATGCAAAGTCACCTTAAATCTACTTATTCCATATTCCAAATTATAAATTCTATCAATGTACTAATCATACCTATCTACACCTTTGGCATCTAGGATGTGTAGACTAATGGGTGGTCTTGTTGCAATGTGAATGTTGGTCCCATTTACACTAATTAATGGCATGTTATTGGAATGAAGGTTATTTATATTTATATAGATGGGTCCCACACTTGATGGAAAACTATCCATGCCCTACTCCATGATTTAAAGGGGAGGTTTTGATATTGTGTTTCTGCATTTTCTATAGAAGTGTTGTTATTCTAACTATAGATGGAGGTTTCACCAACAAGTTGAAGGCTCATTATATAGGTATGAAAGTGTATGGTTCTATAAAATATTTATTGAATAAAAATGTTTAGTGGTTTTTTAAATACCCATAGAATACTAGAGGTAAAAGTGGATAAAAGAGAGAAAAAGGGGAATTTTGAAAAAGGAAATGCCTTTCTCATGGGGTTCACCATATTTGTGCACATAGATAAAAACATGCCAACCTTATGCACCTAAATTCCTAAGGTCTAGATGAGATAGTTTATGAAGAGATGCTTGTAATAAATAGGTCTTGGGGTTATGTATATTAGACTAAGGTATTGTAAAATGGTTTTGGATGATAGGTAATAAATGGTGCTCATAATGATACTAAAAGAGTTTTGTAGCATCACACTCCTTGTTAAGGTCATAAACTAATGTGAATCGTAACTCCAGTGCCCTTTAGTTTTAGTAAGGATTATGTATATGAGTTATTATTTGATTTTAGGAGTGATAAAATGGGTATATCTAGGTTGGATGTGAATATAATGATCTAAGATTAACCTAAACCTTTTAATCTCTAAGAAATATAGAATTAGAGAAAGTAAATCAAATGGATCCCATGGATATTTAAATTATTAAGATATGACCAAATGGATATGCTAAACCTATTAAGAGGAATAATTTATCACACAACATCAAGATAATAGATATAGTGCAATAACCCTAACTATTTCTTCTAATATTAGAATTAATCTAATTTAGTATTGCCAAAGTAGTAACACAAAAAAGGGGAATGGTTGAAATTAAACTAAAAAGGGAAAGGAAAAACTATAGGAAAATGAGGGCCTATAGAAATGCCTTCCACCACTGAAGTATTCAATTACCTATTTATCAAAAAAGCTTCCAATCAACCTTCTTCCAATCAATCATACAACTAAACATCTTCTTCCAAGGCACCTTCATCCTCTTCATCCCATTTCAAAATCATTGAGAAAGGCATAAGTGAATACATAATGCAATATTTTAATTATACAAGCATAATTCATATAAATCTACATAATTATGGTAGGTAAAACCATCAAAAAGATACTCACATGGTTAAATTATTTGGTAAGACAAAATTTATAGCATGTATTTTAATTTATGATGAATACATCTAAGATTCAAATCCTTCCTAGATTTACTCCAATGAATTATCTACTTTCTTCATTAGTAATAAATATCCTATCTTAATATACATTGTGTGAAATATTATGAATTATAAAGGTAAATTCATTAGTATTCATTAACAAGGGTTAATTTAACCAATAAAATTAAAAATAAAATGAATCCACTCATGGAATAGGGTTTAATCCACTCAATGTGAATATCACACTTTTAAAAAGTGACACTTCTAGTGAGTCATAGGATGATTCTTTAGATAGTGAAATAGGTTCTATTATTAGATACTTAGAAGACCTAGACCTCACTAATATTTTACAAGAAAATACCATTTTAATGGTAGACCTCACATATCCATCCTTAACAAATGAGACCAACATGCAACACTTCTTCTTGATCTTTTCTTAAATGATGAGGTAATTTCATAATTCTTGAGAACATGAGATCACATTCTAGTAGGGGATAATAAGAATGGGTTTTATATTTAGTTAGATAATTTTTCATAATTTTGGGGGGGAAAATAATATAAAACACATAAATTTAACATAAAATTTAAATAAATAGGATCTAGAAGAGGAATTCAATCTTTTTCCACCATCCCAAAACCATAAGGAAGAGTCAACTCTCCTAGTTGAGGATATTATTCCTATAAACATTGTAATGAAATAAGATCTCAAAATAATCAACCTTGAAGTCTCACTTACTCAATAATAAATATAAATACTCACCTTTTTAGTTTGATAAAATTTTGATGTATTTGTATGGTCTTATGTGGATATTCCAAGACTTTATTCATCACTAGTATTGTATCATCTCATTGTACATCCAAATGCAAAACCCATCAGGAAAAATATTTGTAAGATGCATTGTAAGCTATCACTATTAGTGAAATAAGATTTGAATAAGAAACTAGAGTTTGGTTTTATACACCCTATAGACTATTTACCTTGGATATCTAATATAGTACTTGTGTCAAAAAAGTAGAAGGAATTAGATTCTATACAGATTTTTATGATATCAATAAAGCATGTCCAAAGGATGATTTCCCATTACCCAAAATAGATATGATCATGGATTCTAATATAGGTCACAAAATTATGTATTTAATGGATGTTTTTTAGGATAAAACCAAATCAAAATGGCTACTGAATATCAACATAAAATAACATTTACAAAACCATGGAGAACCTTGTTAAAAAGTTTAAAATGATAAGGGTTGACCCCGTTTGAATAGAAGTCAATTTTTTTCAATAGTCATGATGTTTGGAAATACATTTTGGATGGATATAATGCACCCATTATTCCCCCTATAGATTTAGTAGGTAGGAAGGCTAGTGACAATAAGTTAAAAGCAATTAATGATATTCTTTGTGGCCTATTACAAGTAGAGCTTGTGAAGATGATGCACTATGTGTATGCTTGATTAATGAGGGACAAGTTTAAGACTACCATGATGGATACTCCAAGGTCAATTTGGATAAATTTCAAACCCATAGAAAATAATTTTAAATCCTAAGGATGAAAGAAGATGAGACCATTTTAGCCTACTTATTAAGGGTTGATGATGTGGTCAACATCATAAGAGGCCTAGGTGAAGAATTGAAAGAGCCTACTATTGCTCAAAATGTATTGAGATCTCTAACTCCTAACTTTGATTCTAAAGTGTTTGTTATTAAAGAGATGCAATATATAGATAAGTTATATATTTATGGAGTTCATGGCACCCTAACAACCTATGACATGAGGAAAAGTGAAGGAAAACCTACAAAGAAGGAAATTACATTCAAGACATAAAATAATTCAAAGGAGAATAATATATTTTCATTTGTAAGTTCAAATTCTCTAGCTAGGTGAGATTTAAAGTCAAATCTCATCTGATCAAAGTTATCTTTAGGATGATTAGGAAGGGAATGGACCTATAAAGTCTGATTTGAGTCATTTTATTTATTACTCTCAAAAATAACTTCTTCACCTCTTTTCATACTCTCTTGAACATACTTTCAAGTAGGAAAGGCTTGAGGAACTTATGAGGGAATTGAGAAGTTTTGGAACTCATTTGCTTGGGTCCTTTAAGGAACGATGGATTTCTCAACAAAGGACTGATATAGAGTATGAGGTTGGTAATATTGGACTTGTTTCCCTTCATGGACTAATATCTTCTTTTTCATAGTTAAAATTATACCATCTACATCTAACATATCACTAGTTGGACTTGACTGATTCACCCTCATAATAGATGCCCATTCTCTCTTGATTTGATCCAATGAGTTCTTCACATTAATAATGATATGATTAGGAACTTCTTGACCATACCCCCTTTGTGTATCAATACCAACCATGTAATTCTTATAACTCCAAAGAGTTTTATTAAGGCTTGATATGGACTTGTTTGAAACATGGCTATATAGACTAGGAACATGATAACCTTGCCAAGACTAATTAGGAGGATAGGTGGGTTACCAAGGAGGTAGATTCAGGGTGGGGAGTGGCATATATAATTGATAATTAGGTTGAATAGGTTCAACATATGACTGATAGGGGTTAACATATTATTGGTGATAATGAACATAAGGTTGGTATGGGTTATGATGTGATTGATAGGGCTCATTGTAGATCTAATAAGGAAATATAACATAGTATCCATATTCATATCCAACCATCAAAAATTATGAAACAATTGAAGATCAAAGTGAATAATCAATAATATTTATTCTTACCCCTGAGCGAAGACCCTCTAATTACTCTAGAAATGAGATTATGACTACAAATATGCCACTACATTGCTTGGAGATTCTTGAGATTGCTAAAATGTTTTAACTGATCTCCAATTTCTTGAATCTTCATCCCACCAGGCATGCCAAAATTGTTAACTCACCAAACTACACTCTTAGGACAGGATTGTTCATACCTTCCCAAGTTTTTTGGTAACATGGGATTACCCCAAGGAAATGAGTGACCTATAGATGGGATAAACCTCTAATTTATGAGGATAGCTCCCTTGTTACGTCAATTATGGATAAAACCCTAAAACTATTAAATTTTTTATGAAAAGTAATAGAAGGTGATGCATAAAATGAAACCTATGCTACTGGAGGTGATGCATAAATATAATGTCTCCACTCTATTTGACCTTTTAGTTAACATTAATGAATAATACAAGTGACTAAACTACTCTCTCCAAAGGCTTTTAAGATATAGTGTTTCACATAGAGGCTATATTTGATGATCAAAACATGAGGGTCATGAAAATAAGGTCTGATTTAAGACACTTACCAATCAAACTCCACTCCAATCTCAACCACTAACACTTTCACATATTATGTGACTTGCATAGAATAACCTACTAGCATCTAGGTGAGTTAAGGACCTACAAAGGGAGAAAAACATACCACATATGAAAATAAAATAAGAATAAACACACTAAACCATTACTAGAGAAGATGAAATAGTCCATTTAGTTTAAGAGGTTACAAAGTACAAATTTGGGTAGAATATATTCATACCCAGTAGAGGGATCCATACAATGGCTTTCAAGCCTCAATTTATTGAGCATGAACAAGGTGATAGATGATAAATCACCATGTAAGTGTGGATAATGGGTCATTAATTACCACCATTACTTTTATACATTAGTTACAAGTATCCCTCCATTCGCTCTCCATGCATTACCTTTGTGATGAATGATTTTCAATGAAGAGTGTGGCATAGGGATGTAGTGGTAGAGGCTAATTCAGCATTATTTTACCCTATTAAAATCATGGACACACTATTATTTCTAATTACCTCTCCTCATGGTATATATAAAAGTGTCATCATGGTCTAATTGGCCTTCATAGGTCATTAAGTAGCCTACCTCCCTTTGTGAATGTTGACTAGGAATGGAAAACTATCCTATCCTCTATTATGGGGAAAATAATTGTGACTAATCACCTTCTTGAGGTATTTAAATTATTTTTTATGATCATAATTCACCCAATTAGTATCCTCTTATGTCAACAAACATATTTTCTTATTGTTAAAATAGGCTTACCAGGCAACTAGGCCTATTAACTTGGTGTTTATTGCTTAGATGATCATAATACCTTAATATAACCTTTATAATAGGTGAATAAGTATTTTTTAATTCTATGACATCATATTACATCATTATATGTTCCATCAAAACAATATACACCATGAAACTTTGCCCATCTAAGTGACTAGGCCACCTCCCACTAACACATATAGACTACATGTTTGGTGCAGACCTATAGGAGCATTGATAGGATAATTGTGATTATTTTTTGGATTAATAATTGGCAAGACACATCATACTATCCCCTTAAATTATTTTAAAATATTCACCAAGTTTTATACCTTGAATTCATCCTTAAACCTTGTAAAATTAATGTTTCTAATGGGTTTGTACATCTATTTGTATAGAAAAATACCATGAATAGGACCCTTTTTGAGTGTAAAATGATTTTTAGGTGTTTAAAAAACCAATTTAGGTCATTTGAGATCAATTTTTTAAGTTTTTTTTTCCATCAAGTCCCTATTAGGGTTTATGCAAGGTTTTAGTGGCTTACCATCTTAACGATGGTTCATAGAGTACAGTCCTAAAACACAAAACATTTTTCCTTGGATTTTTATCCCATAAAACAATTAAAAAATCTTGAATAAATCTTAGTCTCATGCACTTTGTATGTTGAATACTAATTAAAATTTGGTAGACCTCGATTCCTTACTAAGAATTCTATGTAATTTGATAGTCTTAGGGATTGTTCATAGAGTTTGGATCCTACATCCCACTCTTTCCTCCATTTATAATGAGTTCATAGGGGTAAAAAAAAATCCCCATAATATCATTAGGAATGAGTCATATTTCTTGGTGAGATATGAGCATTAGATCTGGGAATTAAAGATGGAATATTAGGGGTAGTGAAACTCAAAATAGGTAATGAGACTAAGTTTGAAACTTTATTTCCTTCATCCATCCAATTTTTTTCCTAAAGTATTGTAACATACTCATATTTATTCTCATTACTATATATATACTTTTGGGTTTTGATACTATCACCAAGATGGAGTTGGGGCCTTAAGGATTCAAAGAGGCCTTTCGGCCTTACAATCTTAAACTAAGTTTAAGAACCTCAAGTTACCTATAGGTAAATTGTTGAATCCAATGTAAAAATAAAAACCTTTACCATAAATTATCACCTTTTGAACTTTTCCATAGATTCTTTGACCACCATCTCAGTCCATCTCCCTCTTAGGCCTACCCTAGTGTCATTAACTAGCCTAAGTACTTGAATCAGTTAGTGGTAGAGACTTGAGTAGTATATTATATATCTATAAAATTTAGAATTAATTGGAATAATTATGTAAAATTCCCTCAATATTTTACAATACCCTTTCAACTAGGGCCCCATTCAATTTTTCCCTTTGCATACCTATCATATCCTCCTTAGGGTTTATGATTAATTAGGCCTATGTAACCTTAATGGCTTAGTTTAGTACCTTATTTATTCATATTTACATTATTATAATCTTTGGAACCATTTTAATTTATTATCACTTCTTTCTCTAATGATTTAAAACCTATAACACTCTTTAATATGCAATTTATCCCCAATTTTTAGTCTAGCCATGTTTAGGCCTAATATGCCTATTTAGGCCATTAGGCTCTTTTTTCCTCCAAAGACTCAAAAATTTTAGTGTAAAACACTATTAATCATAAAAAATAAAGTTAATAAACTTCATTTCATTAATCCACCTCACATTCATGTATAATTTTTCAATTTTCATGTACATGCCTGTATATGCCAATTTAGTCCTACTCGGCCTGATAGACTGTAAAGTTTATCCTTTGAATTCAAAAAACCCAAAAAATCTATAGATATTTATAAAATTTAAATAAAATTTAATATTATTTATTATCTCTCTTTCAATCCTCTTCATCAATCATGTCTCCTTTTCACTTTCACTTTCTTACTCATGACCCTACCTATAGGTACTTAAATGAGGGATGCCTATACTATGAGTATGAGTTTATTATTAATTATAACCTTGATATTATTGTGAATAGTATATAATGATTCATATTACCTCATTATTTATTCAAAAACTATCTCAATATCCTCTCAAGGGAACCTTTAATTTAATTACCTTGCTTCCTTATGACTAGGTTATGACTGCTTACCTAGGACTGCCAGACCTAACAACTTGTCAAAGTTATTTATTTGTTTGAAGAGGGTTATAATATATAATTAATATTTAGGAGTAGTATAAAAAAATTTATAATAATTCCTTTCCTTCTAATTACTTTACCATTATCTATGGTTTTTGACATTTCACCTTCTTACCTAAAGATCCTACCTGTAGGTGACAGTCCTACATTATAACTATGTGAGAGAGTGGAATTTTATCTTCATTAAAGTTTCATATAAATTTATAAACATATATAATATATTATATGTATTTTTAACCCCATTTTATTTCTTATATCTTCAATTCTCCTTAAGATGGTATTCTATGCTCAACTTGCCCTATATCTATAGTCAGGCTTGTAGATGGTAGTTATAGGCTTCTATGACTGTGTGTGAGATGAAAGTTGAGGTTTATCATATTTATGGAACTTGGAGTTTATTTATTATATTTTTAAATTTGTATTACCATAATTTATCCCCTTAACTCATCACTCCATTTAAGTTTCTTTAGCTTGTCAACATAACATTGTTTACATTGAAGCCTTGACTGAGTTTGTCTTATTGGGAAGAGTTGATGTGTTGATATTTGTTAGACCATAATTTATCCATATATAATTATTATCCATAGGTAATTATTAATCCATTAGTGTTATTAAATTAATTATATATCCCATCCTAATAGTCAACATTATATTAGTTCTATTTACATACTAGGTCTGTAGTTACTCAAAAGGGAGCAAATCTCTCTCTAGGGTTGAGTTTGGGAATGGGTTATATGGGTAAGAGTAAATGAGGGTTATTATGGAATTATTACACATAATTAATAAAATATGCATCTCATGTGTGTATTTTAAATAAACTAATGACTCTCTATAACTACCCTTCTCTCACTTATAAAGGAGGTTGCACAATATGCATGGTAGTTAACTTGGAACATGATTTTGAAGGGGTTATTTGGTTTGATGACTCATATTAGTGATTAAGGTATAAAATAAATAATTTAATGGCTCAAATAACCCATATTTTAACATAAAACCATCATTCACTTCTATTTTTATGCATGATAGGATTTACAACATGAAGAAACTCTGCCTGCAACCTACACATGTGACATCATGAAGGTTTTATTATTATCTAGGGATAACACATGTGAAGTGATTCTTGAGGATGGTGTATAAGGGTTTTAAAAATCCATAATAATCCACCCAAATTTCCATTCCTCTATCTTCATGCTTAGAAATGGATAAGATGGAGAAAATTAGAACCCTACCTAAATGGAGAAAACCCAGTGAGTCCACCTTATTTATTATTATTCATAAAGGTGGGAGGGATAATATAGGAAAAAATTCCATGATATGGAAGAAAAATAAGGTCCCATCCTCTACCCAAAATCTTATACACTCATATTCTCCCTTATGTTTACACCATTCACAAACCCTATTGTCTTTTCAAGGCTAAAAAAAAGCTCAATAGAGAAAGGGAAATAACTTTTTACTTATTTGAATTGATAGATTATGGATTCCTACATATGATGTCTGAAATAAGTATCCTCTATATATTTATAACTTCTTCTAACCCTAACATGTATATATAGGTTTGCACAATCACAAAAAACCTACAAGACCCCTTTTTTTAATTTTTTTTCATAATTTAGTTTTTTAAAAGGCCAATTGAGGATGAGAGCAGGTAAAACATATGTCAAACATGCTTTCAAATCAGATATTATGGGTGGGGAATATGAAATGTCACATTTCCAAGTGTGTGGGGCCTATTTGGTTAATGGAAAATGTGTTTGAATTCAAAAATGACCTATTTATACATATAAACCATCATAAAATCACATTATCATTATTATAGAGACATTTAAGACCTTACTAATAAAATTTAACATGTAAACACCACTTTTCCAAAGTTTTAAAATGTAGAGCCAAGGTAAATTTTAAGATCCCATATTTGAAACCCACTTAGATTTATTTAGGTGAATCTGATTTACAACCTTAGTGAATCGATAGATCCATTTTTTTTTTCATTTTCTATGTTTTCCACCCAGCCATCAAGTTACAACAAAGTCATCCACTAGAAGGCTCTACCGAATGGTACTAATGAATGACCTAGCTGAAAGGCTATGCTGAATGGCTATACTGATGGTTGTGTCAAATGACTCTATCTATGGCTCTATATAATGGCTCTATCAAATATTTGTGTTAAATTCTTGAGCCAAATGGTTGTGTCATCAATTGTGCCATTAACTATGTTGTTAGTTGTTCCAAAGGGATCTATCAAGTGGTTGTGCTAATGGTTGTGCTAAAGGGCTCTATTGAATGATTATAGTGTTTGTATGTGTTAAATGGTATACTTATGGCCATGTTGAATGACTCTACCAAATGAGTTGGATAAATGGCTAGGATGGATGGTGTTATAGGTACAATCACTAAGATGGGGGTGAATTAGTGAGCATAGATATTTTTATTCTTTCAAACTATTAAATAATCATCAAATATCAACTTGATTAAGAAATACTAATATGAGAGCTCATTCATTAAATACATACATAAGATTAAACACATAACACATAATTACTATGGGAAACCCTTGTGGCGAATAAAACCCACTCTCAAGCTTGAAACACATGGACTACTTATCGTATAATAAATTACAAACAAGAGACTAGTTAACTCTTTTAGACTAGAAAACCTTGATCACATCCCACTGACTAAAGGTATTTAATGAAACACTTGTTTCAAAAGGAGAAACTACCCATAAGGAAGATAAAATCCTTTAGACCCTCCTTGAGGTGAACACCTGCACCTTAGAACTAATGTCTTCAACACTTGATGATGGATATCTATTTATCTAACCCCTAAAAAACCCCTTTCTATATCATAAAAGCCTCTAACATAGGCATGCCACAATATCTCTCCTTATTCACTCAAATTTTACTCATATACACACTCAAATGTCTTCACATATATTTAAACTACAATATCACTTTTATAACTTCATAAATATGACCTATAGATCATACAGACAGTCATCAATCTGTTATGCTTGTTAATTCATCAACTAGGCACTCTACCTCTCCTCATACATAATTAAACCTACAAGATCACTATTATGACATCAAAAATATGAATTATATTTCATACACACCATCATCAACCTACTATTCCCTTCAACCCATTCACTGAGCACACACAACCTTCACCTTTCCTTCTCTCATAATACACACTCTCTTAAAATAGCTTTTTGAGCATACTCACTCATTTTACCTCTTTTAGGTTTATTAGGTCCAATAACCTATATGATAACCTTCATCACCTTTCTCAAATAATCATGTATGATCCACTTTTTTTTTTGTTATTCATTAACATGTACCTTATCTTTCAAAGGCTCTTACTTTTTATTGGCTCCACATTCACAAAAGCCTTCACTTTGAGCACCTACTCACAAGTATTCTCTAATGTCTTCTCTAATGTTTATAAATCAATGTGATTAATATTAGCATTGGGTATAAGTGTGGCATTTTCTAGGTGAGTCAATCCCAAGGTATCAAGTAATGTCAAATTATGGGCTAGATATTTTTTGAGCAAGTTCAGGAAATAAATATGGGAAAATGTCTTTGTGAGGTAAGAAATTAAGTCATAATTTTCCATAGGCATGGGTTTGGTGTCAATATTCAAGACATTCATCATGTATGGGTTTTTAGGTTGATATTATATAGTGGAAGTAATGATGTTTGAATATTTTTTAGTTTATACTTTCACAACTCATATCATGTAAGTTTTCCCCTATGGTTTTAATTAGGGAGACACATTAGGGTTGAGTGTGCTAGAGTTAGATGACTTAACATCAAAAGTACAGTCATCATAGGTTGGTTGGTTTGGATACCCTATGGATAGTTTTGGATAATGTACCACTAATAGTCTAGAAAGGGATTTTGATGGATGTCAAAGTTTAATTTCTTGGTGCCATGAGACCAGTTGCAAGGGATTAAGGGTTTATGTTAGCATTCCCTAAGAACATGTCTAAAAATGTTTATTGTTGGTCCTTAGGGAATTTTTTAATGAACTTGTTATATTCCCTAAAGGCATGAATATTTTATCTAATGATTATATGGAATAACTAGTAGACATTTTGATCATAATCCTTAGACCTCTAGTTTTGGTATTATTGGCCAAACCATTATGGGTTGTTTCCTTGATGAAATTGTTTATTTTAATATTGTGGATAATGCTCAAAATTTTGAAATTGGTTTCAAGATAGATTTTGGAATTATTTTATGCCATGAAATATGGTTAAAATCAATTATATTCATTTTGGGTTGAGAATTATGGTTTCTCACACTTGCATTTTATTTTTGTTATTGTTATTGTTGTAGTTGGTCATGGGTTGATGAGGATTTGTTTTAATATCTTTTGGAATATTTTTGGGTTTGTTAATACATTTATAATGGCATTTAAATTCATTTTTATAGCTTTAGGACCTTGGTTCTTGGGTTTATTTGGTTAAATTTTTATTAACCCCCATTGTTCTAATTGTGATGACTATCTTCCCATTAGTCCCATAGGTTTTGTGACCAGAATCAATGGCTACTTGGTCAATTATTAAATAAATTTAAAGTGATTATTTGTAATATTGATAATTAAAATTTGAGAATATCACTCATTTATTTATTAAGGGAATGTAATAATATGTTTCATAGTTCTCTTTGGTCCATGTGTTGCATGCTAGCAAATGAGTATAAGAATTGACTCCATCCTATGATGAAGTGGGTAATGGATTCATTGTGTTCTTTCTTGATGTGTAATAAATTTCATATAATAATCTTAAAGAGCCTTTAATATCAAATGATTTGACAAACTTGGCCATGAGTTGGTAAAATTAATGTATAGACCCCTTAGGGAGGTGATAATACCAATAAATGGAAATTCATTTAAGGGTTTTTTTTTAAAAAAATTATACAAGTAAACCTTATTAAGGCAAGATATATTGAAAAATAGTAGCATGTGCCTTGACATGTACATTTTTATCTCTTTTTAATTTGAATTTATGGAGGTCAGGTATGGGAAGAGTTAAAATAACTCCTTTTATACTTTGATTAAGGGGATATTTCAGATACTCATCATATATTACCATAATATTGAAGTCTAAAAAAGGAATGATGTAATGGAATTGAAGAGGTATATTTGGATAAAAATTGGGTGAGAAACTATTATAAGGAAAAGGATGTTGATAAGACATGGTGGATTAAGCTAGAAAATATTTTTCTGGTTAGGTCAACATGAAATACATGTGATAGTAAGATGGTAGGGTATTATATGAATGAGTGGGATATGATGATTGAAAAGGAAGAGTGTATATAGGTTGAATATTGGTGGCCACATAAATCAGAGGGATGTAAGGTGGTGGCATATTAGTCAAAACATTGCTAGGATATGTGTAGGTATAGATACTTCAAATAGGGTTTTGAAGATGGGGTTGATATTATGGGGTAATTTTTGAAGTTACCATATTTGGGACAACATGATTAAATATTTCCTTGAGATATTGGCTCAAGGCATGGTTGGAAAGAGGCATATTATATTGTGATAACAACAATTAGTAATTTATTTTTAGAATAAAAATAAGGGATGGATAGCCTTGGTTATGAGGGTTAGTGGGCACCCATTGATTTAAATAGGATTTATTTCTATTTTAAAATTAAATGAAACCCATGAAATTTGAGATGAGTTCATTTTGGAAATAAATAGTGGTGGTTCTGATGATTAACT
This sequence comes from Torreya grandis, assembly GCA_037957365.1. Lineage (NCBI taxonomy): Eukaryota > Viridiplantae > Streptophyta > Pinopsida > Cupressales > Taxaceae > Torreya > Torreya grandis. The sequence continues at coordinate 402,066 of JARHVA010001427.1, read as the reverse complement.
TAGTATGAGGTTCATGAGGTATGGTTTGATAACCACTAATGAAATGATTTGGGTTAGATATCTATGGAGAAGTTGTTAGATATTGTTTATGTGGGTTAAAAAAATTTGTTTGTTGGTGTGAGGATGCAAAGTCACCTTAAATATACTTATTCCATATTCCAAATTATAAATTCTATCAATGTACTAATCATACCTATCTACACCTTTGGCATCTAGGATGTGTAGACTAATGGGTGGTCTTGTTGCAATGTGAATGTTGGTCCCATTTACACTAATTAATGGCATGTTATTGGAATCAAGGTGATTTATATTTATATAGATGCGTCCCACACTTGATGGAAAACTATCCATGCCCTACTCCATGATTTAAAGGGGAGGTTTTGATATTGTGTTTATGCATTTTCTATAGAAGTGTTGTTATTCCAACTATAGATGGAGGTTTCACCAACAAGTTGAAGGCTCATTATATAGGTATGAAAGTGTATGGTTCTATAAATTATTTATTGAATAAACATGTTTAGTGGTTTTTTTAATACCCATAGAATACTGGAGGTAAAAGTGGATAAAAGAGAGAAAAAGGGGAATTATGAAAAAGGATATGCCTTTCTCATGGGGTTCACCATATTTGTGCACATAGATAAAAACATGCCAACCTTATGCACCTAAATTCCTAAGGTCTAGATGAGATAGTTTATGAAGAGATGCTTGTAATAAATAGGTCTTGGGGTTATGTATATTAGACTAAGGTATTGTAAAATGGTTTTGGATGATATGTAATAAATGGTGCTCATAATGATACTAAAAGAGTTTTGTAGCATCACACTCCTTGTTAAGGTCATAATCTAATGTGAATCATAACTCCAGTGCCCTTTAGTTTTAGTAAGGATTATGTATATGAGTTATTATTTGATTTTAGGAGTGATAAAATGGGTATATCTAGGTTAGATGTGAATATAATGATCTAAGATTAACCTAAACCTTTTAATCTCTAAGAAATCCAAAATTAGAGAAAGTAAATCAAATGGATACCATTGATATTTAAAGTATTAAGATATGACCAAATGGATATGCTAAACCTATTAATAGGAATAATTTATCACACAACATCAAGATAATAGATATAGTGCAATAACCCTAACTATTTATTCTAATATTAGAATTAATCTAATTTAGTATTGCAAAAGTAGTAACACAAAAAAGGGGAATGGTTAAAATTAAACTAAAAAGGGAGAGGAAAAACTATAGGAAAATGAGGGCCTATAGAAATGCCTTCCACCACTAAAGTATTCAATTACCTATCTATCAAAAAAGCTTCCAATCAACCTTCTTCCAATCAATCATACAACTAACCATCTTCTTCCAAGGCACCTTCATCCTCTTCATCCCATTTCAAAATCATTGAGAAAGGCATAAGTGAATACATAATCCAATATTTTAATTATACAAGCATAATTCATATAAATCTACATAATTATGGTAGGTAAAACCATCAAAAAGATACTCACATGGTTAAAATATTTGGTAAGACAAAATCTATAGCATGTATTTTAATTTATGATGAATATATCTAAGATTCAAATCCTTCCTAGATTTACTCCAATGAATTATCTACTTTCTTCATTAATAATAAATATCCTATCTTAATATACATTGTGTGAAATATTATGAATTATAAAGGTAAATTCATTAGTATTCATTAACAAGGGTTAATTTAACCAATAAAATTAAAAATAAAATGAATCCACTCATGGAATAGGGTTTAATCCACTCAATGTGAATATCACACTTTTAAAAAGTGACACTTCTAGTGAGTCATAGGATGATTCTTTAGATAGAGAAATAGGTTCTATTATTAGATACTTAGAAGACCTAGACCTAACTAATATTTTACATGAAAATACCATTTTGATGGTAGACCTCACATATCCATCCTTAAAAAATGAGACCAACATGCAACACTTCTACTTGACCTTTTCTTAAATGATGAGTTAATTTTAGAATTCTTGAGAACATGAGATCACATTCTAGTAGGGGACCATAAGAATGGGTTTTATATTTAGTTAGATAATTTTTCATAATTTTGGGGGGAAAAATAATATAAAACACATAAATTTAACATAAAATTTAAATAAATAGGATCTAGAAGAGGAATTCAATCTTTTTCCACCATCCCAAAACCATAAAGAAGAGTCAACTCTCCTAGTTGAGGATATTATTCCTATAAACATTGTAATGAAATAAGATCCCAAAATAATCAACCTTGAAGTCTCACTTACTCAATAATAAATACAAATACTCACCCTTTTAGTTTGATAAAATTTTGATGTATTTGTATGGTCTTATGTGGATATTCCAAGACTTTATTCATCACTAGTATTGTATCATCTCATTGTACATCCAAATGCAAAACCCATCAGGAAAAATATTTGTAAGATGCATTGTAAGATATCACTATTAGTGAAATAAGATTTGAATAAGAAACTAGAGTTTGGTTTTATACACCCTATAGACTATTTACATTGGATATCCAATATATTACTTGTGTCAAAAAAGTAGAAGGAATTAGATTCTATACAAATTTTTATGATATCAATAAAACATGTCCAAAGGATGATTTCCCATTACCCAAAATTTATATGATCATGGATTCTAATATAGGTCACAAAATTATGTATTTAATGGATGGTTTTTAGGATAAAATCAAATCAAAATGGCTACTGAATATCAACATAAAATAACATTTACAAAACCATGGAGAACCTTGTTAAAAAGTTTAAAATGATAAGGGTTGACCCCATTTGAATAGAAGTCAAATTTTTTCAATAGTCATGATGTTTGGAAATACATTTTGGATGGATATAATGCACCCATTATTCCCCCTATAGATTTAGTAGGTAGGAAGGCTAGTGACAATAAGTTAAAAGCAATTAATGATATTCTTTGTGGCCTATTACAGGTAGAGCTTGTGAAGATGATGCACTATGTGTATGCTTAATTAATGAGGGACAAGTTTAAGACTACCATGATGGATACTCCAAGGTCAATTTGGATAAATTTCAAACCCATAGAAAATAATTTTAAATCCTAAGGATGAATGAAGCTAAGACCATTTCAGCCTACTTACTAAGGGTTGATGATGTGGTCAACATCATAAGAGGCCTAGGTGAAGAATTGAAAGAGCCTACTATTGCTCAAAATGTATTGAGATCTCTAACTCCTAATTTTGATTCTAAAGTGTTTTTTATTAAAGAGATAAAATATATAGATAAGTTATATATCTATGGAGTTCATGGCACCCTAACAACCTATGACATGAGGAAAAGTGAAGGAAAACCTACAAAGAAGGAAATTACATTCAAGACATAAAATAATTCAAAGGAGAATAATATATTTTCATTTGTAAGTTCAAATTCTCTAGCTAGGTGAGATTTAAAGTCAAATCTCATCTGATCAAAGTTATCTTTAGGATGATTAGGAAGGGAATGGACCTATAAAGTCTGATTTGAGTCATTGTATTTATTACTCTCAAAAATAACTTCTTCAGCTCTTTGCATACTCTCTTGAACATACTTTTAAGTAGGAAAGGCTTGAGGAACTTATGAGAGAATTGAGAAGTTTTGGAACTCATTTGCTTGGGTCCTTTAAGGAAGGATGGATTGCTCAACAAAGGACTGATATAGAGTATGAGGTTGGTAATATTGGACTTGTTTCCCTTCATGGACTAATATCTTCTTTTTCATAGTTAAAATTATACCACCTACATCTAACATATCACTAGTTGGACTTGACTGATTTTCCCTCATAATAGATGCCCATTCTCTCTTGATTTGATCCAATGAGTTCTTCACATTCCTAATGATATGATTAGGAACTTCTTGACCATACCCCCTTTGTGTATCAATACCAACCATGTAATTCTTATAACTCCAAAGAGTTTTATTAAGGCTTGATATGGACTTGTTTGAAACATGGCTATATAGACTAGGAACATGATGACCTTGCCAAGACTAATTAGGAGGATAGGTGGGTTACCAAGGAGGTAGATTCAGGGTGGGGAGTGGCATATATAATTGATAATTAGGTTGAATAGGTTCAACATAGGACTGGTAAGGGTTAACATATTATTGGTGATAATGAACATAAGGTTGGTATGGGTTATCATGTGATTGATAGGGCTCATTGTAGATCTAATAAAGAAATATAACATAGTATCCATATTCATATCCAACCATCAAAAATTATGAAACAATTGAAGATCAAAGTCAATAATCAATAATAGTTATTCTTAACCCTGAGTGAAGACCCTCTAATGACTCTAGAAATGAGATTCTGACTACAAATATGCCACTACATTGCTTGGAGATTCTTGAGATTGCTAAAATGTTGTAAGTGATCTCCAATTTCTTGAATCTTCATCCCACCAGGCATGCCAAAATTTTTAACTCACCAAACTACACTCTTAGGAGAGGATTGTTCATACCTTCCCAAGTTTGTGGTAACATGGGATTACCCTGAGAAAATGAGTGACCTATAGATGGGATAAACCTCTAATTTATGAGGATATCTCCCTTGGTACATCAATTATGGATAAAACCCTAAAACTATTAATTTTTTTATGAAAAGTAATAGAAGGTGATGCATAAAATGAAACCTATGCTACTGGAGGTGATGCATAAATATAATGTCTCCACTCTATTTGACCTTTTAGTTAACATTAATTAATAATACAAGTGACTAAACTACTCTCTCCTAAGGATTCTAAGAAATAGTGTTTCACATAGAGGCTATATTTGATGATCAAAACATGAGGGTCATGAAAATAAGGTTTGATTTAAGACACTTACCAATCAAACTCCACTCCAATCTCAACCACTAACACTTTCACAAATTATGTGACTTGCATAGAATAACCTACTAGCATCTAGGTGAGTTAAGGACCTACAAAGGGAGAAAAACATACCACATATGAAAATAAAATAAGAATAAACACACTAAACCATTACTAGAGAATATGAAATAGTCCATTTAGTTTAAGAGGTTACAAAGTACAAATTTGGGTAGAATATATTCATACCCATTAGAGGGATCCATACAATGGCTTTCAAGCCTCAATTTATTGAGCATGAACAAGGTGATAGATGATAAATCACCATGTAAGTGTGGATAATGGGTCATTAATTACCACCATTACTTTTATACATTAGTTACAAGTATCCCTCCATTCGCTCTCCATGCATTACCTTTGTGATGAGTGATTTTCAATGAAGAGTGTGGCATAGGGATATAGTGGTAGAGGCTAATTCAGCATTATTTTACCCTATTAAAATCATGGACACACTATTATTTTTAATTACCTCTCCTCATGGTAGATATAAAAGTGTCATCATGGTCTAATTGGCCTTCATAGGTCATTAATTAGCCTACCTCCCTTTGTGAATGTTGACTAGGAATGGAAAACTATCCTATCCTCTATTATGGGGAAGATAATTGTGACTAATCACCTTCTTGAGGTATTTAAATTATTTTTTATGACCATAATTGACCCACTTATTATCCTTTTATGTCAACAAACATATTTTCTTATTGTTAAAATAGGCCTACCAGGTAACTAGGCCTATTAACTTGGTGTTTATTTCTTAGATGATCATAATACCTTAATATAACCTTTATAATAGGTGAATAAGTATTTTTTATGTCTATTACATCATATTACATCATTATATGTTCCATCAAAACAATATACACCATGAAACTTTGCCCATCTAAGTGACTAGGCCACCTCCCACTAACACATATAGACTACATGTTTGGTGCAAACCTATAGGAGCATTGATAGGAATAATTGTGATTATTTTTTGGATTAATAATTGGCAAGACACATCATACTATCCCCTTAAATTATTTTAAAATATTCACCAAGTTTTATACCTTGAATTCATCCTTAAACCTTGTAAAATTAATGTTTCTAATGGGTTTGTACATCTATTTGTATAGAAAAATACCATGAATAGGACCCTTTTTGAGTGTAAAATGAGTTTTAGGTGTTTAAAAAACCAATTTAGGTCATTTGAGATCAATTTTTTAAGTTTTTTTTTCCATCAAGTCCCTATTAGGGTTTATGCAAGGTTTTAGTGGCTTACCATCTTAACGATGGTTCATAGAGTACAGTCCTAAAACATAAAACATTTTTCCTTGGATTTTTATCCCATAAACCAATTAAAAAATCTTGAATAAATCTTAGTCTCATGCACTTTGTATGTTGAATACTAATTAAAATTTGGTAGACCTCGATTCTTTACTAAGCATTCTATGTAATTTGATAGTCTTAGGGATTGTTCATAGAGTTTGGATCCTACATCCCACTCTTTCCTCCATTTATAATGAGTTCATAGGGGTAAAAAAAAATCCCCATAATATCATTAGGAATGAGTCATATTTCTTGGTGAGATATGAGCATTAGATCTGGGAATTAAAGATGGAATATTAGGGGTAGTGAAACTCAAAATAGGTAATGAGACTAAGTTTCAAACTTTATTTCCTTCATCCATCCAATTTTTTTTCCTAAAGTCTTGTAACATCCTCATATTTCTTCTCATTACTATATATATACTTTTGGGTTTTGATTCTATCACCAAGATGGAGTTGGGGCCTTAAGGATTCAAGGAGGCCTTTAGGCCTTACAATCTTAAACTAAGTTTAAGAACCTCAAATTACCTATAGGTAAATTGTTGAATCCAATGTAAAAATAAAAACCTTTACCATAAATTATAACCTTTTGAACTTGTCCTTAGCTTCTTTGACCACCATCTCAGTCCATCTCCCTCTTAGGCCTGCCCTAGTGTCATTAGCTAGCCTAAGTACTTGAATCAGTTAGTGGTAGAGACTTGAGTAGTATATTATATATCTATACAATTTATAATGAATTGGAATAATTATGTAAAATTCCCTCAATATTTTACAATATCCTTTTAACTGGGGCCCCATTCAATTTTTCCCTTTGCATACCTATCATATCCTCCTTAGGGTTTATGATTAATTAGGCCTAAGTAACCTTAATGGCTTAGTTTAGTACCTTATTTATTCATATTTACATTATTATAATCTTTGGAACAATTTTAATTTATTATCACTTCTTTATCTAATGATTTAAAACCTATATCACTCTTTAATATGCAATTTATCCCCAATTTTTAGTCTAGCCTTGTTTAGGCCTAATATGCCTATTTAGGCCATTAGGCTCTTTTTTCCTCCAAAGACTCAAAAATTTTAGTGGAAAACACTATGAATCATAAAAAATAAAGTTAATAAACTTCATTTCATTAATCCACCTCACATTCATGTATAATTTTTCAATTTTCATGTACATGCCTGTTTATGCCAATTTAGTCCTACTCGGCCTGATAGACTATAAAGTTTATCCTTTGAATTCAAAAAACCCAAAAAATATATAGATATTTATAAAATTTAAATATAATTTAATATAATTTATTATCTCTCTTTCAATCCTCTTCATCAATCATGTCTCCTTTTCACTTTCACTTTCTTACTCATGACCCTACCTATAGGTACTTAGATGAGGGATGCCTATACTATGAGTATGAGTTTATTATTAATTATAACCTTGATATTATTGTGAATAGTATATAATGATTCATATTACCTCATTTTTTATTCAAAAACTATCCCAATATCCTCTCAAGGGAACCTTTAATTTAATTACCCTGCTTCCTTATGACTAGGTTATGACTGCTTACCTAGGACTGCCAGACCTAACAACTTGTCAAAGTTATTTATTTGTTTGAAGAGGGTTATAATATATAATTAATATTTAGAAGTAGTATAAAAAAATTTATAATAATTCCTTTCCTTCTAATTACTTTACCATTATGTATGCTTTTTGACATTTCACCTTCTTACCTAAAGATCCTACCTGTAGGTGACAGTCCTACATTATAACTATGTGAGAGAGTGGAATTTTATCTTCATTAAAATTTCAAATAAATTTATAAACATATATAATATATTATATGTATTTTTAACCCCATTTTATCACTTATATCTTCAATTCTCCTTAAGATGGTATTCTATGCTCAACTTGCCCTATATCTATAGTCAGGCTTGTAGATGGTAGTTATAGGCTTCTATGACTGTGTGTGAGATGAAAGTTGAGGTTTATCATATTTATGGAACTTGTAGTTTATTTATTATATTTTTAAATTTTTATTACCATAATTTATCCCCTCAACTCATCACTCCATTTAGGTTTCTTTAGCTTGTCAACATAGCGTTGTTTACATTGAAGCCTTGACTGAGTTTGTCTTATTGGGAAGAGTTGATGTGTTGATATTTGTTAGACCATAATTTATCCATCTATAATGATTATACATAGGTCCTTATTAATACATTAGTGTTATTAAATTAATTATATATCCCATCCTAATAGTCAACATTATATTAGTTTTATTTACATACTAGGTCTGTAGTTACTCAAAAGAGAGCAAATCTCTCTCTAGGGTTGAGTTTGGGAATGGGTTATATGGGTAAGAGTAAATGAGGATTATTAGGGAATTATTACACATAATTAATAAAATATTCATCTCATGTGTGTATTTTAAATAAACTAATGACTCTCTACAACTACCCTTCTCTCACTTATAAAGGAGGTTGCACACTATGCATGGTAGTTAACTTGGAACATGTTTTGAAGGGGTTATTTGGTTTGATGACTCATATTAGTGTTTAAGGTATAAAATAAATAATTTAATGTCTCAAATAACCCATATTTTAACCCAAAACCATCATTCACTTCTATTTTTATGCATGATAGGATTTACAACATGAAGAAACTCTGCCTGCAACCTACACATGTGACATCATGAAGGTTTTATTATTATCTAGGGATAACACATGTGAAGTGATTCTTGAGGATGGTGTATAAGGGTTTTAAAAATCCATAATAATCCACCCAAATTTCCATTCCTCTATCTTCATGCTTATAAATGGATAAGATGGAGAAAATTAGAACCCTACCTAAATGGAGAAAACCCAGTGAGTCCACCTTATTTATTATTATTCATAAAGGTGGGAGGGATAATATAGGAAAAAATTTTATGATATGGAAGAAAAATAAGGTCCCATCCTCTACCCAAAATCTTATACACTCATATTCTCCCTTATGTTTACACCATTCACAAACCCTATTGTCTTTTCAAGGCTAAAAAAAAGCTCAATAGAGAAAGGAAAATAATTTTTTACTTATTTGAATTGATAGATTATGGATTCCTACATATGATGTCTGAAATAAGTATCCTCTATATATTTATAACTTATTCTAACCCTAACATGTATATATAGGTTTTCACAATCACGAAACACCTACAAGACCCCTTTTTTTAATTTTTTTTCATAATTTAGTTTTTTAAAAGGCCAATTGAGGATGAGAGCAGGTAAAACATATGTCAAACATGCTTTCAAATCAGATATTATGGGTGGGGAATATGAAATGTCACATTTCCAAGTGTGTGGGGTCTATTTGGTTAATGGAAAATGTGTTTGAATTGAAAAATGACCTATTTATACATATAAACCATCATAAAATGACATTATCATTACTATAGAGACATTTAAGACCTTACTAATAAAATTTAACATGTAAACACCACTTTTCCAAAGTTTTAAAATGTAGAGCCAAGGTAAATTTTAAGATCCCATATTTGAAACCCACTTAGATTTATTTAGGTGAATCTGATTTACAACCTTAGTGAATCGATAGATCCATTTTTTTTTTCATTTTCTATGTTTTCCACCCAGCCATCAAGTTACAACAAAGTCATCCACTAGAAGGCTCTACCGAATGGTACTAATGAATGACCTAGCTGAAAGGCTATACTGATGGTTGTGTCAAATGACTCTATCTATGGCTCTATATAATGGCTCTATCAAATATTTGTGTTAAATTCTTGAGCCAAATGGTTGTGTCATCAATTGTGCCATTAACTATGTTGTTAGTTGTTCCAAAGGGATCTATCAAGTGGTTGTGCTAATGGTTGTGCTAAAGGGCTCTATTGAATGATTATAGTGTTTTTATGTGTTAAATGGTATACTGATGGCCATGTTGAATGACTCTACCAAATGAGTTGGATAAATTGCTAGGATGGATGGTGTTATAGGTAAAATCACTAAGATGGGGGTGAATTAGTGAGCATAGATATTTTTATTCATTCAAACTATTAAATAATCATCAAATATCAACTTGATTACGAAATACTAATATGAGAGCTCATTCATTAAATACATACATAAGATTAAACACATAACACATAATTACTATGGGAAACCCTTGTGGCGAATAAAACCCACTCTCAAGCTTGAAACACATGGACTACTTATCGTATAAGAAATTACAAACAAGAGACTAGTTAACACTTTTAGACTAGAAAACCTTGATCACATCCCACTGACTAAAGGTATTTAATGAAACACTTGTTTCAAAAGGAGAAACTACCCATAAGGAAGATAAAATCCTTTAGACCCTCCTTGAGGTGAACACCTGCACCTTAGAACTAATGCCTTCAACACTTGATGATGGATATCTATTTATCTAACCCCTAAAAAACCCCTTTCTATATCATACAAGCCTCTAACATAGGCATGCCACAATATCTCTCCTTATTCACTCAAATTTTACTCATATACACACTCAAATGTCTTCACATATATTTAAACTACAATATCACTTTTATAAATTCATAAATATGACCTATAGATCATACAGACAGTCATCAATCTGTTATGCTTGTTAATTCATCAACTAGGCACTCTACCTCTCCTCATACATAATGAAACCTACAAGATCACTATTATGACATCAAAAATATGAATTATATGTCATACACACCATCATAAACGTACTATTCCCTTCAACCCATTCACTGAGCACACACAACCTTCACCTTTCCTTCTCTCACAATACACACTCTCTTAAAATAGCTTTTTGAGCATACTCACTCATTTTACCTCTTTTAGGTTTATTAGGTCCAATAACCTATATAATAACATTCATCACCTTTCTCAAATAATCATGTATGATGCTCTTTTATTTTTTTTGTTATTCACTAACCTGTACCTTCTCTTTCAAAGGCTCTTACTTTTTATTGGCTCCACATACACACAAGCCTTCACTTTGAGCACCTACTCACAAGTCTTCTCTAATGTCTAGAAAACAACACATTTGGTTTCACTATATATAGATAACTCATGAATTATTATTTCCATATTATTTATTTTTGGCCACAACACATGCCTTCACCCTTAAGGCATCTTACATGGGTCACACTTAACCACAACACACTTTCAAATAGGCCTAATTTACCATTAGGTCCTATGGAGACCCATTCATCTCTTTAACACTTCTCCAAAAAAAATAAGAATCATAGGAACAATTTACAACTCATAGACCCATTTAAAATGATCTATAGGTCCTTCTTAAGTTTCAAAAATAATTACATTACCCTTCTACTTAAGCACACTTTGTTCAAACAACATTTAATACACACAATCACCATGAACAAATACACAGTCAACTTCTAAACCTTTATTCATACTACATATGATTATTAAAACCTTCATAATGCACATATATTATCTTCATGGAGTATAAAACATTATCCAATATATAATTCATCATTAAACATTGAAACAACAATAGAACGAGCTCAAACACCCTTATCAAGTTATTTGTAGAATATGCACAAACACACAAGAAATTTTAATACCTTAATATCTTTAAATGTACATAATTTTATATATTTAAATTAATATTTATATATTTTCCTTGAATTAATTTACAAATTTTATTTTTACTACCTATTCAAATTCTACATAGATCAAAAATTATGGCTCAAAAATTAGACACTAGTTTTTCCTTTGTAAATTCAAATATTTAAATGCAAACAATCATAGTTAAACTTCAAAAAATATCATCGCATATCATTTCCTCACTACTTATATCAATAATGAACCATAGATATTATTTTAATGAAATTGACCTTTACCTTTCAACACTCATCATTGGATATTCATCTTGACTATTTGACTTAATGCACTCTGTTGATCTCTTGTACATAACTTGGTATTAAACATCAAACACTTATCCTCATATCACAAATTATAGACATATTGGAATGAAAACACTCCATTTATCATTTTTAATGAAATTAATATTTACTTAATTTAATCATAGAACACTTTGACCCATTTAACTTATTTTGCATTGTAGATCTAGATGTTCGATCACCTACTCACCATTGATCCTTGGAAGAAGCTCGATCTTTATCTATAATCATCATTAAAAATTTAAAACTTGGAACCATCTCAATTATTAATTATATAATATATATATATACACTCCATGTATGTTTCTCAAACTTTAACTTGTACAAAAATTACTATGGGTACCATTACAATCTACTTGAGAACCCAACTTTATACCTCCATATATTTTGATTTTCTCAAATGTATGTTCTAAAATTTGGACCATATGGTTTCCTCACATATTATAATAAAAAAATGTGTTAATATACTCATGTGACCTTCACATGTGTTAGATATAACACCATTAATCTACTCACTTCAATTTTTCTACCATAGAGTCAACAATGTCAAGAATTGCCTAAAAGGCCAACTTTGCACATGCATATATTTTGACATGTTTTGGCACATGATATGAGATTTATCAAAAATAAACTTGGATAAAAATTAAATAAACCCATATTATTATATTTTTTTTAAACATCCACATGTGTGAGATACTCCATCACCAAACTGCTTACTTAGCTCTTTCTTGCCTCATGCAAATTTAGCCAAGTATGAGAAAACAATGTCAAACTACTTGGGAGCCCAAATTTTCACTTTCATATATTTTTTCATTATTAGGTGCATAAATTAATATTTATTTCATAATAATTATTTACAATATTTAATAAACCCATGTGACCATTTCCTCCTAAAACCTCCAAGCATGTGAATGTTGACATCATCGACATGCTTATTTGGCTCTATTTGAACATAGAAAACATGATCAAAATACATGAGAGCCCAACTTTTCACCCACATATATTTGATTAAACTTAGGTGCATGATCCAATATTTATCACACAAAAACTAGGGACTAATTTTATCACAACCATATGATCAACTCCCTTTGAACCATCCACATGTTGCAATTATGATATCATCAAACTACCTACTCAAATTTTCTACCTTTAGACCCAAAATGTCTAGATGAGAATAGTGATGAAATAGGTGAATTAAAATCATGTACACAATACCTAAAACCATTCTTGACTTTTGATAATACCCTTTTCTCATTAACAAATCACCATACTCATCCTTGAACATCTCTAACCAATCCAAAACTGAAGATCAACCAAGACAACTTCAAGCACACTTTGAAAAACACATTGCACACTTTGCCATTATTATTTATGCTATAAAATAACTTCATCCACTCACTATGACACCTCCATGATATCACCATGATATAATTGACAACTCTCCAACAATATCCCCCTTTGTCATTGATGTAAACACACATCATATAGTAATATACAACTCACCTTCCTTCTCTCTCTTCAATCACTCCCATAATAGGAAATTTCTCCCCCTTTGACACATTGATAATTTGGGTACTAACTGATCCCAAGGACCTAAAAATACTATCAACAAAAAATAACATATTATAAATATAATACAAACTTCCCCTTACCTTGATCTTACCTCTTCTTATCTTGACAACATCCTTCTTGCTACATGCCAACATTCTTCTTCAACCAAGAACTATAACCAATGAGTAAAAAACACATAAAAACACTAAAATATAATATAACTCACTAAGAAACATCCAATATGGATTTACCTTCATATTTATAAGCCATTGCATCTTTTAATCATCTTCAGATCTCCATACACCATGAGGAACCACAATATAGTCTTATTATCCTTCTCTCTCAAACCACTTCAAGGACCACCAAAAAAACTTCATTCCACTTACCAAATAGGAAACATGCAATATAAAAATTTAATAAATCACCTTGGAATACTCATACCTTTCTTCGTTGGAGAAACTAAGAAGAAACATCACATCTTCATTACTAAACCTGACTAGACTCCTTATATCCCTACCTAGAACTTGTAGATCCCACAACTTTTAGTAAACACATCTTCAAGACCTAAATTTTCATATCTAGAGAATTCTAATATGCCCCTTCAAGCACATTAATTTTAATAACCTATGCCATCCACTGTAACATACTTATTTCATAAACCAACTACCCAATTAGGCATCTAACTTGACAAAAACTGGAATAACTTGAGAACCATAAGCCTTCAAATATTTATTAATATTGATTTGACAACCCATTTATCCCATTCAACCTATGAATAAACCTTATATCTCAACTCATAATGCAAACCTCTTTTCTAGTAGAGCCCAAAATCCTAGAGTCTCAAAACATACAAGGTCAACATAACACCTTTCATTCAATATCCACCTCTAAAATTTCTTTTACACCTAGAGACAACCATTACACACTTTTAGACAAATATTTGATCTTCCACATATTTGGGAACCCATATATCCTATAACCCATTTTAAGACCTACATACTCTTAAACACAAACTAGGAAACTTGAGAGTAAACAAAAATCTCCAATACCTTCTTTATAAAATTCAAGTACTTAGTCCTCTAATCCTAGGACCTAACCAATTTTAAATCTCCCCCAACTTCATGCTTCACCTATAACATGACATCTTCAACAAGTCTTCAAATACTGTCCCATCATAGTCAATTCAATACTCATATAGAGACACCTCATCTTCAGAACACTTTGAACTTCCATAGCATACACAACTATTCAACAAGCCTTTAATAGGCTTATCAAGATCTAGAAAAAAAATAGCATAGAGGCCTTAAAATTATAGTCACACCAGACATCTATCATAAACTAAAATGCAAATAGATATTTGAAACTCACCTTTATACTAGAGCATCCAAACCATGATTAACAAGTTAACTCCTCAAGATAGGACCACTGAGATTCTTCACAAGCTTCTTTTTTATTAAACAAATATATAAAAGAATGTAAAAATATACCTTGTTTTCATACCTTCTCATAATACAATATCTAACAGCCACCAATCTTCCTCTAACTGACAAGTGTCTCCTTGAAGCTAAGTGAGAGACACCCCTTTTGACATAGTGATACTAAAGGTCCCAAAACTCTAGAGACTCCCATATATCCAAACCTTTCTCTGGATCACATTCTATCTTGACTTTGATAGGATGATTTACTTTAGATTTATCAACAAATGTTGATAACATAAACTCTTGACTTTCTTTTCTGATCCTTTTTACACATTGGAAAATAATCCATCAAGATTCTTGTACTCAATAGGGTTAGCCTCCTTAGTATTTACTACCTTAGGTATCCATACCATAGTTTTTATCTTCTCATATTCTACAACCATCTTACCTTCTTGATCCTTGAGCTTATCCTGATTTACAACATAGCCTTCTAGAGTTACTTTCTTATCATCCTTATGATTAGAATAATTAGCAATGATTACCTTTGGTTTCTATACCTAAGTTTGTCATTTCTTAGACCTTCTAAGAACTCTATATCCTTTGACATACCTTGAAAAACACCATTTGAATATAATCTAGCAATATGTCCACTCTTATAACAATGGAAACAAATAACATCATTCGTACCTTTTTCTTGATGATGATTATGATCTTCTTTTTCTATCTAGATAGAAGATAAATTATCTTGGTTATTTTTTATGTTAATCTATTTGGTTCCTTTTTTGTTGTATTAGGTAGTTAACTTTGATCATGATTATCCTTTATAGCATTTGGTTTCAATACCATTGAATGACTTTTAGGAGCATCTTTATTCTTGTCAAAACTTGAGTTCATCTTTAAATTATTCTTGCATAATTTAGTAATATGTCATATTTTATTGTAACTATAGAAAATAATATCATTCAACATACCTCTTTCTTGATCTAAGTTATGACTTCTCCAAGAGTAATTACTCTTACTTCCAAGGTTCCATGAATGTCCATACTTGATTGAATCCCTTCTATAGTCCTTAGCTCTATGACCATACTTATTACATGTATAACAATGACCATTAAATAAACTAGCATACATTGAAGCATATGGTTGTCTAAAAAATCTTCTTGCATTGCTTTCAGAACTTGTATTCTCCTTCACTTGATCAAGCTTCTCATGCCTTTTTTCAAGTTTATTTAACTTAACTACAACAATCTCATGCTAACTTTTCAATGACCCTAACTCAATGTTTAGCTAGGTGTACTCATATTTTCTTGTTTTCTAATTTGCATTTGCATTCTTTAATTGATCCTCTAGAATATTAATCTTCTCTTCATCCTCTTTGGTCTTGTTGGCCATGTCTTTTAATATATATGATTTCACTTCAATAACCTTGATCTATTATTGATACTTTTTTCTTCTTTTTTGGACATGCCTAACAAACTTCCCTCAAGATAATTGACTTATGATTTAAGACCTTTGATCATATTCCTCATTTTATGATTCCTTTTCTTCTACTCCTTTAATTTACTAAGTGCATCCATGAGCTTAGCTTCTAGATCAACTCATTCTTCCTCACTAACATCTTCTCTACTATTATGGAAAGTTTATTTATTAAACATGATGTCCTTTTCTTTTCAACACAAACTTATCTTGGTATCTACTAACTAAACCTTGTTATCATTGATAACATTTTCATCCTCTTTGGCATCTTTCTTCAAGGTATATATTTGTTCTTCAAGTGCTTTGATCACAACCTTCCACTATGGATTATCTTTCTTCAATTGTTTAACCATCTTTGTACTAACTCAAGACCTCCTTCAAGCTATAAAGCTTCCTCTAAAGGACCCACTCTAATACCAAATATTAGAGGTAAAATCACTAAGAGGGGGGGGGGGTGAATCAGTGAGCCTAGATATTTCAATTCTTTCAAACTATTAAATAATTAGCAAATATCAACTTGATCAAGTAACATTAATAATATATCTCATTCATTCAATACATACACAAGATCAAACACATAACATAGTTATTATGGGAAACCCTCATGGGGAATAAAACCTATTCTCAAGCCTACAACACATGGACTACTTGTCTTATAATAAATTAAAAATAAGAGATTGGTCAACTCCTTTAGACTAACAAACCTTGACCATATCCTCTTAACCAAAGGTATTTAGTGAAACACCTATTTCACAAGGAGAAACTACCCCTAAGGAAGATCAACACCTTTATACCCTCCTTGAAGTGAACACATCCACTTTATAAATAATTTCTTCAACACCTAATTATGGATCTCTATTTATCTAACACTTACACAAACTCTTTTTATCTCATGCAAGCCTTTCACATAAGTATGCCATAATATCTCTCCTTATTCACTCAAAATATCCTCATATTCACACTTAAACCTATTTTCATATCCTAAAACTACAAGAGAACTTTTTTGACATCATAAATATGACCAAAAATTCATATACATAGTCATCAATATGATCTTCTCATCAATTCATCATCTAGGCACTCTACCTCTCCTCATACACAATCCAACCTACATTATCACTATTATGACATCAAAAATATGACCTATAGGCTATACACACCATCATAAATTTACTCTTCCCTTCAACCCATTCACTAAGCACACATAGCCTTCACCTTGTCTTCTCTCACCATATACTCTCTTTAAAAATAGCCTTTTTAGCATACTCACTCATTCTACCTCTTCTAGTCTTATTAGGTCCAATGACCTATGTGATCACCTTGATCAAATAGGAATGTCTAATCCTATTTTATTTCTATCAGTATTCACTAAAATTTACCTTATTTTTTGAAGGTTCTCCCTTTTTTTCTCCACATTCACACAAGCCTTCACTTTGAGCACCTACTCACAAGTATTCTCTAAAGTCTAGAAACCAACACATTTAGTTTCACTATATATAGAGCATTCATGAATTATTATTTACATATTCTTTTTTTTTTCAGCAATAACACATGTTATAACCCTTAAGGCATCTTACATGGGTCACACTTAAGCACAACACACTTTTAAAGAGGCCTAAGTCATCATTAGGTCTTATAGAGACCCATTCAGCTCTTTGATACTTCTCTGGGCAAACTAAGAATCACATGAATACTTTATAAATAATGGACCCATGTCACATGATCTATATGTCCTCCTTAAGTGCTAAAAATCATTACATTACCCTCGTACTTAAGCACACTTTACTCAAATAACATTATGTGCACATAATCATCATGAATGAATACACAGTCAACTTCTAAACCTTTTTTCATGATACATATGATTATTAAAACCTTAATAATTAAAAAAATATATCCTTATGGATTATAAAACATGATCCAATAGCTAATTTTTCATTAAACATCATAATAATCTCAAACACCATTCTTGAGTTACTTATAGAATACACATGAACACAAAGTCAACTTTGAGTCTCAAATATATTTAGCTATACACACTTTAAAATATTCAAATTAATATTTTATAATGTAGCTTGAAGTCTTATACAACTTTTATTTTTACTGCATGGTCAAATTTTTCATAGATCAAAAGTTATGGCTCAAATACCAAAAACTAGTATTTCCTTCGCAAATACAAATGGTCACAATTAAACTTTGAACACTATGCTCACATCTCATGTCCTCACTTATTAAATAAATCAAACACCATCAATATTATTGTAAATAACTCAAGATTTACCTTTCATCACTCATAATTTGATCTTCATCTTGATTATTTGACTTAATTTACTTTGTTAATCTCCTGTACGTAGCTCAGTCTTTATCTCTACTTGATGTTAAACATTAAAAACTTGTCCTCATTTCACTAATTCCAAGGATCTTATAATGAACACACTCAATTTTTTTTTAAGGAAATCAGTCTTTACTTAGTTTAAGCATCGAACACTTTGACCCATTTGACTTATTATGTATTGTAGGTTTATATGTATGATCACTCGCTCACCGTTGATCCTTAGAAGAAGCTCAATCTTTATCTATGCTCAACATTAAACATTGAAAAATTATAACCACCTCGCTAATTCATAAAACTTTGTAATAACATTCTCTATGGATGTTACTCAAACTTTAACTTGTACAAAAATGATAAAGTATGGGAACCATTGTAATCTATCTGAGAAGCCAACTTTGCACCTCCATATCTTTTGCTTCTCTCCAGTGCATGTTCTAAAATTTGGACCATATGATCTCCTCATATGATAGAATCCAAACATATGTAAATATTATCATATAACCCTCACACATGTGATATATAATTACATTAATTTTCTCACTCAAATTTTTTTACCATAGAGTCAATAATGTCAAGAATTTCCTGGAAGGCCAACTTCGCACATGCATATCTTTTGATGCACTTCAGTGCATGATCTAAAATTTAGCATAAAGAAACTAGGCTCAAAATTTAAAAAAACCATATAATAATTTGTTCTAAAAACATCCACACATGTGAGATATGCCATCACCAAACTGTTTACTTAACTCTTTCTTGCCTCATGCAAATTTGTCTATGGGAAAACAATGTTAAACTACTTGGGAGCCCAACTTTTCACTTTCATATCTTTTATCACACTTAGGAAAAAGAACTAAGATCTATCACATAATAGCTAAGAATAATAATAAATAAACCCATATGACCATTTCCTCTTGAAACCTCCATGCATGTGAATGTTGACATCATCAACATGATTACTTAGATCTATTTAAACATAGAAAACACTATAAAAATGCTTGAGACACCATATTTACACCCACATATATTTAACTTTAATTAGGTGCATGACCTAATATTTAGTGCATAATAATTAGGGACTAATGTGATCATAACCATGTGACCAACTCCCCCTGACTCATCCACACAAGGAAATTATGATGTCATCAAAATGCCTACTCAGATTTTGTACCATTAAATCCAAAATGTCTAGATGAGATCAAAGATGAATCAGGTGAATTAAAATCATGCACACAAGCACTCAAACCATTATTGAGTTTTGATAGGACCTTTTTCTCATGATCAAATCACCATACTCATCCCTAAACATCTCTATAACATCCAAAACTAAAAATAAACTAAGTAAACTTTAAGCACACTTTGATAAGCACATTACACACTTTGTCATTATTATTTAGGATATCAAAACACTTCATCCACTTATTAGGAAACCTCCATGACATCATTAAAAACTCCCTAATAATGGATCTATCAAGTAGTTACATTGAATGGCTCTACCAGATGGATGAGTCAAATGGTTCTTCTTGATGCCTATGAACAAGATTAAGGGTTACCAATATAGCCGGTATGCTACCTAGTTACCTAGTCACCTCTAGGGGATCCTATAAATATCAATTTTATCAATATTCATAGGTTTTGTCTTGTTTGATGTCAAGATAATTGGGTATATTATCTCTCTCTCTCTCTCTCTCTCTCTCTCTCTCTCTCTCTCTCTCTCTCTCTCTCTCTCTCTCTCTCTCTCTCTCTCTCTCTCTCTCTCTCTCTCTCTCTCTCTCTCTCTCTCTCTCTCTCTCTCTCTCTCTCTCTCTCTCTCTCTCTCTCTCTCTCTGTGTGTGTGTGTGAGTGTGTGTGAGTGTGTGTGAGTGTGTGTGTGTGTGTGTGTGTGTGTGTGTGTGTGTGTGTGTGTGTGTGTGTGTGTGTGTGTGTGTGTGTGTGTGTGTGTGTGTGTGTGTGTGTGTGTGTGTGTGTGTGTGTGTGTGTGTGTGTGTGATCAATTAAACTATTTTCTAAGATAATGTTGTAAAAGGTTAGTGATCTGACCCCAAAATAATTTATATCCTTAAAATTTTGGTGATATAGTTCTATTTTATGACCCTAAAAAATCACCAAAACAAAAATCTCCAAATTGAAATATTCATGAATTAATTAATATTCATCACTAAAATTTACCTTATGTAGAGTTTGACTCAAATGATGTTTGAAAGGTCATTTAATGACTTGGAGAGTTAATTAAAGCTTGGAACATGTTTGAATAAGTATAACATGAAATACAACATTAGATACAATATTAGACTTTAGGTTATGAGTCAAATGGGGCTTTGCCACCCTATATCATTATAACAAAGGTCACTTATCAATAAATGGTTAAAACATGCACAAATATTATGAGAACCAGAAACATTAATTCCTCTAAATATATTAATTTTTGCTAAGAAACCTAAATTTATCAAATAATTAAAAGACAAATATCTAAGATTCAAAAGGAATCTGACACCCCTTCATTCACTCAAGGATCATGATGACAACTATTTCTCTTAATTTTTGCTCATTTCTTAACTTTGGAAGAAGATAAGAAATTAGTAATAAAGGTGTGGTAGAAATACCTAGTTGTTGATGCACGCATAATCTAGATGAGTATGGAGAGATCATCTTTATCTTAGAATTAATAACCTATATATAATAAATAAATAAAAAAATGGGTTATTAGTAAGATAGTTATGTGGACTACCTAGTGTGAGCTAGATCCAATAAGTGTGAGCTTGTTAAGAGGCTATCAATCCACTCTTTGATAATATTTAAGTTTGAAATGATAAAAAAAGATAATTGCATAAAATAATAGAAAGTAATTGAAATGAAATACAATAATAAATATATGATTATGAAGGAAAATCACTAAATATAGCTATAGTGAGTTAATACTAGTGTTAAAATAGACCAAGTTAGGTTTAGAAAATTAGGCAGTTGTTTATGAATAGGTAGGGATATAGAACGTTAGATTTGGTTAGGGGTAAGGGGGGTGGAAATAACTTGATATTATTTCTTACAATAGTAACCATTGGCATTTGGGCTAAGCATTTGTGGTTAAGCTAACCATCGGTAGTTGGGTAACCATTGACAGTTGGGGGTGACTATAATGCTTGTGCTAACCTTTAGTGGTTGCTTGTGGAATTTTGAAGGTGTTCAAAAAGATTTGTAGAATGGGTTATTGATCAGATAGGGGTTTAGTTAAGGGTTAGTTAGAAATAGTAGGTTGGAAGATAGGTGCAAAAAGGTGTAAAATCAAAATAACAAAATTAAAGTACAAATATACATGTTGCTTACTAAATGGCTGATGGTTAATGGATAGAGAAATTTTAGTAGAGTAACAATACTTTACCTTGAGATAAATTTTAGTATACATTTAGATCTTTATTATTTTTTATAAATAATTATAATAATATTTGTTTGAGATATTTAATACCTATGTTCAATAATTCTTGTGATTATGGATCTATTTCACCTCCTACTCCTCTCCTTTTATAGGCAAAGAGAGATTGAGGATAGAAGGTTCTATAGTAGGTTAGCTTATTGATTTTGATGTTTGGGAGTTTATTAGTAATGGAAAAGGTGGATATATTTAATTGTGTTAGTTACCTTGGATAACTAGTGTTTGTTTAAGAATAAGGAAGACCTAACCATCGATGATCAACCTAACCATCGACAGTCAAACTGACCATCAATGGTCAAGTATCCAAAGGAAAAAATGTCAAGGTGAGTTAAAAAAGTTTGGTTAAGGTTAGTTAGTAAGTTAGTGAGTTTAGTCACCTAATTAGCTAACTAGACTCAAGTTCAAATGGGTTGGTTAGTGGGTTAATAAGGGTTAGGTGTTCCCTAAGGTATCTCAAAGCATTTTAACATCTATTATGGTTTTCTAGTATCTATGTTTTGCCCCTTTTTGTTATGCAACATTGAATCAACAAGCTACATAACAAAAATGGCTTACTTAGTCTAACGTCTATTTACCCTGAGTATGGTAAGAGGTGTTCCCCTTCAAACTAGGAGTCAATGAGGTGAAATTGAAATTGAGTTAGGGTTTGACAAGTGATATATGGTGATTCATGAGGTCAGTGACAAAAGGGGGGTTGGTAATTTGAATCACAAACAAGTGAATAAAATGTGACTAAGTGTGATAGCCAAGATCATGTAAGGACTAAGGTTTCCATAGTTGGTAAAAATAAGGTTGGTTCTAGAAGGACTAGCTATAGAGTAATTAGACCCAACATTAGGCATAACTGATCAAATTATTGATATCAAGTCTTCTAGATAAGGTTAGTGTTTTCATAGGTATATAAGGTAGGAAGTGCTCCCTTCAAAAACAAAAATGGTTTGGTTATACATGAGGTGGTTCAAATTCAAATGTTCAACATGGCAAGGGTGGTCAGTGCGATAAAAAAGACCAAAGCAAGGTCATCATAAAAATATGTGATAGTTTGGGTCAAAAAATGGCCATCATTGAGGTGGATGTGGTCTAATGGTTGGTTAGAGAAGGGTTATCTCCAAATTTTAAGTTTTGGTTTGGGGGAAAAGGTAATCTCCAAAAATTTGGCACCTAGGTCTGGGTGCCTTAAAAAATGTTAAAATGTGATACCTTGACCATCGACGGTCAGGGGTTCCAAGTTCAATTGTCGATGGTCACCTTGACCATTGATGTTCAAGGGGAAGCCTTTAAAGTCTAATGATAAAAAGAAAAAAAGAAAAGTTATTTTCACTTTTGACTTGTTGACTCTTAGTGTTTTATGCATTTTATGATTGGGTAATTTAGCTTTTTGTTGTGAGAGGTTTAACTGAGTGGTTTTTGATGTGGTGATTATCAATTGGGTGGAGGCATGTGTTTGAGGTGAGTTATTGGGAACTAAGATATAGGGGGAATGGGGATGTGGCCAAGGAGCTAGATGTCAGATTTTCCTTGACAGTGGTCAAGGAATGAGGTAGGTGATGTTTTAAATTGATAGATTAGTTGATTTGGTTGTTTTGAAGTTGAAATTGGGTTTTATGGTTAGTTTGAATAGGATTTGGGGGTTTTGAACTAGTTTTGGATTTTTCTTGTTGTTTGAAAAATTAGCCAGTGAAATTTGAAATTAAAAGTGGATTTTGCTTGGGGGTAGGGTATAAGATAGAATTAAGTGAGTGATTTTTTGAAATTTTGTTATTTTTTTAGGTTTTGAAGAAGGTAAGGTTTGATGGTTCACCATTAGTGATCACACATAGTGACCATTAGTGGTTAGACCCAACTATCAATGGTTAGCCATGACCATCAGTGGTCAACCACTAAAGTACCAAGGGCACTTGACCATCGATGGTCATAGTGATCATTGGTAGTTTAGTGTTTTGGGAAGGTGGGTGTTAATAGAAATATATAGTAGAAATGTTTTTAAAGGGTGGGAATAATTAAAATGACAAGTTTAGGTTGAGGATAAGGAAATTTCAAAGTAGGAGTGATGTGTTTGTTGGGTAGAGTTAGGTGTTGGTTTGATAGGTTTAGGAAATGTGTTTAAATTTGTGTATGTTAGGGTATATGTATTTGTTGATAAAAGAATTAGATGTTGGTTTGATAGGTGAGGGTAGGTATTAAAATTTTTGGGGCTGAGAGTCAATTTCAAGTGCTAGAGGTAATGGTTATAATAGGTTTATTTAGGTGGTTTTAGT
This sequence comes from Torreya grandis, assembly GCA_037957365.1. Taxonomy (NCBI): domain Eukaryota; kingdom Viridiplantae; phylum Streptophyta; class Pinopsida; order Cupressales; family Taxaceae; genus Torreya; species Torreya grandis. Next base: position 377,494 of record JARHVA010001427.1, on the reverse strand, counting down.
TTGATAAATAGGTTGATGTAGGTAGGATGAATGGAAATGAGCAATGGCAATGGAAAACTAAGTGTGCATGTTAATTTTGATTTTTTTATAGGCATGAGATCAGATCTAGATGATGGATCAAGTTCCTAAGATATTTGTAGAGGTCTATGGAGGGATGACTAAGTATGATTGGACACACAGGGTAGGTCAACCTTGAGGCTATGAGACACTATCAGTATTTATAGTGAGATGTGGCAATGATCATGGCCCTCATCAAGAGATGGGATCCATCCATAAACACCTTCCTCCTACTGATAGGAGAGATGACCATCCTACTAGAGTATGTTCATAGGATTACATAACTATCCATTTAGGGGGAGCTAATTTACCATATTAAGAGTGAGGAGAGTGATGAGTAGATGGAGCTCTTATATGGTGAGGATTGAGCCCTTATCAGGTGGCATGTCAGTGGTTTTGGTTATGGGCTATTATATTAGAGGGCTTTAGATGAGAGGAATTTGATGTCTATGATGATGATGGTAATGTCCTATTTTATATTACTATATTTGAGTAGTAGGTAGTTTCCTTATCTACTATTGGGAGTGTTGGTGGAGATGTTGCTTGGTAGGATAGTGTTTGGGTGGGCACCAATTTTGTTGGTTTAGATATAAAGGGAGATTTAGACATTTAAATATCATAGGAGGTATGGGATTAACATTGGGTTTATACTCTATTATTGGGTATATGAGCATATTAGGGTTCTAAAACCACTCAAGCTACCATGGGAGGGTACGTCTAGATGGACTTCAAAGTGGTTTTCATGTAATGGAGGGGATATTATGCATTAATAGGATCTAGAGGAGGGGTGAGAGATATTGACTAGTTTAAGGATGCCTTAGAGGGTTTGGTTATGGGTGATGTGGTCTAGAGGGCCTATGCTATCTTTTCAAGGTGGGCCCTCTATATCCATCATACATTGTAATTATAGAGTTGGAGGTGGATCTATGGGAGGAGAGAGGGTGAGACTACGCTCATCCCATTTGATAGAGTTTGGAGGTAGTTTGAACTAATGTAGGGGATTTCAATTATATTCTTAGGGTACATGAGGGAATATACCAAGTTTTTTTTACTTGAGCCATAGCTAGAGGAGGTAGTCCTAGATCATGAGGAGCTACTAGTTAGAGTAAGGGTTGATGATGTCAATTTTGTCGATGGATATGTAGCATGGTACTAGGCCCTTTATGTAGTGGTTGATTTTGGGTGGGATGATGGAGGTTGATAGGCCATGGATGGATAGGTAAGAGTAGCACTTAATACTACATAGGCACATATTACAAGTTTATAAGGATAGGTGGCCACATTATAGGGCCATGTTGTGACTTTATAGGGTTAGGTGCCACCATTATAGGTGAGAGAGTTCAGGCTAGGACCTCACTAGGCTTGGTGACCTAGGAGATGGATACCTTGAGATAGTAAGAGCAATGGTAGCACCAATAAGACCACTAAGTACCATCCCTATAGCATAATATTTGGCCATAGTGGAGGAGTTAAAGTATTACAAGGCCATAGTTCTAGCACAATGTCTTGAGCAGCCCTGATGGTGTGAGTAGAGATCCAATTTAGTAAGTTGAGTATCTATGGTGACTCTAGTTTAGTGGGCAACTTGAGTGAGTGGATAGATAGGCATCTCAAGAGGACTAACACTAGATGGCAGTGGTAGTGTAGGTGGAGCTAGTGATAGTAGTGCCCCAGGGGAAAGATATGGTATATGAGAGATATATAGATGTACATGATTTTGATATTGGCCTAAGTAATGATACAATGAGATATAAATGTTCTGATACACACACACACACACACACACATTGTTACATGTATTATTATTTTGATGAGATGATGTGTATGATGTTCATGATTATGTATAGATGTAATGTATGGTTCATGTTTTTAGATGTTTTGATTTTTTATGCTTTATGATTATGAGATGTTGACTTAGTAGCTTAGGCATGTGATGATTATGGATGATGTTATATTTTATTCATGGGTATGATGTTGATTATTATGGATGGTTTGATTATGGTTATTTATTTAGTTTATGATATGATTTTATATCATGTAATCTATTTTTTTGATTATGGATGTGGTGTGTTAAATATGGTTATGATTTTTAGGAAATCACATAAATCAAGTTAGATGAACAAACTAGATGTGGGAAAAGAGACAAGAATCATAAGACATATGTCTTCATGAACCAATGATGAAGGGATAATAAAAAGGCATGATGAATTTTCATTCATAATTACATAACAAAAACCAAAGTTAGATTGGCTTAAGGAACATAATCCTTTCAAATGCTTCACATTATCATGCTTTGGTTGATAAAAAGGTGTCTTGATCACATTGCATCAAGTAAGCTCATAATACCTTGATTTGTAGATGGTAGAAGGGTGAGGTATGTGGTAGGTGAATGATAAATGGGTTGATAGGTAAGGGTATGTGGGTTAGTGTTCCCCTTATATATTTTACCTAATAATCATATTAGACAAGTCTGTGTCTTCATGCAAGGTGTAGAATGATTAATGTGAGAAGTCTACTTATGAAAGCTAATTGCAACTTTCTTGGGATAGATTATTCTAATTTTAATATATAATATTTTGTTATTTCTATTATTTTGATAGGTTTGTGAAGTTAATCAATGTGATAAGCTTTAAATGATTGCTTTGACCCATTATACTTAGCCATCCTTCAAGGGAGTGGTCTACATTTGGGTTTTTCTTGTAGCTATCCTTCAAGGGAATAGTCTATCATTTTATAAATTTAGTTTTGTGTAGTTATCCTTTAAGGGAGTAGTCTAAAATACAATATATATGTGACCCAAGTGATATTTTGGTATCCCAAAGTGTTTTGATGCTAGGTTTAGACATATACAAGTCTATATAGGTGTAGAAGTTTACCTTTATGAGGGAAAATATTTTAACATAAAATGTTAATGAGAGGTGAAAGGGGTGGTTTTGAGAGATAGTGACCATGGGATTCCATCTTATTTAGATAAGAAAAGTATCCATGAGAACAATGCTAAGCATAGAGCCATGATACCCATATTTAGGATTAGGCTATAACTATGATAGTTAATCACATGGTTCTATGTTGTAATCGGTTATCCTTAAAGGGATAGAAGGAAGGTGTGAGGGTGAAAATCTCATAAATCAAGGGATGATCTCAAGTTAGACAAGAAGGTGAGTTTGATTCCTATTTAACAAAAGAAAGGATGAAGATGCAAATCATTGATAGGCTCAAGTTCTAGTTTGCCTTCGAGAGAGAACAAATGGTAAGCTCCTAATCCATACTTGTGGGTTATGATGTAGGGTCCAAGATAATTAAAATAAAACTTGCCTCTTTTGCTTTTATCGATATTGGTAACATGTTGATTTTCCTTTAGGAGGATGTATTCGATATTGAATTCTCATTATTTTAGGTGCTTGTTATAGGCATGTTTGATTTAATCTTGGTAGACACGAAGATGGTTAAGTACTACGAGTTGATGCTCATCAAGTAGCTCAAGTTGTGATAGATGTTCTTGATGATAGACACTCTCAAAAATAATGTCTTACAAGGATATGCAAAGAGATGGAATTTATAATTTGAGAGGCAAGATTACCTCTTCTTTGAATATTAGATAAAAAGGGGTAGCACCCATATATATTTGAATGCTAGTGTGATAGGCCCATAAAGTGAAAGGAATGTGCGAGTGCTAATATTGACTTGAAGCATTGAGTACTTTGGTTAACATTTTATTAATGTTTTCTTTAGAGGCTTTTGCCTATACATTTTCTTATGGATGGTAAGGAGATAAAAATCTTAACTTGATGACAAATGCATCATAAAGACCTTGGACTTGTTTTTTTGAAATATTTTCCATTTTTGATCATTATCTTATGGGTAACACCAAAATAATAGTTGATATGATGATTGATGAAGTCAAATATCTTATAATCTTTGGTTGAGATGAGTGGAATAACTTCCACTCACTTGGTAAAATACCTGGAGCTAGTGATGATGGATTGGTTACTTTATAAAGAATGAGGATTAATTTCTCTAATGAGATCGAGTACCATTATGAGAAGGGCCAATAGTCTTTGGATACTTGAAGGCCATGGGAAGGTACATGATGTAAATGGGCATGATGTTGAAAGTTAACACACTTATTTACATAATCATAATAGTCCTGATTGAGGGTGGGCCAATAGTAGCCTAGGTGAAGGATACATTTAGTGATATATAAACCACTAAAGTGTCCCCCATAAATTCCATCATGCATTTCTCTGATAGCACAAGAAGACTCATGACTATGTATACAATGAAGAAGGAGGCCATCAAATCCATGATTGTACAGGATTCCCCCTAGTATGGTATAATGAGAGGTAATTTGAACAAAATCTCTTTGATCATTCCTAGAGAGGTTGGGAGGAATGATGTTGAGGTTAAGGTAGTTTAAGGTTTTCTCAAACCATATATTCAATGAAAGTGATTCCACACTACAAATGGTAGGAAGGTTAGAATGGATATAAGATGGTGTGATAAAGTGATGGATGGTAACAAAGAGTTTAGAAGCAGTAGGTGTGGATAGGATTTGTGAAGTACAAGAAGCCATTATATCCATGAACTTTGTTAGTAGATCATGAAATAAACTGGATAAGGTAATGATCAAATGATGCTAAGAGTACATCTACTAGTTTTTTGTACTTTTAAAAGACATCATTCTTACATTGGTAGGATTCATTGACCTAATTGACCATAATCTAGGAATCACCAAAGACACTAATGGTCTTAACTCCCAGGGCTAGATAATTTTGGAGACCTATTACTAGGGATTCATACTCAACCACATTGTTGGTGCACTCAAAATCAAGTTTGAAGGAAAAGGGAAGAGGTTTATCATTAAGGGGAATGAGAATAACTCTATCACCCCCATCACATTGGTATTTTAAGCCATCAAATAATGTGGTCATTTGGTAGGTGGGGTCCTCCTAAAAAAGAGTCATGATCAACTTATCTAGAAATGTAAGAGGAAATAGTTGGTTGTCTGGTAGAGGAGCTTTGGCCAATTGGTCAATAATTAATTTCCCTTTATTTAAATTCTACTAGACAAATTCAAGGTCAAACTCAACTAGGGACACGATCCACTTAGACATACTCTAGTTTTAGTATGGTTTAGAGTGCATGTACTTGAGGGGGTTAGTGTTACTGATGATGAAATTTTTGTGGTTGAGAATGTAATGAAAAAGTTTAAAATATATCAATACTATAGTGAGGCAAAGTTTCTCATATGGGTATACTGAGTCTCATACTCTATAAGTGTTTGAGTTATGTAGTAGACAACTTGCTCTTTGTTTTGTTCATCATAGTGAGTGAGCATTGCCCCTAAGGAATGGTCCATGGTAGAAATATAAAGGTATAAGGTTTGTTCCTCTTTAGGTAGGGTAAGAATGGGTGGAGAAAGAAGGTATTATTTGAGTGAATCAAAAGCTTATTGGTAGTCTTTAGTCCATTTAAAAGATGTGTCTTTCTTGAGAAGATGGTGAAAGGGTTGACATATATCTGATAATTGAGAGATGAAGTGACAAATAGATTAGAGCTTCCCCTATAGGCTAAAAAGTTTTTTAAGGTAGGTTGGAGGTGGAATCTATAATATTTCTCTAACTTTGGTAGGGTCTACTTTGACTCTTTGAAGAGAGATGATAAATCTAAGAATTTTTCTAGATAGGACCCCAAAAATACATTTATTGGGGTTGAGTATGACATGAAAATGGATTAGGCATTTGAATATGATTGTGAGCATGGCTAGGTGATCCTTGCAATGTTTAGATTTCCCAAGGATATCATCTACATAATCCTCAATAATTTTATGGAATAGATCATGGAAGATGTAGGTCATTACATGTTGGTAAGTTGTGCTAGGGTTCTTCAGACCAAATGGCATGACTCAGTAGAAAAAGGTTCCCCATGGGTTGATGAAAGAAGTCTTATGATTATTTTTTGGTGAAATCAAGATTTAATTATATCCTAAGAAACCATCCATGAGAGATAAAATCTCATGGCCAGCTATAAGATCAACAAGTTGGTCAATGCCAAGCAAAGGGAAGTCATCCTTTGGGAAAGTGAGGTTGAGGTCACAAAAGTCAATATAGAGGCAAATTCCCCTTATGGGCTTGGTGATGGGAATGATGTTAGAAACCCATTGAGGATAGTCTATGGGTTAGATGAAGTTGATAGACAAGATATGTTGAAGCTCTTCTTAACTAAAAGGGTGATGTGAGGGTGCATATTGTGAAGCTTTTATCAAATAGGCTTAACATTAAGATGAGTGAAAATGTTATGGATGGATATCTAAGGGTAAATTTTGAGCATATCTTGATAGGACCAAGAAAATTATATGCTTTTCTCGTAAAGGAAAGAAGGGTAATCTTGTTTCTTCATTGAAACTAAGTATTAACCAATCTTGACAATGTGAGGGTTATCTTAAGTACCTAAGTTAACATCGATAGTGGATTCACTCAACATGGTTTACTTATAAGGAGGAAGGGATTTGTGGATAGAATAATTTCTTGTACTAAGGTAGGTGAGAATAGAATCATCATCCTGATGTTGGATGTTATTGATGGTAGGATAATCATTTTATACCATTTTAGGATGAATGAGGGGAAGGATTTTAGTTTAGCCACCCTTTTGATAGGTTAGGTGGACTAAACTAATAGTATGTACTAAAAAAAAGCTAGGAGGAATTATGTATAAATTCTCACACTTTTAAGGAGACTGGGTTGGTGAGGATGGGATTTTTTCCTTAATAGTGGCAATGGGTTTTGGTGAATTGATGGGTTATTCTGGTGGTACAAACCTAGGGCCAAATAGATCATGATGTTTCTAAGTTTTGATGGAAGGTAACTAATGAGGTATATGTTTATAATGGTCAAGGTCTAATCCCTTCTAGGCACACTTATGAAGGTATAATTTAGAAAATGTCAGTTTTTCAATATAGGAGAAGTCAGAGGTAAATGGTCAGAAACAAGAGGTGGTGTTGGAAGCAATAAGTGGATGATCAAACCCTCTATATATTAAGTTGGTTTGATGTTTGGGAGGCCTAAAAGGGATGATTTTTATGATTTTTAGGTCATAAATAGGATCATGGTCAAGGTTAACATACTCTTGAGGAGTAGGGAAAGTATCCAAGGCTAAGAGACAATATTCCCCCAATGAGAGACATTGGAACATGGGTTTTAAGGGGTCCTCTATGGGGATTTGATAAGAAGGGATAAATGAGCTAATTTGAAGTTTCATCAATTGTATGGGTGGAGTTTTTATTGGTTGGTGGTAAGTTATATGACGGAGGAATAAGAATATTTTTGGGTTAAAATGTCATGTTTCAAGATGCAAAAGGACTAGGCTCAAATTTTATGGTAACAACTTAACATTCATGTTTGAATTTAACATATCAGTGTAAGGTAGATGGGACACAACTCATGGCAAAAATATAAGGGAATAAAAATAGTAAATTTTATTGGAACTCACCTTGTAAAATGTAAAAGAGTTCTAGAATTATGCAAGGTCCCAAGTGGATGTGGAAGACAACTGTCCCCAAGGTAGTGGTTATAGTGTCATTAAAGGAGTGAAGAACTGCTATAGTTTTTGACATGATATTTTTAGTTAATTAGAGTTGATCATAGTAATGAGAGGAGATAATGTTAATATTAGCTCCTCCATCAATCATCACCCTTTTGATGTGGGTTTGATTAATGAATGCAGTGATGAACAAGGGAGGATCAGGATCTTTAAAATGAATAGAGGGTATCTTTGAATCCTATAATGTGACAAAGGTAGATAGTTAAAGAAATCCAATAAAGGATTTAAGATGTTAAGGGTCTCTTGGTTAAACCTCTACTAATTTTTGGGCCTCTATTAATGCTTGGTGGTGATGTAATGAGGTGTTGACTAATTCTTATAGGCTCATCTTCACTAGTGTCTAGTGAATTTATGTTAAAATCACTTGCTAAATGGATTTAGAAGGGTTGGAGGGAGAGGCACCCAAAATTGATATTTTAGGTTTTAGTGAAGGTGAAGGTAAAGGTGTGGATGCTTGGATTTTTGTGTAAGGTTGAGGGGTGGAAGGGTATATCTATGGCATGGACACTTTGGCTTTGACCTTACCATTTTGTTGGGCCCTAGATTAGGTAACCATATGGATAGTGTGGATTGAGGGAGGTGTTGGGCTAGATGGTTGCTTCTATTCCTCCTCACTTTTATATGGGATTGGAGGATTAGGTAAGTGTTGGATGGGTGGTTGGGTTAGTAATGGACTCAAGGGAGGTTCATTTGATAATAGATCATCCTCATCCCAGAAGCTATGGATAAGTTTTGGAGAGATTTACAATTCTCCATATTGTGTCCAAGTGTCCTATGGTAAAAAAATATCAAATTATCATTGTACCAAGATGGTTTAGGATGTGAAGGGTTGAAAGGTTTGGTGGGTGGTAGGGCTAAGGATGAGGTTTTTGACAACCTTTATAGAATGGTCAACTAAGATTAGATCAAAGGTGTTGAGGGTGTTGGGTTTTTGATTTTAGGAGTGGAAGCCTTCTTAAAAATAGGCTTTACCACATAAGTTGTAGGTGGTGGAAGGGTTTTGGTAGGTGGTTTTGGTTTGGATTATTTGGTTATGGTTAGTTTTGAGATGGAAGATTTAGAAGTGGATACTAAGGGTTTGGTGATATGTGGGAAGGTAGAGATAGATGGGTTAGTTAAGAATGATGGGGAATTTTATGATTTGGTAGAGGTAGGTGTAGGTAGAGAAAAAGGATATGGTTTATTAGATGAGGAATAGTTAGTTGTGTGAGGGTTCATTTTCTTGGTAGAAGGATGATCTCCTGTGATGATAGAAGGATGGGGTCTTAAGATAGAAGGTAAGTGTGAAGGGGGTGGTATAGCTCTAGTTCAAGGTGGGAGTTTGGGTGGTTCCACCTTCTTAGTTGGTTTGGTTGGGGTTTTATTTGGTGGACTAGATGGGGTTAATTCCAACTTCAAATATTGGTGAACAAGGCTAGGTGTAGGAATTATTATTAGATTATTGATGGGTTTGGTTAGAGAGGCATAAGGTGATTTGAAAATCTTAGATGGAGGTGGGTTGGATAGTTCTCCTATGGTTTTTGAGGAAGAAGTGTTTAAGGATGGGGTTGAGGTAATGATAGGTTTGATGGTGGATGCAATTGAAGTTAAAGGTTCAGGTTTGTTATAGTAGGGGAGACCAAAACATGCCAAAAGGTGGCTTTATCTAGGTTGGGTTGAGAAGTAAACTCTAGATGTTGGATCAATCTAGAAAAAGGTTTTTAAATGGGTTGGATTCCTTTATCATTGGTTTCAAAGATTAAGCCCATAGGTTGAGGTGAGGGAATAGTTTCTTCACCTTTGTTCTTGATGGAATATTCCAAGGTTTGGGAGGATGTTTCCTCCATGGAGGGTGTAGACAATATAATCACTTCTTTTACGATGGTTTCCAAAGAGAGAATGGGTGGTTATATGATAGGGGAGGAAGATGTGATAGCCTTAAATAAAGGAATAGAGATGGTTGTTTCGTTTGTTTGGGTGTCCAAAGGAATAGAGGGTAATTCAACCACTTTAATAAGTGAAGTGGTGAAAGAGGTAGTTAAAGAAATGTTTTCCTACTTTGGTATTTTTATCAAAGGAGATGTGGATAGGTCCATGGTCTCATCAAGTAAAGAAAGAGGGGCAACTACTTCCTCTATTTAGGTGTTTAAAGGAATAGAAGGTGAGTCTACCACTTCAATGTGTGTAATGGAGGAAGAGGTAGTTAAGGTAATGGTCTCCTTAAAGATAGGTTCACTAATAATTACATTAACTATATGGACCTTATGAATGTGAGATGATTCTAATTTATTATCATCATATTTAGTAGTAGGGGCATGATTGGGGAAAGGTTTATAAAAAATGTCAAGGGAATGATTTGGGGGTACATTGGAATTACCAAATACAAGTTGTCCCTTATAAATAATGTTTTATACAATGGTATTAAATGTGTTTCACCTACTAACATCATGTCTAATGACATGGTGGAAAGCACATAGATCGTTCTCATTGTACTAACTAGGTGTAGGGTGAGAAGCATCAAATTATTGGGGAGGTTTTATGGGAAGAATTTGTATGATGTTTATTTTGAGTAGTTTATCCAAAACTAAAGTATAATATTCCCCTATCATAGTATATTATTTTGGGTCAGCTCAATTTTGGTTTTAGTTTTATTGCTTGGAAGAGTTATTAGAGTTGGTTTGGTTGGGTTGGTTGATAGTTGGTGGTGGAGCAATTTTAAGGGAAAATAAGATGATGGATACATTTGGTTTTGTATTGGGATGGTTAAATTGATTGGTAGTTTTGTATGAGGATCATTAGATTTAAATCTAGAATTTTTGTTCTGCAATTTCAATTTTCCCTCATTAATGGCTCTAATTTCCAATTTATGTGCCATGGTAAAATCCTCATCAAAAGTCTTGAAAGTTTAAACTTAAAGAGTATGGGAAATATATTTGGTACAAACCTAAGAGAAGAGTTCAATACACTCAATTTAGGGTAAGGATAAATAATTTTTTTTATAAGACCTCTCCATCTAGCAACAAAATTGGTAATTGATTAATCATCAAATTGCCTAATGGATTAAAGGTTGGTAATAAAGACCTTTTTAGATATATTGACTGAGAAATGATCTAAAAATATTTGGGAAAGTTGTTAAAATGAAAATATGGAGTGATTGGTGAGATTAATATACTAATCTATGGTTGCTACTGATAAAGACATGGGAAACATATGAAGGAGAAGAGCATTTTCATATGCAATCAAATAGCAAGAATGGCAAAATTCTCTTAAGTGTTATTGGGGGTCCTCCTTGCTTTAGAACATAGAAAACCTAAGTAGTTCCCATTGAGGAGGATAAGATTAGATAGGGACTAATGGTTGAATGGGTTCATTATAGATTTGATCATAATATAAAAGTTTATGAGCCCCAGAGATAGATGACTCTAGGTTGGTCATTTTGTCCATTAACATTTTGACCAAATCTATTTGAGGTTGGGAAGATACATAATTATGTGATAAGGTTGGTTGAGGTTGGGTGGAATTAATATATGGATAACTGGTAGAGAGTTGAGAAGATACCAAATATTGGTATGTGGTCATTGAACATTGGGATGGTGTCACATAAGGGTTAATGGGCATAAAAGGTTGTGTAGAAGGTGTTATGTATGCTTGTGGATTAGGAACATATTCATAGGATGTCATGGGTATTTATTGAAGTATTGATATGGGTTGATTTTGAGGTATGGTTTAAGTGGTAGGTTGGGTTTGGGTGAAAACTCTTGTGCTAATAGGTGGAAGGGTAGGAGGTATAGAAGGCACCAAAGTTTGAAGTTGGGTAGAAATTGGTAAATTGGTAGTAATAAGGGTAATGGTGTAAATACGATTATAATATACCCCCATGATGTATGAGCTATGGGTAAAAAAAGGTGAGGTTTCCCCTATGTTGGAGGTCTCATTTGGTTTAGGGGTTGTTTGTCTATTGGTTGGGATGTTGGATTGAGTTTGGGTGGTGGTAGTGGATGGGATATTATTGGAAGAAGATATTTGGGTGACATAGGTTGGTTAGAGGTAACACCAACCATAATATGGGTAGGTATACCATAAGGTGGATTTATAAGAGGAAACAAAGTAGTAGGGGTATGGTGAGCTAAGGTGTTGAGGTAATATTGAAGGGATATAGGGTTGTTATCAAGGAAGGTAGTAAAATCCACATACACCTTGACATATATGAGATGTATGGTAGGAGGGGGAGAAATATGAGGAGAACTCTCAACATCTGAAGTATACTCCATGGAAGAAGAGGAAGAGGAAGATGGTGGTTATTGGTTGGTTTGATTCCTTAGTTGTTTCCTAGTAAAGACCATGTGAGGAATAGAAAAGAAATGATGAAAATATCACAACTCAAACACAAAATGGTAAAAAGGAAAAGAATCTCAAGGCAATATAAACATACACTAAAGTGAATTTAAAACTTAGGATTATTTTTAGATATCTTTTGGCTTATACCTTAGAAAGTGTGAAGAAGAAATTTGGTTTGTAGATCAAGTACTAAAGAGGAAATCTAAAGTTGGTTTGAGGTATTAAAGGTTCTAAAAAAGAATCTATATTAAAAGTCAGTACATAGCTTGATATTGGGGCCTACCCCCTCACTTCACACACCATAGTGATAAGGGTGTCAGGTGATTAGCCAAGATATAATGAATTTCAAAGTTTATACTCAACTAGAGAGTTGAGTTGCTTCTGCCCTTGGTAACGACCTCTAAGTGGGATTGATGAGAAAGGGTAAGATTACTTATAGGTGATGAAATCCTAGTTGAGCCTTGTCTCAAGTTTGTTTTGATGTGTTTATTGATTATGTAGTTTGGTAAAGTGTTTGATAACAAGAGTGAAAATATGATTAATTACTTTGATTTTAAGTTAACTAGATGAACTAAAACAAGCAAACAATCAATGTATGCAAGGTTTATTTGAAGCTCAAAATAAATTTCAGATTTTGTTATATGAGCATCTAATAAAGGGATAAAAAGGGCACCTAGATGATGCTAGGGTCCCATGGGAGTGTCAAAATGTTTCTCTTAATTTCTACTCATTTATTAATTTTGGAAGAAGATATGAAACTAGTAATAAGGGTTTGGTAGAAATACATGGTTGTTGATGTGCATGTAATCCAAATGAGTATAGAGAGCTCCTCTTTGTTTTGGAAGGAATAAATTATAGATAAGAAAGAATTAACAAAAGGGGTTGGTATCAAGATAGTTAGGTGGACTACCTAGTTTGAGCTAGATCTAAGAAGAGTAAGCTTGCTAGGAGGCTATCAATGTACTTTTTGATAATAATTAAGTTGGAAATGATAAAATAAAGATACTTGCATTAAATAATAGGAAGTAACTAGAATGAAATAAAATAAGAAATAGATGCTTAGAGAAAAATAACTAAATATAACAATAATAGGTCAATACTAGTGCTAAAATAGATCAAGTCAGGTTAAAAAAATTAGGTAGGGGTCTGTGAATAGGTAGCGATACAAAAAGTTAGATTTGGTTAGGGGTAAGGGGATAGAAATTAAATTTATATTATTTATTACCATAGTGACCATTAGTGGTTGGGCTGACCATTGATGGTTGGGTAACCATATGTGGTTGGGGCTGACCATCAATAGTTGTTCTAACCATCGATGGTTGCCTATGGAATTATGAAGGTGTTCAAAAAGAGTTGTAAAATGGGTTATTGATCAGATAGGGGTTTGGTTAAGGGTTTGGTTAGAAATGAGAGGTTGTAATATAGGTTTAAAAATATCTAAAACTAAAATAACAAAACTAAAGTACAAATATACTTGTTTCTTGCTAAATGGTTGATGGTTGATAGCTAGAGAAATTTTGGCAGAGTAACAGTAATTTGCCTTGAGAAATTTTTTGGTAGAGGTTCAAATTTCTATTGTTATTATTGAATTCATGGAAAAATACTAGCTTGAGAGCTTGAATACATGTGTGTAATAAGGCTTTTTATGATGGATCCATTTCACCTCCTACTCTCATCCTTTTATAGGCAAAGAGAGATGGGGGATAAAAGTTTCCCTATTAGATTAGCTTGCTGATTTTGATGCTTAGGAGTTTGTTAGCAATGAGTAAGGTGGATATATTTAATTATGATGTGTTATCTTACACAACTAGTGCTTGTGTAAGAACAAGAAAGACTTATCCATCGACAATCAGCCTAACCATCAGTGGTCAAGTTAGCCATTGACAGTTAAGTGTCTAAAGGCAAAGATGTCAAGGTGAGTTAAAAGGGTCAGGTTAAGGTTAATTAGTAGGTTAGTGGATTTAGTTAGCTAAGTAGCTAACTATAATCAAGGTTTAATGGGTTACTTAGTGGTTCAAGAATGGTTAGGTGGTCCTTAAGGTATCCTAAGGCATTTTGACATCTAGTAAAGTTTTCTAGTGTCTACAACAAATTAACACATCATCTAAAGACAACATAGACTATGACATGAGGATCCCTCAAGAAATGTCCACCATATACAATGACACCTTAATCAATGTTAAAAGTCTTAAAATGATACCAAGAGAGGAAATCACAAGGCATATAAACCACCATGTAAAGTCTTAGAGGGGTATCATGAAGAATTTTTTGATTGTAAGGGTTGAAATTTGGCTTGTGAGGCCAAATTATCATTAGTATCATCTGATTATGTTGTATGATTCATATGGATGTTTATTCAGATATGCTTGTCTATATAAACACATAATAAATCATTTATTGGGCTTGTTTATTAATTGTGTATTAAGGCATGTGTTTGGGTAGTTGGTTGGGATTTTGATATATTGGAGAGATGTTTCCATTGCTAGAAGATTTTGTGAGCATAATTTTGCTATAGCTTATGATATTATACATGATAGTTATGAATAGCTAAAATGACAATTCATATCCTAAGCATAGAAACATTAATTTAGATTTAAATATAAATAACTTAGAAATAATATATGGATAATCAAATCCTAAGTGTAAATAGAAAAAATAAATTAGGTCTAAGACTAAAAACAAATATTGACAACTGAAGTACATGATATGAATAATCAAGACTTAAGTTTAAATAAAATGTAATAATTTTATGGTAACTAAGGAAGAGAAAGGCATAAAAAAACAAAAAAAACAAAAGGATAAAAATGAATAAAATAAAGAAATAGATAAAACCAAATTTAAACAAACAAAACAAAAATAAAGATAAAAAAAACATGGAAAAAATTTAAAGTGGACAAAATAATTAAAAAAACTAAACAATCCAAATCAAATAAAAATATAGTAAATAAATAACTCTAAACACAGAAAAAAACTAAGCTAAATAAACAACGAGACAAAAACAATGGTTAATCACAATGTTAGTGCAAATAGAAAAAAAATTGTTCATTCGTGTGTAATAAAGGTGTTACTCTTGGAAACAAGTAAAAACCTAAGATAGGTAGCAATGGCACTAGTATGACACAAACTTAATTAACACAAGGTTTCTCTTATGCTATAGGGAAATAATGACAAAAAAGACAATAAAAAAATTGGGGTGAATAGAATAAAAGGAAGGGGCATCCAAGATAACTCTAGATGAACTGGGCAAGTGGATGTTACCTACATAGTTCCATGTACACAAGATCCAACATGGAATTTATGCCAAATGTAGTTCTCCCAGGATATGGCATAAAATAAAATTGGTGATAAGAAAACATGATTAATGTGTAGAGGAAAATGGGAATGATTTCATAAAATGGTGAGTGCATGGGAAAAGAGGAGATAAAATTCCACAATCATGAAAACATAAAATCAAACAAATGTGCAAGTTCAAGAGTATTTTTAAGGATAAAACCATAGTAAAATTCAAGAGTCTAGTATCTAATAATGAACTAAAATAGTAATTCATAGTGTCTACTACATTTAAGGCTTGGAGTTAGAATTAGCTCACAAAATGGTGAGATCATTGAGATGAATTTTCTCACAAAATGGAAAAATCATAAGATGAATCCAAGTGGTCATTAGTGTATCAAATTCAAATAAAAAATGCTCATAATATTGACTCACAAAATGAAGAGAACATAGGGGTTAAGGTGAATAAGAATGAGGAAACTAAATGCCAAGTATTACTCATAAAATAGTTAAGTGTCCTAGGATATTTAAGACAAATAAGCGGTTGAAATTGAAGGGAAAACACAACCAAGATAACCCTTGCATTCAAGTGTTACCTATATATTTTGTGTAGACCTCAGGCCAATGTAGTTCTCTTAGAAATGGGAGGAAAAATACTAAGGTGGTTTAGAAATTAAATTGAATAGATAAGATGGCCCATCCCATAAAATTTTGGTGGATTTATATCTTGCATAGAAATTCTAAGCCAATTTTCACTATTTTGTGATTTTTAGGATTTTCAAAATTGTTTACAAATGTTTAGGGGTTTTGAAACTATTCAAATGTTTTTATAATTTCTAGGCATCTCAACTTGATTAAGAATTATGAGACACAAAATAGTCCAAATCATAAAATAGTGAGAGTGTGGCTTAGGGGTGACTAAGATTACCTCAATATTAATTGATCATTGCCAACATAGTCCCAATGGACCTCAAGTCACTATGATTCTACCTTTAGTGGTGAAGGTGGTAAATTACTTCCTTTTTTTTAATTTTTTGGTATCTAAACTCAATCAATAATTATGAGATACAACATGGTCCAAAATCACAAAATGGAAAGATCATGGAAAAAGGGTGACTAAGCTGACCTCAATGTTAATTAAGTGCTAATTACATAGTCCTGTAGGACCTCAAGTCACTATATTTATAACTATATATAAGGAATCTAATTAAGTATAATCAAGTTCAGGTAAAAGGTAAATGATAACAATAAGGTCAAGGTGATGTGATAATGCATGGTAAAGGTGTTGTTACTAATCTACCCAAAGGCATTTATAATTAAGAAATAATAACAAAGGGTCAATGGTACTAATTCTCCCATAGGCACTTATAATTAGTAGCATAAGGTGGGACATTGATTTACCCAAAAATGGTTATAATAATTGGCACTAGTCAAATGTAATAACAAATGAAGGATGAAATTGCTAAGACCATTGTCATACTACTTTCATATACTACCATTCAAATGTTTAATTCAAAAATAATTATTGAAACTAAATATGTAATCAACCAATGAACATGCCTAATGTAAAAATGAATTAGAACCAAGGCCAAATGTGATATGTGGGGTTAGGTAAAATATAATTTATTTGTGAAGGGTTAAGGGCATAGTTGAATAGAAAAGGGGTATATTACAAAGAATATGTATAATTTGGCATAACTTAGATGATCCTTATAGACAATAATCTAAATCCCTCAAGCATAGAAATGATTGAGGTGAATTATGTTCATTGGCTCATCAAGTTCATCTCCCTCTAGTGTGGTAATCTTGTATGCTCTAGAACTATAGTTGGAAACAACTACATAGGGCCCCAATGAGTTTCATTGGAACTTTCCCTTTTTTTAGATTCAACATTGATTTTTTTCTAATTCTATTTAAGTACCAGGTCACCAAGATAGAATTAACAATGCTTAATGTGCCTAATATATTTTCCTTTGAGTCAATTATAATAATACTAAACATTATTCAAGGTGTAAAAGTGTTTACCATCAATTAGGTCTAGTTCCTTCAAGTGATCCACCCTGTATTCTTCATCATTGATGATGTGTTGCAACAAAATTTAGAGATAAGGCAACTGGACCCCTATGGGAAGAATGGATTTATTTACACAAACAAGTGAATATGGTATTTCTTAGGTTGGATTGTGGAATGTGGTTTAGTATGCCCAGAGGTAATTAAATAACTTTAACTACCAATTACAAGTAGTGTCAGTAAAAATCTTCTTCAGAATGTTGATAATAGTTTTATTAGAATCATTAGCTTGGTGATTGCCTTATAGATAATAAGTGGTAAAGAAATGTTTTTTGATGTGGTATTGAGAATAAAGTTCTTTCACATCCTTATTCTTTAATTATTTTCCATTATCATATATAATATCAGAGGGGATGCCATAGTAGTAAATGAGATGGTTGAATATGAACTTGGATATCTACTTATTAGTGATGTAAGTGAGGGGGATGGATTTCACCCACTTAGTTAAGTATTCACTAGTGGTTAGGATGTTCTTATGGCCATCTAAACAAGTTGGATTGATATTCCCAATAAGTTCAACTGCCCATATTGAGAATGGGCATGATGTTATCAATGATTTGTGTGTCTTATCTAGAGCATGCATCAATTTGGCATGATTTTGACACTTGACACACCTCTTTACATATGCATCTACATCTGCTTACATTATTAACCACTAATAATCAATACAAAATAATGTTTTGGATAAGATTTCCCTAATGGTATGGGCTCTACACACTCCTTCATGGACTTATTCAATGTTAATCTAAATTTTGTTGAAGGTAAACAATGAATCAAAGTTACATCATAACATCTACAATACAAGGTTGGTTTGAGTAGGGTGTAGTGAGAGGCTTTATGGGAAAAAAGAATTATGTGAAAAATTGGGATGCATGGTTTGGTTTTGAAGATAGGCATATATTTTTGACTACCATAGAGACATAGGACCAACAATGTCACAAACCATCTTGATGGTTGATTTTTTATGTACTGGCACTAAGAGTTGTTCAATATGAAATTGATAATCCCTATCTTTATATGTGATTTGGATCATGGAACTAATGTTGGACATGACATAAATTATTATATTATTTGCCTAAGGTATTCTCTTAAATTAGATGTTGGAAATTTTCTCCTTGAGATTATCGACCATCACTTTATAGGGTAACAACTTATCATCCTTGGTTTCATATTGATGTGGTCTAAGTGATGATTAACTGAGAACCACCATATACTAATAAATTTTGAATATTCTATTTTACTTCTTGGTACTCAACCATCTTGTTGGTATATGGAAATATAACATGAAAGGACTTAGGAATGAGATACCCTTGTAGAATACAAAATAATATTCTAGCCCCTAATCCATGAGTCATGAATGATCCATAAAAATTTATCTTCCAATGTTTGTCCTCAAGAGGTGCATTTACTTCTTAATGGTCATAACGGCCTCACATATAAATCCAAATGTAAGAGGTTGAGTATCTTGATAGGGAGATTCAACAAGTTGATCGATGAGTATTTTCCCCTTAATGGATTTTTAGTTGGCATATTCAATTTTAAACTTACTCAATAACATGATCCATTTTTCCATATGGAATGATAGAGATGATTTAGAAAGTAGATACTTGAGTGAATCTACTTTGGCAATAACAATGGTTTCTTTTTTAGTATAAAATGACATAGTTTTTGGGTTGTGAACACCATTTCTAAATAAGGTTTTTCATTTAGAATATAGTTGTGTTCATATGTGACCAATGTTAAACTTAAATAATACATGGCATGTTCCTTTCCTTGTTTGTCATGTTGTTCCAAAAGTGCCCATAGGGCATTCTTGGTTAATAGTAGGTAAAAAATAATGGCTTGTTTGGCATTAGAGGTAACAAAATAGGTGGGTTGGTATGGTATTTTTTAAGTTGATTAAATGTTTTTTAAATACTCTTCATTCTAGGAGAATGTAACACCTTTCTTTATAAAGTGTGTGAATAGATGGTATTTATTGACTAATTATTAGATGAAGCATCTGATAAATTAAATTTTGCCTTGAAAATTATGGAGTTGCTTCAAGGTAGATGGTGGTGTAATTTTTATAATTACATGAACTTTGGATAGATCAAGTTCAATGCCCCTATGAGAGATAATGAAACTCAACATTTTTCCATAAATGATGCCAAATACACATTTATTTATATTAATCCAAACATTGTACTCATGAAATCTCTCAAAGATTATTCATAACATGATTAGGTGATCAACACAGGTCTTTGATTTACCCAAGATATCATTGTCATAGTCTTTAACAGTGTCATACATCATGTCATGAAAAATTACTATCATAACTCTTTGATAAGTTTATCCATCATTCTTAATCATAATTGGCATCACCTGATAACAAAAAATTCCCTAAGAAGTGGTGAAAATTATTTTGTGTCGGTCTTCTAGTACAATCCTGATCTAATTATACCCTAAAAATCCATCCATTAGAGAGAGTTTCATAGCCATCTATCAAGTCAAATATCATGTCCATATTAGGAAAAGTAAAGTTATGTTTTAGGTAGGATTTGTTGATATCTTTGAAATCATTTTAGATCATAATACCTACTATCTTCTTGCTTATTTTCATAATGTTTAATATCCACTCTAAATAGTCAATCGGCCTGATGCATTTTGCTTCTAAGAGTTTTTCCAACACTTTCTTTACTAATACAATAATATGAGGATGCATCTTATGCAATTTATGTTTTATGGTCTTAGCATAAAGATGTATAATGATATGTTATACAACCAAGGTAGGGTGTAATCTTGGCATATCCAAATAGGTCCATGAAAATATGCCAATAAATATCCTTAAAATGGATGTTAAAACTTCATGTTCTTCACCAATGAGGGACACACCTAGTATAATCCACTTTAGGTCCTTTGGAGTCCAAATATTTACATCTAAAGTGTTCTCCACCGGAAGTATAGAGCCATCATCTAGAAAGTTAGAAAGGATTTAAACTAATTAACAATGCCAAAGTATTTTAAATAGACTATCTCATTTAATTCTCCCAAACATGAAGAATCATAATCTCCTAATTTAGCAAAAACCATGATAAAAATACCTCCTGGCACTCTTGAAAAATATATGTAAAATCCTATCACTTTTCAATACTAATATCTAATCCATAAATAGACTATGGGATATTGGTCTCTTGTGCTTAATAAGAAGAGGGGTGAACATCTCCATGTCATGGAACTAGAAATTGGTTTTTACTAAGAGACTTGCCTTTATCTTTACTTTTTACCTTGTCAGAAATAACCCCAAAGAGGTTTTCACTTTCAAACCTCAATGTTTGATTTTATTTTTGTTTTTTCCTAGGTAATTTCACCAGCTCTTTGAAGTAGGCAATGAGATCCTATCTAATAGTAAATCCCTACTTATGGTCTCTAAGAGGACTATGACTCCTTAATCCTAGAAAGTCATATATGTCCTCATCATTTTTGAACTTATCTCATGACATTTTTAACTCTTGATGGTCCTATTATATCAATTATGGATGGTAAAGGGTTAAAAGTGAAACTTGATAAATAAGCATAATATTGCATATGGCATGGAGGTTAAGCAAGTTTGTAGTGGCAAGGTCATTATAGATGATATTATCATACCCTATGTTGTTTTTATCATTATTATCAGTATTCATTAGTGTTGAAACACAAATATGATATGTGGGGTCACCCCAAAGTAGTTTAAGTCTTATACCATGAGTTACCTTGTATTTAGCCTATAAGATTGGTTTGATCATGCCTTTCAATGTAACCTGAGGCCTTTGCCTTCATAAGCTAGGTGATCCATATTATAATTAGGAATAACATACTTCATACTTTGGTAAAAGTCAGCTAAGTCATCAATATAGAGCCATGAATAATCTTATTTTAAGTGGTCCTATTCTATGCCAAAGGCTAGTTTAAAGATAATGGATTTATTCAACTGAGATTTTCCTTTAATTTCTCATGCCATAATATTAGTTTTGGCCATAGGTCTCCCATAAACTTTAAGATTTTTAGGCAATTTGGAAAATGGAATGCATTATGGGTGTTATATTATCTAAGACCTTTATCAGTGACATAGAAGTGTTTAGAAATTTTTGGTGAAGGCATGGTTGCTGTAGAGGTTAAGTTATTAAGGTTAATGTAATTATCTTCTAAGTATGATTCAATTTATTTTCCTTTTTTGAATTTTTTTGCATATTATTTAGGCATAGGATTCATGCCAATTTGGTAGCTATAACTTTTATACTCTACCTAAATGTATTTATAATACTAATATAGATGAAGATCAATAGGTATAGTCACTTCCATTCCTGAGTGTGGAAATTTTATACACTAATGAAATGCAAAAGGTATAACCCTAATTTCATAGATATAGGGTTGGCCAAATAATAAGTTTTAGGATAATTATATGTCTAAACATGGCATAGAGTATCATGGGTCAATCACCTAATGACTACTGGTAGGATAAAAGTACCTTGAGATTCATGTTTTTCATTATCATATGCCTTGATAACCATGGAATCTAGCTACAAATCATCTAATTTATATCTAAGGTGTTTTACCAACTTTAGAGACATAATGTTAAGACCTAAACCATTATCTACAAGGACACATTTTAATCTATGGTTCATTATATTAACTTTAATGTATAATGGGTTATTATGCAAAAGACCCATATAATACATATCACTTTGGTTAAAGGTGAGACATTAGCTAGGGCCCAAGTGTCCTACCATGGCTTGGAATTTGTTTATAGTGATATTATTTGGCACAAGGGATTGATTAAAATACTCATTCAATATGTCTTTGTGGATGGTAGATATGAATAACAAATCCATGATGGAGATGTGTTTAGGTGTCTTTTTTAGTTTTTCCATAATATCATAGGTCTTCCCATCAGTTTTATAACTTGGTTTATTTTTTATAGGCACCAAAAGTTGATGAGGCTCATTTATAGTATTTGGTTTTAGTCCTCTAATAATTACTCTACCTTGGCAAGTTGTGATTGTGAAATATTGATATAGAATCTGGATTTGGTAGTTAAATGGGTAGGTAGGGAGGCTTAGAATGATGATTATTGGACAATATGGTGTCTAATTGTCAATATCACCTGTAGAAGAATCACCAACATAAGGAGGTTGGTAGGTATTATTTAATAAATAGGCATTGTTAGGCAAAGGTCTATGTCTATTTGTAGTTGGTATAGGGATGATAGTTATGATGGAAATATGACCTCCTAAAATGTGTCCTACAAAATTATTATAGTTATATATAATGGCATGATGATCTACTTGGTTGGTTTGATCATTTTACCCTTAGTTTTGACTATTATGTTGTTTTTATGGTTTTCATTATTATTACTAATTTTATGGTGGAGTTATATACCATTTTTACTATTTTTATTGGTATTACTCCTATTTGTTGTTATTGTTATGTTATGGAAATAGATTCTAGTGGATACCCAAGTTTTAATTTTTCATGGGAGCATTGATGTCTCTTTCTATCTCTTCATTCTCTAGCACATTCTCAATTAGATGTCTAAGTTAGATACACCATCTTATGGAATGTCCTTTAACATGATGGTACTCATAAAATTCATGTTCTTTATACTAGTCAAGAAAAGGAGTATCTTTAAGAAATGTCTTTAGTATAGGCCAAATGATCATATTTGTTTGAACCAATCTTCAAAACACAAAATTTATAGGATCACCAAGGTCAATAAAGTTTTTGGTAATTGTTGGTCTTCTCCACGAAAGAGGGGTTTGTAATTGGTTTTGAATTTGTGGCATTTTGTTTTGTGGAGGCCTTGGATAAATGTATGGAGGAAGTGGTTATTGATATGGTGAAGGTATTCAGATAGCCAATGTTTACACCATTTAAACATGGAATGATTCAGTAACCCCATTACCAACAGCTTTTTTATCATGGTTGTATGGTTTAGGTATTTTTTTATTATTGGCTTTAGGTGGAATTGAAGCCATTACTTTAGTTTTGACTATGGTTTTATCCTTGGTTATATTTTTGGTTATAATTAGAATAATATAGCTTGATTATGCCTATGTTGATAATGGATTTATCAATATGTATTCCTTTTCTATGACCTATTCAAATGTATGAGAACACTACATCTTGAGATGATAGGATATCTCATTGTGTAGGCTCCTAGTAAATATTATAGATAATTATTTGTTTGGTAGATTATGAGTGAACTAACATGTTAGGGATCTCTAATGTTGCAAGTATGCAATGAATATTTTACCAATTTTCTATTTAGCTTGGCCTTAATCCATAATAGTAATCTCATGCTTGATATTATATGAAAAGTGTTGTATAAACATCTTTGAGATATCATCTAATTGAGGTACTTATTTCTTCAGTAATTTGAATAGCCATTCCAAATCTTGTACATCTATCCTCCTTGGGAAGATTAGAAGAAAGTATATATCACTATAGGCCACCAGATGGTAGGCAATAAGTAATTCCTTCAAATTCTCTCTAGGGTCACCTTTGACTTAATATTTATCAAATTTAGGAAGATCATATCCTAGTAAAAATGGTATCTATAAATATTCTATGTTAAATGGGTAAGAGCATATCTCCTCTAATTTTAATTTCTTTATTTATTTTCTAACCCATATCACTTGAATTACATTGTTCATCTATTAAAACTCTTAGGCAAAGAAATAATAATGAGTGTCTTATTGTTGTAGAGGTTGTGTGATCAAAGTTAGATTGATTTGAATAGGATAGGTGTATTATAGGATGCTAGTTGAATTGGCCATATGACTAGGTATGCAAATCCATGCATTAGGATTGCATTATGGGTATAAAATACATTGTTGTTGAGTCACATTTTGGTTTAGGTTGGATACATAACCCTAGTTAGTGAATTATGGCTATGTTGATGGAATTTATATCTATATAATATGTTAGTGTTATTGGGATTAGGAGGGAACTTGTTGTCTACTTGTTGAACCTTGATGTATATAGAGAACACATTGCTGACTAGATCCCTGTTATTAAAGGTGTTGGTAGTTTTATCCTTATTTCATGTGTGATACTCATTGGGTGAAAGGTTATTGTTACCAATCACTCATACATGTTGTATGTAATAACCTTATATTTGGATAAACACCTATTATTTGATTGGTAGTTGTATAAGAAATACTTATTAGTTTGGAACTTGTTAAAATGTCACTTATTGTTGGTTTAGAAACTATTTGTTTATTTATTATTGATTTGGAAGCTATTGATTTATAAGTTATTATTGTTGACCAAATGTAGATTTTTGACCAATATTAATACATTATTGGTTAGACAATGTTTGTGATTGATAAGGTACATTGGTTTGGGCTTATTATGGTAGAATATTTGTTGTCACCTATTAAGGTGTTGTAGTGTTCTACACTTTTTATAATGGTAAGTTGGTTTATTTTTGACTTATTTCCCTCTATTTCACACTCAAGGAAGAAGTAGGTTGGGGAGTGGAGGTTGCTTGTTGAGTTTGGTAAATAGTCATACCTATTACCTATTATTGCAATCCACTCATGACATTATTTGGAGGAACTTGTTGTGTATTACTTGGTGTTCAATTAGACCCACTTTGGTTTAAATTAGATTTCATTTTTATTTTATCTACATAATTTTATGTGTGGTCTTCTATTTGAACAACACTATCTTCCATTGAAATATGACAATTATACATATCAACAACCAACAAGATTTGGCTAAATGGGTCTACATTTTAACTTTTATATCCTAAGGTATATATTTGTTTCCCTATCTATGGAGCTATCTCAATAAGCAATGTGATACAAATAACCCTTTCATTGAGTTTATAAGCTAGGTTTAGATAGTTTTAGTACATTTTTTATACATATTCCATTTATTTATCCATTATAAAATTTTCATTTTGAAAGTATATTTTGGTCTTGTTATGACATTTAGACAAGATCTTGGCTATAATTAGTAGATGATTTTTTGAATGGTTGAATTCATAGTGCATTACTAGGTGTTCTAATCAAATTGCTTAGACTTTCATGTGGGAAGTCCGGTAGAAACTTGGCCCCTACTTTGATAGCTCTACCAATAACTTCATATTTATCTTGTAAAAAATGGTGTTCAAAAAACTATAGATCATTTCTCATTTATCTTGGTGTTGTCACATAGTAGGGATCTTTTTGTTAGTCTTTTTCAATGTTAGGCATTATTTGAGCATGTTATTATTGCATTTACTTTGACTCCTAACCTGGATAAGGAAGCATAGTTACCAAATATTGTGCTAAAGGGTCATGTCTTTTTTTAACATATGGGATGTTAGAATATGGATAATGATCCATCTCATAAGTGACATCATCATATGAATCTTGAATAAAAGGGTCATTGGTCACAAATTTCCCATAGCTAGGATTATACATAGTTTTGCTACATGTGTAATAGGCCATGTTTAGATATATGGATAGGTCACATGAAAAATAAAGGGTCTAAAGGTAATACACAATAAAGGTATAAAAATAAAATACCTTTGGATCTATAAAAGAGGGAAAAATGAATAAACAACTAAACTAGGCAAAGGTAGGATAAAATAAATGTGATACTGGTCTAAGAAAATGATATTAATTTGCCTAAAGGTGGTTATAATCAGTAGTAAAAGTAACATAAAGGATAAAAATTGTTTATGGATATATTACTAATTTTTCCATAGGTAGTTATAATCAGTCATAAGAGTGTCTTAACAAAGTATAAAAATTGTGAACTAGAATCAAGAGATAGAAATGATTATCCCAAAGGTGTTTATAATCATGTTAAAAACAAAGATAAAATTGAAATAACAAAAATAAAACAAGAACTCAAAAGAAAACTAAACTAAGGTAATTAGATCAGACATAACTTAGTAATTGATTCACTTAAGACTCAAATTTTGAATCATGAAAACTATTATAACATTGAAACTAGGATAGGCAAAAATTTATCACAACAAACCTTAAATAAAGTACATGGAAAAAACTTGTCTAAAAAAGATACTCTAAACAAGGTACTAAAAAATAATAATTACTCAATCTAGGCAATGGGTCTTTTAGATAAAATAGAAATAAACCTAAGTAATAGAATCCAAACATAAAAGTTACATAACCTAAGCCCAAATTAGATGAGGCTTTGTCATGAATCTAATTAGTATAGTGTTTTCACTTTGAAAGGTTGAATTTTGGATTTAATGAAAAAATACTCAAATGTTCTAAGGCAAAGGCTAGACTAAAATGGGAAGTACAAAAACATGTTTTAAATAAGATAGGTACAAAAATAGCTTAGAAGAAGGTTTCAAAAGTGACAAGAGATTGGGATAAATTAGGTAGTGTAACAATGCTCCTTCAAACAAATATCATGGCAAATGATTTTAGACTAGAATATTTAAGGCAAAATTTTGGGATGAAATAGGTAGTGTAACAACATCCCATTTAAACAACAGACACAAAAGTGGTTTTTAAACAAATATCTAAGGTAACAAGTGTGACATAAATAGATATAATAACACCTCTTATACTAAAGGGGTGCAAAAATAACATGAATATTTTGGACTTGTTTTGACATGAAAAAATAAACAAATAATTTTGGTCTAAAAACACACATGTAAATCAAAGTAAATATAATTATCACTAATGGTTCATCTTATATCTAAAAACTAACATGGGTGTGTGTATCTCCTACCAAAGTTTCCATAAATATACTAATTTTGGTGAAGAATTAAGTGTTAATCCAAAAATTAAAGTATAGGTGTAGGTAGAGTTTTTATTCCCTCCTTTGTCTCTCAAGAATTGATATGTGGCATGAACTTAGAGTGAGGATCACTTGAAATTTGGTAATAAATATTGTGGTAAGTGGGGTTTTTAATAAAATATATAAATATCAAATATATTAGATGGTCATATATGTGGCTAACACAAGGGTCTAATCACATCAAATGAATCCAAACTACCTAGCTTATTATGTAATGGTATGTTCCTTTACATAGAAATTTCATCCATGTAATGCTTAGTGGATTTTGATGTAAAGTACCACATGTACTAGTTACCTATTGGGATGGTTAGGCTAACCACTCACCACTATCCCATCTAATGGTTTTCATAATTTGTATACCCCACTATAAAATGGGGTTGGTATGATGCTGGGAGATGAAACCACATGTCAACACACCTATAAAGAAATTTTAGGGAGGAAATGAACTCCCACCCACAATCCAAATGTAGAAAAAGAAATCAATAAATAAATTTATAGGTTATTTTCACCCAAGTCACACAAAGCATGGGGATAGCATATGCAACATTCTTTCTGACATAACTTTTTAAACAAAGGAAATAAACTAAGTGATTTGGTCACCTGAGTTCCCTAAAGGGTATAGGGGGAGAGCATACATGCAATAGTTCATAGTTGGCTACAAATAAAGAAATTAGTCTAATAAACTTTGAAATTTAGCTAATAATGAAAAACAAGCATAAAGTGAAAAGGCTCTTAAGATCTCTAAATAAGATGTATATTCATTTTAATAGCACTAAATTAACATGTGATTGAAATTTTGTCCCCTTGGCCTTGTTTGCACTTGTAAAAACTTTAAAAACAACTAAAATACAAATATAACCTAGAGGATTTTAAGCAACAAACAATATGTATATGAGATTTTAACAATGATTAATATTTTATCTCTCAACCTTAGGTCCTATAAAATCTTAGAGGGGTTTCCTAATTAAAATCCCAAAATTAAGTAAACAAAAATTTAATTTGAGCTCTCAAGTTTTTACTTTTGTCTCAGATAAAATTTTCACTGATCACACAGAGATCAATGTTGATTCTTGAAATCGACATTGATTCGGTCAGATTGTCAACATTTCCAATAAATAGATAAAAAAAATATTTCAAATGAAAAATGGTTGATTAAATAATTTTAAGAATCAAAATTATCATGGCTCTATTAAAATAAATGTTACATAGACAACAAATAGATCATTAAGCATAAAATAAAAGGCAAGCAAAATCAATAGAAATCAATTTTAAATATGTTCCTACCTTACTCTTTTTTGACATAGAGATCATGGTTGATTATTAAAATAGACAATGATTTTAACAATTGTAATTGATCCCCATAAACTTGTTAAAAAATATGTAAAATTCAATGTTAAAACTCTAAACTTAAAGATTTAAATACATCTGTTAGAAAAATTAAAGCTATCATATTAATCTCCTTATCTATATAGGATGCTTAGTCCCATTGAGCATGTAATTATGTACTTTATGAGTTCAAAGAGTAAAAAATATGTAGATTAGTCTCTTATTATTCTAAATGAGAAAAAATCAAGCATAATAATTCATTAAGACTAAACATTCCTACCTAAAAACTAGGGGAGCATAACTTAATAATCAAGAACACAAAATAGAGATGAAGACAATACAATTTTCTTACATCCTTTGTCACATTTGATGCTCACTTTTTGGCATAAAGATGTTCATTCTCAACATATGATGATTTTAGGCTTTTAATAATGCTATTAAATGGTGGTAGCATCTCTCCAATAGTCACTTGTGGCTTTTTGTGAAGCTTAGCATAAATTAGGCATTATAACACTACTCTCAAAGGATTCAAGAAGGTATTCCAAAAGAATAACCTTAGAAATAAAATTTTGTTAAAAAATGGTGTGGGAAATTTTATTTATAGCTCAAATAAACAACTCTAACCCTAGTTAGGTTAGGTTAAATTCTAACTTGGGTTAAGTCTAAATTAACTTAGGTTGAGACAGTTTAACTCTGGGTGGGGTTAAGGCACTAATGAAATCTTGACACCTCAATTTTAGATTTATTTGAGGCATGGAAACTCACTTTAGATATATTTGAGGTGTGAGTCATATTTTTGAATATTTATGAGATAATAAATCACTTCATTATCTCATTGGACTTTTGACTTCATATTTGGCTAAAAGTTCTTTTTTTAGTAAATGAAATTCACTAATTTGATTTGGAATTTTTGTTTATACAATTTAATTAGGATTTGAAATATAATTAGTCTTCCTTAGTTATTTTTGGCTTTTGTAAAAAATTTAAATGCCAAGAACTAATACTTAACATGTCAAAAGTGTCAAATTACTAGGTCATAATTTGACTAGGGTTAGAACTAAACTAGGTTAGTGATGAATATAGGGTAATACACTAAATAATCTAGCCTCATCACATTTATGGGAAATTAAATAACTTACATAGATAAAAATGGGAGATTCAGGTGATTTCTAGGCTTAAAATGTCTTGTTTTTTATGAATTAAACTAAATTCACATTTTGGTATGAAAGTGACCAAAAATAAGTGTTATAATTAAAGGGTCTGAGTACAATAAATTAGGATATACATGTTAAGAATGAAATATACTTAGAAGGGGGGGGTGAATCAGTATATTATATATCTTTTACTTAATATGATTTCTTTTCTCTAACCACTTAATTACACATTCAAGATATGTAATAAAATTGAAACAATAATATGTACCACATGAGAGAGAGAGAGAGAGAGAGAGAGAGTATTTTTACATGGATACCCAAATTGGGAAAAACCATGGAGAACAATCTCAAGTATTTGAATGAGCACCAACTCAAAATATAGAGTAGGCAAGGACTAACTTGTAGGAGCACCAACCCCTGTGCTGAGTGCCAACAAAACAACTATTTGTGAGCACCAACCCCTCTTGCGTATAAAACACAAATATCTCTCAATTTTTCTTACTCAATAAATGATATAACTCTACAATATCTCCTACTTTTCTCTCTTTGAAAATAGATACAAACCATATACTCTCTTGAATATTATAAATGGCTTCTCAATCCTTTATTTATACCTTTCTAAATGACCTTTGGAATTCACCCTTTGTGACCCTTCAATCCTCATGGAAAATGGTACCAAACTTGCATGACCCTTTGTATCCTTGCATTTGAAAATTCATATGGTGACCCTTCATAAGCAAAAGCATCCTTTCCTATTTTGTCTTTATCTTGGTGACTTTTCATATTCATCAAGGTGTCCCTTCATGGAAAAATTCACCATACCCTCTTTTGTCTTCACATGGTGACTCTTTAAATTCCTCAAGATGACTCTTCATGAGAAAATGCATCCCATTCCTCTTTCATCTTTTACCCTATGACTCTTTGACTTCTCCATGGGCCCTCTTTTGACTTATATGCAACCAAAAATATATTCATTAATATTAAATAAATATTAACACATATTAGCCAAGATATGAATATTAAAAATACCAATAAATACAATGGGGCCTTTATCACCAATAATTCTAGACCTTTAACATCAATGACAATATTTCCAACAATATCCCCCTTTGTCATTGATGGAAACTTCAAACTAAAACTACCACATCTTGAACCTTACATATACTCCCATCTAAATAAAACATACAGTAACTCCCCCTTACTGTAGCAACATGTACCTAATCCCTATACCTATTTCTATGCTTGTACCTATTATTCCACCCCTTTGACATCAATGGAAAAGCACCTACTTTGAGCTAACACTTAGCCCCCCCCTCAATTGATGTTTAACCTCAATGATAGGAAGCAAAATAAATTACTCCCAACTTCTCCCATAAATACTCAAATGTGTCTTTTGGTAGTTCCCTTTTGAAAATATCTACAATCTACTCTATAGTATTGATATAGTCCATCTTAACCTGTTGATCTGCAACCTACTCTCTCAATAAGTGATATCTAATGGGAATATATTGTGTTCTTAAATGCATCACTATATTCTTGAAAATATTAATAGCACTTATGTTATTACAAAATATAGAAATAGATTCATCATATTTTACCTTAATATCTTCCAAAGTTTTCTTCATCCAAAGCACTTGAGTACAACATAATACCACTACAATATATTTTTCTTCAGCTATAGAAAGTGATACTAAATTCTACTTTTTTCTTAGCCATGATACTAAGCTATCACTAAGGAAGAAAGCTCCTCCACTTGTACTTTTTATATCATCCAAGTAACCTACACAATCTAAATCTATATAAGCAACCAAAGTGAAATATCTATTTTTGGGATACCATAATCCATAATCCAATATCCCATTGATATATGTAAATATTCTTTTCACCAACTAAACATGACTATCTTTTGGAGCTAACTAATATCTTGCAACTATACCTACTACATATATGATGTCTAGACTTGATGCTG
The DNA here is from genome assembly GCA_037957365.1 of Torreya grandis. NCBI lineage: Eukaryota > Viridiplantae > Streptophyta > Pinopsida > Cupressales > Taxaceae > Torreya > Torreya grandis. Next base: position 345,946 of record JARHVA010001427.1, on the reverse strand, counting down.
TCAGATATAAAAGACTACCAATCATAGATCTATACAAATATTGATCTATAACAAGTGAATATTCATCCTTGCTCACCTTATGTCTTGTACTCATTGGTGTGCTAATTGGTACACAGTCCTCAAAACCAAATTTCTTCAACATTTCCTTGGCATATTTACTTTGAGATATGAAAATTCCTTTATCTAAATAAAATATTTATAATCCTGAGAAAAATGACAATTATCCAAGCATAGACATCTCAAATTCTTTTTGCATATTATAAAAAAAATTCTTTTGTTATATTTTTAATATTTCCTCCAAAAATGATGTCATAAACATATACCACAATAATCAATTAATGCTCACCTTCTATTTTGATGTAGAGATTACTATCAACAAATCCTCTCTTAAAACCTTGACCTTGTAGGTACTTATCAAGTCTTGTATACCAAGCTCTAGGAGCTTGTTTCAATCCACACATTGATTTCTTAAATCTACATATATGGCTATTAATATTTGAGAGAATAAATCCCTTAGGTTGCTCAATGTAGACCTCTTATTCTAGATTCCCATTTAGGAAGGCTGATTTGACATCCATCTGAAACAATTTGAAATTTTTAAACACTGCATAAGCAAGAAACATTATAATAGCCTCTAGCCTTACTATTAGTGAAAAAGTTTATTTAAAATCTATTCCCTCAATCTGAGCATATCCTTTACATACTAATCTTGCTTTATTCCTAGTCACTTCTCCATTTTCATTCAACTTATTTCTTTAAACCCATTTTGTTCCTATCACATTGTGATATTTTGGTCTAGGTACTAATTCCAAAGTATCATTCTTTTCTATCTAATTTAATTCTTCATCCATTGCCTTAACCCAATGCTTATCATGTCTAGCTTTTGAAAAAGTTCTGGGCTAAATTTTGGATAACAAAGAAAAATTAACTTCCTCAGATTCACTTATCATCATTCTTCTGATGTGAATTCCTTCATTTATGTCCCCAATGATGTCACTTTCATTATGATTTCTTTGAACATATTTGGATGGATTTTTGGTGTCCTTTTTCTCCTTCTTCTCATCTTTATTTGATTCTTCAAAGTCTTCCTCTTCAATGATTTTAGGAATGTCTATTAGATCACTTATTCTTTGTGTTCTATCTTCTTCTATCCTGACACTTGTACTTTCAATAATTGTCTTGGTTCTTTTGTTATAAATTTAATAAGCTTTAATTTTGAAAGAATAACAAAGAAATATACCTTCATCTACTCTAGATTCAAACATACCAAGTTTTTCATCGGTTCTCTTTATGAAGCATCTACTACCAAAAAATCTAAAATAATCAACTATTATTGGTTTGTCTTTCCATAGATCATAAGGAGTCTTGTCACTATTGAATCTCAATAATGATCTATTCTGAATATGCACTACTATAAAAATTTCCTCTCTCCAATATTTATCTATTATCTTGGATTCATTTAGCATTGTCCTCACCATCTCCTGAACTATTTTATTTTTTTGTTTAACTACTCCATTTTGCTATGGAGTTTTAGCTACTAAATAATGTCTCTTTATTCCATGGTCTACAAAAAACTCAATAAATTGATCTAACATGAATTTTCCTCCTTGATCTGATCTTAGACACTTAATCTTTAAATTGGTTTCATTCTCAACTAATGCTTTGAATGCTTTGAAATGTTTGAAATCTTCTAATTTTTTATTTAAAAACATTACCCAAGTCATACATAAAAAATCATCAATAAGAAACATGAAATATTTCTCACCTTGAGTACTTTGAGTTTTCTAGGTCCACACAGATCACTGTGAACAAGCTCTAGCATTTGAGTGGTTAAGTATTATTTTGTTTTGAACCACCTTCTAGCCTGCTTCCCATGTTGACAACGTTCACAATGTGTGTTGGATGGCTTTATAATCTTTGGAAGATATCTGACTGCTTGCTTCTTGCTGATGTTGACAAGATTGTCAAAATTTATGTGCCCCATTCTCCTATGCCATAGCCAACTTTCTTCAATCTGACTTAAACAATATCTTTGACCTTTGATGTCTGATAACATATACAAATTATTGTATGTTCTCTGAGCATCTACAACCAACACATCTAAATATTTTCTTCTAATTTCAAAACCTTTTACATAAAACTTTAGTGTGCGCCCCTAATCACACATTTGAATTACACTCAAAAGATTATACTTAAGACCTTCTACATATAAAACATTTTCATTTTTAGTTCTACCATTATCTAAAATTAGTGTACTTTTTCTAGCAATTCTAGTAGTAGTATTATCTATAAATTTTAGTATGCCACTACTTATCTTCTTCAAGGTTATGAACTTGATCTTATCTCCTATCATGTGCCTTAAACATCCACTATCAATGAACCATGGCTCTTCTTCATTTCTTTCATGCAAAGCTATCTACACTAACATAGATTTTTTTGGTTGTTTCTTCTACCATAAACCTATCTAAACTTTCTTCTTGATGAATAGAGCCTTGAAACTCTAGTCCTTCTTGACTAACTTAAACATGATTATATAATACCAAGCTATGTGTCCAAAGTTATACTTGTAACATATTATGGCCTCTTCATTAAAGCTTGATAGAGGAGCAAAAAAGTTGTGGCTTCTGCTTGACTCCACATGACTTTCCTTCCCCTTATTTCTAAAATTGTTAGCCCTTTTTTGCCATTCTATTTTCTTATGACCATATCCATTAAAATAAAAATAGTAACCATAAAAATAGGACATGTTTTTGTATCTCTGACCTGATTGCTTTTTGTAGCTCTATTATTTCTAACCTTCTTTGTTTAATATGTTCTCTATATTCTTAACTTCTTTCCTTTTTATTTCCTATTTTGTAAGAGCTTCAATATAGCTCTTTCCTTTTTCCTTGTCTATGAAAGTAGTGGCTTCCCATTTCTCTTTTTAAAATATGATACCTACCTTATATAACATTGATCTTTAAATTTTTAATATCTTATTTAACATATCAGTGTTATTCTTAAATTTTGAATCATTGGCTACTCTATCATTGATTGCTTTAATTGTTTTCTCAGGATATACTTTTAAAGAAGAAATTTAAATAACATACCTTTCACATTCTTTACTTACTTTTTACAACTATGTCGTTATATCTTCTTCATTTTTCTTTGCTTCTTCAAAGTGTGCTTGTAGATCTTCAATTGTTTCCTTTGACTCCTTTTCATTTTTCTCGATCTAGAGATATAATCTTCAATTATTCTTCTCAAGAGATTTTAACTCTTCTAAATCACAAATGAGTTCTACTTCCAGATTCACTTCAACTTCATCTTATATTTTTCTTGATCATCTGTACTTTTTATTATGGAGTCATGTTGATGTATGGCCCTGAATAGAATATCTTCTTTTTCTGAATCACTGACTCCACTATCTTTGCTTGAGCTAGGATCTTTAGAATATAAACTCTTATTCTTGAATCCCTTCTTGAATTTTCCTTTGAAATTCTTCTTGTATGTAGAATCTCCTTCTTTATTTTCACCATTTCCCTTATCTGGGCACTTAGCTATAAAATGTCCAATCTTTCCATAATTAAAACATTTAAAAGGTAATTTTCCTTGATATTTACCTATGCCCTTTTTTATCTTTCAAATGAATAGAGATCCATTGTCATCTTCACATCGTTAGAACTGTCACTTGATTCTTGAATCTTAGCCTTCTCTTTCTTTGATGTTTTGAAGGTAGCTTCTCTCTTTGAGGGTTTCTCTTGTTCAGTATGCATCTCATATTTCATAAGAATACCATGTAGTTCATCCATCTTTAGCTTGGATAAATTATTCATTTCTTCAATTTCCAAAACTTTTGTATTGTATCTCAATGGTAGAGATCTCAAAACTTTTTAAACCATAATTAATTCTTCCAACTTTTCTCCAAGACCTTGAATGTGATTAACTATTTGATCAACATGCAAAAGATAACTTGCTATATTTTTTTCCTCTTCCATCTTCAAACTCTCAAACTATATTTTGAAAGTCTAAAGCTTAGCTTGCTAAACCTTTCCATTACCTTTATAAATATTCTCAAGTTTTACCCAAGTTTCATGAGAAAATTTACATTGTATAACTTTAACAAATTTTGATTCACATAAACCATATAAAATAACATTTAAAACTTTAGAATTATTTTCACTTGCCTTATTTTTTGCTGGAGTAGTTACAAGTATCTGTGGCTCTTCATATTCCTCCACCACTACTTTCCAAATATCGAATTCAAGGGACATAAAATAAGTCTTCATCTTTATGCTCCAAAAAACATAATTCATCCCATCAAACAAAGGTTCCTTATTTGTATAAAATCTTTCATGTGATCCAACCATCATGCTTTCCTGATCTACCTTCAAGCTATAAATCTTATCCAAAAGGAACCTGCTCTAATACCAATTGTTAAGCATGAAATATACTTAGAGGTGGGGTGAATTAGTATATTATATATCTTTTACTTAATCTGATTTCTTTTCTTTAACCACTTAATCACACATTAAATATATGCAATAAAACTAAATAATATGCACCACACGAGAGAGAGAGAGAGAGAGAGAGAGAGAGAGAGAGAGAGAGAGAGAGAGAGAGAGAGAGAGAGAGAGAGAGAGAGAGAGAGAGAGAGAGAGAGAGAGAGAGAGTAAATTTTTACGTGGAAACCCAAAGTGGAAAAAACCATGGAGAACAATCTCAAGTATATGAATGAGCAAGAACTCAAAATACAAAGTTTACAAGCACCAACTTGTAGGAGCACCAAACCCTTTGCTAAGCACAAATGCAATAACTATTTGTGAGTTCCAACCCATAGGAGAACCAACCCCTTGCAAATATTTGTGAGCACCAACCCATCTTATGTATAAAACACAACTATCTCTCAATGTTACTTACTCAACAAATGATATAACTCTACAATATCTCCTACTTTTCTCTCTTTGAAAATAAATACAAACCATGTACTCTCTAGCATATTACAAATGGCTTCTTAAGCCTTTATTTATAGATTTCCAAATGACCTTTGGCATTTACCCTTTGTGATCCTTCAATTATCATGGAAAATGGCACCAAAATTGAATGACCCTTTGTATCCTTGCATTCAAAAAGTCATATGGTAACCCTTCATAAGCAAAAACATCCTTTCCTATTTTGTCTTTATCTTGGTGACTTTTCATATTCCTCAAAGTGTCCCTTCATGGAAAAATGTGTCATACCCTCTTTTGTCTTCACATGGTAACTCTTGATATTCCTTAAGATGACTTTTCATGAGAAAATGCATCCCATTCCTCTTTTATCTTTTACCCCATGACTCTTTGACTTCTCCATGGGCCCTCTTTTGACTTATATACAACCAAAAATATATTCATTAATATTAAATAAATATTAACACATATTAGCCAAGATATGAATATTAAAAACACCATTAAATGCAATGGGGCCTTTATCACCAATAATTCTAGACCTTTGACATCAAAGATGATATTTCCAACAATACAATATGCAATAAATATAGCCATTAATTTGTGAAAGAAATGATCTAATATAATATTAAGAAAAATAGAAATGAATGACAAAAATAAGTACTTAGTTGGAAATTATTTGAGATAAAGGATATGCAAGCTAAAAATTGGTATAGGTGTTGGTCACAAATAGGATGTATGTATTATAAACCATCTTAGATAATAGCATCATACCTTGCATAGTAACATTGTGGCACTAACATCCTCTTTTGGTTCTAATGTCCTTTACGTAATAACTGATATGTAATTTTGGGAGCACATATGTCTAAGTTTTTCAAGACTATTTCTATGTGGATAAACCATGCCTCATTATATATGACTGATTTTGTCTAATTTTTTTATGCAAACCCTAAACCTCCATATGGTTAGGGCATTCAATTGGTACAAATATAAAAATTTTGATGTTAGTTGGGTAGGTTGGGCATCTTCAACACCTTGTTGTGATGATATTTTACTATATACCAATACTCTGAGGAGGGATCAAGCCCCATGTAGTCCTCCCCACCTAACTGCTAGTACAAGTATAAGTAAATCTATCATGAATGTCAGTTTGAGTTCTTTGAGTGCGGCTTGAGATTATAAATTTGTGTATTCTAAAGTTAGGATGGTTGTAGATGATAGTATAAAAAATTAGGGTATAATAGGGATTAATGACCTTGATTGTGCACATCTTATTTTGAGCTTTTTTGTGTGTATTTACATTTGATTTCCATCTACTGAATAAAGGGACAAAAGTCATGTATATATATTGATATGGTGCTTCTATGTGGTTTGAAATAGGTCTAGGCTTACCCTAGTGTCTTTAGGATTGATAACATATATTTTGGGGCCAAAAAGAGGGAAAAGGACAGTATCACCTAACTGGGACACTAGCATGAGGTGCTAGTGTCCAAATATGATGCTAATGCTTAGGTGGTAAAACTTGAGGCACTAGGGGCTAGATGCCTAAAGAATGGTTTGAGACTAATTTTGAGATGTATATGGATGCATAATTCCTACATGAAAGATGGATAAATGTTTAAATAGGCCATAATATAGGTCTATGGCTAAGCTAGGGATGGGTGGTCTTAAGTAACACTCTTGCAACTCAAGTGACATTTTATATGACTACATGTTGTAATTGACCAACTTAGTTGTACTATGTAGTGGGTGATAATGGTATAGGTGGCTAATTTAGTTAAAAATATTAGGGTTTCTTGATGGTGTATGTCATGATGATTGTGTAAAAATATAATTTTGATAACATAATATATAGGGTAGTTGGCTTTGTAATATTGAGAAAGGGTGGTTGATGGCTTATCCCATGGTTAGCCTAGTAGGAAATGAGGAAAATTATTTGAGGGTGTATACCATGGTTGATTATGTAAAAATATAAGGTGGATGACATAGTATTGAAGTTGATTGACCTAGTAGGAAATTGAGGAAAAGTGGTTGATGGCATATACCATGGTTGATTGCATAATAAGATAAGTTGGTTGAATTAGTATTTAAGGTGGTTAACCTAGTAGGAATGGTAAGGAAAATACAATTTAGGTTGATTAAGCAGTTAGGTATAGTAATTATTTATATTATTGATTTTTTAAAGTATATTTTATTATTATTTGTGATATAAATCTTATACATACTTTATTGTTTAATGTTTTTTAGAGGTGACAGAGACTCTAGAAATTAGTAGATGCAGTTTGGTTACCTAATCTACTTTAGATATTATTTGAAGTAAATCAAGTGTAGTTTAATACCTTAGGTTTGGGTGGTATTATGGAGATTTAGAATATTCTAATTAGTTTGGAGTTAGTCACCATATTCTTCATAATATGGGAGAGATTGACTAACACTTTTAGGTGGGTGGTGGATGGGGATACCATTGAGGTGGTATCAATCTAGAGGATGTCAATGCATTATTGGGATTTTTGATTGTTGTTTTGCATGTCATGTAAAATACACTAAAGATAGGTGTAGAGAGATGAGCCTTAACTTTATGGGTGATTGGATTTGAGAGATATACTGAAGTAGACTTGTAAGCATTCCTATTTGATGTATATGTGTATGTCATCTTAGATATCTAGAAGACCATTATAAGACTTGTGATATCTCATGTGATCTATCAAAATTTACATGGGAAGGTCCCACTATATATTGTTTCACTATGATAATCTATGTTAGAGCAAGGTATGATGTATGATTTGAGGTCTATGATTTGGGTGTAGCTGGTGCATGATTTTTATTATATTTTTTCATGAGGGAAGATGATAATGGGCACTATTATTTTGAGTATTTATATTTATGAGAGATTTTTTTATGTATCATCCTATGAGATTACCACATGTAGTATATGTTTCCCTATTATGTGTGTGATTATGGGCACAAGATCATATGTTATATGTTGTAACACATGTTCCATCATTATAGATGATCACTCAAAGAGAGATTATTTGGTAGTTATATTAGGGAGCTATATATACTTGGCCTCATGGATAAGTACCTTCTAGGCATAAGTTTATGAGAGGATTCTAGAGAACTATCCTTGTGGGTGGAGCCACATCAAGTGCCTTAATTACTAGAATATTTTAGGTTACCATATCTAATAATTAATATGGTAGTGTTGATGTTTTGGGCATAATATGTGAGGGATAATTGTGATGTAAGGGTTTTATGAGTACTAAAATATGTTCTTTTCATATGGTCACACTAGTTAAGACATGGGATATTATGGTTATAATGATAATGAGGGGATCTAGTGAAAGATAGAGAAGGAGAATATGTGACTATTGTTTCACAATAGTAGACATTAGAGTGACCACAATAGAAATAAAGTTAGAGGTAGGTGTTAGTACAACTACACACAACCATAACCACCACTATATGAACCCCCACAGAGAGATCCATAGGGAGATCCTAAAATGCAACATACACTAAGGTGGGTGATTATGAGGTGAACTAATAATGGAACACATCATTCTTGTTTGATTTATCCCAACCATTATAGATGTTTTACACCATCATGGATCCATGATTCAAGGGAGGTAATATGTGGTTAAGCAAATGGGGCAACTATTATTAAGTTATATTTTGTTGAAATTTTGATTTTACATATATATATATATATATATATATATATATATATATATATATATATATAAGATAAATGTAGTATTTTATAGATATATATGTGAGATATAATGTACATTTGATTTCTCATTTTTTAAATGTTTCATTAGAGGATGATAGATGGCCATCCATGGTTGATAGATTGCATCATGATATATTGGATGACATGTTACCTTAATGATATGACACATATGGTTGATCATGTGGTACCTTCAACACTTATTTATGATAGTTATTTTTATTTGGTCAGTGAGGTAGCTCAAGAGTTGAAAATATTATCTAATTCAATATATGTATCATTACCTATAGCTTTAGGTGATAGGGAGATGTGAGCACTAGCTCAGGAGTGAGCTACACATTTTGAGATAACTTGGTAGTTGGTGTAGGTCTAGGGTCAAGTGGACCATTTAAAGTGACATGTGGATGGAATGAGGTCATGTACATAGTCACTTTATTATAATAATCATAAAGGTCATTCACAATATTCTATAGGTAGTGTAGCCCATCCACCACTATATAGGTAGGGTGGTTACAAATATAAAGCTATTTTGTAATATGATTGTATCATGTGATATCATATGAGACATTGTTGAGGAATATATGCATGCATGTATATATGAATGTGTGTGTGTGTGTGTGTGATTAATTCATCCATTTATGCATGCATACATGCATGCATTTATGTATGTATGTATGTATGTATTGTTTTGATTACTCATAGATGTTATGGATCTACTTAATTTATTTTTAGCATGTGTTGATCTTTATATGCTATGGTAAAAATGTATGATTTATGTGTTTATTATTTTATAGAAAATATGAATAAATTCATGGTAAAAAGGAATGATAAATAAATAAAATTGGGATTTAAATAAAAAATTGAAACCAATCCTAACACATGTCAAAAGTTAATTAAATGGAATAAAAAAAATGGTAAGAAGAATGTAAGAATTTAAATGAGAGATATATTGATAAAATTTTAATGTAAAAAAAGACATTTAAATAAAAATAAATAATAAATATCTATGTAAACAAATATATGTGAATAATAAATATCAATGTAAATAAAGACATGTAAACAAATATATGTAAATAAGAAATATCAATGTAAGCAAAACATGAAAAAAATGATATGTGAATAATAAATATCAATGTAAATAAATGCATGTAAATAAGTGATAAATGTAATACATGAAAGGCAAAATTAGAAATAAGAGTGATAAACCAAATGTAGGGTTTATGTTTAATCGACAATGTAGACCAATATAATTATTTTATGATAAAACATGGCATGTAGTTTATATAGGAGAAAAAGGGATATTTTTTGAGGAAGGCATAGTCCTATCTAAGGTCTTCTACTGCAATTCATAAAATGATCATTAAGGAAATAAAAAGAGATAATGTAATTTTTTGAGGAAGGCTTGGTATTATCCAAGGTCTTACACTACAATTCACAAAAGGATAGCCAATGAGGTATAAAAATGGAAATTGTTTATAAGATATAAGGGAATTTTGTGAGGAAGGCCTTGTCCTATCTGAGGTCTTACATTGAAAATCATAAAAGGAGAACCAAAAAGGTATGATCAACTTTGAAATGTTATGCATCAATGGGAATATCAAGAATGATATTATGAAAAAAGGGAGTGAAGAGCATTGCATAGGATTTGTAGTAATCCTTAGTAGAAATGAGATATACAAAATTAAGTACAAGTACTAAGATTTTATTTGGATAACAAAGCCTTAAAATATTCCTTTGAGTATACATAAAGTTGTGGAATAATGACTAATATACGTATATCATCTCATGAAGGTTATTTATATATATAAATTAAAATGGGCCTACCTCCCCGACATGTTCCCCATTCTTCAAGACCCCTTATAGAGTCATCGATCTACTATAAACATTTGGTACTTGTGTGATAAAGTAGGTGGTACTAGATATAATAAGGAGACATCATATTCAAGGCTACTATCCTACCATACCCCAATGTACATCGGCTCTATCAAGAGGCCAACTATGGAGTTTGAGATTCAAATAGAATAAGATGTGTTAAAGACTAATTACATCTTTTGGTGTGATTGACATTTGAGTATTTATTTTTACGTTTTAATCATTGCCTTTTGTTTTAATGATTTGAATTTTAAATTTTATTATTTTACATATTATTTCTATTTATGGATTCAAAAGAAACAAACATGAGTGATATATATTATAAACACAAAAAATATTATACTTTGGTTACAATACAAAAGTACCTAATAACTATGTCGACTTCAAAAATGCTTAGACATGTCCACAAGGAAGTATGAAATCTCAAGTCTAACCATATATGTGTTTGAGATGAGGGAAATATATGGAATAAATGGAGATCAATAGAGATACATGTAATAAATACTATAATGATGAATATATTTTTTATTTGATCATAATAAGAATAAGATAGTGTAGGGTGTGGTCTAAGAGCTATGCCACATGAGTAACTTTAGTATTCAACAAGTGATTAAACATAAACATCCATGTAAAAAAAATCATCCTAAGAGAGGGGGAATACAAGTGTTTGAAAATTATGTAATGAAATGTAATTAAATAGTTAAATTTGAATATATAAATATTCTAGAGTTGTAAATCAAGAACCATGAATGCAAAAGTATCAATGTAAAAATATAGGAAAGGGATAACATAAAAAAAATGATAAATGTATAAATATATATATATATATATATATATATATATATATAAATGAATTACGAGTATCTAAAGCCACTTAGGTATAAATATGAGGCATAATATGACAAGACAAAATAATGTGTTCATAAATACTGATATATCTCATGGTATATATCATTAATAACATCTGATAAAAAAATTTATCAATGGAATATAGACTTTGTCCATAGTTTCATATATCTTCATTGAAAGATGTGTGAATAATTCTTATCACACCATTTCAATGGAGAGTGTAGGTATGATAGATTAACAATAAGAAGGTTGAGTATATATCAACTCTTGTGAAGGGTAATAAATGTGAGGAAATATTGTTAAAATGTGACTGAAAGCATCTAATCTCGAGGATGATGAAGTAGGTGAGGAAGTCTTAGCCTTTACCTGGGAATGACTCTAGGTATGTTCTTGGGAATGATAATGTAGGATGTGTAAAATCATGTAATTTCTATTGAAATATTATACACCTATATTTATCATGTGTAGCACACTAATGCCAAAAATAGTAGACATCCCCATGTTTAGGTATATACTCTAGAATAATCTTAGGAGGAGGCAATGTCTTTTGAGAATACTATGTGTTCTATATATAAAGTGAATCTATGTATTTATAGAGTTTTGGGAATTTATTAAAATAATGTGTGTCCACGCCATGACAAAAAAAATTTATCTATAGTAGGATTTGAACATGAATCCTTATGTTGTGCTAGGAATATCCAATATGGTTGAAAATAAACCCAATGATTTATAGCCTAATGAAAATCACAATATGGATCATCTATGTATAATGTAGGTAGGAGATCAAGTTTAGGTAAAGGTAATATGCCATCACCATTAATAGGATGGCTTGAAGTAGGGTCTATATTAGACTCAATAGTTGTGAAAGAATATCACAATGTAGGTTAGAATAATATGGTTGAAATATCAAGAAGGAACATGCTCAACATATCATATATTATGGTGAAAAAAATATGTTACCATATGGCATGATAAATAATCATACTCTAAAGAGGATCGGTTATGACTAGGTGATAAGTAGTGTGTTGTGCCCTAAACACACATGCATCCATTTTATAAAATTCAATAGGGGCCCACTGTGACCTAAATAATTTAATTCATGATCATCTAAGCCTTAGACATTCATGACTCTAGTTTTAATTCACAAAAGTGTAATTTTTTCCTCAAAATATACATTTTCATGAAGATTAATCTATTAAAATCAAATCTTGAGTGATTATTTTAATTCATCTCAAACCTTGGGTTTTCATTATTTTTATGGTTCATTTGGACTAACGGTACTAATGTCCCTTTTTGTAGTTTCCTAAATTTTGTGTACTTATAGGACTATTAACAAACACCTATCAAAGATATTCTTATTAGGGAATTGAATTTATTTATCATAGATAGTGATAGGTGGCATATTTACATTACCCAAAACCTATTTCTCTTTACAAAAAGTTTCAAAGTCTTTAAAGATTCTAATTTATAAGAGTTGGATTAGTGTCATTACTACATTAAATGGATCCTCTAAAAATTAAAATAAAATTATAATTGATCATAGTCTTTGAGACCCAAGATAATGCCACACGGTTATTTTTTGATACACGAAACCCTGAAAGCTTTGAAAGAAAATTTAATCATCTAATGGTTTTGAAACAATGTAATCTTACAGGCATGACATGTGGTAGTTTTATATTAATCTATAACTTTGTAAGGATTACACAAGTTTAATGGTCTCTAGGTCCCATGGTCTAATACCCCTAAGATTCTCAGTTTTGAGAATATGACAAGTGGCACAATTCTATTGGTCTAGATCTTCAAAGAACAAATACTCAGTCAATGGATTAATGGTTCCATGGTTTTGAGGCCCTGAGATCACACCATGTCTTAAAATTCCATTACATGTAACATTTACATATATGTACATAGTTCAAGAGGCTCAATTTTTTTTGTTTCAAATCCTCTCTCACAGGACTTAGGTTTCTCTATGTGGCACAATTACATCAACTCATGGCTCCAAAACATATAAAGTGAAGATGAAAATCTAAAGGCCTGAGTGAGAAAGAAATGGACAATTTTCAAAATACATGAAGTACATAACCAAAGTATATGTAAATAAATATTGATATCAAAGTAAATAAGTGAGTAATAAAGAATTTGATACCTATCTAGAAAATGATAACTAGACATGTAAATTTAATGAGTAATTACCATTTGTTGAGTACATGAACCCACCAAAGTTGATTGGTAAGTTCAAATTGAAATGGGATGAAACTAGAGGACATTACCCACATTGAAGTCACATGAATTAGGCATTCATGGTGCAGAATTTAGATGATATATGTAAAACCTAAGCAAAATGCAAGTCATATTGCCATAGATATTCTAGTAAACAATATGATTTCTTTCTCTCCTCTAACTATAAGCCCTAGTTTTATAGAAAATATGTAGATAATTTTCATACATCTATAAAAATAACTATATATCTTAGAATCATTGAAATGGATTCCTTTTCAAAATTAGTACATGTCTAAGCCCCTTTACATACTCTTGCACATGAGATACAAAGTATATGGATATAATATTTTATAAGAGTGCCCTCAATTTTAAATTCACATTATAATCAAAACTTTATAATGTAGTAGACTTGGTGGTTCCTTAATTTGTATAAATCCAATTATCTAAGGATGAAAAGCAATACATTGATGACCTACCACCGCTCAAAAATTATAGGACTTTATCAAAAAATGATATAACCTAAGTTAATTCCAAGTATCGATATGATTTAATATTTGTTTTTTTCATGAAAATTGTGTTGGATACTCCTTACACATCAAAAGATGCAAGAGTGTGATTTATTATATCTCTATAAGGGCATTAAAAAGGTGTCTTAGGCTTATATTGGCTGAGATTACCTATAACGAAGTCTTGGCTAATTCATGGCTCAAGCACAATAAACTATATGGAAAAATACAAAAATGGATACTAAAAGGCCAAAGATTAAATCCAAAGGGGCCCCTCTCATCCAATGGGATTATAAAATTTAGACTAGGGATTAGCATAACTATTACTATCATAAGTAGATTACATGGATTCCCTAGTATCATCTATGTGAAATTAAATTGGGTCCCTTTTTAGGGAATTCTATTCACATTAGAAATATTTTTTCCTTAGGGGATTTTATCTATATTAGAATTAAAACCTAGATGTATCAAACAAAGTAGAGTCTCATAAATGAGAACTTTTATATGATGTCTTATTTAATAGATGTAGTCTTTAACATAGTCGATAGGGTAAATAGAGAGATGTGAAAACCTTAAACTAAATATATTGAGAAAATAATATCTGAAGACTATGCATTCATGTTTATTTTTATATTAAAATATGAAATTAAGAGGATTTATGTAAATGTTTACTCTAAGGTGTACCAAGATATTCATGACACCCAAATCCCTAGGCTATCAAAAAATTGAGGAAAACCATTGATAAATGGGGAGATTTTGGTATTACCCATATGTCATAGTTATCACAATTTTAGGAACAAGGGCACCCCTTTTATTTATACTATGCCAATTTCCTCATAAAATTAAAGAGTAGGATATTTCTTACCAAATATATATTAGCATTAATAAGGAGTTAGGTCAAAATCATTTGAATTATTACTTTGAAACTCCTCTAAGTATTTGAAAACTCAAGTATGTAGTGATAGCCCACTTCAATAAAGTGGGGAATATTAGAATCCACTATAATCTTGATGAGGCCTGGTTCAAAGAGTAGGACCCTAATAATAAATTTAGGATTTATATTCAACTCTTGAGAGAAAATAATAATGTGAATGTCATCTATGCTTAGAAACAATATGATAATGATGCCATTTTCTTAAATACATTTGATGACTTAGATTTATGGACAATATTGAAGAGTCATTAGATGTTTATGATGGTAATGGCTCAAGCTATCCAATATAATACTGATATTACTCAAGAACAATCTAATTCAATGGTAAAATATGGAAAAAAGGCATGGATCCATCAATGGTCCTTAGTTCAACCATAAGATTCAGCAAGGCCAAGCCAACCACCTCTCCTACAGTAAAAGAGGCAAATCCATAAGAGGAGGGGTCAAGCATCAAAAGGAGGGAACATCTAGTTAATAAAATAAATTATCAATAATCTCCCTAGTTCTAAGCTAGATCATATTCATTAGACCTTCACTAATGTACCTTTGGTCACAACCATGATAATGGAGAGAACTCCACATTAATAAAATAAGTAGAGTACATTTGTTATCACACCTATACCACCTCTTATAACTGCTACACAGGTTAGTCTTATAGATTTTTTATAGACTTATTTCTCATTTATTCCATCCCCTCTTCCATCACCTCAACAATCTTTTAAGTCATATTTCCCATTCTAGTATTATTTATAAACATTTCATTCCATCAATACCACCTACAATATTAGTTCTTACTATTGTGGTTCCCTAAATTATTTCATCATCTTGATAACTTACTAACCATCAAATAGCCACATACCAAAGCTATAAGAGAATAATATGAACAGGTTGAGTTAGATAAGGCCAATTCTTTGATATTGGGAAGTGTGTAGGAATAAGAAACACTAGCTAGTGCCCTAGACTAGCCGATATTCATAGTTGATCAAAGCCAAAAGATAAGTGATGTGTTTTCCTCTTTTGTTTCCTCTATTTCAGTTATAGGTACTTTAACACTATCTAGTTCTTTTGATTAATCTATTATTTTAGCATATACCTAAATAAAGACTTCTAAAAGGTAGTCCATTTTGAGATTATGGTGATTGTTTCCATTTCAATGAAAAAATGCCACCAATCCTAGGGAAAACTTCAAATCAAATAGAAATTCCTATGCCAAAAATATTCCCTATAAAATTAGCCACATTATTAATTGAAAGGACTCTTGGCTTCAACAAATTCATAGCTGAGGTTAATCCACCAAGGGATCCCTCATAGTGGTAGAGGATTATATACCCTTCACTATATTTTATTATTAAATTAAGTGATCCATTATAACCTTCTACATTATATCCCCAAAAAAATAACTTATCCTATGACACTTCCACCCTCTACCTCAAATTACCTGATTACCTTCAGAGAATAAGGGGTAATTATTGCTCCCAAAAGGTTTTGAGAGATACAAAGAAAGTAATATGAGAGGAAAATTTTAGTTATTAATGAGTTACCTATAGTCTCTACCATATATGAAAAGTAGAGTGGAAGGATATAGAGGGTGAGGAAGAGGAAGGAATTAAGGTTCTATACAAGGGAATAAATTAAATTTGAGTAAAGAGAAAATATATTCCTTTTAGCTAAGAAATCTAAAAAGAATCCCAGAGATCCTGATGAATATATAAAATATCTCTATAATTTTTTGGATTTTGCTAAGAAAGAAATGAAGGAGATGTATAAGATCAAATAGGATTAATATCATAGTTATTATATGTTTAAATAATACATTCCCCTTGAGAGATTGTTGAAAGTGTGAAAAGTACAACCACAAAGTTGTATGACATTTTGAGTATTATTCAAGTTTCTAGGGGTGAAGGAAGATTAGTAAAAAAATAAGGTGATCATATTATGGGACCAATTTAAGGAGTATGAGAAAAGACTTACCTTTTTTTAACAATTTTTCTAGGAGAAATGATTTTAATCAACTAAATTTAATGTCTAGTCAAGATCCAACTTGGGCTTTAAACTATGTGGTTACTAAAAGGGATATTTCTCTTATATGATATAATTAGATGAAATCTTTGTTAAAACATATTTTAAACCATTATAACCAAGCCTAGGGAAATTTTAATGGCATTAGGGTCACCAAAATGATAACCTCTATAAGGTAATTGGTCAACAATACAAATTTTGAGACATTAAAATTTTAAAAAATAGCTTTAAGAGGTTGAAGGCACAATATATAAAACCAACGATGAAATTTTAAAACTATTAAGTTTTTAAAAGGATAAACTAACAAAATTAGACTCCCTATAAGATTATTTCAAGAGCTCAAAATTGGAGCACATGAGATTGATGGATGAAACCATCAATATTTTCAAGCCTTTTTTGCTTAGTTTCAATATTATTTATATGGAGTTTAAAGTTTCCCATGCATTGATTGAAAAACTTAATATTAAAGAAGGAGCTTCAAGATAAGTTCCTAACACTCAACTAGCTATAAGTTATACCACTTTAACATATACATCCCAATTTATTGGATATGCCATCATGCATACTCCAAATGGGCCCCTTTTGATCTTATAAGGAACAACAATGACTACTTCAGTTCCTCCAACTACCACTCTATCATTTATTTTTATTAGAAGTGCCACATTAACACCTTGATAAATATAAATATGTACCTATTTTTTTTTTAAATTGAAAATTTGGTTATAAATTTGCATTGTATGTATATATTGTATTTTTAGTTTAAAATACTATTATGGGTTGGCTATTGTACATTCATCCATTACATGATATTTGAATGAAAGTCATATTTTGTAAATTTATTTTTAGACTTTGATTTAAATATGAGGCCTATCCCGTCCCAATCTATTTATACTTGTATTTTCATGTTCCAACTAGAGGATTATTTTGGCAACTAGGATTAATAGGAAATTCTAGGAAGTTCTACAATTTTATCTTGATGTAATCTAATCATTCTCCAGCTTGTGGATTGTGTGAAAAATTTTATCATTTTATTTCATTAGTATTTTTATTGTGTATGAGTTATCTCCCCCCTTTTATAGATGTGTTATTGTAGTCTAAAAAATGTGTCAACCTTTGATTTTATGTGTTTAAGTATGTTTTATTTTGGTTACATTTGATTCATATATATATATATATATATATATATATATATATATATATATATATATATATATATATATATATATATATTATTAGTGTGATATAGTAGCCTGAAAAGATTATTGGTTTGTGATTCCTTATCCAATATCTAGTTTAAGTGTTGGTATTGAAAATATTAATCTAGTATGGTCCATAAGCTTCCTTTTATACCATATTTTACCCTCTTTTTGATTTTATTTTTAAGTCCTACCTACCTTAGGTTATATCCATCATCAATCCACCATCTCAAGTAGATTTGTATTTATCCATATCTGACCCATCCAAGGTAAACAAAATGCCTTGCTCAGTGTTATTCCACCAACAAGTTGTTTACAAAACCCAATAACCTATAACCCATGCCTTAGAGTGAATAATTTTAATCAATCCTAAAACATTAGAGGTGAAATTGTAAAGCATTTACATGATGTGCATTATTATCACTCAAAATGTACACCTACATAAGAATGAATCTTGCATGCAACCATGTTGCACTTATGTGTCTACTACCTTATACCTTAATACTTGAGAGTAATTTAGTGATTTAATGTAATGATGAGATCATCCCCCAAGCTATGGGACTCTTTTGATCCTTAGGATAAACCTCCAAATAAGGTCAAATTCTTTATAATATAATTGTATCTAATTTGGGACCAACACACACACCTATAAATATCATAAATGGATTCTACCACTAAGGCTAAACCTAATCTTGAAAAAGGAAGAGGGGATAGAGGGTAATAGGGATGATAAAAGGAAAAGTTTTAATTCACCAAAAATAGATTGAGCACCTTACCCACTTGATAGAATAATAAAACTAAGGAACTAAATGCACACAGTCTTCAAACTAGACATCCACTGCATATGGATTTTGAATGAAGGTATGGGAACACAACTCAAAATTAGGAAGAACAAAAAATGGTCCATAAAATATTTCACACATGAAAGGGGAGCATGCACTTTTCATCTAAGAAATTACATTGGTCTGAGAAGGGAATGATGTTTAGCACAAATTGTAACTTATGAATCATGAGATTGTAAGTGTGGATCTCTATGATTGGGCTTGAATATTATTATTTACACATGATTATACCCATTTATATGAGTTTGAAATAATAACTAAGATCTCAGGTTCATATTTATAGTTGAAATATGTTCTTTGTGCACTTTTATCTTACTATTGCCTAAAGTGTTGGAACCTTGTGTGTTTTACTTCTATGTCAATAGTTGTATGTTTTGTGTGAGGATTTGTGAATATTTACATATGGTAAACATTAAGGTTTTTTCATAGGCACACATTGATACTTATTTGATGTTTGAATTTGAACTAACTTCTAACTCTTGAGAAGCATAACACTACACATGTTGATTTTTTGTAAGTGCAACCTTTTGTATTTAGTTTTAGTGTATAACCAAGTGTGCTTATATCTATGCATAGAAATAAAACTCTCATATGTGGACCTTGATTCTCACTATAGGTTAGATAAATGTATGATATTGAGCTCTGAGATAGAATGAATGGTGATCTCCCTTTTTCACTTGTATCTTTCCTTGTGTGCTCCTATGTAAAAGAGTTCAATGTACATGGTAACATGAAGAGTCAACATTATGGTGAATAATGTGGGTTCATTACATGTTAAGTAGAGATAAATATCCATTTAGTTAATGTATTAGGAATGGAATCATTTGTAACCCATTATTATTTTGTTTTGAGTAAGATCAACTATGATAAACCTACCTGGCCTTAAAAGAAATTGAGATACCTTTCATAAATAACAAGTAAAGTAAACAACTGTGTTGAATGGTACTTAAAGGAAGGAAAATATAAACTAAGAAGGATGATATAATTAAGATCTTGTAGGAAATAAAACTAATATAAACAAAAATATATATGCATGACACTTAGGTAATTTAAAACATCTAATTTACTCAATCAAGAATTTTTGGGATAATTGTGTTTCCTTTTTTTTATGTCAAAATTTTGGATCAATACCTATTAACATCAATATAAAAATAGGAAACATAGTTATCCTAAAAATATTCTTGATTGAATTTATGGACTGTAAAAGAATTAAATATTTAATTGAATTTACTATTTATAAAATATACATGATCATCAAAGATAGTGATTGAGATGAATCTCATTGATAGGGACGGGAAACACCTCTACTTAGATTTACAAGTTTTAAGTCATTGGATTTTTTGAAATTGGATATGGTTTATAGGACCTACATCCCATTTAAGTACTAAGTCTCTTTCATCAAAGATTTTATCAACGTATTCTCTATTAAATGAATTTTTTTTTGTGTTGATTGAAGTTCCATAGTGCACATGGCTTATGACCTTATTTATTCAAGATCCATTAGCTTGGATAATATTACTATTATGGGATTTCTCTCTCATGTAATTCAAAATTATGGGCTAGATCCAATGAAGGAAACTCAAGAGATGTAGGCAATCTAGCTTCCCTTCCATAAAGTAACATGAAAGGTGAATTCCTCAGTACCCTTTTTGGTGTTACTTGACATACCTAGAGGGTTGTCTTGAGTTTGGTGTGCCAAAATCATTGATTGTCCTCTATGGTTTACTTGATTATGTGAATCAATTTATTATTTACTGATTCAACTAGGTCATTACCTTGATGATAATAGTTTGAAGAAGTACTTAGATGTATGTTGTATTTGACTACCCATTAACTGATTTTGGCTTCAAGAAAATCCATTGCATTGTTAGAAATAATAGTGGTTAGAACACCTAATCTTTTGGAAAACCTAATCTTGTTATAATGATTTTGTAGAAATATATAATACAAGCATCATTGGCCTCTTTGAGCTCTATTTCCTTTAACAACCTTGTGAAATAGTCAATTGATATGAGGATCCATTTGTGTCTGGTGATTGACAATGGATTTATCATTCTAATGAAATCTAAGACCCATTGAGCAAAGTGATGATCAACTTGTATTGGGTGTAGGGGTAGGGCTACCAATTTCAATTTCCCTACAAATAATGTGAGATTATTGTAGCCTTAAACCCATTCATGTGAATATTTAAATACAGTTGGTTAATAATATCCATCTCACATGATTTTAATAGAAATGTTTTTAGGCAAGTAATGACCTCTTAATAACCCATCATGGAATTAGTTAAGGATCCTACTCATCTATCCTATTATACACACCTTACAATAAATCCATTATTTTTTCTTGTGAATAGTGTGTTACTAATAATCATATGATATATAGATTGTAGTCTGAAGTGTCTATGCTTGGATTTATTCAAGCCATGTCGATAAGCATCAATTTGAAATAATATCCTCATACTCTGAGTCAAATTTATTGGGGCATTATGGTCTATTGATTGATCCTCACACAACACAAGGACTAATTTGTATTCAACTTTTACATCATCTACTAGTTATTTTCATAGTCTTTTCCCTCACACTAGCTTGGTGATTCCATCACCTTTGTGATCCAACTAGCTCCCTTCTCATTGATATCCTTACTAAGTATAAACTCTTTTATACTTGAGTGTAAAACCATGAGATGGATCCTATTATTGTAGAGAATATGTGTGAAATTCAAAATTTACCTTATGAATATGAGGGCATGTTTCTCCATAAAGTTATATCATATCTCATAATATTTAAATGCCTGGTGTAGACATTAGAAATCTACACATGATGGTTTTGAATGTTGAAATTCCACTAGACCACCTCAGGACACCCTTGGGACCAACCTTTGGCCTTTTGACTGACAACCAAGTCTAACCTAAGTTATTTGACCCTTTGGTTAAAACCCACCTTTTAACTAACCCTATCTTTGACCCATGACTGTCAATTGTCAAGGTGATCATCGAGGGTGACCTTGACTACTGATGATTAGGTTCTACCATCTAAAGCAACTTAACTCACCCTTAATTATACCTTAATTTTTATAAATATCTCATCTAAATCTACATGTGATATATTTCATGTGCAAGTTATAATTAGAAAGCCTAGTTAACATCTTGTTATACATCTCCTTCCTTGCTTATAATAAGAGAGAATCAAGAGGTGAAATGGATCCACAACTATCATGAGATTTTTCATCTAGAGATTATTTTTTAGGTATCCTTATAACAATCCAAAAATACAACCATCATTTTAGAGAGCCAACTCACTATCACCCCTCAGTCGATAACCATGTACCATTACTCTACCAAAGTCATGCCATACTATATCAATGAGCCAACCACCTCAACCATTCATTTTACAAACCTTATGCAATCTAAGTATTTATTTTCCATTATTCAATTACTTTATTTGTATTTTGTAATTATCCCAACACAAACCAACCTCCTGGAATTGTCCTTTTTGATCTCATCAATCTAACCTTTATCAACCCAGACCCAACACATAGTAACTATCAATGGTCATCTTAAACGCCTATGGTTTGTCTAACCATTTATATTTAACTCAACCACTGATGGTCATCTCAACCACTAATGGTCACACTAATCATCGATGATCACTATGGTAAGAAATATTAAGAAGCTATTTTCACCCACTTACCCTCAACCAAATACAATTTTCTTTTCATCTACCTGTTCATAAACCCCCAACCTATATTATGAATTACACTTGACCCATTTAGTATTAGTATTGAATTTTTTATTACTATATTAGTCATTTTAACCTATTTCTTTATCAAACATTTCTCGTGTTCAATTTAAGTATCTTTTGATTATTGATGCAAGTACTTTATCTTCTATTTTCTAAACTTAATTATTTAAAACATGTGGATTGATGGCCCCTGAGGAAGTTCATGCTTCTAGGATCTATCTAGTGATAGATAATCCACCCAACTATCTATCTAACCAATCATTTTCTTTAGTTCTATCTTATTTGCAAGTCATCCTCCCAATCAAAAGAAGAGATATTCACAATCATCTAATTCAACACATGCACAACCAAATAGGTTTTTCAACCATACCCGTATATAGTTTCTTCTTCTTCCTTTCTCAAAATATAAGCTATAATTCAATGAAACATTCTGACACACCTAGTGGGACCATTGAGTCTCTACTTGGGTTTATTTTATTTGCATCTATATTCTCTTTTCCCTATTTTGTGATCATAAATGAAATAAGAGTTTTTTTTGGGCTTAAAATTAAGTGCATACATTGGTTATTTGAAATTTTATCTCACATAGTTAAACTAAAGAAAATTTATTCAATCATAGCATCACTTTTATTGCACACACTAAGACAAAACACCTACATCAACAAAACATAAAACAACTTGAGAGAAGGCCCAAATAGGATTTCATCACCTAGAAGTCACCTTACCAATTTTTGGCATCATACTTAGAGGTCATTACTAAGAGGAGAACCAACTCAACTCTTTGGTTGAGTATAAACTCTAGAAATCAATATATATTGGTAAAGCACTCGACACCCTTATCATTATTATGTGTGAAGTGAGGGGGTAGGCCCTAATACCAATCCACATATTGATTTCCAATATAGATCCTTTTGAGATCCTAAACACAACTTGTAACCAACCATAGACTTATTTTCTAGTAGCCACTCTATAAACCAATTTTAGTCACATAATTTCTTACAAATCTTAAGGCATAAGCCAAAAGAGATACTAACAATAAATCTAGGACTTAACGTAATTTTTAGTGTGTGTTTGATTTCCTTTGTATTTTCTTGTCTTCTCTTTATTTGAGTGGTGAGGTTGTTTTTGTATTCTCTCTCCCTTATCCTGTATGGTTCTAACTTGTCGGCAGTGAAAGAGCCTAGTTGAATAGAACCCATCACCAAACCAAACAACCTTTTCTACCTCCTTATCCATGGAGTATGTTTCTAAACCAAAAAACTCTCCTCATCCTTCAAGAATTTTATCTTTCCCTTGGGAAGTTCCCAAAGGAGATACAGACTTTTCCACCTTATTAGATAACAATTTTGTGGCCCTCCAGCATTATCTTGACACCATGCCTCACTGTACCCTTACTTTAGCTCCACCTATGGACCCACCCTATGGCATGCCTTCCCACATTATGGGAAACACTTTTTTTTCCATGGTCACTACCCAACCATTAACTACCCAAGCTTCCTCATCTACTAATAATCCATTTGACACTACTATGGAAAACTAACCTACCCAACCTAAAAACACCCTTATACCTTCCACCCCCACAAAAAACTCCTCTACCTTAATATCCACCCAACCACTAGCCACGTATGCTCCCATTAACATGATATTACCTACCACCAACATTTACAACCTTCCTTTAGCTACCTCCAACTTACTAACCAGTACCCCACTTCAAAATATTATGGTGTCTAAACCTTCTACCTTATGACCAATCAGTGCAAATGTCAATACCCTTCCTTTTATCACCAACCTAACCACCTCTCATACCTAATAGGTTCCCATTACACCAAACTTAGGTTACATCTATAACCCACAAGGGCATGTACCTCTACCTACTACCCAACTACCTACATCTACCTAACCCTACATAAATTCCAGCCAACCACCTATGTCTACATATCAATATGTGGTAACTCCTCAACCTCCTACTAGTTACCAATATGTCACCTAACCACCAAAATAATATGCACCTCACAACCTCCTAGGTGTACAACCCCAAATAGACCTACTCAAAATGCTCATGGATAAAATGACTGCCTTAGAGTCATCTATATATAGTGCTCACAACATCTTATTGTATGACCAGATCTATAATGAGCCCATTCACCCATCTATGCCTGTCAGACCATATCTTCCTCAGTGGGAGATTCCCAAGTTTTATAAGTTTTATATAAAGGAGGATCCCTAATAACACCTCAGGTCATTTAGGCATCATGTTATTTGATATCCTATTATTATTCCCTCTTTCTTCATACCTTCCTCATGTCCCTATTCAGTCTAACATTAGATTAGTATAGTTCCAAAACCAAGCACTCTCTCTTCTCCATCACCTAGCTAGCCCAAACTTTATTTGATCACTTTTCAATAAACATCTCCAAGAAAGTTTCCATCACTAACCTTTACTCTATTCATAGCTTTGATGATAAATCTATTGATGATTTTTTAGCTCATTATAGAAGCCTTATCAATCAATTTTCCTTCTCTTTACCCCAGCATGAACTAATAGAGTTTTTTTCTTAGGTATACACAAAGCACATATCCTATACATTATGTGTTCAAATATTTAGGACCTTTGAAAAATATTTTACCATGGCATGTAAGCTATAAAATAGAACCATCGATGAAGCAAAGTTAAAGTTGAAAAGCAAAAAATCTACCTACAAAACTAATGAGGCCTCTTTCTCTAAACTGTGCAACCAAACCAACACCAATGCTAAGAACAAGAGGAGTGAAAATATGGTTATCCTTATGGCTACTCCTCGACCATCTATCAATCAACCAAAATCCTCTAACTCCTCAAAGCAAAACATGAAAAACCAAAACCAAAAAAATTAGAATCAGTTTACTCCACTTGGGGAATATTATGCTTCAATCTTAAAGAATTTATTGAAAGCTAATATCATAAAACTTCCTCCTATCAAGCCTCCTCAATAATTTGATTCCTCTCATATTGCACCTAATTGTTATAATGAGAATGACATATGTGCTTTCCATTGAGTAGTTTGGCATGATGTTAGTAGGTGTAATACCTTCAAAAGAGTTATCTAATCCCTCATTGACAAGGGGGATATCACATTAAACAAACCCATTATACCTTCAAACCAATTCCTTGACATTTTTAGGTAACATTTTCCCAATCATGTACCTACCAAAAATGAAAGAAATAAAGTTGAATGTTCTCACAATGCCCATACCATCAATATGGTTTTTGACACAGTCGTTATTAAAGAACCTACCACCCAATCTACTAGTTCTTCTCCCTCTCCACTTATTGAGGTTGTGGAGTTACCTTCTCCTCTATTAGAGACCCAAATTAAGGTAGTAACATTTAACCCTCCTATACTTCTTGAGGTAGTGGAGTCATCAACCCCTCCTTCGAATTACATACTAGAGCAAACAACCATCACCACTTTACCTTCTCCCCCAACTACCAAAAAAATTACTTCCCCATTGGAGATCATACCCAAAGATGAAACCACCACACCTATACCTCCTATAGAGGAGTTAACCATCCAAAAATTTCATACTTTGATTGAGTAAAATGATAAGATCAACATTCCCCTTTCTCAACCTATGGGTTTATCTTTTAAGTCTACTACATAGGGAGTGAAACTAGTCTACAAACCATTCTATAGATTAGTTCAGAGATTAGAATTTGTCTCCAAACTTGGCATGGATTAAGAAACCTTTTGGTATTAATTAGGGATCCCTTATATTAGAAAACAAGAACCTCCAACCCCATGTTTGGCATACCAACCCACCACTCCCATTATCCAAACCCCTATCTTATCAACCAAACCAATAAAAACCTCTACCAACCTAGCCATTTCTCAACCATCCAAAGTAATTTAATCCCAAATTACCAAATCATCCTCTCGAACCAAACCAACCAAAAACCTTGGAATCTTCCTTATGTAGAGCCTTAATCACCCATGCTTAAAACTAGAGCTAACCCCACCAAAACTACCAACCAAACACCAAAACAGAACAACCAAGGAAGTAAAGCATGTAAAAGGCCTAAAGGCCAAACTTCTACCTCCTTGAACCTTGCCTTATATTTTAGGGCCTCATCCCTCCACTTTGATTAAAAAGCTAACTATTTCAACCAAAACCCAAATACCACTATTGGTTACACCAACACAGTTAATTTTTGACACACCTATCTTCACCGAACCATCAATAACCAAATTACCTACCTTGAAACCTCCCATCTCCAAATTATCAACCTTCACCTTACCAAAACCAAAACCATTGAATAAAAACACTAGCTTACCCAAGACCTCTACCACCAAGCCTATTTCTAAAAAGACCTCTATCTCACTAACCAAGGCTAAAACCTCTATAACCTCTCCACCTTTAGCCAATCATTACTTAACCATTTTACAAAGGTTAATATAAAATTCTTACTTGACCTTACCCCCTATCAGGCCATTAAACCCTCTCAATCTAGAACTAGTTTGGTATAATGATCACCAAGTGTGCTCCTACCATAAGACACCATGACATGATATATAAAATTTCAAAGCTCTCAAAACCATAATCCATTAGATCTATGATGAGGATGATCTATTAATTTATGAACCTCCCATGAGCCTGATACCAATGCAATAAACAATAACCACTAACCAATGCCTACCTACTCCCTCACTCTCACCTCAGAGTGATAAGGGACCAAAAAAATTTCCTACTTTAACTCTTCCCTGTATCTATAATATCCATGTGGTCACCTGATCACATGCTCATAAAAAATATAAGGGGAAAGATAAAGTGTCCATCCCATAGACATGCCCATATTCCACATCCCAACCAAGTCAAAATTAAGAAGCTTCACCTTCAGCCAAACCTAAGGTATCTATTTTGGGTACCTCCCAATCCAACCCCTTTGAATCAATTAGAAGAGTGGTTCTCAAACAACTTCACCAAACATCGATGAAGATGATCCTATATGAGTTAATTTCACTTCACCTTATCATCACCAATAAATTATAAAGGCATTTAAATCAATAGAGGTCCAACCTGAGGACCCTCAACCTCTGGCAACATTTGTTGGTACTCTATAAATTTATAACCTTGTCACCTTTAAGTAATTATAAATACCTTTTATCCATCTAGATGATGTAGATCCCCCTATTTTCTTCACTACTTACATCAACCAAGCTAACATCAAATAGGTGATGATTTATGGAGGAACTAGTATTAACATCATCTCCTCCCATGCTTATGATCAACTCAAAATACTAGATAATATCATGTTTTAAACCTCATCCATCCTCTAATCTTTTAATGACACCATGGCCACTACTTTAAGCACTATTTTCCTCCATATCCATTTAGGACCTTGCACACTCCTAGAGTTCTTCTATGTAGTGGAAGTTAAATTCTAGCATAATGTCTTGCTAGGATAACCTTAGATTCACTCCATGGGTTATGTACCTTCCACCCTTCAGTATTACATCAAATTTGAGCATGAATTTTAGGTTGTCATTATACAAGATGACCCAAGTCCCTTTTCATCATACAACATGACTTATCACCCTAATGATGTCCTTTTACTTCCATCTAGAATACCCTCATTGACCAAAGATAGGCACTCAACCATGAAGGATGAAACCATATCTTCTTCAACCAATGAGGCATATACTAGATCATCCATCGCTTTGGATCAAATTCCCACCATAGACCACTTAGAATCCACATTCCAATTCCTTCACTAGGGTAATATCACCTCCTTGCCCTTGATGATTTCCCTACTCCTCAAGAGTATGGGAAACTTGATCACCAACCTAGGTATGACCTCAATATCAAAGCCATTATTCCATTTGGACCTTCACACTATCAAACCCATTTCATATATGGGGGACTTGATAAACCACATGATGCTTTTACCACCTCCTATTCACCTTAACCATTCACCTATATCTTCTCTTATTTGGACAACCCAAGCTTTACCAAGACATACCTTTATAGATGTTCTTGGAAGGTATTTGGTCTTGGACGATATGAGCATGTCCCACACAAGTTTATTTCCATTTATACTATAAAGCATCATGAGAAACATGGCATTGATTTCATTATACCTAATAAGAGGAAAACCAAACTACCTACCGCCACCATTATTGAAGAAGACATCCCTTCCTCACCAACCTATTTTACACCTAAGTGTGAGGACGATAGCATCATCCTCACTAAATTTTTTTCATAAACATGATCAACCTTAAACCCTTTACTTATCAAAATGAGGGCATAACTATAACCATCCCTTTAACCCATCTTGAGATGATAGGAGATGACTCCCCTACCATTAATATCATTCAGTCCTAAGATGATGAATCCATTCTCACCTATCTTAGTGCCCTAGATTATTTCATCCATAAATCCCTTCTTCTTGAGACTTTAAAGTGTTGAATGAATCCACTAAGGATATGAACTTGGGCACTCTCGATAACCCCTGCATTGTTAAAATTAGTCAATCACTGAATTTAAAAGAACTTTAAGACTTCCCCTCTTTCCTCCAAGAATGTAACATAGCATTTTCTTGGTCTTATATTGACATGATTAGAATTTACCCCACCATTACCACCTATAACATAGTCACTAACCATGACTCCAAGCCTGCCAAGTAAAAACTTTAATGAATGCACCCTCATATAGCCCTTCTCATCAAAGAAGAGCTTCAACATCTTCTATCTATCAATTTCATTCAACCCTTTAATTTTCCTCAATGGGTCCTAAATATTGTGTCTATCACCAAAGCCATATGGGGACTACACAATTGTATGGACTTTAGTAACCTCAACTTTGCTTGCCTTAAGGATGACTTTCCTCTACCAAACATTGACCAACTAGCTAATCTTATAGCCATCAATGAGATGTTATCTCTCATGGATAAATTACTGGGTTATAATCAAATCCTAATTTCCCCCAAATATTATCATAAAACCACCTTTATTACCCCATGGAGAACCTTTTATTATAGGTTCATTCCTTTTATACTAAATAACATTGGTACAACCTACCAATGTTTCATGACTTATATATTTCACAACCTTATCCACAAGATTGTCAAAGATTATGTTGATGACCTTCTTGAGAAATCCAAATATTGTTAGGATCATTTGGATATTCTTGAGATTATATTTGAGTACCTCATCCATTACCATATCTACTTTAACCCTAAGAAGTAAATTTTTGGGGTTTTATCATGAAAAATTCTTAGCTTTATCATCTCCCTTTAGGGAATAGAAGTCACTCTGGCCAAAATCAAATACATCCTCAATATGTTTCCTCTAATTAACCTCAAACAACTCTAAAATTTGTAAGTGAAACTCCAATCCATCCATAACTTCATCTCCTAACTCTTGGATCGATGCCAATACTTCCACCACCTTTTGAAGAAGGATGTATCCTTTAAGTGGAATGACGATTGTCAAAAGGCCTTTGATTCTCTCAAAAAGTACCTTTTGTCTCCAGATATCCTCACCCCTCCCAAGAATTACCAACCTTTCTATCTTTATATCTCCACCACTAACCACTCCCTAGGGGCAATACTTGCTCATCAAGATGAATAACACAAAGAGAAACCCATCTACTACATTAGCCACATGCTTGTAGAGTATGAGATTTAGTATATCCATATCAAGAAACTTTACTTATATTTAGTCTTTTTATCTACCAAACTTTACCACTACCTCCTCAACCATAAAACCTATGTCATAACCAATACTAACCCACTAAAGTATATGCACTCCAAGCCATACAAAAACTAACTAATGGCCAAATGGCTTATGATTTTAACAAAGTTTGACATTGAGCTCCTTTATAAAAATTCAATTAAATGGCAAGTCATTACTAACCAATTTGTTGAAACACTATTAGCAGAAAATCAACCTCTTCTTGAGTTTCTTGACAAGTCCATCATGACCCTCTCTCAAGCAAACATCACTTATCAAGACACCATGTTCTTTGATGGATCAAAGTGTCAACATGGTGGGGGAGATGGCATCATCCTTATTCCCTTCCATAATGAACCTCTTCCTTTATCTTTCAAGCTTAACTTTAAATGTACCAATAATATGGCTGAGTACAAAGCCCTAGTGATAGGCCTTCAAAATGCCTTAGCCTTAGGAGTCAAAATAATCAACATCTTTGGTGACTCCAAAATTGTGATCAATTAAATATATGGTTCTTATCTATTTAAGAATGATGTTCTGTAATATTAAAAAAAACTAGTTGACTAACTCGTAACATCATTTGAACACTACCATATCCAATCAACCCTATGATCTACTAATAAGTTCACTAACACCATGGCTTCCCTTGCCTCGTAGATCCCATCTTCACCCTCTCACTCTAAGATATCTATTATCTATAGACTTACCCAATTTTCCTATGTTAAACTAGATTCTCCTACCATATTTAGTGTAGAGGAGACCTAGCCCAACCTTTGGTATCAATAGACCTTTAACTACCTCAACCTTGCCATCATTCCTTTTGGTATTTCCAAGAATACTCAAAGAGTGTATATCCAAATTACCTCACATTATACCATTATGGGGGGAATTCTTTTATAAATGCAACTTTGATGGTCTCCTCTATCATTGCCTATGCAATCACAAAGCCTCTCATGTTATCAAGGAAATGCATGATTGGATCTATGGGAAAAACTTTAGTGGCCTTATTTTAGCTAAAAACATCCTTAGACTTGGATATTATTAGCCTACCCTTAGCCATGACTATTTTGATTATGTGAAAAAGTGTGTTAAGTGTCAACAACACACTAATTTACATCACACAATTAGCCATAGTCTTTGTGTATCCACTAATTTCTAGCCCTTCTCACAATGAGGTCTAGATCTCATCAGTGAAATTAACCCCCATTCTTCATAGTGACACCATTATATCATCACCATGACTAAATATTTCACCAAGTGGGTAGAGGATATTTCTTTAGTCTTGACCAAAGTATAAAAAATCAAGTCTAGGGTCTTTTTGGTACATTCAGTATCAAGTTAATTTTTGGCTCGCCTTATTTCCCTCAAGCAAATAGATAGGAAAAAACCTCTAAAAAAACTCTTAATAACATTCTCACTAAAATTATCAATGCATCTAGTTGGGATTGGAATTTTCACATCCCCTTCACCTTATGGGCATATTTTACTATCATTCTAAATCCTATGGGTGCTACCCCATTTTTTATTTTATTTAGAGTGGAGGCATTCTTGCCTCTCAAAGTCCAAATTATTTCTATTCACATATATTTTTAAGACCTCATTTTTGAAGATGATTATCACCACCACCATTTATCTTAGCTTGAAATACTTGATGAGCATCATTTAACCACCCTCATCCATCTTCATGTCTATCAAGAGCACATCAAATTTACTTATAAAAAACACCTTAGAGTGTGAGAATTAAAAATTTAGAGACCTCATCATAATGGAAAATCAACATGTCACCAATATGGAGAAAAACAAGAGGTGTAATTTTTATTTCAATTGGCTTGGACCTTATATCATAACCCATAAGTATGGATCAGGAGTTTATCAGTTGTCCTCCCTTAAAGGTGACCTATAACATGAGCCCCTCAATGCTTCACATCTATTCCCTTTCTTTTGTTAAAAATAATAAATCTCACCTTATATCTAACTTAATCTCATCCCTTGATTTTAAACACATTCATCTCCCTATTTTAGGGGAAACTGATTAAAATTAAATCATGTGATTTTCCATCACAATCATGGCCTCATCTTGAATAATGGGTACCATGGCTCTACTCATGGTATGATTTTCATGGTAAATTTTGCCCCTTTTCAAGATGGATTCCCATGATCATTATCACCTACACCTCTTTAAACCTCATAAACCTTATTATGCTTCTATTTTTTCCCACATAAAGGTGAACTTTTAAGCCTATATGATCAATTATATGTCAAGCAAATTTAAAAACAAAGAAAAAAGGAAATTCCAAACCAATAGCAATCATGGGTCATTCCTACCATTTGTAGACTACTCCCTTTAAGGATAGCTATTGAAAACATATTCAAACTTTATTAAAGTAAGGTGGACTACTCCTTTGAAGGACAAATATCAAAAGTATTAAAAAAAATCACATAGACTTAGACCACGCCCTCGAAAGATGGTTGAGCAAAAATCATTTGTTAAAATAAGCAATTTCTTGAAGGCTTCCCACATTGATGAGCTTCCCCAACACTATATCAAAAAAAAAGGAAATCAAAAGACACATTATAAAGAAATAGAAATATAAAAATAATTTTTAGAGATGCAATCGACTCTCATAGGCAAAATAATTTTGAAATCCATAATCATATTTCATGAGTAGACTTCCTGCATCAATCAATCTACACTTTGTATGACATAGACTTTTTTATATTGACTCTTTATCAAACTATAGAAGAGTCATGATAGTCTCATAATAAGGTTCCATTTTCATCCATCTCCCCTTTATACACTATAAGCAAGGGATTTTTTAGCTCACTTGACATTATGTGATCAAGACACCTTTTTAACCAACTAACGATCGCTAATGCAAAGAATTCAAAGGGATTATGTTCTTCAGGCAAATCCAAATTGAGAATTATTTTAGTCCTTATAAAATAATAAGAATCATCTCCTCTTCCTATCCTATTATGACTAATTGATATATTCACTAAGACATTTATCTCTTTATTATATTCTTTGTTCTCACATCTAGTGTTGTTAATTAACTTAATTTATGTGCTCTACCTCAAATAAAGAGAAAAATAAACATAATCATAACCAAATCATATCCACATGTATCAAAATAAATACAACATCAACATATCTATCATCTTGTCAAATTCAAGCATCCATGAATAATAAATCAATCAACCATTTTCACCACATGTCTAAATCCAAATAAAGAAGCATATACTCATTAAAATTTAGAACGTCATAAGCATACACATTATCATCATGGCCATAAATAGCATAAGAATCATCATCAACATAAACAAAATCCATTTCATGCCTAGATAGGTGAGTCTACATCAACAAAAAATATCTATAACATAAGCATAACCAATATAACATCATCACTGATCAATATAATGTCACATCATAACATCAAAACAAACCATAGAGCATGAGAAATAAATAAGGATCATATATATAAATCATAAGTCTAACATCATAGTGTATACAAATAATATATATTTATCTCTCTCTCTCAAAAATGTACATCTCACCGCATCAGCTCGCATGTCATAATCAAAATGATATACAATAAAATATAATATATATGAACTATCATTATTATGTCCCTAGGGCACCATTGTCTCTTGGATCACCACTAAGTCCTAGTGTCTATTCTCCTGAGGTCCCTACCTATCCTCTTGATGTACTTATCTATTGACCTATGAAAGTGGCCAACTGACCAAGTGTCACCATGTTGGCATTACCTACCAAACTAGATCTATAGTTTCCCCATCAAGGCTCATCTAAATAATGCCTTATGACTATAGCCTCATAGTAGAAAAAATCCTTTATTATGGCTAGGTATCATGTCATGGGTATGGTTCCTAGTGGTCTTTTAGGTGCCATTGATCCTCCTCTCTATCTCAAGGAGTCTCTATCTTGTATAACCAAGGCTAGTGAAGCTCTAGCATGGTCCCTCTTGTAACTATAACCACCTAACCCTGTAGTGATACAACATGTGCCTGTGTAGTAGCTAATACCAATATTGCCTATGCATTTGGGTCACCTCCCTAAACTTATGCCTACTAACTTCTACTAGTTGGGTCCACATCCATCTACCTCTAGCCACCATCATCTCCACCAAATTTTATTTCCCCATATAGAGCTTTGTACCATGCAAGGTACCCATCAAGAAAACCTACATCATCACTCATTAGCCTTGTTGGTATCTCCTCATTATCATTTAAAGTTAGTACTTGATCTAACTCAGGTAATATAATCTCTACATCCTCATGTCTATACCTAGGGAATGGACCCAGGATACCCTAAACTAGGCCAAACTTCCTCTACACCCTATCAAATGGGATGAGCTCTAACTCCCCATCTTGCATGTCAAATATCCACTTATAACTCTATAATGATAGATTCTACCACCTATAGCTATCCCATACTAGAAAATAAACATATGGCCTCTAGATAATGTCACCAATGACCAAAGTAACTAATGTGTCCCTGAACCAATCTATTTCATATGCCCCTCTACCCACTACAAAAGTAGTAAAATTAGCTCTACACCTCATATAATGCATTGGAAAATCTATCTAATCATATTCTATCCAAAATATCCCTAATGGACTCAACACTTGAATGTGTTCATAAGCCCAATAGTGTAGAACAAGGCCAACACTAATGTTGTATGTCTTGTGAGCTTTGAAACCCCATAACTCCTTATATATCTACACCAAAAGCATAGGTACCCATCTAAATACTATCTACCCTAGTAACATCTCAACCAAAAACCTCAATATCAAGTATGGTAACCTATCAATACTTGACTTAGGAAGGGAAAATCATGACACTACCATCATCATCATCATCAATATCCTCTCACCTATCATCCTCTAATACAGTGTGGAGTAGCTAAAAATCCCAACATGCCATCTAACATAATCATGATAATATTTATACATCATCTTTAATAAATTGTTTCACTCCCTCTTAATGTGATATATCAGATCACCTCATAGGGGAAACTGATTGATCATGTGCACGTCTTATAGTAAAATAGTCATCTCACCAATCAATAGAATGAAGATGTTCATGGTTAGATCCTATTTATCAATGAGGACCATGATAATAGATGCATCATTTTAAATGTAGTGGTAGATTTTCATTTCTCCTAGACCAACCTCCTCCATATGGGCCCAATTCATTGGGGCCATCCCTTGGTAGACCTCTACAAAGATACGTGGCACCCGATCATGCATCTGAATCTGCTCTCATGCCTACAAATAATCAATATCAATAAACTTAGTCAACTATACTATTATTTAATATGAAATAAGTGAATTTAACCTACCTATCCTTACCTATTTCACCATTTATTCAAATCCTACACACTAAACCTAACATTTAAACCCATCAAATTTTACACTTAACATCTTACCTTATTAAATATTACCCACCCAACCCTTACCAACACTACTTATAACTCAAACCAACTATTCACCTATACAAACCTATCAAATTACTTAAACTTAACCTTAAATAATTTTCTAATCAACTTGATTTTTATGGTCATAGTGACCATCGATAGTTAGGTAATGACTTGCTAATGGTCATTAACCATTGATGGTCAAGATAACCACCAAATGTCACTATGTGACTACCGATGGACTTATAAAACCTACCCTATCCTAAACAAAATAAAAACACCTCCATATTTACAAATTTACATAATTTTTAAACCCTACCCACCCATGTCCCATTTACCTATGACCAATTACCAACATTACCCACCAATTTTAAACAAAATAACAAACCTACACAACTTAGGTCAAAACCTGCACCCATCAAATTAATACCCATATAATATAATTATAACCACTACATATTATAAACCACAAGCTAATATATCAATTTAAGGATACCACCTACCACATTCCTTAACCATCATTAAGGAGTAATTTGAGGAACCCTTGCCCATCTTCATCTACATCTATGCAAACCTTGCATCCTTGCTAGTCTCCTTCATCCACTAATCCACCTCAATAATCATTCAAATCCTTAGCAGTCAACATCAATAAAATCCACCCAAAACACCAAATGATAGAGCTTAATATTAAAAAATCATAATGACCAAATGAGACCAATTTTTTTATTTTTTGACCACCAAACTTTTAGGGTTTACCCCCTAAATGTCAATGGTCAGGGTGACCATCGATAGTCACTTTTAGCCCCCTTGACTATTGATGGTTAGGTTATTCAATTTTTTCCTTTTGCCTTGATAAAACATTTTAAATTAGAACCAAATAAATCACCCACCCATGGAGAATACCTTCTCCACCCACCCTAACTACCTTGTCACCTCACCATTGGTCCATTTTAGCCCAACTAGCATGTATTTTATGATGACTTTTATCTAGTCCTTTAACCATAATAACAAAATTTTACATGTTGGCCTTTTTGAAATTGCACAACCTTACACATACCATACTTAATTATGTCTTATTAGGAGCACTTCCTACCTCAGATACTCATAACTTTACCTAACCAGTTTATGTTTTCATTGAGAGTACTTCTTGCCTTGGATACCCATAAAAATGCTAACATTACCTAGGAAACTTGAATTTATGAGTGTACCCAATTTCCATGCATAACTACAATCATGTGATCCAATTTTCACTTATATTTATAGCACTAACCTTTATTTTTACCAACTATGGAAACCTAGTCTATGCATGATCTTAGCTATCACACTTTGTGCACTCATTTGTGATTCAATGCCCAACCTTCATTAACCCATTCTACCATCAAATTACCAATTTATCAAACCCATACCCAATTTGCTTTTACCTTATCACTTATTGGTTTAAGGGGGAACACCTCCTCCCATACTCAAAGAAACCTAACCATTGATCCACAATCCATTTTTGTTTTGTAGCTTGTTGATACAAACTGCATAACAAAAAGGGGTAAAATGTAGACACTAAAAGTCCACACATGATGGTTCTAAATGTCACAATTTATTTGGACCACATTAGGACCAAATATTGGAATTTTTACCAATAGCTATGCCTAACCTAATTTATTTGACCCTCTAGCTAAAAACCACCTTTTAACTAACCCAACCTTTGACCCTTGACCATCGATAGTCAGGGTGACTATCGATGGTTACCTTAACCACTGATGATCAAGTTCTACCATCTAAACCAACTTAACTCACCCTTAAATATACCTTGATTTTTTATTATTATTTCATATAAATACATGTGAAATCCATTTCATGCATGAGTTATAATTAGAAAGCCTATTTAACATCTTGTTGCACCTCTCCTTCCTTGCCTATAATAAGAGAGGATTATGAAGTGAAATGGATCCTCAACTATCAAGACCTTTTACATCCAGAGATTATTTTATAGGTATCCTTACATCAATATAATGATCCATCCATCACATCATAAATCCAACTTACCACTATACCTCAATCGATATCCAAGTATCATTACTCTACTAAAATCATGCCAGACTCTATCAATGAGCCAACCACCTCAACCATTCATGTGACCAACCTTATACAAGATAAGTATTTATTTTTGATTATTTAATTACTTTATTTTTATTTCATATTTATCCCAACATAAACCAACCTTTTGGAATTAACTTTTTTGATCTCATAAATTTGACCTTTATCAACCCAAACCCAACACATAGTAACCACTAATGGCCTGTCCATTTATCGATGGTCATCTTAACCACCAATTGTCACTATGGTAGGAAATAATATCAAAATATTTTCACCAACTTACTCTAAACCAAATAAAATTATTTTTGTTTGCCTATTTACAGACCCCCAAGTAATTTTTTGAAGTACACTTGACTTGTTTAACATTAGTCTTGACTTCCTTATTGTTATATTAGTATTTTTTAACCTATTTCTTTATCAAGCATTAATTGTGTTCAATTTTAGTATATTTTGATT
This sequence comes from Torreya grandis, assembly GCA_037957365.1. Lineage (NCBI taxonomy): Eukaryota > Viridiplantae > Streptophyta > Pinopsida > Cupressales > Taxaceae > Torreya > Torreya grandis. The sequence goes on along the minus strand of JARHVA010001427.1, from coordinate 307,422 downwards.
ATTGATGAAATTTATTTATCTTCTATTTTATAAACTTAATTTTTTAAAATGTGTGGATTGACAGCATTTGAGGAAGCTCATGCTTCTACGATCTAGCTAACACTAGGCAATCCACCCAACTATATATCTAACCAACCATTCAATTTAGTTTTGTGTTATTTTTAGGTCATCCTCCCAAGCTAAATAGGATATTTTAATAATCATATGATTTAATGTGCACATAACCAAATAATATTTTAAACCATACCCGTATATAGTTTCTTGTTCTTTCTTTCTTGAAATATAAGCTTAAATTCACTGAAACACCTAGAAAAAAAATTAATAGGCTACTCTAGTTGGTCCTATGTCTATTATGCTAAAATTATTGAGATGCCTTTAGCTCTACCAAATATATAAAGGATAAAATACCTATTGTAATCAGGGTTTGCCAGAGTGGGAGCTTGTGTGATATCTTACTTGATGGCCTAAAAAATGCCCTTGATTTCATGGGTCTAGATGAACAAAGTGTTTTTCTTGATCATTATTATGAGGGGCATGATTAAATTGGAAAATTTTGGCATAAATATTTTTATGAAGTTTATGTTTCCTAAGTAGCTCTGGAGGCATTTCTTATGACCTAGGAAAGGAATAGATGGAATGGACCTGAATTGTTATAAATCAATCATAAGCACATATTTAGATATAATGTGCCCATCGATTTACCATCATAGATAATTAATACATACTTGATTAGGTATAGAGAGATATCAAACTCTCTAAACATATTAAAGACTTTCTCTAAATTTCTTAAATGATTTGATGGGAACTTATAAGAAATAGTTATATCATCAAGGTAGATTAGGATGATAGTTTTGATGAGTCCTTTGAATTCCATATCCATGTCTATCTAAAATATTATTCTCATGTTGATTAATCCTAAGGACATCTTATGGTATGTGAACGTACCTCATGTAGTGGTGAATGTTGTTTTAAAATTATTTCACTCTTGTACAAGAATTTTATTATAGCCTTAATAACCATATAGTAGTGAAAACCTCTCTACACATGTGACTATTTGTATAAATTTCTCCATTGGTAGGAGGGGATAGTGATCACTGAGGGATACTTATTTAAAATCCTTTAAGTCCATGTATATCCATATTTATTCATCTTTCTTCCACACTAGACCAAAATTGGCCATGCATGAATAATGTTTGATTGGAATATTATGTTGGCCTTTATGAGATTTGATATATCTTTTTTCATTAAATTCTCAAAATTTGGGTTTAGTGGCCTTTACTTCTACCTAATTATCTTTGTGTTAAGACCAAGCTCAATAATATGTTAGGCTAAGCCTAGTCAAAGCCTCTAAAGTCTTGGTAGCTCTATGTGAATAGATCATCATATATTCCACTAAGATCAATGAATTATTTGATTTAATATGGGGACCACACTTTAATGACCTTAAAGAGATTTCTATCAAAGATGGTCACTTTCTTGAATATTTCTTCTTTAACCATCATGTTTCTTCTCTCACTCTTGAGTTGGTCATCAAAATTGAAGATTATTTCTAGCATGACTAACCCCTTAGGAAGCTTATTTCCCTTTAGTTGAATGATTTTTTCTTCATATTGGGATTTTATTTGTGATTGATTCTTGTCAAAAAATTAGCTTCATGTTGTAGGAATTTAATAATTTATTTATCATTTTCGAACAAGTATCAATTGATTACATTATCTGGGACTATTAGTCTGACTAAAATTTTTATGAGATATTTAGACTTGTTCATTATATATCATGGGAGGTCATATTGTATGTCCATAGTTTTTATCTTATAAGTATCATCATTTTATGTCCTTGATATGTAATAAATGTAGAAATCATCAAACCCTTTAATTATGTCCCATGCCCTAAGTTTGTAATATTTTAACATACTATTCTTAGACATGTTCTATGTTATAACCTAGTTCATGATTATTTTGCTATCCTAAAATTATTTAAACACTTTTATTCCTTTCTTTTTCACCAATTGGAGACCCTATATTAGTGCCTCATATTTGGTGACATTATTTGTGAAATTAAAATGTAGCCTAAATGCATGTAAACATCTCTCCTTTTGATGGGATATCATTACAACACTGGTTCCTATTCTATTTTTCATTGAGATCCATCAAAATATAATTTAAATAATCCCTCAAGATACTTTTGTGCCTTTATGAGACTTGCCAACAAAGAGTCCTCTTTGAGAATGTAATATATGTCTAGCTTTGTTTCTTCTCCATTTCCATATGGTTCAAACTTACATTAATTGCATGCCCATTTGGCTAGAAGGTTCTTTGGGATCCCCTTAAGGGACATGGTAATATTTTGGATAATTGAATTATATTCTTGGTAGAATAATATAGTTCATATTGACTAGGATAGGAGATTATGGCTCTATATTAATTATAGAAATGGGTTCAACCTTGGTGGTCACCTTGGTTCCATATCTGGTCCTAAGTAACATGTGAGACCAATCTAAAGATAGATATCTACACATGTTCAGAGTGAAATCTTTGGAAAGGCATATAATAATTTAGGTTTAACTAAATGACTATAATGTCCTATGTGATGGATAAGCTTAGACATGCATGTAAAATGAGGCTTAGGTCTTTGATGATCCCCATAATTTTAATTGTTATTCCATCCAATTGGATGATGCCTTTCAAGATTGGATAATATGTTGTACCCAACATGTATATGATTTTATTTGGAATAATTGAGCTACTCACACCCAATTATATCATACAATTATCTATTATATGTTTACCAATAATCAAATAATGTATAATGGGGGTGGTTTGTTTCTTTTATGCACTTCTTCCTCCTTTGGTTGCCAAAGGCTCATAGGAATAAAGGGAATGGTATGTGATAGCTCATGTAATTGGAAGTTCCTTAGGGTGTCTTTCAATAAATTCTTTTGAGAATGAATAGGAAAATCATCCCAAATAATTGCATTCAGGTTAGTTTTCTTCATTTGTTCAACTATGTTAAAGGGAATCTGAGCCCCTTTTATTTATGATTTTTAAATGGAAACCTCATCTCACACTATGGACTAATATGAGGATAACTCTCTTTCTATATTAATTTTTCCATATGAATTTTTAAGATACCTATAAATTCTTTACCCTCAATGTTTGCATGCATAACTTAAGGCACATAAGTTGAGGGAACTAAAGATAAATGTCCCTCCATTACTCTCTTTCTAAATATTATAATAAAATTAACTAGGTTACTTCTTATGCTCAAAATTTCATTTTGATTCACATATTTCAATTCATCCTATTTATAATTCATTAGAGTAGACTCACCTTGCTCTTGTGCTCACATTTGAAATTCCTCCCCTTCTTGAACTAAAATATTTGGTTATCCCTAAGGTGACAACACATTTTTCATCATAGGCACTTGATTAAAAAAACCACTAACACATGTGGCTTGATTATTTAGATGATCACATGGGTCCTACACCATATTGTTATACATATGCATAAGGGCTCTATAAGTGCTAGAGATGTTATTCTTTTATGCATATGCTAGTCTATTATATGGGAGGTAGTTTGAGCTTGCATGTCACCTTCATAAGAAGGATTGTTTGATTAATATGGTTATTTTAATGATTAATAAGGCTTGGAGTGATGAAATTTATAAATTTTGAGTGATACTAACTCATTTTAAAATATTTACAATAATTATTTAACTTTGTGTATCTCACTTGAAGGTACAATCAATGGAATTAGTGGGCTAGTTTGAATAAGAATGGACGATAGAGTCAAAAAAAAGAGCAAGGTGGGTTTACTTATATATGGGGGCTTAGGAAACAAAGGAATAGGGGTTCTAGGCATATTTTTACTTATTTGGATCAAATAATTATCTACATCCATGAAAACCTCATATGTATCAAATAATATTATTCCTCCCATGGATTGAATTATCATGACCACATCACTATTCAACGTTATTAAAAAAATATAAAAACATATTATTAGGATAAGGTTTTACCAAAGGTGGAACTATATCCATAGTCTCTTAGAATATGAAGTTTAAATTTACCATTTGCTCATGTGGAGCTCTTTTAATGGTAATGAGTTGTTCCTTCAATGATAAGTGGTCACTCTTTTCTTTGAACTATCTACATAGTCTCATACCAATTTTGAAAGGTATCAAGATAAAAAAATTACAATTGGATCACTCTTCCTTTAAAATAAGAGACAAACAATTGGATTGTGATGTTGTCTTCAGTTACATTGTGGAGAGAGTAAATATTTTCAATGTCTTATATGTGTTCTATAAGGGTAGTAGGGTTTTCTCTAATAAGTAGGGGATGCTCTTAAGAGAAACTATGGGAATAACATCATAATAGGGGAGGGTCAATGGAATTACTCTATTAAAGGGAATAAAGTGATGATTTTTAGGATAAACCATGAATGAGATAAGGTATATTCTTCCTTTAGGTGGAGGGAATCTACCAAATGGGTGTAGACTGAGCTCTAGGGGAAGATTTTATTGAATCACTATCTCTCCTAATAGGAGATAATAATGATATAACTCTTATTATTATATAAGGTATGGGTAATTCAATAAAATTAAAATTAATACCTCTCAAAAATGATCTTATTTGTTTTAGAATGTGGGTGAAGAACTAATCTTTGCAAACTAGAGATCCTTGGATTCGTTAGTTTTATAGAGTGTCTTCAACACTATTGACTAAAAATAACACAAAATTATTAGTTAAATATTTAAACTTGGTCCCATTAGGTATGATATAAATTTTTATCACTAAAAACATGTACCCACATAATAATTATTCTCACATATGCAACTGCATCACACTTATGCACCTAGTGCCTTAGACCTCATGCCTAAGAGTAATTAAATGATTTGATGTAATGATGAGATCATCCCCCAAGGTGTGAGACTCTTATGCTCCTTAGGATGAACCTTAGGAGAAGGTTGGATTCCTTTTAATCTAAGTGCATCTAGTTTAAGACTAGCATGTAAACCTAAAAAGAGTAGAAAGGGAAGCTACCACTAATTATAAACCTAATATTGATAAAAGAAAAGGGGAAAGAGGGTGATAGGGTTACTAAAAGGAAAATTTATGATGCACCAAGAATAGAATAATCACCTTACCTATTTGATGACATAATAAAACTAAGCAATTAAATTCAAACATTTTTAAAACCAAATACACACTGTATAATTATTTCACATGGAGGTATGGAACACAATGTAACACTAAGAGGGTTGACAAATAGTCCACAAATAATTCTTTTATGGAGTGTTTATACGCATCATGTGACCTATAGAGGATCCTTATTCTATGAACAGATATAAAGGAAGGACAAAAATGAGAGGAATGAACATCCATAGACAAAGATCAATAACTATTAATACACATAGAACATACAACATGAAAGTTAGTTCAATTCATATTAATTTCAAGGCCTAAGACAATATTAAAAACTCAAATGGGTAGATCTTTGTTATACCAAAGAAGGATATTTTAACAATAAATATCAAGGTTAATATAGAGATGGTCAATATTTTATGTAATCAATTCACCATTTAATATGGTAGATGGTAAATTTGAATTCAAAAGTTGGTGCTCAGAACTCTAGGTTAATTTAGAAGGCCAAACTTCTACATAATAGATGGTGTGAACCATATTAGATTATGGCTCAAAATTTAATCATAAAAATAACTTAAAGTTCATTATTAGATCTTCATATGATATGCATGTGTATTGAATATCAAAGTACACTTCTTTGGTTAGAGGATGCATGTGCACATGTCTTACTAACCTACTTGTCACTTTTACATTTAATTTTTTTTTAACTTGGTATTTCTTGAAATCCAATTGGGCCCAACTAAAACCTTTGATTATGAATACCACCTATCAATCCACCTGGATCTTATTTGATAATTTGGAAGCTATGTGATCTTTCCTAAGATTTTTCCATGTCATCTTTATGTAAATAGTAGAGTTATGCACTTTTCTTTCTCATGGATCATATGTGTACTAACCCATATATTCTTTAGACTTTTTTGAGTTTTATGAAAAGCTACATATGGAGATTTTGTGAAGAATGGGATTAAATGCCTTTCATCTAAGAGCTTACATTGTCTTGGTAAGGGAGTGATGTACAATATAGGTTATAACCTTTGAATCATGAGAGTGAAAGTGTCGATCTCTATGATTGGGTACATAATTTTATTATTTAAAAATGATGAATCCCTTGGATAGGAGTGTCAAAAAATAATGAAGATCTTAGGTACACATGTATAGTTAGAATTTATTCTATATGCACTTCTATCTTAATGCTACCTAAAGTCCAAGAAACCTTATTTTCCTTATTTGTATGCCAATATTTCTAGACTTTGTGTGAGGATGTAGGAATATTTGTACAGGGTACACATTAAGGTTTGTTCATAGGAACATAATGACACTTAGTTAATGTGTGAATATATAGTGACTACTAAATAATAAAAAACCCAACACTATGCAAGTTGATTTTACTTGATCACAAACTTTTTCATTTAAGCTTTGTCCATAATCATGTGCACATGTGTGTGTGTGTGTGTGTGTGTGTGTGTGTGTGTGTGTGTGTGTGTGTGTGTGTGTGTGTGTGTGTGTGTGTGTGTGTGTGTGTTTATGCACAGATGTGCATGCGCCCATATCTCAAAATCTCATGTGTAGAACTTCATTATTATTGTAAGTTTGATAAAATCATGATATTGAGAATTGAGATAGACTGAATGATAATCTCCCATTTACCCTCACATCTTTCTATGTGTGTTCTTATGTAAAAGGTTTCAAGTTACATGGTGACTTGAATATTCAAAATGCATAAAACCCACATTAACAAGTAAATTAATCTAGATCTAGAAAGAGGGAATTTACCTCCACCTATATTTTATTTGAAAAGAATCATTTGATTTGCTATAGAAGCACTCAAAATATTAATAAGGTAGACCTCAAACACTAAATTGCTATTTCCACCTTCAAAAATACATAGAAAATTTAGGTCTAATAAATGATTTAGGAAATAACATTGGTCTAAATCATTCTCTCCAAGTAAATGACCCCATCTTTGACTAATCTTGATGGCTCAATCCATAACTCTGGCTCAGGATCCAACCTAAATAACTGACTCTACCATCAACATCATTAGGGCTATCCATGATCTAATTATAAACCTTGAGAAATATCCCCCTTCCTTTTCTCCCTTAGGAGGATGCACTACTAAATAACATATTAAGGCCTTTAAAATTACTTTAGGGATATTTAATGTAACCTAAAAATACATATATGCAAACTATTTACCTTCACATTAGTATATGTAGCCTATGACTATTTTCTTATTGTCTGATAAGGTTCAATCACCTCTTGGGAAGAATCTCAAAACACTTTTTTGACATAATTTGGGTAGGTCACTAGTGTGAGTGTTTCTTATCAACACTTTACAAGCATGAAGAGAGAGCCAAATGAGCTAATTTGAGCCTAAAATTCTAGATTCCAAAAGACATATATCATAACTAAGACTACTTACACACCCAATGAGGTGTTAGCCCTCAACATGTACAAGAATGATCTAGAACACATTACTATTGTCTTTATATATATGATACACAGACTTTTGATTATGTCTAAGTTATCAACATAGATAAACAATTCAATCCTTGGATGCAATATTTGGTCCCACTCAGTCTTGGTCCTATTTTTCTAAATTCTAGTCCAATTCTAAATGCAAATTAGAATACTATATCCTAAAACATAACTAAGTGTACAGTAAGTTACCTTTAACCCATGATCCCCCAAACTAGCATCTTGGCTTCCTAAATAATTCTATGCATGGGTCTAAGTAGAAAAACTTAAATCAATCATTAATACTAGTTAATAATATTATAACATAGCGTACCAATTTTGATTCCATAAAAATAGAATTGGAATGAATCTAGAGGATGGTCCAAAAATTAAGAAATGAGTTTTTGAACATGTAGAAGTACATGGGTAACACTGGAAGATAAAATACCAATCATATTTTTATATTTCATAGGTACAAAAGACATTTTAATAGGCCTAGTAAAAATATATAGAAACACACACCTAAAAAGATTTTAAAGATCAACATCATGGAAGCATCCTTTCCAAATTGGTGTCAAGTTTATAACACTACACAACTTGGTGAGATATACAAAATCAAGTTATACATAGACTTTATGAAATTTAAAAGGATATAGATAGGAAAGAAGCCTCTACACATAAAATAGAACTTATTATGTTGATCTTAGGCACTCCAGTACAAAAATGGTCTTTGAGAATTGTGATCTACCATTTCTAAAAAAGAATGATAATGAGCTAAAAGATAATATAGATGAGATCCATACATTCTAAAAGTTTTATAGGAATAATTAAAATCTAAGGAATAAGTATCCTATTACTACTTTGACACTTATGAATAATAATGCTACTGCACATCTAGATTATCAAGCCAATGAAAATCCACCTCCCTCAGGAGAGATGAGAACTTGTAGAGTGAAAAACCACAAACTAGGGCTAGGTAAAACATTATTGAGGACATGAATAAGATAAAGGCCAATATCACCTTACATTAACTAGATTAAATCATCGAACAAAGATAATTATTTATCAAATCCTTCAATAAGAGATCTTATACATCAGACAAATCCAAATATATGCATTCAAATTTGATGGTATTTAAAGATAAACCTAAAGTAACACCATTTATGATAACTATATAAATGTTAAAAAAAAAGTGCACTACTTGGTTGAATTATGTGCCTTGACTAATGTGATGTAGATAGTTGTATGAAATAAGTTGGGGTTTGACTCTAGATAAGTTAAATTGGGTGGTCCTATAATTAGATAAGTCTTTTGTCCCATGTGTTGGATAATTAAAAAACATGCACATTTAGTTATGATCTAAACCACATGTGTATCAAAACATATACATCTTAGTTGTTGACATTCTAGAAGCATACAATCTATTTTTGAGTTGTGATTGGTCTAAGACATTGAACAGATACAAGGACATTGAGTTTTCACATATGTGGTTTCCCTAAAAGGGAGTAACCAATTAGATTCAATTGGATAGAGCATTAAAGATGAAGTACTTGATTATTGAATATAATGCCAATAATGATAAAGTGGAATTTGTTTCTTCCCATATAGGATTTTATACATTCACCATAAATCAAGAAATAAATGAATAATAATTTGAAGGTCCATCTTAGTTATTAACTTGTTGAGGTCAACATACCCCCATTTCTAAAAAATGGGGACCCTTTTGATAAATTGTGCATATTTGTAGTTTAAAATTGAAAATTCACTTGATTAGAGTGTCATTAACATGTTTGTACATTATTTGTATTTGAGGATCATCTATAACTTGACTTGGTTGGATTATTTATTCATGGTTGTAGTTTGACCTTGTCTAAGTTTGCTAATGTTTGATAATCATGTTTCAAGTTGCAATTTTAATGGAACCCTCCTTGAATGAACTATGCTTGTATTTTACAATTTAAATCCCATCTTGGGATTTTACTAGCCTTTATTTTGTAGAAAGTCAAAATTAAATCCATGTTTAATGCTTATTGAAACCCTCATTCAACGAAGCCTAGCATAGGTTATTTTCAACCAAATTCAAAATTGGTGGGAACAAATTATGCAAGAACAATTTAAAAATGCCATAAATTTAGTTCATTTTTTCATAATAAGGCTTAGTCATGTTTTTTCAAAATGACCAAACCTTAGTCTAAAAATTATATGCTTGGTCCCCTTTATTTCCAAATCCCCTTGTTCCCTTATACCTTAGCATGGTCTAAATTTATCATTACAGGGTCCTTTTATTATGTTCCTAATCTTGGTCTAAATAATGCATGGTCCTTTTGTTATAAATTAGACTAAAATCTTAGTCCTAAAGTCTCATTTATGTTTATTAACATAAACAAGACCTTAGTCTTAATATTTTATCCTAATTTCCATATAACTTTGAGTCCTAACTTAAACATTGTACATCTTTTTAGGATTAATGACCCATGTTCATTTGGGTGATCATAATCAAACAATACAAGATAGGCTTGATAAGTCTAATATTCTAATCCATGGGACCAATCTCGCTCAACCCCATAGATCGAGATCGATGATCCACATTCACTCAAATGGCCAAGATCCAATGACATAAGATAAATATTAATATAAAAGGGTCCCTTTTTATTATATATACCTAACCTAATACTTTACCCTAAGGTTTCAATTGTATTTTTTAATACAATAAAACCTTAGGCTAAAAACTTATTTTATGACTTTTATTATTTGAAGGGTCTTTTTATCATGCTTCAAGCTTAGTATTTATGGTTACCTAACATTGGGTCTTTTATCATATTTATATCTTAGTTTAAAGACATTAGACTAAAATTTATTTATATTTTTTCATACAAATAAAAACATTAGTCTAAGACTTTGGTCTAAATTTTATATTCTTGGGCTTACTCAATCTCTTTTTTATACAATAACCAATCACATTCAACTACTTGAATAATGATCAATGACTCATGTTTGATTAGATGAAGTTAATCCAATGGAGAAAGATCAAATTTAAAAATTCAAGCTAGGGACCTCAGTTCAAACATCGAGAATCTTGGAAAATATCTACAGTGTGAATTCAAGCAATAAATCAAAATAAATGGAGCATATCAAGTCAAGACTATTAAATGAATCTTTAAATTAACATGAGAATACCATATAGTGAAAGCACATTAACTAGTAGGACTGACAAGGTGTGCAAGATTGTCAAGTGGCATAACATTGGATCCTAGTACACATTAAAGCCTAATCACCTTTTAAATATCAAGAGTCTATGTTGATTCATACCTACATGATCCAATGGTGTAAGATCAATGTATACTTTTTAATGAATATCAAGAGGCCCACAACATTTCCAAGTTGCATGACCTCAAATCATAGTACAAATAGTGGCTAATGGCATTCAACTTTTGGGATCTAGATCAATGGATCATGTTGATCTATCTAGAATGATCTGATAGTATGAGATAGAATAAATATTTTTAAAAAAAATAGTTAGTTTTTAAAACACTAATGGACAAAGTGCCATAAAAATGCCATGGAGAGTCCACATAAATGCCACAATGATGCCACATAGGCATAAAACAATAAAACTAAACATTTTATGGATTTAAAATAAGAAAGGGTGTAAATACAAGGATTTAAAGAAAATAAAAGGCACAAAATTAACTTAAGTTAAAATAGATGTCACCATTAAAGATTATAAAAGAGGTATAATTCACACAAAATCTCTAATTTAGTTCTAAACTGATCATAATCAATCCTTAGTCATCTGAGTAAGATCAGTTTGATCCAAAATCAAACTATAGACCACTAGTGAGTTATTTAAACAAACTCATAGTTATGGTGATCCAAAAACAACATAGAGAAGATGTGGATCTCTATCTCACTTTAGACGTAGAGAGGAAAATATTCAAAAACACAGTTTTATGACAAGGATTTAAATATGGGGACAATAATTGGTCTAAGCTATTGTGGATAATTCAAGAGCAACCAAACATTTCTAGAGAGGATAAGAATAATACATCTATTAGAAGGAGATATTATGATATAGTGGCCATCCAAATGATTAGTTTTTATTTTTTTGTAGTAAAACCAAAGGTACTATATTGTATCGATATTCTCTCCCCTATTTTCAAGGATTATAAAATTGATTAGGGCATGATAGTTCATGACTATAGCTATAGGAAACTTACTTATATTTTTAAAATTGCCTTCAAAAATTACTATAAGTTGCCAAAAACCTAGATAGGCATATCCACCATTAATGAATGGGCCAAGTAGAATGAGCTTAATATCATACTTACCCCATGGCTATATTTTAGGAATCAAGTATTTTCTAACCTCAATAAAAGTATCTCAATGAGACAATTTAGACATGGGATCAATATGATCATGACATTGATGAACATATTGTGTGGGAACCCCTATACCACCTATGAAGACAAACTCTAGGTCACCTTTGTCTATTTTATGTTCAATAAATAACTCACCCCTCCTCTAAGTGAGATTATTAGCACTTGTTTAAGTAAACAGTTCACTAAAATCAAGAAGCAAACTAAGGGTTAGTTTTATATGATGTCATACTTACTGGATTCCTTGATTTCCACCATCAATATTACCAACCTTAGATAATGGTCACCTGAGGGAACACAAATAGTCTCCCACTACTAGTCAAAGTTACATATTTTCATATACAGGGACCATATTAAATTCATTTATGATTGTGTCTATCTAGCCTTAGTTGATTCCATCACAGGGATCCCAATGATGAGGGTTAACCCCATAATTAATAATATTATTGAAGACATGGGTGATATATGGCTCTATCTTGATTACACAATCATCAGGATTGAAGGATGCCTAAACTAAATCTTTAGGATACCAATTCATGTGCCAATCAAGCTAGTAGGGTAAGAATTGGATTATCAGATATAAAATGGGGTAGATGGCTTACATAAAACTAAGAGGAATGGATTGCTTCAAATCCTACCCATAACCATTATAAGGAATATTTTCAAAAATGGGGTAATATAGAGGTTACCTCCAGACATAAAACCTCTTTTAATTTTTAACTTGATGAGCTAAGACAATGGGACCGCTATGAAAGGATTTAGAAATATTTGAAGGCAAAAGGGATCAATATGACATATGAACATCAACCCAGACCTTATGACCCCATGTGAACTAAGGCCTCTTCATTTCATGAAGTCTTGGGGAGATTGAAGAAATTCAATATAAAACTAGAGGATAGATTGTTAAGAGAGTAGAAGATGAGTGATGGGACCTAGGAAATACCATTTTCTAGGAGGCCCATATTCTAGACCCCATATAACATAGCCATAAATAGAAACACATAATATTATGGGATTTATTAAGCAAAGACTAGAGAAGAGACATGATGAGGTAGCATCATCTTCAGCCCAACCTAAGGAACTAAGATCATAGGTCAAAGTAATTAACATTAGAACATTAGATCCTAAAGAAATAGTGGAATATGCCCAGAATATATTAGCTAATGATTATGAATTAGATGAATAATAAGCTCATGTTGAAGATATAGAGAAAGAGAAGGGAAGATAAGTAATATTAGACTTAGTCCATTTTTCTACCCCACCAAAGAGAAAATCTTAGCTAGCTTTGGTTCGAGTAGGAAGCAAGAATATTAAGTTGACCTTGATTCATCCTTTGAGTGAGGTCAACCTTTCTAGTGATGAAAACCTAATTCATGGTCCAACCATACCTAAATGGTTTATATATGGTAAGCTATAGAAGATTCCTACCATGAACAATCTTTGGGACATTAAAAAATCTATCAACATCACTATGCACAATGAGCTTTAGCCATGGATTATGGATTCATAGAAATAATAAGAGAATAATATGGCTGCCCCTATGGAGTTGAGTGGAACATGGATAGAGATATTATCTATAGAGACAACATAGTCTTCAGTTGGTGTCAAATGTGACCCAACAACTACCACTCTATAGAGACTGATTAAGAAAAGAGCTATGGTGGGAGGAGAAGAGTTAACCTGTAAAAATGTGGAACCATTTTTTATACTAAATACATTTGGGGGCCAAAATCTTGGTGTGGCCCCCATACTTGAAGAGAATGTTCTTGATATGGATTAGGCTAGTTGGACCAGCTACAAATAATGATCAAAGGAATATTATAATAAAATAAGAATTTAAAGGAAATTGTTGTCTTGATAAAATACCATAAGATATATTCCAATAATTTTAATACACCATGAAGTATTTATTCATCTACCTAAATACAATCAATATTAGGTAAAGTGTAGTGAATAATCAAAGCAATAGGGCTATAGACCAAGTTAGCCAATGGGAGGCTACAAGTTATCAGGTAAAAGACTTGATCAAAGCCCTTAAAAAAAATCAAGTCCTTAACTCTAGGAATACCATCCTAGCCCATTTAAATATGGATATGGCTATACTGGTGGAGAAAATCCAAGACCTAATCAATTGGTCTAAACAATTAGAAGTTATTACCAAGGACCTCAAGGAGTAGGAGGATAAGATATTGCACATCTTAGACAATGTAATCAAGTAAACCATCACATTAATCCCATTGGTATTAATAATATATGAGTATTTTAAACATATAACAACCCAATTCATGTAATATGTAAGGAACCAAGGATAGGGAAAGACATGAGGTGATAAAAAAATGATCACGAGCCTACTCCTCATCAAAAGAGAAAATGGGAGATGTTAGGGGCATAAAGTAAGATTTAGAGAAATATTATAAGGACCTCAAAGACCTATACATTCAAGGAAATTACCTATTTATGAGACCCATTTTTGACCTCTAGCTCATCATGAGTAATATTATAGATTAAAAATCCTTCAGGAAAGGTAGGAGACTGCATCAAAATAGGATCCTTAAACTTAGTTAGGAATATTCATTTTCATAGAAGCATTGTAATATTTAAAAATAAAATTATATATATATATATATATATATATATATATATAAAGGAATGTGTGACTTATAAGCATATCTATTATAGGTTAGTCCACTTGGAAAAGTTTAGTGTATTCTAGAACTTTTGTAGAAAGGATAACTGTGCTTACACCTATAAACTTGTAATTGGATATAACTAACCGACAAACTTCCTTGAATTGTATAAAAAAGAGGATTGTAATTTGAAAAAGTGGGGAGTTTTTGAGCCAAAAACTTGTGTAAACTTTTGAGCAATTAATGTAAGTTAGTAATTCTACAAATATTATCCATATTTATTTGTGTCACTTGTTATTATAGTTTCTCTCTCGCTTGTTCTGATTTCTAGATTTGAATGGTTCTTAGGAAATCTTGGTGTGCATATTTTAATTTTAGATTTTTTAAATTGTACCAATGATAGGTTAAATTAAAGTTCTCAAGTTCATTTTCTTTCCTTTACTCTTCTTGTATTTAGGCTAATGTTGTTTGCTTACAAGGGTAGATCTTTAAAGTGAACTAGGTTCTTATTTGTATTACTTTTCATCCCTTAGATGTTTGCTTGATGTGTAGTAAGATTTTATATCATGCTATTTTGTATTATACATTGGTTAATTGCATCATTGGAGGATATTTGAGCTTTATCATGATGTTTAGGATGAATATCAATAACATCTCTTTTTTGCCCTACCCTTCCTTTTGCTTCTTTTTTAACTAGATCACTCTAGCTTAATTACCATTGTAAATATTCATCTTAAATAATTATTTAGATTATATTTGACCATAATTCACTAATATTAGTTTTGATTACTTCACTCTTTGAAAATTTAACTAGCTAGCCATGGTGGCTTCCAACCACCAAACTTTATAAATATTGTGAAATAGTCAACTTGCTTTGCCTCTATTCCATCAATAGATAATAGGATTATCACAACATATAAATCATGCATTAAATTATCTAAATTATAAAATAAAAAGTGTTATTTAAAAATTATAAGCACCTATGATACATATTAAGGCATTAATAGGTAGACCTTCACTGGTTCTAGAAGGAGGGCCACATTAGATCTTTGTAGATTTAAAGTATCTTTGCTCATTTTTGTGAGTTATGTTCAAATATTTATGTAACCTTTACAAAATTGTGTCATTATTTATCCAAGTATGTAAATATCATTGATATTTATGCTCTCTAACCCATCTTTTTACTTCCTTTAGGCAAAAATTAATGTTCTTTGAAGGTATATGCTTAATTATGGTAAATATGGCTTAAGCTTTGTCAATTCGATAGGTTTGAGGTTAGTAGTAGCTATTTTGATCAAATATTCTTAGATTCTTTTCTAATTTGAGTTAATTTGAGCTTAAACATGTAAATATTAATCATACTTACATGTTTAGACACATCTTTGAGCTGACTTAGTTAAAGTTTGTTGTCTTTTATCATCCTTTATATAAATCATTTCAAAATTTGCTTAACAAAGATAGGATTGACACATAGTATTTAAAATAGGATTCAAATTTCTCAAGATGGAATTTCCAAAAATCATAACAAGGTCACGTTTAGAGACTAGGGAACCTCTAATTGAATTAGAAGTCCATAGGAGTTCTAAGCAAGACAAAGGTAAGTGCAAGATTTCAAAATATTTGCCAACTTAACCAATTCATGTTGTTCCTATGTTTTATCATTATCAATGTATTTCTTAGCTAGGTGGATCTTTAATTAATGTGCCATGTGTGGTACATTACCTTCCTTGGAATCCTAAAAAATATTTACCAATCTTTAGTCCTAGTGGTATTGTAATTGTAGAAGAACATATTAAATCATTCAAACTTGCTTTAAGATTGAGAAATGTCACTAATGAAGAT
The DNA here is from genome assembly GCA_037957365.1 of Torreya grandis. Taxonomy (NCBI): domain Eukaryota; kingdom Viridiplantae; phylum Streptophyta; class Pinopsida; order Cupressales; family Taxaceae; genus Torreya; species Torreya grandis. Next base: position 290,974 of record JARHVA010001427.1, on the reverse strand, counting down.
GTATCATGTAGGTTATTTCCTTTTAAATTTAGAGATGATACATATTAATGGTTTTTAAATTTACCTAATAATTACATTACCAATTGGGATAACTTTAACAATGTTTCCCTTGACTAATTTGGTAAAAGTTTTAGTCCTTGTGTCTTGTACCAATAATTCACCATAATCAAACGGGATGCAAATGAACCCATAAGAGCCTTTAATGTTATGTTACAAAAGATGTATAGTTGAACCATAGACCTTTATAAGCCATATGACACCTTAGCTTTAGAAATCTATAAGGATGATTTAGATCCCATGACGTATGTATTTATAAAGAGTGTTGTTGGACCTATGAATACTTTTGCCTTAGCTTATTTTGAAGTAGTGATCATTAATGATCAAATGTAGCCTCAAGGATAGATGGATTAATCCATACCCAATGTTGACCCATATTTTCATACCCTGAATATCTTCCCTAATAATAATCAAAATTTACATGCTTTAAATCAAATCCTGACTTAGAACCAATTGCCCTTAAGCCATGCCCATCTTACTCAAAACTTAGGATTATTAAAAAATGATGCAAATGAATTAAATATAAGTGATCAAAATGCTTTAGTACCAAACATGGGTACTAATTACAATAAATTTCATAATCTTAAGACACCCAAGAATGAAACTGACTCTATATTGAAGATGGTCCAAAAGCTAAGCACTAATTACCTTTAGTTGCAAAAGCAAATTGGTAATACCAAGGAGAGTTCTGGTAAAACCTTTTATTTTCAAATATTTAATAAGACCAATAAAATGTTTAAGAATGATATTTATTACAAAAACAAGAATAATGACTCATTTATTGATAAGAAAATAATGGACATAAATCTTATTGATGTTGCTTTAACTAATTACTATAGTGTTCATTACACTGCTAAGCATGGTGAAATAGATTGCATTTAATTATCTAAGGATTTTTAATCCTTTCAAGAGGATTTATGTACTTTTGAGGTGGTCCCTAATAAATATAATGGTGTAGGCACATCAAGATCCAAGACTGCTAACCAAGCCCTCATGGTGGAGACATTTGACTTTCCTTTCCAAGATGATAATGAGCCCGATGATATCCCTAAATAATTCCATGATTTACAATAATTTATGAGTAACACCTATCCTCTGAGAAATAGGGATCAAAAACAACTCTTGACTACTTCAATGACTCCAAATAACTCTGGCACCCCTCTAGATACTACCTAAGAAATAACCTAAAACCTCCAAAGGGAATTATTTCTAAGCATAATACTGATGCATATAATTATTCCAATAGTATTGGGTATAATGTTATATAAGACATGAAGAAAAGTAAGGATAACATTACATTGCATGAGTTGATGTAGATCACTAAACAAAGGAACCTTTTGTTGGATTCCTTATCTAAAAATATTGGTAGGCCACCCAAAAATGATAATTCCAATGTTTCTATGTATAAAATTAAGATATAATCCCCACCTTTGTTACTTAATATTAGAATTTTTGGTAAGAATTTACATAATTATTTACTAAATTCTAGTGCATCCACAAACATCATGCCAATAGGTATTTTTTAACAACTTGGCTTAACTCCTATTAAATTTGATAGAATTGTTACTCAATTAGATAAATCTAGAGTCAAAGTAATTGGGGAATTATTTAATGTACATATGTAGCTTGACTCTAAGCCAAGATTTCAAAAATTTATTGAAATCTAGGTGGTAGATATTCTTGATGTTTATGGGATACTATTAAGCAGAGAATGGACAAAATCCTTGAATGGATATATGTCCACTAATTTCTCACATTTGTGGCTACCTTGGAAAGGAGTCTCAAATCAAATTAGAGTAAAAACATAACCTTAGATGAATCCCATGATTATTGAGTGCAATGTTGTTAATGAAAAAGTCAACATGGTGAATTCAGATTTGGGTGTTTAACTTTTGGACACCCCTAAGGTATGTGATTATAAGACTTCTGATGACTTTATTAGAATATGGAGATTACATTTTTATTGTGATAGGTGTAATTTTGGGTCTATATTAGGAAATTTTATCACCATTCCTATTAGGAAAGAACTAAATTCTACTTATAGACTTCAGTTTATTTGTACTAATAATCTTACAGAGTATGAAACTTTGATTCTAGGATTATAATTTGCCATTAAGCATAAGAATAAAGAACTCTTATTTCATGGTGACTCAGAACTTATGGTTAATCAGGTGAGGAGTAAGTATCAATGTAAATTTTCATACCTCAATAGTTATAAGTTTATAGTCTAGGATTTACTTGAATCTTTTAATGCTTTCAACATTGTTTTTATCTATAGGGAATAAAACAAGGTTTTTGATGAGATTTCCTTAGCTGTAGCCAATCTCATGCCAAGTTAAGACTCTCAAAACCTAAGTATTGAGTTGGTTCCATTCCCTTTGGTCCCTAATAATGTAAACCACCTATAGGTATTTAATGATGACCAATAGATCTTGGACTTCATGACCAACTCAAGAGCATTTGAGACTCATGTCATAGATGAGGCCAAAAAAAATACTCTTAAATAAAATGATAGATTTGATAACAAGGTAATTCAACTAAATGCAAATAAGATTATAAAATGAATGATTGCCTTGGAAAGGTTATTAATTAATATAAACTATCTAAGAGCACTAGGATTCCCAAAGTGAATGGGAAGGATTATAAGGCAATTGATCTTGGACCTCAAGATCAACCTCAGCTAGTGAACATTAATTTAGCATGTATAGGGCTAGAAAATGAAAAAATCTAAAGACTTGATAATAAAATATAAGGATATAATAATATGGTCCTATGATGACTTGAATATTCTTTATCCAAGAGTCATCACCCATACCATACCCTTGAAGGAAAAATGCAAACCTTTCAGACAAAATCAGAGGCCTGTCAACCATGTTTTAGAACCTATGATTTTCAAAGAGGTCAAAAAAATATTAGATGCCAAGATTGTATTTCCCGTTAGGCACTCTACCTGGGTCACCAATTTGGTTCCAATTAGGAAAAAGAATGGCGAAATAAGACTATGCATTGATTTTAAGAATCTAAATAATCCATTTGAAAATTATAATTTTCCTTTGCCCTCTCTTGACCAAGTTATTCAAGTTATTTATAGTTCTATTATGATGTCCTATATTAATGGTTTTTTAGGATACAACCAAGTGCTCATGAATAAAGAATATAGGATGAAAACTACTTTTACAACTAAGTGGGGCATGTTTACCAGCAAAAGGATGCCATTTGGACTAATCAATATAGGGGATACATTCCAAAGAGCCATGGATCATGCTTTACAAAGTTTGATAGGTAAGTGTATCATCATATACATGGATGACCTGACTATCTTTTCTAAGAATAGGGAGGACCACATCATGCATTTATAATACATATTTGAAAGGTGCAAAAGGTATGGGATTTATCTCAACCCAAAGAAGAGTATTTTCTATGTTATTGAGGGAAAAATATTAGGGCATGTTATCACTAAATAGGGAATATCTATAGACCCAGATTGAGTAGATTATATATAAAAAATAGATCCTCCTAATAGTAGGAAATAATTGAAGTCATTCTTTGGCAAACTTAATTTTTTAAGAAAGTTTATTTCTAGATTTGTAGATATTGTCAAGCTATTGAATGATATGCTGAAGAAAGATGTCAAAATCACTTGGAACAAAGAAACCAAGAAGGATTTTAAGGACATCAAGGAGGAAATTTAACAATCTCTAGTCCGAATAAGTCTAGACTTCTCCAAGGATTTTAACCTTTATTATTTAGATTTTGATCATATTATTACTATAGTTTCAACTCAAAAAATTGATGGATGTGATCATTTAATTGATTTCATAAGCATGAAATTCAAAAATGATGAGTTAAATTATTATTTAATTGAAAATCAAGTACATGCATTAGTTAAGGTAGTGAATAAATTTAGACACTACATTCTTAAGAATAAGGTACATGAAATCTTACCAGACCTTAACACCAAGCTCATGCTAAGTTAAAATGAGATAGGAGAAAGGAGAGGTAAGTGTATGCCTATGATTCAATAATATGACATTGAAATGAAGACTAAAAAATTGGTAGGGTGATAAGATCTAATTCAATTAATTTTCAATACTAACCCCAACCAAAGTGTCATACAGGTTGAATAATAAAGTTTTTGGTCCAATGATTAGTAAGATCTTATTATCCATCTAATGATCAATGACACTTGTCCTATAGGGTTGACCAGGGAACAAAGATCTCTAAGACTCAAGGTATCCCACTACTTGATTAAAGAAGGAGTGATGTATAGAAAAAACTTTGAAGTCATTTACTTAAGGTGTGTATCCAGAGAAGAAGCAAATAAAATCATGAACACTTTTCATGAGAAGTTGGTAAGTGGACATCCATATGGAAGGACAATAGATCATAAAATCCTTAGAGATAGTTTCTATTGGCCAAAAATATTCAAGGATACCCATAAAAATGAAAGTGAGTACACTCATGTCAAGTCTTTAACACAAAATAGCCTAAGGCAGCCATGACATTACAACCTGTTATGGTTGATAAACCTTTTTCTCAATAGGGACTAGATTTCATGGGGGTAATCAACCTTAATTCATTAGAATGCCACAAATACATTATAACTACTACTGACTACTTCACAAGGTGAAATGAACCAAATAGCGTAGAACCAAGGAAGTGACCATTTTTTTAGAGGAAAATATATGCACCAGATTTGGGACACCCATCTCCTTGGCCTATGATAATGGATCAAATTTTATATCCATTGAGATGACCACATGGGCATATGATAACATCATTCTCAATTTATCATCTAGCCATTATCTTCAAGGTAATGGAGTATTTGAATTAACTAATAAGAACTTGATGAAGGAAATAAATAATTTTACAATAGATAAGCCTCAAATAGGACATAAATTACTTAAGTATGCCATTTGGGTAGACAAAATTAGAATCAAGAAAGATCTTAAGGCATCTCCTTTCCTACTAGTGTATGGCCAAGATCCCATCTTTCCCATCACCCTCAAGTTAGTAGCATACAATTTCATGTAGGAATACATGGAAGAGGATCAAGAATTGGCAAGCTCAAGGTTATTTGACATTATTTAGATGGAAGATGCATGAGAAGAGGATTTTGATAATTTTAGTAGGAACCAAACCATAGTGAAGAGGTGGTTTGATAATCAATCAAAGTTAAAGGTGTTCAAGCAATGAGACTTAGTTCTTATTTGGGATAAGGCATTTGATCCCAAAGGAAAATATGGTAAATTCACACCTTTCTAGATAGGTCCCTATCAAATTAATAAGATACTTAGAGATAACACCTTCAAGTTGAAAGACTTACAAGGAGCAGAGTTCACACTACCCACCAATGGGTAATACCTCAAGCACTACTTCTCTATGGTCCCACCTAGGGTCTTCATGGAATGACTATAAGGATAGTTAAAGTTAGTGTAGGTAGTATAGATTAGTTCCCTTCTATTTTTTCCTTCATGTTCCTTTTTTGTACATAATTTTGCATATATTTTTTTACTTTTCCTTTGATTTTTGATTTTTGATTTATATTTATGTTTCTACTTTCTACTTTCTCTAATCTATTCCTTGCTTATAATAAGTCCTTTTGGATAGATCTCAGCTCAAAGTTCACATAATTACTTAGGAACCCCATAGTTCAAAAAGGTAGGTATAAATCTTAAACTTATGTTGAGCATGGGTTTGAAATATGAGCTTAATGTTATAGTTTAGAGAAATATGTAAGGATTAATGGATAGGTTGGTTGTTTAATATGGTTTTAAACCTTATTTTGATCTAAGTTTGGTCTTAAGAAGGATTTCACATATAGGAAGAAAGCTTGAATTATTAAGACATAGTCAAGCTTGCACTTAAAAAACATCATTACCTAGGATAAGGTTACAACCATAGGTGATTTTATAAAGATCAAACATTTGACCAAATCCATAAACCTAGCTAGCTTGGTTCCCAACCTTTATTAGAAATCCAAACGATCTAAAAAATAAAAAAAAATAAGATCTTATTGTAAAATCAAAAGATTTCCAAGCAAAGGTGATTCTGGTAATCTCCATCAAGGCTATAGATGCTTGATTGGTAGTGAAATAAGACCTTGAGTGGATCCAAATGTATCTCTATTAGGGCAATGGATGCCTGATTGGTAGTAGATCAATGTCTAAACCTTCCTTAAGCTAAAGCATAGTTCTTAATGGATACCCAAACATGTTATAATTCAAGGTTAATAGTTAAAGTCATGAAATATATAAGTTAATCCCTAAATCCCATGGAAAATAGTAAATGGAATCAAAACACACACATAGTATGGCTAGGTTTTGATGTTTAATCCTAATTCTATAAGTACAAGACTTGTTTTAACCATGAACTAATCTTGATAATGGCATTGATCAAGTGAAATACATAATCTAGTTATTCATTTAAACCAAAGTCTATGAATTGTAACACATTTCTATGTTTCCTTAAGAATTCACCATTTGTTGAGGTCAACATACCCCCATTTCTAAAAAATGGGGACCTTTGTGATAAATTGTATAGATTTGTACTTTAAAATGAAAAACTCACTTGATTGGAGTGTCATTAACATGTTTTTACATTATGTGTATTTGAAGATAATACATACCTTGACTTGGTTGGACTATTTGTTTATGGCACTAGTTTGACCTTGTCTAAGTTTACTAACATTTGTTCTTCATTTTTCAAGTTTTAGGTTTGATGGAACCCTCCTTGAATGAACTATGCCTAGATTTTATAGTCTAAATACCAATTTGGGATTTTATTAGCCTTTTGTATGTAGAAATTCAAAATTAAATCCATGTTTAAATCTTCTTGAAACCCTCATTCAAGGAACCCAAGCACAGGTTCTTTTGGACAAAATTCAAAATTGGAAGGAACAAATTATGTGGGAACACTTTAAAATTACCATAGACTTAGTTTAATTTTTATATTAAGGCTTAGTCATGTTTTTCAACATGACCAAACCTTAGTCTAAAAATTATATGATTGGTCCCCTTTATGTCTCAAGCCCTTTGTTCCCTTGTACCTTAGCATGGCCTAAATTTATTATTATAGGGTCCTTTTATTATTTTCCTATGCTTGGTCTAATAATGCATGGTTTTTTTGTTATAACCTAGACTAAAATCTTAGTCCTAAAATCTCATTCATGTTTATTAAAATAAACAAGAACTTAGTCTTAATATTTTATCCTAAGTTCTATATACCTCTGAGTCCTAACTTAAACATTGTACATCTTTGCCAGATCAACAGCCCATGTGAGCAGAATCAAATGGTGCAAGATGGGATTGATAAGTCTAAGATTTTTATCTATGGAATCAATCTTGCTCAACCCCACTGATTGAGATCAACAATCCATGTTCACTCAGATGGCCAAAATCTAATGATGTGAGATCAATATTAAGATTAAAAGGGCCCATTTTTATTATATATACCTAGCTTAAGACTTTACCCTGAGGTTTCAATTGTATTTGTTAATAAAATAAAATGTTAGGCTAAAATCTTATGGTGTGAATTTTATTATTATAAGGGTCCTTTGTCATGTTTCAAGCTTAGGATTTATGCTTACCTAACACAGAGTATTTTATCATATTTATAACTTAGATTAAAGACCTTAGAATAAAATTTATTCATATTTATTCATACTAATAAAAACATTAGTCTAAGACTTTGGTCTAAAATTTATATTCGTAGGCTTACTCAATCTCTTTTTTATACATAAACCAATCAAATTTGACTACCCATATCATGATCAATGAATCACATTTAAATGGATGAAGTTAATCCAATAAAGAGATCAAAGTTGAAAAGTCAAGCCAGGAACCCCAGTCTAAACATTGAGTATCTTGCCAAAAATATATGGTATGTATTTAATTTTAAAAATCTAGATTACTAGAGAGTATCAAGTTAAGACTATTCACTAGACTTCCAAGTTAATACAAGATTGCCACATGATGAAAGCATGTTAAATAGTATGACTAACAAGGTGTGAAGATCATAATGTCCATGAGACTTCCAAGTGGTACAACTTTAGTGCCTAGTACACATTAAAGATCAAGTACCTTTTAAAGATCAATAATCCACATTGATTCACACCTACATGATCCAGTGATGCAAGATCAATGTATACTTTTCAATGAAGCATAGGAGGCCCATAGGATTGCCAAGTGACCTAACCTTAGAGATAGTATGAATAATAACCAATGGTGTTCAACTCTTATGATCGAGATTAATGGATCACATTGATCCATGAAAAATGATCTGACAGTATGAGATGGAAGAAATATTTTAAAAATTAAAAATTAGTTTTTAAAACACTAATGGACAAAGCACCACAAAAACACCATGGAGAGGCCAAATAGAAAAAAAGTGACAAAACTAAAGATTTTTTGGACTCAAAATAGGCAAGGTTATAAATACAAGGATCTGAAGGAAATATAATACATAAAAATCACTTAAGTACAAATAATTATTTCCATTAAAGCTCAAAAAAGACCTATAAAAGATCCCTAATGCACACAAAATCTCTAATTCAGTCTCAAATTGATCATAGTCGAGCCTGAGAGAGTCAAATTATCATTTGAGCAAGAGCAATTTGATATAGAATCAAACTATAGACCACTAGTAAGCAATTTAAACAAACTCATAGTCATGGTAACCTAAAAACAACATAGTGAAGATGTGGATCTATATCTCACTTCAGACGTAGAGGGGAAAATCTTCAAAGACACATAGTTTGATGACATGGATTTAAACATGGGGGATAGCAACTAGTCTAAGCTATTTTAGATAATTTAAGATCAAACAATCATTTCTAGAGAGGATGAGAAGAACACATCTATCAGAAGGAGATACTATGATATAATAGACATCCAAATGATGAGTCTTCATTTCATTTCAGCAAAACCAAATGTACTACATTACATCGATGTTCTCTCCCTTATTTTCAAGGATTTAAAAATTGATCAAGGTATGATAGTTCATGAATGTAGCTTTAGAAAAGTTTCCTATGTTTATCCCATTACCTTTGAAAATTATTATAAGTTTCCCAAAACCTAGATAGACATACCTATCATCAATGAGTGGGCCAAGAAGAATGACCTTAAGACCATCATTACCCCATGGTTATATTCTAGGAATCAAGTGTTTTCTAACCTCAATAAAAGCATCCCCATTAGCTAATTTAGAATTGGGATTAGGATGATCATGACATTGATGAATAGATTATGTGGGAACTCCTCCACCACCTATGTAGACAAACTTTGGGTTTGCTTTATCTATTTTATGGTCAAGAAATAACTCATCCCTCCCCTAGGTGAGATTATTAGCACTTGTTTGAGTATATAGTTCACTACAATCAAGAAGAGTAATAAGGGTCAATTTTATATGATGCCATACTTGCTAATCTTAACCTTAGATAATGGTCACCTGAGGGAACACAAATAGGCTCTTATTACTAATCAAAGTTACATATTTTCAAATACAAGGACCATATTTACTTCATTTGTGATTGTGTCTATCCATCCTTAGTTAAGGACATCATAGGGATCTTAATGATTAGGGCCAACCCCCTAATTAATAAGACTATTAAAGCCATGGGACATATATGGCTCTATCCTAATTACATAATCATTAGGATTAAAGGAGCCCTGAACCAACCCCTTAGGGTACCAATTCATGTGTCAATCAAGTTATCAAAGTAGGAAGTGGCATATTAGATATACAATGGGGTAGATGGATTATGTAAAACCAAGAGGAAGGGATTGATTCATATCCTACTCATAACCATTAAAAGGACTATGCTTTAATAATGGGATAATATAAAGGTTGTTTCTAGATAGAGAACCTCTTTCAATTTGTAACTTGATGAGCTAAGACATTGGGACCCCTATGAAAGGGTTGAGAAACATTTAAAGTCAAAGGTAATCAATATAAATTATGAGAATCAACCTAGACCTTATGATCCCATGTAAACTAAGGCCTCTTCATTACATAATGTCTTGAGGAGATTGAAGAAATTCAATATCAAACCAAAGGCTAGATTGCTAAGAGAGTGTAATATCCCCTTCAAACAGGAAATATAGCAACACAAAAAACTCTGAACCAAGATATAATTTATGTTGAATAAATTCAGAATGATAACAATAACATAGTTTTTCAATAGTAAATCACAGATCTTATCACTTGTCCCTCTAAACTATTACAATTGCAGTCCTCTATTATGCATATAAATATGAAATACAGTCTTGAAAACCCTGGCTTTGCAAATCTAGAAGTGCAAATTGAATTCTAAAAGGTCTCAGCCTGCTGTGTCGAACACACAGTCACCGACGTCAGTCGATATACTGCCGACATCGGTCACTGCAGGTCCTTATCTGCCGACGTCAGTCTCCAGTCGGCCGATGTCAGTATCTGGAAGCTCTCTGTCAGCTGATGTCAGTGTCTGTGTGGATCTGTACGGACCTGTACGAACTCCGTATGGCTGTCAATTAAGCACAACTTCCCTGGTTTCAACCCCTGATCTGAAAATATATGCTTCTAGCATAGAAGATCTCTAGCTGTATAATTTATTGAATCAAAACATAAAGAAATAAATACCTGGAATATCTATAATAACTTCTGTGTGAAGTTATCTCTCAACCCTGTAAATTCTGTGATAACTTTTGGATGAAGCTATCTCTCAATTTGGTAATAGATTAGCTAATATTCCATAGCCTCTTAATTGCACACACTGAAGAGGGAATGTTCTTCAATGCAAATGGAATCCTGGAACCCTAGGCTCAGTCTTCACAGAAGAAATTCTTCAAAATCAATAATCAATAATCAATGGCTAATCAATAATGGCCTCCATGTGAAACCCTTATACCCTCAAAAGATATGCTTGCCCTAATTAGGGTTTTCTTAAATTAGCATTAGGGTTTCTAATTTAAAATTAGACCAAATAATTAATAATTAATAATTAATTATTAATGAAACCAAATAATTAATATTTGATTAAATCAATCAAATATTAATATCTCCCTCAATATACGTCGGATCCTCAAACTGATCGAAGTAAGTGAATTAGGGAGTGATTCCGCACATGACCATACCAAAATAAAGGTGCTCCACTGCATATCAAATATCCCTAAAAAGTAGGGGCTCAGGCCCAATGCATCTGAAATAACCTGAATGAAAACCAAATGTAGAAATTCTGTGAATCAAAGTCAAGCCAAGCTCTATTATGACTCTCTATCCATCCTATTAGCCTACGAAGGTCGTATAATAGCTACCCATCAAGTCTGTCAATGTCCACGAAAAAGGGGACATGACAATCCGCCCCTCCAGAAATTGCTTGTCCCCAAGCAATCTCAGAACAATGAACTACTCGATCCACCTAGATCCCAAATGTAGTTATGCTCTGCACTGCTGTGAATCAATGTGAGTACCTGTAATATCATCAAAAGTAAAACAAAGAGGAACCCATAATCAAATTGGCAAACACAACTCAACCAATCTCTGAAATCACAACTGCCCTAGATGTGTCGATACTGTAGGCTGTGTAATTGGCAACTGCAAATTCCATCTACAAAAGATGGTGTCAATCCATCCCATAACTGATCCCTCTATAATGGTGGCACAACCAACTGTACCATACTGTCAAATGTGTGAGAAGAATCAATCTGGAGACTCGACTCCACTGGTATCCCAAACTCCTCAGAATTAGGTACTCCCAAGTCCTGAATATGTGTGTGAGCCTCAACCACATGCTCCTCATATGCAGCTATAGAAACATACTCATCACCAACACTCAGTGTACTAACATCTGAGTACACCTCCACACTCTGAATGCAAGCATCAGACTCATCCTCACTGTCTAACTCCTGAGTTAGACTCACCTTAAGACAAAGCTCATCCATAACATCCTCAACTACTCCTGCCTGTGAAGATAATGCAGATAAATCATTACCTGAAGATGTGTTAATATCTCCCTGTACTAGATCAGCATGACTATCAAACTCATCATGCAAGTGGCTGCATGTCATAGGGAAAGCACTACGATCCTTGGGCCTATTAATTAAATTCTTTACCCACATACAAGCTCTAGGTGAGACATTTCTCCCTTTTGTCCAGACATACCATAAATCTTCTGCCAAAAGTTTAGAAAATTTATCCTCCTCCTCAAACAAGATTGTGAACATAATAGAGTGCATTAATGCCAATATATTGCTAGAATGAAACTCATCTAAAATATTCCAAAATATTTTAAACATCATGCGAATTTCACCAATACAACCTACTAACATCATAATGTTTTCAAACCCATACCTTGCAAATGTTTCAAGTAATCTTTCCCTCCTTGAGAAATGAGGGTCTCTAATGTTATCCAACTTTTCAAAGATTTTTACCATGGCATAAAGTACCTCTCTCATAATCTGATCATCATAAAAATCAAAGTCAGCTATGATCCTCATGATTTCAATAATGCAAGAAAGGGCTGCAAGTCTTACCACCTCATCATGATGTCTCAATAATCGGGGCTTGGCCAATGAATTAAATGCTAGAGATAAATCTCTTTGCATATCATAAGTATTTAATTGCTCCACCTTGCTCAAATAAGTTTCTAACTCCTCCAAAGTTTTTAGAATGTCATCTGCTTACTGGAATGGATTATCTAGCTTCTTCTTCGCATTGTGCATTCTTTCTTCTAAATCTTTGACACCTGTTAAAGCCATACTGATACCCAAGCTACCCAATAGGATGGAAAGACATTAGCTCTGATGTGCCCAATAGGATGGCAGGAATTTGGCTCTGATACCACTGTAATATCCCCTTCTAATAGGGATATATGAAAGACACAAAACTCTGATACCAAAGACAAAAGCTCTGATACCATAGTAATATCCCCTTCTAATAGGGATATATGAAAGACACAAAACTCTGATACCAAAGACAAAAGCTCTGATACCACTGTAATATCCCCTTCAAATAGGAAATATAGCAACACAAAAAACTCTGAACCAAGATATAATTTCTGTTGAATAAATTCAGAATGATAACAATAACATAGTTTTTCAATAGTAAATCACAGATCTTATCACTTGTCCCTCTAAACTATTACAATTGCAGTCCTATATTATGCATATAAATATGAAATACAGTCTTGAAAACCTTGGCTTTGCAAATTTGGAAGTGCAAATTGAATTTTGGAAGGTCTCGGCCTGCTGTGTCGAACACACAGTCGCCGGCGTCGATCGATATACTGCCGACGTCGGTCACTGCAGGTCCTTATCTGCCGACGTCGGTCTCCAGTCGACTGATGTCGGTATCTAGAAGCTCTCTGTCAGCTAATGTCGGTGTCTGTGTGGATCTGTATGGACCTGTACGGACTCCGTACGGCTGCCAATTAAGCACAACTTCCCTGGTTTCAACCCCTGATCTGAAAATATATGCTTCTAGCACAGAAGATCTCTAGCTGTATAATTTATTGAATCAAAACATAAAGAAATAAATACCTGGAATATCTGTAATAACTTTTGTGTGAAGTTATCTCTCAACCCTGTAAATTCTGTGATAACTTTTGGATGAAGCTATCTCTCAATTTGGCAATAGATCAGCTGATATTCCACAGCCTCTTAATTGCACACACTGAAGAGGGAACGTTCTTCAATGCAAATGGAATCCTAGAACCCTAGGCTCAGTCTTCACAGAAGAAATTCTTCAAAATCAATAATCAATAATCAATGGCTAATCAATAATGGCCTCCATGTGAAACCCTTATACCCTTAAAAGATATGCTTGCCCTAATTAGGGTTTTCTTAAATTAGCATTAGGGTTTCTAATTTAAAATTAGACCAAATAATTAATAATTAATTATTAATTATTAATGAAACCAAATAATTAATATTTGATTAAATCAATCAAATATTAATATCTCCCTCAATATACGTCAGATCCTCAAATCGATCGAAGCAGGTGAATTAGGGAGTGATTCCTCACATGACCATACCAAAATAAAGGTGCTCCACTGCATATCAAATATCCCTAAAAAGTAGGGGCTCAGGCCCAATGCATCTGAAATAACTTGAATGAAAACCAAATGTAGAAATTCTGTGAATCAAAGTCAAGGCAAGCTCCATTATGACCCTCTATCCATCCTATTAGCCTACGAAGGTCGTATAATAGGCTACCCATCAAGTCTGTCAATGTCCACGAAAAAGGGGACATGACAGAGAGGAGAAGCCAAGTGGTGATAAATAGAAGATTAGACCCAAAAAATACCATTTACTAGGAGGCCCATATTCTATAACCCTTATAACATAGCCAAAAATAGAAACACAAAACTATGGGGGACTAATTAAGCAAAGACTAGAGGAGAAGAGACCTAATTAGGTAGCATCCTCCTTAGCCTAGCCTAAGGAACCAAGATCACAAATCGAAGAAATTGACATTATAACATTGGATATTGAATAAATAATGGAAGATGCCCTATTGATATTGGTTAGTGTGTGTGAATCAAATGAACAAGGAGCACAAGCTGAAGAGATAGAGAAAGATAAGGGGAAATGAGTAGCATTAGACTTAGTCCCTATTGCTACACCACCAAAGAGAAAAGCTTAGATAGCTTTGGTTCTAGTGTGAATAAATAATCCTAAGTTGACCTTGACTCATCCTTTGAGTGAGTTAACCTTTTCTATGATGAAAACCCAATTCATGGTCCAACCATTCTTGAATGGTTTATATATGACAAGTTGTAGAAGATTCCTACCATGCACCATCTTTGGGCCATTAAAAATTTTGTCAACATCACTATGAATGATGAGATTAATCCATGGATTGTGTATTTATAAAAATAATAAGATAATAGGATGGCTACCCCTAAGGAGTCAAGTAGAACATGGATAGAGATACCAACTCCAAAGATAACATAGTCTTTAGTTGGTGTCAAATTTGACCAAACAATCTCCAGTCTATAGAGAGTGATTGAGAAAAGAGATATGGTGGGAGGAGAGGAGTTCACCTTTAAAAACGTGGAACCATTTGTTGGACTAACTCTAGTAGGGGTCCAAAATCCTGGTGAGGCCTCCATATTTGAAGAGAATGTTTTTGATATGGCTAAGGCCCAGTCAAACCAACTACAAATAATGATCAAAGGAATATTGTAACAAAACAATAATTTTAAGGAAACTATTATCTTGGAAATACTAGAGGATATATTAAAACAATTTTAAGGAACAATTAAGGATTTGTTCAATTACCTAAAAATAGTTAGGATTAGGTAGAGTATAGTGAACAAGTAAATTAATATGGCTACATGCTAAGTTGGCTCATGGTAGGTTGTAAGTTATCAAGTGAAAGACTTGATCATGTCCTTAACAAAAAATCAAGTCCTTGAATTTAGGACTATCATCCTAGCCCATTTAAATATGGATATGGATATATTAGTGGACAAAATCTAAGCCCTAAGCAATTTATCCAAATAATTAGGAAATATTACCAAGGACCTCAAGGAGTAGAAGGAAAAGATGTTGCACATCTTGGATAATATAATCAAGAAACCCACCACATTTATCTTATTGAGCCTAATAATAAATGAGGAGTTATAATATTAAAAAACCCAATTCTTGTAATAAGTAAGGAACCAAGGATAATTAAATATAGGAGGTGATAAAAAAAGGATCATGAGCCTACTCCTGTCATTCAAAGAAAAAATTGGAGATTCTAGGGGCATAAAGAAATATTTGGAGAAAGTTGAGAAGGACCTCAAAGACCTATATATTCAAGGAAAGGAGATATTTATGAGACTTATTATTGACCTCCATCTCATCAATAAGAAACATTACATATTGAAAATCCTTCAATAAAGGTAAGAGACTGCATCAAAATAGGGTCCTCAAACATAAGAATATTCTCTTTTGTAAAAGCATTGTAATATTTGAAAATATAATATTCTTTTCTTTTTGTAAAGGCATGTGAGAATTGTAAGCACATTGCCTATAGGTCAGTCCACTTAGAAAATTTTAGTATATTCTAGAACTTTTGTAGAAAGGACATATGTCCTTACACCTATACATTTGTAATTGGATATAACTAACCAACATACTTCCTTACATTTTATAAAAAAGAGGATTGTCATTTGTAAAAGGAGGGAGATTTTGAACCAAAAAAATTGTGTAAAATTTTGAGAAATTAATGCAAGTGGGGAATTATGCAACGATTGTCTATATTCATTTGTGTCACTTATTATTATAATTTCTCTCTCACTTGCTTGTTCTGATTTCTAGATTTGAATGGTTCTTGTGAAATCTTGTTATTTATATTTTAATCGTAAATTTTTTAACTTGTGTCAACTCTAGATTGATTGAAAGTTCTCAAGTTCATTTCATTTCATTTAATCTTCTTTCATTTAGACTAATATTGTTTACTTACAAGGTTAGATCTTTAAAGTGAACTAGGTTCTTATTGTATTACTTTTCATTCCTTAGATTTTTGCATGACATTTAATAGTATTTTAGCTCATGTTATTTCATATTATACATTCGTTAAGTGCATGCTTAGAGGACATTTGAGGTTTGTCATGATGTTTGAGATGAAGATTAACATTTCTTTTCTGCACTACCCTTCTTTTTGCTTCTTTTTAAACTAGATCACTCTAGCTTAATTACCAATGTAAATATTCATCTTATATTAGTATTTAGATTAGATTTGACCATAATTAACTAATATTAGTTATGATTTATTCACACTTAATAAATATTGTGAAATAGTCCACTAGTTTTGCCTCTATTCCATTCATAGATAATAGTATTATCACAACCTACAACTCATGTATTGAATTATATAAATTATAAAATGATAAGTGTTATTTAAACACTTTGAGTACCTGTGATACATATTAAGGCATCAATAAGAATCCCCATTTTGATGGAGCTATATCAAAATAAGATTCTAGTGTGAGCAAAGACCTAATAGAATTTAAAGGCAAGAAATACTTTGATGATTACATGTTGCAATTCCCTTGCATCAAAAATAAATCAAAGATGAATCTTTGATCATTGATTTGTATTTTATGCTCAAGCACAATGTTAAACATATATAGATCTTTGGTGATTCTAAATTGGTGGCCAATTAGATCAAGAATAAGTATCTATGTAAGCTCACATAATTAAATAAGTTTAAACATCAATCATGGAAATTGATTTATTCCTTTGAATGATTCAACATCAAATCCATCCCTAGATATCACAACTAAATAGCCAAATTGCTAACTTCAACTACTAAACTAGCACCACTTTAAGATTCCAAGATGTAGAAGTTCTTGGTGGAGTTGGTCTCTTATCCCTTTATGTCAAATAATGTGGAAAACTTCCAAGTGTTTGAGGAAGACCAATAGATCATTAAATTCATGAAAAAATCTAGATATTTTGAATCTCATATAATAGATGAGAAAGATGTCAAACTCATGCATGGTAAATACTTGGGAGAGGATGGAATTTTTAAATCAAAGGAAAATTGCATCCCTCTGGGTATGGTCTCATTATAGTGATATTTTGATCTAGAACCCTAAGATTAGAAGTAGAAACCACTAAGAACAATTAAATCAGATTTTGTCAAAGAAAATTTGGGTGTTAAATAACACCCTCAGCAAGGGAATATAGACTTGGGATACACTAGGATTGAGAAACAAAATTTGAAATACCTATTGTCAAAATATGAATATGTGGTAGCCTAAACATATGAAGACCTGAAAGTATTTGATCCTAGAGTCATTACACACACTATCCCACTGAATCTAGATCATAAAAATTTTAAGTAGAGACCAAGATTATTTAATCCAATTATGGAAACTCTTATTCAAATAGAAGTATAAAAGCTATTAGAGGCCAAGATTATCTTCCCAATTAGGCACTCTACTTGGGTAGCCAATTTGGTACTAGTTAGGAAAAAGAGTGGAAAAATTAGACTTTATGTCAATTTCAAGAACATGAACATAGAATTAGATAAATACAACTACCCCATACCTTCATTGGATGAGGTAATTCAAATGGTTAGTGTATTAGATAATTATCCTTCCTAGACATATTATCTAGTTATAATAGAGTACTGGTAGAGGCAGAGGGTCGAATGAAGACTACATACATAAAAAAGTGGGTAACTTTTTCATATAAGAAGATGTCATTTGGCCTTATTAGTGTAGGATAAAATTTACATAGATCCATGGATTTCACTTTCTAAAGGCTGATTGGCAAGTTCATCATCATATACATGGATGACCTCATTATGTTCTCCAAAGACAGAGTTGATCATGTAGACCATCTTCGAAAGGTGTTTGATTTATATATAAGGTATGGAGTGTCACTTAATCCTAATAAAAACATATTTAGAGTTATTTAATGGAATTTTTTAGGCCATGTGATCACTAAATATGACATCTCTATTGATCAAGATTAGGTTTAGACCATATACAAGTTGACACCTCATAATAGAAAGAAGGAATTAAAGTCCTTTGGTAAGATTAACTTTGTGTGAAAATTAATTTTTGGATTTGTATATATTGTCAAACCATTAAATTATATGATAAATAAATGTGATAAGATACAATGGATGCTAGAATACTAAAGAGCTTTTTAAGACATTAAGACTATTATCATTCAAACCCCAATTTTGATTAGTTTAGGATTTATTAAAGAATTCTATCCTTATTATTTAACTTTAAAACATAATATAGTTATTGTCCAAACACAAAAGGTGGATGATAATGAGCATCTAATTTCCTTTATTAACAATAATGTAAAGGATGTAGATTTGAAATACTCTATGATAGACAAGTAGATTTATGCCTTAATAAAAGCGATGAAAAAGTTTAGGAACTATATCATATGAAACAAAACATATTCCATTGTTACATATATTTATGTCAAGCTCACACCTAGAAAAAATTAAATAAGAAAAAGAAGAGGTAAATGGATGGCCAAACTTTAGGATTTTGACATTAAAATTAGGCCAATTAAGATGGTAAGAGGCCAGGGGATCATCCGACTGATTATTGAGACTAATACATGGGTAAGTATTAAAAAAAATAATGATACTCAAGTAATTAGTGGTTATTAGTAAACTAAAATAATCCATTACTTGTTCATAGGTACATATCCCTTAGAGATAAATAGAGAGTAGAGATGAACCCTTAGGCTCAAATCAACTCATATGATCAATAAAAGAATCATATACACAAAGAATTACAAAGGCATATACTTGAGATGTGTTTTGATAAAGGAAGCTATGGATATCCTAGATAACATACATCAGAAGATAAGTAGTGGGCATCCCTCAAGAAACATAAAAACTCATAAAATTCTGAGGATGGGATACTACTATCCTATTATATTCAAGGATGCATACAACTATGTTAGGACCTACCATGACTTCTAAGTATTTGGGAAAAGAGAAGTAAATGATACCATGAATTTAAAATTAGTCATTTAATGGTGTCCCTTTTCCCAATGGGGCTTTGATTCTATTGGGGTGACAAACCCAAACTCTTTAATAGGACATATTTTTATCCTCATAGTTATTGACTACTACACTAGGTGGACAAAATTTATAGAAACAAAGAAATCCAGAGCCATTTTTGTCATCAAGTTTTTGGAAGAAAACATATTAACCAAGTTTGGCACTCCCATTTATTTAGTTTGTGGTAATGGTCCAACTTTTCAATATTCTAAATTCATATAATGGGCTTATGATAATAAAATCATAATCAAGTTCTCTTCGAATTATTATCCACAAGGGAATGGAATAAATGATTCTACCAATAAGACACGATGGATTCCCTTAATAATTTGGCACAAAACAAACCTATAGAATGGAATCTCTTTTTGAAATTTGCACTATAGGGAGATAGAACCAAACACAAGAAATCCCTCAAGGCTTCACCTTTTATGATGCTATATGTAGAAAAATCCATCTTCCTTATTATTCTTAAGATAAAAATTTACTAGTTCATGTAAAAGTACATAGGAAAATATGAAAGAATAAAATCTAAGCTATTATACATAGTTGAAATGGAGGATATAAGAATTGAAGCATTTCACAGGTTGAGTAAACATCAACAAATTGTAAAAATATGGTTTGAAAAAAGATCTAAAATCAAATCATTTAGGATTTCAGACTTAGATCTTCCATGGGATAAATAACATGAGAAGAAGGGATGTGATAAGCTCAATCATTTATAGATTGGACCATATCAGATATAAGAGATACTATGTAAGAATGCCTTCTGGCTGAAAGACCTCTAAGGTAATGATATCACCTTTCCATTTAGTGGATAGTTTTTGAATCACTACTTTATGGTTAATCCAACTAAATATTGCTTAGAATGATTATGAGTGGATATTATAGTTTTAGGATTAGAGTATATTTCTTTATTTCTATGATTATTCTTTCTTAATTTTTGCATTTTATTTCTGTAGATTTGTTTTTTTTATTCTACTAGATTATTTATTATGATATCTATATTAATTTTATAAAATTATAAAATAGACCAAATGATTTCCTATAAGGAGATTACAAAATAAATACTAATAATAGGTGGATCATTCACAAGGATGCACCATTGGTCCTCATAAATATTTATTCTTATAGTACTTGCACTTTTAGGGTCAAGGTATGTGTTATGACTGAATTAGGTCCTCCTTTGACTTAATGAGTTTATTGGACCTCTAGGATTTACTCTGATATAATTTCACAAATTTAATAAATACTTTCCATTTTTAAATATTGACTACATTATGACATGTTAAAAATTAGATGGGAGACAATAAACATATAAATAGATACACATTGACATGGATGTATTGATTGAAATAAGTTTTCTTATGCAAAAACTTAGCCAATGGTGATTCTCAACCTTTATTCTATTTGTGTTTGAAAAAAACATATATGATCATGCAAATTGATTGAAAAATATGATTCAAGTACTCTCTATCAAGGATATGGATGTCTAGCTAGCATTATAGCAAACATTTGAGTGGAATCGAAGGTATCTTTATTAGGGTTATATACACCTCGCTATTAAAATAGTAATACCCAGGCCATCTTTACTATTTGGTTACAAAATCTGAGATAAAAATGAAACCTATAATGTTTATCCAAGACATTATCAAAATTCTCATTACAAGGGAAAACTGAATTCACAAGATCACACACTCAAATCCAGTGAATGGAAAGGGTTAGTATATTGAACAAGGAAGTAGGATATTTTTTCAAGGTCTAGTTTATTTATTCTATGCTTTTTAGGGATGTAGTTTTATTATGCTACATTATTGAGATTTTGGGTTCTCAAAATACTCAAAAGTATTTATCCCACTGAGTCACCATCTATTGTGCCTTAAACACACACACTCTCATATTTTTAAAATTAATGATGACCTACTAGGACTAAAATAGTTTTATTCAGGTCATGTAGGATTTAGACATTAATGACTCTAGTTTTAGTTCACAAAATTCTATGTTTGTCCTCAAAATATACATTTATATGAAGTTTAAACTATGAAAATCAAAGCTTGAATGATTATTTTAATTCATCTTGAACCTCAAGCTTTCAATATTTTCATGGTTTATTTGGACTAATGGTACAAATGTCATTCTCTATAATTTTTTGTATTTTGTGTACTTGTAGGACAATAGACAAATACCTATCAAAGTTATTCCTATCAGGGACTTGCCTTTATTTCTTTGATGACAATGATAGGTGGCATCTTTACATTATCCAAAACCTATATTTCTTTACAAAATTTTTTTGAGTCTTTAAATATATCAATTTTTGATAGTTATATAGGTGTCATTTCTATGTTAAATGGAGCCTTTCATGCTTCAAATCAAATTATAAGTGATCAAAGTCATTGATCCCCAATAACATGCCACTTAGTGCTTTTTCATTATGTTTAACCTTGAAAGCTTTGAAAGTAAAGTTAATCATCTAATGGTTCTAAGATCACGTAGTCTCACAGGTGTGACAAGTGGTGTATTTATGTTAATATATAACTTTAGAAAGATTACAAAAGTTTAATGGTAATGAAATCCCATGCTTTAATACCCTAGAGCTTTTGAGTTCAAAGAAGATGACAAGTGGCATAATTATATTGGTATAAATCTTCAAAGAATAAATACTAAGTTAATTTATTAATGGTTCCTTGGTTATGAGTCTCCATGCCTTTGAGGCCCTAATATTATTCCATGTGTTGAAATTATATTACACAAAAATTTTGCATAGACATACATAATTTAGGATGCTCAAATGTGTGTGCTTATGAGCCTTTAGGTTTTTGTAGGCTGTATTTTGATCCACATGGCACAATTACATTAACTCACATCCCTTAAACATATAAATCAAATATTCAAATCTAAAGGCTCGAGTGAGTAAGAAATGGACGTGTTAAAATCCATAGAGTATATAACCAAAGAGTACATAAGGTAAGACTGACACCAAATCAAAGAAATGGGTAAGATATAATTTGATAGTTGTCTAGAAAATGATGATTATAAATGTAAATTTAACAAGTAATTACCATTTTGAAAGGAAGTGAACCTACCAAAATTGATTGGGTAAGTTTAAATAAAAATTATATCAAACTAAATGTTGTTACCCACATTGAAGTCTCACAAATTGGGCATTCATAGTGTAGAATTTAGATGATATATCAAAAATCTAAGTGACATATAAGTCACTTCACAATTAATTTTCTAGTATATATCAAGATCATACAAGACAGATGCCCCCAACATCCTGATGACATGAGTAAAGGGAAGGCCTAACAACCATAAGTTTATCATTTATCTATGTATGTTTATGTAGGAGTAAAATGATATTATAGTCCTCAACATGGAAATAACACATATATGCCAAGGAGCCAATAGAACATTTATGTGTCGAAAGGTTTTTTGGATTATATGAATGTTTTTTTTTATTTTTTGGGTATTTTTGATGTTGAGGAAATATCATTCTATGATTACATATAATGTATGTTCATAGATTTATCCCCCCATTGTGAACCTTATAATCTCAATTTTTATCTCTTAATTTTCTTACATCATGATTGGCTAGTTTAAAAACATGTTCCTCCTCACATTTTGCATGTGTAGTATAAGATGTGATGCTATCATTAGAAATATGTATTAATTTTCCTTCATGTGGAAAATAAATTACTTATTGATTTAGGCCAATTTTTTATTCCATTTAGTATATCTAAAGAGTTCCAAGTGTAAATGCATAAGGAGTTGTGGTAGGCATAACCCAAACCTATGTTTGAATTACTTTATGACCATAATACATTGGTATTATTATGTTTCCCAAGGAGTATTTACAACGTCCTTTGTTTCTTAATTTTTAAAAATTAAATCCTATTTGTTGGAAATGTTTTACATTGCAATTATTTTTTGCTTCTGTAGGATCAACTTGGTTATGCTAAAAATAATCTTGACCCATGCATAATTTAATTATTAAATCTTGTTGGTATGAAATCTTATTGTTATGTTGATTTTGATATTATTAAATGGGACTTGGACCTTAGATCAGCCCCATGTTAAGTAAAATTTTTAATTTTTTCATATAGAGGTTAGGGATGCCACATTTTTTTTCATACTATTCTTTGGGTAGTTGTTTTCCTTCCATTATTTGAGGTATAAAAATTTGGTACTTTGAAGGAGAAATGTTAAGCTTCATTGGATGAGTAAGTATGAATGGATAATTTTTATGTACATCCACATATAAATGAGTGAAGTAATCATTATTTTTATGAAATTATCATTCCTTTAATTGGGAAATAATGAATCTACCAAATATAAATTATAGTTCCAAATCTGATGGTCTAAATTCTAGCTCATATGTTGTACTTATGAGTCAAATAGTATAATTTTGAAGGGATTCATCATCATGTTTTTTGAAATTGTGAAAATGTTCTAATGTAAATTTTGGCACCTTTTGAAGATTTAAATATATGAATAAAAAATATTCTAAGTTTGAAAAAGTGGTTAAGGAACCTTTTGGTAAGATATATAACCAATTGAGAGCCTCATCAAAAATGCTCAAATGGATTACTTTTAATAATAGTTTATCATCATTTTCCCATTGACCAAGAGAATGTACATAATTTATATTGTTCTCAAGTGGATCCTTATGGTATCCAAAGATAGTTAAATTTGGTAATTCAAAACTAGGTGGATAGGGATTTTCAAGTATATATTGTGTAATAGTTGATTATTGAATCTGGTAACATGTGCATTTGAAGCATAGAAAACTATTTTTGAAGGTTTATAATATTGATTGTCATATACATAAGATAATACATGGGGATGGTGTTTTTTTATATAGGTGTTATCATTAGTTCTAAACTGCCACCCCTTTTAAACTAGGAATGTAAGTATCATCATCCTCGTGTTTAATAATTTTAAGTTTGTAATCCTTGAATTTTGGATACTTTGATAATGGTAATGGCTATTTTAAATTTGGTACCCTTGTTTTATTATTTAAATAACATGTAATGGACTTATAATTTGAATGATGCACCTTTTGTAAATATATAATAAGTGGATATTGAGGAAGCATTAGTGAAGGCACCTCTTTTGGTGTGGTAGGAATCTAGTTTTGTTGAGATACATTACTTAATATTGGTACATGTATTTTGTTTGGAACATTAATATTATTTTGATATCTATATGTAGGATGTTTCCTTTTTCTTGATGGATAAAAATGATTTGGAAAATATGTCATAGTTTTTTGGTTAACCTTCCAAAAAATTTCAATATAAAATGAAGGCCAAGAAGGATTATCACCCTAAATAAGGGGAATATTTTTTTATAAATGTAGGAATAAGAGGGGTTTTAATCAATTATTTTTAATGAATATACCATTTACTAATGATTTTAAAATCCTCCATGATTTATTTATGGAGTTTATATAAATTATTATGATCAATGAAAGTACTTTATCTCCATTGGGGATCAATTTTGGTATAGAAGGCAAGGGAATATATTTTGGATCTTCCTTAGGATGGATCACATCATGTGTTGAAAGGATGGGAGCATTGACCTTATTAAAGGGATAGTAGTTACCACCATTCAAGGATTTTATATTGTTTGCCTTATCACTTGGAGGAATGTAAGAGTAATGGATTTTGATCCTTGATTGGAGAGATTGTTGAAGGGTTTCATAGTCATAATCATCAAATTTATCAATGTTGTCCATGATAAAAGATAAAAATAACACAAGGTTTAGGAAAAGGCAAGAGATAAGCATTTACAAGAGAATGTTTATGCAAAAGTGATGTTAAAAGATCAGGTTCACTTAATGTTTAACCCTAATTTGGATATGGAACCTATTGTAGTGGTTAGGGTTAAGGATATAGAAATAATAGGGAATAAGGGTAAATATCAGATATACAATAGGGTAATCAATGTATTAAATTTAGATGTACCTTATGTTTAATATATAAAACTAAGATAGGCTATTAATGGAATGTAGATATATAAATGACACAAAATAAAGTATTTATTTATTATTGATGCTAATATAGTGTTGGATATGGTATAGGTGGGAATAAAGTAGGAAGATAGTTCTATAACAATTGTCAAATTTTAGATGTGATGCCTCTAGCTCTTTGGATACTTATGTTTAGGTTTGAAACTAGTGTCCTATACAAAATATTCATTGAAATATGATACAACCACGTAGATGATTTTGGGTTTAGCTTAACCTTTGATTTGGTGCATTAAAATCTAGGTCATGGGATATTTCTCTTAGTGAAATGGTAAAACCCTAACTTTGAATCTTCAATGTGACCTTGGTAAAAAATGGGTTAGTGGGCACATAATGTTAATTTGACCCATAAATACCCAAATGTCAAAGGGTGTTGCTTACATATCTAATACTCTAGAAGAGGGGCTCATACTCATGTTGTTCTCTCCTACATGATGGATTGTGTGTGAATCATATAATGTGTAAAGTAAGTACAATAATGACCTAGCTTGTAACTTTAGTAATTCAGACCTATGGCTAGGCTATTCCTTTTATTGATCAGAATAGAGTACAATAGGGAATATTTTGGTAATTTGAGTGCTTCTCAAGTGATTATTGAGTGCTCTTTTTGTTTGATTGACAGGTTTCATAGGTGGTGAATGAAAGAGGGTTGATATTTTATTTATACCAAACCTATCATAAGATAACTCAAATTAAATAAGTTAGGACAAGCATTGTAATATGTTTCATCTATAAATTAGATGACTTTAGGGCACTCAACACTTGCATTGGTATATAAAAGTAATGTAGATGCTACGAGCTGACCTGGCATTAGTGTCTAGGGAGAAAGAGAGAAATCAGGCTTAGACTTTATAGAGGTGTAATATAAGTACATTTTAAGCATTCTAGGAGAGATGGGATGTTTGTGTTATCAATATAAGGATGGTCAGACTAAGAGATAGGCCAAGGGGCATAAGATAAAGTATATGTGAGGCTTACATAAGTAATGCATGTGTATAACTAAGAAGAATAAATAGGGTCATGATTTTTCCAAGTCTACATGACTGAGGTGTTATATAGTTAAAAAATATCTTCTAAATTAAATAGTGTGTTAATTTTAAGACTATTTTGATAGATAACTCAGTGGATAAAAATGGATAATTAATCCTAATTTCTTTAAAAAAAATTATGTAAGTTTTTCTATGGAACTTAGTATGGTTTTAAGATGTGGTACCATAGTAAATGTTTAAATGATCAGACCTAATAATTTCACTAATTATGACCTAACTCTCTTCCTTTACAAAAGGAAAAATTGGTGTGTTCAATGACAAGAATGAAGGAAATTCAAATTAGGATGAACAACCTTATCCTAACCTTTTAGAAGAAAAATAAGATACTAAGCTTGATCAAATCATAATAGTCGTAACTAAGATTAATGATAGAGTAATTACATTTGAACAATAAGTACAAGGGCATGATAAAAAATAAGAGCATGAGTAACAATGGGATAGTCAAGAATAAAAATAAGAGTAAGAGCATGATAATGAGAATCAAGCTAAAGAAAAACAAATGGATGTAGAATTTGCATGTGATATGAAAAAGGTGAATCCACCTAAATTTTATGGAATAGTTTTGGGATATAAATAAAAATATTGGATCACAAAAATGGAAAAGCATTTCAAATTTTGAAATTACTCAGAGGTGAATAAAGTGGTATGGGGAACATACCAATTGGCTAGTGAAGTAATACACTGATGGGCCAATAAGAAGTTGGAAATGAATCTTGAATCTACCACCACTAATTATGAGTAGTTTGTAATGTTATTCAAGGGTTGGTGGATACCCTAAATCTACTTCAATAAAAAAAATGACATATTTTTTATATTTTGAATTAGGGAAAGCTATTAGTAAAAGAGTATTGAGATTATTTTACCAAACTTATCAAATATGTTTCCCAGTACCAGAAACATGAATGTTTATAAATCAAAAATCTTAACATGGGTTTGAGGCCACAAATCGGATGTGAAGTGGATTTTCATGAACCTAATTCCATGGATCAATTATTTGAGAAATATATCAAGAAATAACATAATTTTAAACCACTTATTTAGGTTAGAGATAAGTATCAAATAAAGTTCTAAGGACTCAAAAATCCATTGAAATTAAAAATTAGTAGTGCAATGGGGATTTTAAAAAATCAATAATAAGTATCTTAGGTTTAACAATGCTTTAGGGGGAAAAAACTAGGAAATGGCTTTAGATAAGGGAATAAAGGAGGAAACCCATTAAAAAGAGAAGAAATGCCTGGTGAATGTTTTACTTATGGAGATTATTATGCAAATGACTATCCTAAATAAAAGAAAATGATTAAACTCAAGAATCCTTAATCATCATCTGCTCATAAAGGAATATTCTAATAATGGATCCATGTATTTTTAGACAATCATCAAGTTAAATTTCATATCTCACCAATAGAGGTTTCAGGTACTTTATTTGGACATTATATTTATATTTTGATATATACTGGAACTATTGAGTGTTTCATTTATCTTAATTTGCTTAATAAATTACATAAAAAATATGGGCATATGAAAAATAAATTATTACATTTCACTTTGATATTGATAGATTGGAAATGGTATGGAGGTCAAATTTCCATTATAAACTTAAGGGTGTGAGTTCACTTCCATGCATAAGATTATAAGGATGTAACACACTAAACTTGAGATTTCCATTATATTTATTCAATGTGGCAATAAGAAGTATGTATTCCTAATAAACATGATATATACTAAAATATTGGGTTGATAATGTCAAATGAAATATTTAAGTCTATGTCTCAAAAAATATATTTAAGTAGGAAATAAATATGATTATAGGTTGTGATGAACATATTGGTAAAATATTGAAATCAAAATAGAAGATAGAGTTAATATTGGGGAGTTGAAACATGATCTTGATGATGTGAAGACTTGATTTAAGTATGTTGAGAATATATATATTGTGCTATTATCAATTATACATAGGTTTATAGAAACATGCTTATATCTAGGCCATTGAGAGTGTTTCATTATAGAATGTTTGGGATAGTATTAAAGTGTAAATGAATTAGTAAGATATGCTTGTAATAAATTATAAACTAAGTTTGAGATTTAAATAGATGGTGGAAATTATGACTACATTATTATTATATGGACTATTTATGAGATATTTTTATAACTTAAGTTGAGCTAGTTTTTTAAATAAAAAACCCTCCATATTGTTAAGGAATGATAAGTGATTGGCAGGGATCATACTTAAAATCACTCATCATTAGTTAACATGAGTGGAAAATACCATAGTTTGTTATAGTAGAGAGTATGGTTGATGTGGATTATGACCTAGATTTTTAAATCTACAAATAATATAAAATATTTTAGCCAAATTAATTTTATAGTTGTATACATTTTCATTCCATATAAATTTATAGTTTATATGCTTGCTTGAGGTCTTAATAGATAGATGTGTATCTAGGGTTTGTTTGATTGGCTACATGTAATAGTGATCATACTTTCACATGCTATTATTGAATGGTTATGGTTACTTACATTGTCAATATTTTCCCCTTTGTAAAGGGAAGGAACACTCCAAATGGGGAGGTATATAAGAGATTGATGATCTATGATTAGAGGAAAAGAGCCCAAATGATGCTCTCTTTATCAAGAACTAAATTTGAACGCATTATGATATATACTCATGTCTACTGTATAGATTGTATGAGTTGTTTATTTGAAGCTATATTGTATATTTGATATTATTATATTAATCTAGTATAGATATTAATGTTTATTGTAAACCATGTATATTAATTATTTATCACATTATACCATATCAATAGATGTATATCTGGGTTATAGTTGGATTGGCATACTCTATATTTTATTTATTGATGATCAAAACATTTTATTCTAAATTATGAACTAATACATACTTTTATTGTTTTGAACCATTTAAATCCCATTTGGAGGCTAAAATGATAATTGGTTATATACTTGAATCAATGTATTTATTTGGTAAAGTATACCTGTTATACTTATTTTGATTTTAGTTTATTAATGTAGATCTGAATGGTGTGTAAATTTAAAGACTATGCTAATAGTTCACCTAGTGGATAATTAATATTAATTAATTTATTATTATTTTATGTACTTTTCATTATTGATCATAGTATGGTTTTAAAATTTGTTATCAGAACAAAGGTTTAACACTTGGACCTAATGAGTCCTATAATACTGACCTAACTATCCTCATTTAGGGAAGGAAAAAATGGTTCATTAAAGGGAAAATGGTGAATTAAATTCACATCAAAATCAACCTAATCCCAACCTATTATTAATAAATTAAACTACTACACTTGATTAAATCCTCATAGTCCTAACTAAGACTCAAGATAGAGTAGTTGCTTTGGAACAAGAAGTACATGGGCATAAAGAGTAAGAAGAGTATGAGGAATAAGAGACTAGTTAGAAATAAAAACAAGATTAGGATCATGTTGAATAACATCAAGTTTTAATATTGAAATTTGATGCAAAAATTGCATATGATATTAAAAAGGTGAATCCAAAATTTAAGGAATAGTGTCACAAGATGGACCTAAAGGTTGGATCATAGAAATGTAAAAATAATTCAAATTTTGAAATTAATCTAAGGTGACTAAATTGGTATGGTGAGAATACCATTTGGATAGTGAAGAAGAAACTTGGTGGGCCAACAAGCAGTTGGAAATGGTTCGTGACTCCACCACCACCACTTGGGAGAAGTTTGTAACATTGTTCAGTGCTTGATGGCTACCCCAACTCTACTTTGATTAGAAATTGATATATTTTTAGATTCTAAATCAAGTATAACTATCAATAAAAAAAAGTATTGGAAATAATTTACCAAACTTATCAAATATGTTCCCCAATATTAGAAAGATGAATGTTTTTGAATTATAAAGTTCATCAAGGGTTTGAGGCGATAAATTAGATGTGAATAGTTCTAATTCCATGGATCAAGTATTTGAGAAAACTATGAAGAAAGAAAAGAAGATTAAATCACTTGTTGAGGTTAAATACAAGTATAAAAATAGATCTAAGGATTGAAAAATCCATTCAAAACAAATTAGAAGTATAGTGAGGATTTTAAAAATTGTTTAAAGAATAAGAATCCTAGATTTAACAATGTTTTAGAGGCAAAAAAACCAAGGAATGTCTATACACATAATATTTTTAACTTTTATTGATTATTGACACTTTATATCTTTTAAGAACCTATCAATTCTCAATCTCTCTAAGTACATGCCTTATGGGGCACACCAAGAAAGGGATTGCCTTAACACCATTTTGACTTATCGATTGTCCTAGGTTGACTAGGTTGATGTAGTAAAGTTCAGGGACATTTTCTCTCTTTTGGTTTGTTTGCCTCTTTGTTGACCTATCATAGACCTAGAGAGTTAGACCCAAAAATGTGCTAGGTTGATTGGGTCGACCTAGCATAACCAACGTTCCTAATATATTATACGGTGATATACTATTATATATACAAGGTCATTTACCACCATTTCAAAAGAACAAATAATTAAGCAAAGGATTGAAATGAACATCTACCTATTAACCATTCTACTTGTAAAATAAATATTTAGGGTTTAATACTTTATTTGGAGCTCTGATCTCATATTGTGGATAAGTCTTTTGGATGCTTGGATAGATTGTGTAACCTAAATATGATTTATATTAGTTATCCTTATATAGCATGATAATCTCTTACAAAGCACCTTGGCCAAGGGGTAGATTGAGGATTGATGGCTTCATATTCAAAGGTAAGTATTCCTAAATTTATTATTCCTTTGTAAGAGTAGATAGATAGTGCATTTATATTCTTATCTTCTATGTTTTAGGATTCCATATACATTGACATGAGTATATGTCTTTATACATGTTTAGTTTAGTTGTTTATTTGTTTTATTTCTAACCCCCACTTTGTGCCAAAATATTTGGTTTGAACTAGATTATATTTACTTTTCTTGTTATTATATTAGTGAAATATTAAATCATAGGACTCTTTTAGGGTTTTTGTGTGATTATGTTAGATTGTAGTCTTTGGAACCCTACCTCGTATGATGTGTTGTGACAAGTGATCCCCTAATCAAGTCTAGTGAATCCTCACTTTGGTCATGCTCCCTCTTTAAAATTGTATTCCCCCAATCACAATTGTAGGTGTTCTCTATCCCATTCGATCCAAGATTGATTTATGGACATGATGCATTTTTGATTGCATACAAAATGTATTCAAAGAAGTGAACATAGGAGGTAACCCAAATAAATAAAATGGCCACCTCATAGATATTTTACTTGTGGATGAGATCATTATTGAAAAGAATATCCTCTATGGAAGACATGGAGAAAATTCAATAATCCTTCATTATCATTTTCTTAATGAGGAACATTATAATCATGGATCTATGCAGTTGTAGATAATCATCAAGTTAAATTTTAGATCTCACCAATAAAGGCACCAGATATTTTTTTTTTGAATTTTATTTTTATTTTTATTGATACTTGAGCTATTGAGTGTTTCATTTCTCCTAATTTTCTTTATAAATTACCTAGAAAAACTAGGCATATTGAATATGAATGGACTGTGTAGTATGGGAATCAATTGAGGGTTAAATTAGATAAATACCTAATATAATAAAAATGTGTAATTACCTAATTTCACCACCATATTAAACTTATTTTTAGCTTCACTAAAATTTTATGATGTAATATTAGGGGTGAATTAGGTTTAGAAACATAAGGAAAAGGTAGATTGATTTGTAAATAAGGTGTAATGTTTAGATGATTTGGGAAATCAAACTAAAATTTAAGAAGATAAAAATGCATTGAAGTTAAGACAAATATAAAAAATTAAGTTAAATAAGGCTCAAAGTAAAGAATGTTTGGTATTCATGGTTAAAGTAGATGAGGTTAGAGAACCTAAAGATCCTATCATTGAAGACTATCCATTTTTACAAGAATTTCATAATGTATTTTTAGAATATCTATTGATATTACCTTAGGAAAGGGAATTTGACTTCAAAATTCATATCATTTTAGGATTTAAGCCTCAATATGAGGCACACTACAAAATTAAAATAATAGAGTTAGTCAAATTTAAATCCCAAATTCATTAGATGTTATCCAAGGGGATAATTTTACCTAATGTTTTGTCATGGGGTGCACCAATGGTGTTTGTTAATAATTAGGATGGGACTCTTCATTTATGCATAAAATACATGATGTTAAATAAGGAAACCATAAAAATAGATATCCCTTATCTTGTATTGATGATATTTTTGATCGAATGCAAGGTGTAAATGTATTTTAAAAATTTGACCCTAGAATAAGGTACCATTAGTTAGGAATAAAGAAGGAAGATATTCCTAAAAGTTATTTTAGAATGAGGTATGGATAATTTGAATTCATAGTTATAACCTTTTGACTAACAAATTCACCTACATAATTCATGAATTTTATGAATAGTGTGTTAAGATATTATTTAGATGAATTTGTGATCATATTCTTTCACAATATTTTGATATAATCCAAGAATGAAGAATAGTAGTTTGAGCACTTGTGTTTGGTTTGGTGTCATTTATTTTAGAAGAAGGTGAAATATTTATGGAAAAAGGATTATATATGGATCCAACAAAGATAAAATCCATCATGGAATGGCCAAAACCCAAAAATGTTCATGAGGTGTGTATTTTTATGGGTTTATTAAGATATCAAAAGAAATTTCTACCCAATATTTCCAACATAGATAACCCCATCACCTATTTTTAAGGGAAATATTAGTTATTAATGTGTATTGATAATTGTGAATAAGCCTTTAATATCTTGAAATAGAGGTATACATATGCACCAATGTCAAATGTTCTAGATCCTAATGGCCATTTATTTGTGGTAATAGATGCTTCCAAGGATGATTTATGTAGATTATTGATGAAAGAAGGATTCTTAGTAGCCTACGAGTCTATAAAATTGAATTAAATAATGTTCCACATGATTTATAATTTATTGTAATAATGCATGACTTAAAGGTTTGGATGCATTATCTATTGAGAAAACCTTCTAAACTAAAGAGTAAAAAATTGGGGATCAAGTATATCTTCACACAATCAAATTTGAATGATCAACAAAGTTGATGGCTTGAGTTTTTTTAAGATTAAGACTTTTATATTAGTTACATGAAAAGTAAAGATATTAGATTTATAAATTCTCTTAGTCATAAAAGGTACATACAATTAATAAATACTATTATAATCATATTTTGAGACCAAGTTTTAAAATTATTTCCAAGAGATGTTATTAGCTCAATAAAATATTAGTACAAGACCCTAAATATCATATATATTAAGGTTTTGATTTTTATAAAGATGGAATCCTATGTTTAATGGGAGAATGTATGTGCTTGATAGATAAAATTTAAGAGTTATAGTGCTGAAGTAGTTGCATAATGCTCCTTATTCGGGTCATCCTAGAGTGACCAAGCTAATGGCATAATTGAAATAATTTTATTTTTAGAAAGGAATCAAGAAATATGCAATTTATATTGTATAAATATGTTTATAATGTCAATGGGTGAAAGTAGAGAATGTTCATCCTATTAAGTTATTGTACCCACATGGAATTCTAGAATGGAGATGGAAATCCATTAACATGTAATTTTTCCAAGGACTATCCATGTCAATAAATATGCATGATATGATATTGGTATTATTTAATAAATTAACCAAGGTGGCACATTTAATATTAATAAATTTGATATATGATGTACTAGGTCTAGAAAAAAGGTTTGTGCAAGAAATTTGCAGCTTACACAATTTTATGGATAAAATCATTTATGATAGAGATCCTCATATGACTTAAATATTTTGGAAAACCCTTAATGCATATTTTGGGACTCAATTAAAATTAAACACAACCTATGAACCTAAAACAAATGGGTAAATGGATTAGGTAAATCAGGTTTTAGATGATCTATTGAGGATGTATTGCATGGACCAAAAATACAAGTCAAAAGAATAATAATACATCTTATTAAACTTTTAAAATGGAACTATTTTAGGATTTGTATGTTATAAAGTGTATAACTCATTTAAGTTGGGAGAAATTATAAGATAAAGTGGTTTATAGACTTGAAGTGATTACTAAAATGGAAGAATTGGTAAAACTAATTAGAAAAAGGTTGGTTGAAGCTAATGATAGGTGGAAAATATATACTTATTTGAAAAGAATATTAAGTTATCAGTTGGAGATAAATGTTTTTTGCATGTTAACCCACAAAATAACTCAATAAAATGGAGAATAATATAAATTAACACCCATAAATGTAGTACCTTTTGAGTTTCTAGAAGTGATTAAATATGTTAATTACATAATTGATTTATCATCAAAATTAGCTCATATTCATAATGTTTTTCATGTGTATTAAATATGTGGATGGTATTTCACATGTAATTAATTGGATTTTTTTATAGGTTCTAGATCCAAGAATGGTGATAATAGAACCAATAAAAATACTTAAAACACAATATTAGCTAGCATAATATAGAAGTGGCTCAATGAAAGATCTAGTGGGACTAATATTCATAAAATAGTTCCACTTAGGAGGATTATGAGGAGTTTCATAGGCTATTTCCTCATTTACTTGATTGATATATATTTTGTTAAATTTATTAAATTTTTAGACATGCTAATTTTGATAGTAACTTCATCAAGATGATGACCTATTTAAGGGGAGGAGGATATTACATTCTATCCTATCCTTAATAAACAACATATATTTTAAACAAAAAATTGACTATTGATTAGTTAGATTTATAGTTTGTGTAAATAAACAAATATATTATGTTGTATTTTTTTAGTTAGAGTGCTACATTTTCTATTTTGAATATTTGTTTTTAGTACATCTATTTATCAAAAAATGTATGATTGCAGTTTAATTTTTACATCTTGGCATGGAAAATATAGTGGTATTTATATCTTTATTATTAGTCATTTTCCATAAATATTGATATAAATGGGATCACTAAATTATCTTATCTGAGTTGGATGAAATACATCTTTCACCCTCATTGAGTAGTACTGAGGGAAAACATCATAGGGGAAAGGGTGGAATATCATGTTTTTTATAAGTACATCATAGCTTACCAGAAATCACCACACACACATAATTTTATTCCCTATCTTATAATGTTTAGATTTATCTTTAAGCCCTTTTATATTGTAGATTCATGTATTTATCATGTGTAATGTTTGTTTGATCATATGGATATCTGATTGTAATCAAAATTATAGTAGGTTTCTTACTAGATTGACTTAGTGAATAATAATTTCTATGTATTTTAGAGTCAAATTCCAATAACTTGTCAATGCTTGTAACACTATCATTCACTTGTTTTTGCCAGCTATTTTGGTAGTTTTGATTCATGTCTTTGAATGCATATGTTTGAATGAATTCAAAGTGGTTGTTGTTTAGTGGCATAAACTTGTTTGGTTTCACTACACCATTTATTTTAAAAAAACATAGAGCATAGAAACTCATGTAAAAGTTTATTCCTAAAGTTTATAAATCTCACAAGGTTATAATATATTTTAATTAATCACCAACCTTTTTGGTGGCATATTTGGAGATAATATTTTATTAAATCCACTTTTTGGTGGCAACTACAATTTGGTTACATTTACATTGGTTAAGATAGACATGTAATAATCTTGGAGTAAAAATGGAAAATAGTAATTAAGTTTTAACTATAAGTCAATGATGCTCGAGTGATTATTATATAACATAATTTTTAGGAGAACCCCTAGACTCAATCCAAACAACTAATATTTCAGCCCATTTTGGGAGAATTATGGGAGTTTATATGAGGAAAAATAGTAAATATGTTGGATTTGAATGAGGAGTTAATTGTGGAGGTTTTTGAATGAAAAAGGGAAGAAAAATGGAGAAAGATATATGCAAAAAGAGGCAAAAGGAAGAAGAAAAATGAGTGCAAAGAGGGGATGTTAGCATGAATTTATTGCATAAAATACACCTATGAATGTGTTATTAGGAAATTACCCCAAAAGAAACAAATTTTAATATGGGTTAATTTAAAATTTGTTTCCTTTTCATGTTAAATTAATATTATCAAATATTAAATGGGGTTTTAATTATAAGAAATTGTTTTATTTCAACCCATGTTCTATTTATAGGTCATTATAATATAGAGAAACATAAATTTTTTGTATGTATATGACCCATATGCATGTACAATTTCAACTTGCCAGCTTCTTGAGGCCATAACTTTTGCATATGGACTCAAATTGTGATAATGGTTTTTAAAATTGTATAACATTTTAAGAGGAATCCAAATATGCAATCATATCTAGGTTTAATAAAGTTTATTATTACATTTCTTCATTTATCCCAAAACTTATTTGTTGTATCTCTTCAATGCACATAATGATTTATTGAATTATATCTATGATTCATAAACACAACCAAATAACTTAGAACCATGTAATTTATTGATATAAAATGTAGATGCTTGACAATGATGTAGACAATTGATAGAAAGTTTAGATGATTGAAAAAAATTCAAATGATTGAAAATAAAAGCATTTTATTGAAAAAAATACATAAAAGTAATATTAAATGCAAATGATTGATAGAAAATGCAAATTATTAATAATAAATGTAGATGATTAACAATAAATATAGATGTTTGACACCAAAATGTAGATGATTGATAGTAATATGTAGATGATTGATAGAAAATGTACCTAATTGATAATAAATGCAAATGATTGACACAAAAATTTAGATGATTTATCCCAAATGTAGATGATTGATAGGATATGTAGATGGTTGACACCAAATGTAGGTACTAGAATAACATGTGAGGTGAATGTACCTAGATTGCCTTTTGAGGTACCAAAAAATATATTTATATGAATGCAATTTATTTTAAAAAGAAGGAAATATGAACCTATAAATTAAATTACCTCAAAAAATTTTAGGTGATTTTGAGTTGTTCAATACCCCACAAAATTTCCAAGAGTCAATTTCCAAAATTGGAATATTCTTGAATTAATGGAAAATACCCACTAAATATTTCCCCATAGATAGGATTTTGTGAATACAAATATAGTTGTTTATAAAACTTATAATATGCATATATATCTATATAGGTATAATTAATCCTTATAACTATTATGTAGATCTATGCCAAACTTGTCTTTATCATACCATGTGTTTTAAATGGCTTATATCCACTTCAACACTCCATAATATGTACAATTTGTTACCTTTTAGACTAAAGGATAGTCTTTCTCACCGAGATATACTTGTGGTCATACATTGAAATAACTTATTATATTATAAGACTTTATATGTTATTGTTCAATAAGATATTATAATGATAGTTATACATAATATATTGATATGAATCCAACATTGGTTTTTTAGAAGTTTGAATGCATTTATATGTGGTTGTAGTTACTTGGTATCAATATGTTCAAATATAGTTGTATGGGGTAAAATTTATCTGTTGATTGATTTTATCCATTAATTATATATGTGGTTGTATCCACTCTTTGATTTTATACGTGAAAATAGTTATATGATGGCTATAACATACTCATTGATAGTTTTGTTGATGAAGTATGTATGTGGTTGTAGATGGTTAAATAAAATAAACATTAAGGCTTGTTCTTTGTGAATTAGTAAATTAATAAATTTCATCTTGAGATTGATGGATGGAAAATGGTTTTAAGGTAAAAATCACCTTATAAACCCAAGGGTGTAAATTAAATCCAACCTAAGAGCTTATAAGGGGATAACACATTAATCTCAAGATTTCCTTTCTATTTATTCTATGTGGCAATACAAATTATGTAAGATCAAGATGGGAAATGGTTTTAAGGTAAAAAACACCTTATAAATCCAAGGGTGTGAATTAAATCCAACCCAAGAGATTATAAGGGGGTAACACAATAAGCTTGAGATTTCCTTTCTATTTATTCTATGTTGCAATAAAAATTATGTAGTCTTGATAAACATGAGATAGACCAAAATATTGAGTTGATACTATCAAATGAAATATTTAAGTATATGTCTCAAAAAATATATTTAAGTAGGAAATATATATATTCTAAAATATATAAATCTAAATATAAGTTAGAGTTAATAGTAGGGAGTTGAAGTATGATCTTGACGATGTGATGATTTGATTTAAGTATGTTGAGAATAAATATTATGTGTTAATATTAGCTCTATATAATTTTTTATAAACATGCTTGTATCTAGGACATTATATGTGTTTCATTATAACATATTGAAGTGTAAATGTATTATTAATGAATGTTTAAAATATATTTTAAAATAAGATTGAAATTTTCGTTGATAGTGACAATTATGATTGTATTATCATTATATGGACTATTTGTGAGATATTTTTTATGATTGTATTATCATTATATGGATTATTTGTGAGATATTTTTATAACTTAAGCTGAACTAATTATTTTAACAAATAGTCATCCCTATTATTAAGGGATGATGAGTGAAGAAGGGAAGATAATTAAAGTCACTCATCATTAGTTAAAAAGAGTGGAAAAGACAAATGTTTTATAGTAAAGAGTATGGTTGATGTGGACTATGACCCAAATTTTAAATTTTGAAAATACTATAAAATGCTTTACTAAAAATAATGTTATCGATTTATAAATTATTAGTCTATAGTATTATTTAGTTTATGTGATTATGTAGATGATATTTTATGATTATATATCACCTTAATCTTATACACTTGGAAAAATTAGACCTTGACTGATCTTCTTAGTTCTTTACCTTTTCTTACTTATGCATGTCTCACATATACTCTATCTTTATGCCCCTTATCTTATATGTCTTAGTATAAATATTATTATGTTGATGATCCATGACTTATATATTGCCTATAATGCTTAAAATATACTTATCTTCCATCTATATAAGTTCTAAACTTGTAATTTCTCTCTCACTCCCTAGACACTAATATCCAAGACAAACAATAACATTAACATTATTGTCATGTCTCAATGCAAGTGTCTAGTGACCTAAATTCATAAAATTTACAAATTAAATGTATCCCAATCTTTATCCTAAGTTTTTTTATGTGATTTATTACTCCAAAGGTACTGAAAAATATAATATCAATCCTCATTCATTCCTCACCTAGAAAAGATAAAAGATACCAAAGCAACTTATCAAAATCACTATATCAAGCATAAAATTGAAAAAAGTATTCCTATTTCCATACCAGTCATAGGGAATACACATCTATAGGTCTGAATTACTAAAGGAACAACCCAAGAGCCTAATTTTCCAAGTTACAAGCTAGGTCACTATTATACTTTCTTTGCACATATTGTATGATTCACACACAATAAAACACATAGGGGAGAACTACATGTGTTTTATTACTTATTTGAAGTATTGGATATGTAGGTAGTTTTCACTAATAGTGGGGTCTTTGGGGTAGATCAACATCATGTGCCAGCTAACCCATTTTCCCTAAGGCATCATTCAAGGTAAAATAAGAGTGTACCTATGGTTTTGATTAATAAACTAAGAGTGACATCCTATGCAAAAAATATAAAGACATAAAGTGGAAGATGACAAAAAACTCAAAAAATCCCAATTAATAGATTCAAAAATGGAGTTATATTGTGGTTTGGACGCTACTTCAATCCTTAGGACACTATTGTCAACACATGTGTCCTACTTGGATGCACGTATCCAATGGCCAAACATAGTAAAAAGTAAGAATAAATGGAACCCAGATCTCTATTATAAACCTATGATGATTCTTAATCATTATCATATTCTAGAACAAAACATCAAATAAGATATGCTCTCTCTTTTATCCCTTAACCACTTTGTACTTGTATTTATTTACACATTTTAAATTAGGAAAATTTATATTATTTACCATACTTTAGTACAAATATTAATATTATAATTCCTTTAAAATAGCTTGTATTACTTGGGTATTATCCTATAAGAATACAAAAGTATTAAAAACATTTGGTGAACTCATCCTCTATTTGTTGAATCAAAACCCTATTTTGCATATCAGGGTTTTTGCCTTATTTTAAACTTCATCTCATACTTTTATATTTTATTTTAAGATCTATTTTTTCACTCACTTATATGGGTATAGTTAAGAATGCTTAGTTACATTCTTATTTTGGTCCTCCTAGTTGTGGTTTTGGTAATCATCTTAAAGTACTTTTT
Source organism: Torreya grandis (assembly GCA_037957365.1). NCBI lineage: Eukaryota > Viridiplantae > Streptophyta > Pinopsida > Cupressales > Taxaceae > Torreya > Torreya grandis. The sequence goes on along the minus strand of JARHVA010001427.1, from coordinate 250,080 downwards.
AACCTTTAAGGAGTTAATAATAGAAGGTTATGTATATAAGATAAATTATGATCATTTATTTAATCCACTTAATGATCAATATATTTCATATGAAGACTTATAAGAACACCAAAAAAAAAAAAAAATCCACTTTTGCTTATAACTATGACAATGAAAGAACTAATGATGTACATGAAAATCTAACTGGGCAAAGTAGTGATAATTATATTTCCACTCTTGGTTATGAATGTGAGAAAATTCCCCTTAGTTATGAAACCTCTCATATCCCTATATTTTATTATACTAAAGATCCAACAAATATGTAAAATGATATGATTCCTAATGTTAAAAATCAAACTATTGCATCCATCCCCTCTTTAGTTATTTCAAAAAGTGAATGTGATTATACCATCTCTAATGTTAAAAATGTCAAAGAAGTTGAATGTTCCTAAACTATATCTCATAATGAAACTATTTATGAAATAAATTATGTATATCCTTCCCTAAAGAATTCTAGTTTTAAAAATTCCATTACTTATTTTCATGATTAAAATGAAAATAGTCAATTTTATTCTTCCCATTTAATTTGTGAGGAACAAATTACATGTCCCATATCTCTCATTGTGTTGGATTAATAAAAAAAAGAATGCATTTGAAAATTTTGTGGAAACAACTACATAACTTGCATTGTTTAGGGGCATAACAAAATCTCAAAATATATTTGATGCATCTTTTACAAAGTAAAAACCAAATAAATTCAAGCAATAAAAAACCATGTTTCTTAAAGGTTTCCTAATGAAAGAATTTCCTAAGACAAATAACAAGCATGAAAATGATAGTTATGTAAATATTAATTTCTCACATAAAAATGATAGACCCAAAGTAGAAATTTATATTTCATTACATACTCCTCTTTCTGTATACACATAAATACACTCATCCTAATAATCCCATTAACCCTACTAATTTATCCCATAATTATATTCCTAGTCAATTAACTAATAACCCAATTCCTGCATAAAATCCCCTACATCCCATGAACCTTGCTACATCTTTACAATCAATTAATTACCCTCATTAACCCATTAACTAATCCTATTTACCTAATAAACTATCTACCAACCCACTTGACAATTTAAAATTCATTTTTATTCACCTACCCATCTACCACCCTAATAACTTAGCCTTTCTTACACCCCTACTCCATAATGGAGATTATAGAATTAGAGAATTCTAGATTCTCCTCTGATTTATCCCTTCTCCTCTAGAATTATCTATTCTAGAGGTTTTCAAGGAATTTTTAAATCCTTGGAAATTACTCAACTATTCATTGTAATAGCTCTAGATTAAATATGAGCCATTTATTTTCCCACCCTTGGATTATATATACAAGCCATATCTCCAAGACTAATTAAATTTCATAACTTGAGAGACATAAGCATCCAATATAATTTTATTATTAGCCATTATCCAAGCACTTCCATAACCTTGTCAAAGCCATAAACAATCCAAGAAGCCATTGCAAAGCTCAATCAAGAAATCCAACAATCTAATAATCTTGCACTTAAATCCACATAAAAATATTAGAAAGGAACTCTAAGGGAAAAAATTATGGTGAGAAATCTCATTGTAAGTTTTTGACTGTTCCTTTATACATTCCTTTGATATGGTTTGCTTTTTTGGATTTTTATTACTAAATATAGTAATATAGTGAATAATCCAAAATACACTCACACATTGGTGATCATAGTGAGAGATTTCCTTTAAAACTAACCTCTTATGATTGTTAAAAGAGATTTAGTGACTCATAGGTGAAAATGGATGAAAAATAGGATATAATTGACCAAATCATCATGCACAAGAAAATTATGACATTAACCTATAATTAGTCATATTTTAGTCATGACATTGCATTTATTTAAGTGGTATTATGTTAACTATAAATTTAATTACTAATAATTTCAATTTTTGGTAGGTTGTTATCCATATAAAATAAATTTACTTTGAAATTAGTGATATTAAAATAATATTAGTGTGTTTTAGGTTTGTCAAATGATGTCTCTCAGGTGATAAAGGATGTTGATGAGGTGTCATGTGTGATAGAATGAAAATGACAAAGTGTGCTTCAGTGTTCTTGCATAGTAATTCATTGTTTAACTTGGATAGGTAATTTATGGATGTTTTTTATGGTATGGACATGTTGAATAAACCTTATGGGGTGTTATGAGTGCTTATATAAGTGAAAGGAATTCATCAAAGTAGTCATATGAAGATCTAAGTTCAAGTAGTCATCTTGATAGATAAGGCTAAGTAAGCAATTTTATGACATAATTTTTCACATGTGTGAATTTTTTATGAGAATTTTGATACATGGATGGATTAAAATATAAAATGTGATCATATTTTTCAAATTTTAGGTCATAAGGTTGAGCGTATCAAAATTTATTAAGGTGCAAAGTTGGTCTTCCAGACAGATTGTAATAGTTTTAATACTTAGCTAAATTTGAAAGAGGAGACCTAATGGTGAGAGTTAAATGGATATAATAGTGATAATATATAATAATATAATAATATATAATGGTGATAAATTATTCTAACTAGATAAGGATCTAATGGAGCGCATAATCTTATTAGATAGAGATCAATAATGTGAGTGAAGCCAATTTGTTAAAGGTTCCTAAGATTGTATGAAATTGTGACATGTGTCATAATATAATTGATTTTATATAATATAAATTTAAAATATTTTTTCATGTAGATGGATATTTATGGAGTGGATCATGTCAAATAGTCAATGTGTAGAAGGCATGTAGAGCTGCCAAGTGGCACAATTTTGGAAGCAAGGATCTAAGATCAATGGTAAGCATTGAAAGGTAAATACCAAGATACTTATAAGGAGATAAATTTATTTTGTTTATTAAAATTTACCATGGGACATGATATTATGTAAAAGTTTCTAATGTTTAGCATTTGATCAGTGATTGTTGGCATTTGAATTAACAAAGGAAAAACTAGTTTGTAGTGTTTGAGCCATAAATTTTGATCTAGGATGAATTTGAAGGTGATGTAAAAATAAAATTTAGAGGAGACATTAAGGATAATATATTTAATTTATTTATAAGGTTTTATTTTTCATATAATCAAAGTTATTAATCTCTAAAGTTGACTATGTGTTTGACCATGTTCTGCAAATGATTTGAGAAGAATAATTAAATTATTCTTGATAGTGTTTTGATGTTTTAAGATGATATAAATATTGGAGATTTTTTTAAAAATCCATGAATACTATCTATGTGTATTTTGGAGGTTTTAAAAATCCATATTCAATGTGAACAATTACTTAGAAGTTGACTATGGAATGCACTATCAGTTTGAGTGACCATCCTACAGAGGTAAGTTGAAGGTGTTTTAAGCAGAGTGAAGGAATAAAATGAGTATTTAGATGTTATATAAGTATCTAAAGATTATTAGATAGAATGGGTTGTCATAATTTTCCCCTGATTAGTTATGAAGATTCAAAATAGCTTGACTATATTTTGACTATATATGATTAGGTTGAGTGCTCATTCTAAGAGAGTTGGTTTAAAGTTGTTTGGCCTATGTGATGTTTAAAAATTAATTTAGTGATATTTTTTAGGTTATGGAGGAACTATAAATATTATTTTATCATGATTTTATGTGATAAAATTGAGAGTATGCTTCTTTTCTAGAAGATAGTGTTTTTTGTGTAAGAAGGCCTAAATAGTAAGTAGGCTAAAAGGCTTGGTTTGAAGTGTGAAATGGAGTTTCAGGTAATGTGGACCCATATGGATGATATAAGGGAGATATTTATATGAAATGATTTTTTTTAATCTTTGGTATATGGTGAAGGTGTTCCAAGAGGTTTAAAGTGTAACATGTGGATTTGAAGGCCTAATTGCATTAGGTCTTAATTAGGCCTAATGGAGGTTTGGGTATAATGAGGTAATGACCAAAATTTGTAGTGTGTGGTTATAATATTTAACATGTGTGTGAACATATTTCATGGGTTAAATATATTTGGTAAATATCTTGGCCAACCAAGATAGGTTATACCAAGAGTGTGATATAAGTATAAAGCTTAATTGGCATATTTGTGTTTATTATGTGTGTGGAGCCAAGTGAAGGAGAGAAACTTTGAAAGAGAATGAAATGGTCATTAAGGACAAAAAAAGAGTGAATAGGATCAATCATGTTTGTTTGATCAAGGTGATGAAGGTAAACACATAGGTCATTGAACCTAATGAGCCTAGAAGAGGTAGATTGAGCTAGTAAGCACTAGAGGCTAATTGAGTGACTATGCTTAGTGGATGGATTGAAGAAAATAGTAGGTTAAGGATTGTGTACATGAACTATAGGTCATGTTTATAATGTTATGATAGATTTTGTATAGGTTTTCTGATTATTCATGTGCTAATAAGTGAAGAGTGATCTAAAAGGGTGTTTTGGATGCATTGCTTGTGTGTGCAAGTTTGTGAAAATGTAAAGGGTAAAGAGAACAAGTAAGAGAAGTCCATTAGGTGTAGAAGACATCAAATCATAGGTGGAGGTTAGATTAAGGTAGCTAGATTGGTGTCTGGTTACCTAGGGGGTTAGTTCCTCCTTGTGGGATGGATGTCTCACTAAATTAAGGGATGGGTGTTCCTTGATCAATTGGTACTAGTCTAAATGTTGAATCTTGTCTTTATAGGAATGTGGTATATTTTGTAAGGTTTAGTGGGTTTTATCCCTAAAGAGGGTTTACGACATATATCATGCGATATGTGCTTGATCTTTTTATATCTTCCTTGTTCATTACAATGGTTAATTTGTATGAATCATGATTATATGTGTTGAATGTTTAAGAGTGAATTGAATTGGATTATCTAGCATTATTGATTCAACCCCCCTCTTAGTGATTGTAACTATAACATAATGATATTGTCTTGTTAATCATTTATTTTAAGTATCCCTATATTAGCATAAAGTAACTAGTTGTCTATTACTTTCTAACCTCTATGTGTTCCTACTACATATTTTAGTACTACAAATCTAGGTGTTTACTCTATGTGTGTAGGAAATAGGTTTGGTAAGAAACTTAGCCTTGAATACTAAGTTATAATATCACTACTTCAAGAATTTTTATATATTAATTTACAAATCATAGTATCACCATCGAGAGTTTCAATATCATGATCCTTGTCAAATTTGGTAAAGGCTCTCTATTGATCTCTAATTTGTAGGTTTAATTGTATCATTGTCTATTTTTTAAAGAGACTAGTAATCATACAAACCCAATTTTATAACTTTATTTGAGTAGTGTAGATCTTAAAAATATGTTTTCTAACTACATTTTTGTAAGAGGGATTTTTATATGTTATTTATTTTGTGATAATTGATAGGGACGACATAAAATGGGTCATCTACAAGATAAATATCACACTCTTAAGATTTAGTGTTGTCTTTTGTAATATCATCAATCACGTATCTATGATTTTATCCTTAAATTAGTGATATTGTGTTCATAATATCAATATTTTAATTTGATAATCTTCGCGGTTATTTTGTTTGTTGTCTAATATCTTCAATTAATAAGACAAATTATAGGACAAATCTGATAAAAATAATTTTATGCTCTATATATTGTGTCTAGTTTATCCACTCTACTAAAAAATCTATTTTTGATGTCTTTTAAAGAAAATTTTAATACATAGTTAAAGTTTTAAATTTGCCATAAATCATCTGTGCATAATTTTTAGGCATTCACATTCCTTAGACATCTAGAGTAGCATGCATTTTAGTCAAAAATTCAAAATTTTTAAAGTTTTTCACTTTTTTGAAATAACACCATTCTCGTAGTCATGATATTATATTAAAAGTCATGGTTTTGATTAAACTTTCATGGTTTTGTAGGGACTAACTGGTTGACTATCATAGTTAGCTATCTTAGGTAATATCACAACTAATAATTAGTAGTTTTACCAAATATTTATGGTATTATAGTTTATGGTTATGATATTGTGTTGAACTAACTGTGTATTCATGGTTTTTTAGGGAATTAATGGTTTTACCTCGTATCATAAATTAACCCTTTTCATGTAGGAAACTCAAGGTAAATTCACCAAATTTGATTTCCTAACCCTTATGTTTATAGGAGGGGTGCCTAAATTTTATAATTTTCTCATTTTACATGAATTTATCTTGTTTTCTATGGCTTGATTACTTGTTTTTCATTTTCCTCACATACGTAATTAATTGGGAAATTTAATCTTGCTTACCTATTTGTTATCCCTTTGAGTCTAGAATAACACGTGGCATGGAATTCATCCCCACACATGAGCTTAGTTATTATGGGTTGGTGTTGTATATTTCATCACCACACATTTGACGAAAACTTTATGTCCAAATGGAGTATAAATATTAGGGACAACTATTATTAGGTCAAGAAGTTGACCCTATATAGGTCATCCATGAAGGGGAAGAGTTAATTCTTTGAACCAAGCATTATATATCACCCTATACAAACTTGGGTCCCACTATACCTAGTATATATTAGGGAATCCCTTAGAAACATTTTTGTGTAGACCTAGCTTAGGACCTAATGATCATAATAGGCATTTTGATATTAGATTCAAGATCAAATCCTAAGTAGCTATCAATTTAAATAGAGTTGAGAGGGTTCATTTGATTCTATAATGGGTCACTAGCATACAACCTCACCCATGAATCTTTTAGATAGTGAAAACATCATGTTACACACCCATTTAGTTGACTAAATTAGGACTCATGGCTGAGTGTGTTATTTGTGAGTCATGCTTTAGCCCATGTTATTTATGAACTAAGATGGCCAATATTATTTTTATCACAAAACATATAGATAACCATAGGATAAATCCCATTATAGAACCACATAAAAAATCCATTCCATATCCTTCATTTACCTCTTTGGATATAACATTAGTCTTGAAATCAAATCTTAGTGGTCACCCATCACCCTTAATCTTCATCACTTTATTATCATTACCTATCACCCTTTTGACTAAGCATTATCAATGTGTAATAACCTTGTCAAGTTTTTAGTATATCACCCATCACTTCCTCATCATTAAATCTTCATACCTAGCACCCCTCAAATCATCAATTTTCTAGTGTGAAAGGTACTTTATCACTTCATCTCCTTGATCTCTTTGCTAGATTAAATCCTTGTAAGGTTTTGGATTATGATAGTCCTTGGTAATTCTAGTCTTCATACCTCTCTAAATCCAAGAGTAACACATTTCCAAGTTATCTTTTTTGACCACTCTTAGTTTTGATTTCTAGACAAAATTAGTATTCAAAGCCACCTATTCCATCACCCAACATTAAAAACACATCTAATCACTTTTATTACATCACTCCCATCATCCATAATGCTATTCAAACCCATACCAAAAATCTTAGAATAAGACAAGGATTTAACCAAGAGAATAACTTCTTGGGGAACCTAGGAGATCAAAACCAAGATCATGATCATATACATAGTGATATGCACACTCTTGGATAAGAAGATTGATTCATAAATGAATTGTCTCATAACGATGAATTTAGAGAAAAGTTTAAACAATATATTTATGAAAACCATGACCAAATATCATATCAATTCATTGGAATGGGGCACATTACCCCTTATTTTTTATTACAATCTTTTGCAACACCTAGTCTACCCATCTACTTGGCCTAATACTCCCCATAAACATACCCATACTAATCAAGAACATGAAGAAGATGACTTTGTGGACCATGAATAAGAGATTTAAGACAAATAACAATAAGAGCCTCTCCAAAATAACCACATTGAGGCTAATGGGAGAGAAATATCCTTATAAGACAACTTGGATCAACTCACACAACAAATTAATTCCTTAGACTCCCAATTCCTCACACAAAATCAAAGACCATCCTCTTCAAGACAAAATGCCCATAACTCTAATCCAAATCATTCCATAACATACACAAGTCATTCCCAAACTTATAATCCCCTTATGTATCCATTACTTATGTAAGAGTGAATGATGATGAAGGAAACTATACAATAGATTGACCTTTGTATGCAAGTGATGAAATATAAATATGAATATTTTTGCTCCTCTCCTTTAGATATGAGCATTTTGAATATCCCTTTCCCACCTCATTTTGAGGAACCAAAATTTAAAAAAATATAGAGTGAAAGGAGATCCCTACAATCATGTTCAAGAGTTTTATGTAGCATGCCATGAGGTTGCATACAATGACACTTATCTCTTATGAATTTTTCCTAAAAGACTCACAAGGCCAACACTAGAATGATTTATGCATTTGCCAAAGGGGTCCATAAATAGTTTTGGAGAATTGATTGAATAATTTTTGAGACATTTCTCATTTAATATATAACATGTTGTCTCCATCATAGATATGTACAATACCAAACAAAGGATTGGGCAAAGTTTGGCCTCTTTACAATACTGGAGAAGTTTATCTAGCCGATTCTGATGTACAGTTTTAGAAAAAAAATTGTAAAAAATATTTGTCGACAACCTCAAATGTAAAATTAAAATATAAATTAAAGCTAAAAAGTACCAAATACTTTGACAAAATTATTGAAAAAGTGATCCAAATTACAAAAGACCTCATTGAAAGTGAGCAATAAAATTATAAACCCAAAATGAGAAAAATCATAATTAAGAAAACTCCTTTTTTGGTAAACCAAAAATATTTAATAACAATAAAAATGTTGTGGGAGATGGAATTACAAATTCAAAATAACATGTTCATGCTGTAAAAAAAATATTCCCAACAATAAAAAAATTGTCTCCTCTATTAGAGTACCATGGGTTAAACCATAACCCTGAATAAGGAAACAAACTCTTACCAGTCTTGTGGTACTTGTTGAAATGGTCCTCTAATAATTGATTACTGTAAACATGTTTACTCTCCCTATGATTCAACCTTTCGATGACAACAAACCTTGACCTTATTGGTATCATGAGGATGAATTCTACCAATATCATATATTCAAAGGTTATGACACTAAAAAATATATGCAATTGAAACACTATATTCAACATCTCATTGATAAGGGATACATTGAAGTTGAAGGGAATAACACTTCCAATCAATCTAAAAATAAACATCTTGGTATTTATCATGGTCTTTTACCCAAACATGGTCAGAGATAAGGAAAACCACCTAGAGAATAGGGTCAGGCATCTACTTCTAGTTATACAGACTATCATGCCATACCATACCATTCTGTCATTGCCATCAAAATATGTAGCCCACAAAAGCCCACTCCACTACCATCCACCATACTAAATATCAATCATGCCACTAATGACTATGTATTCACTACATGACATAACAAAATTGTAGTTCTTGTGACACCACCAAAGGATCCATCAACATCAACATCTCAAAAGGTCAATATCTCTAAGAAAATCTTAGTATCTTTCTATCAACCATATGATATAATATAGCAACTCAAGAAGACCCCTACCCACATATCACTCATGGATCTTCTCAAAACATTATCTGTGCATTGGGAAATCCTTAATCAGGTCATGAATTATCTTAAACTCCCCAAAATATTAACACTATCTAATTCCAGTCATTATTGGGTCACTTATCTCCTTCATAGAAAATAAATTTTAGTGCCCATGACATGCCTCCCATTGGCCCACATCATAATTACCCATTTCTCATAAAAATATCCATTTCCAATCACCACATCCTTCAGGTGATCATAAATAGAGGGTTTATATTGAATCTATGTCAATTGGATTTATTAAAGAAATTGGGGCATTCTAAAGCATCACTAAGGCCCACTCTAATCAGGATTAAACCACACAATGATAATAAATGACCATCTGCATCCACCATTTATCTTTATACTACTATGGAACCCATTATCCATTGACCTTAATTCATGTTGTGGATGTCTATTTGCCATACAATCTAATTTTATGTCAACCATAGATCCATAAAATGTAAGCAGTCCCTTCTACTATCCATTGGTGTTTGAAATTCCCCCATTATGGTATTGAAGTCACAATACTTATATCAATCAATCATTTTAATAGCTACCAAATGGGTCAATATCCACCCACGTGCTATTTCCCTAGCACACATAGTTCTATTAAAAATCTAATAGCTACCAAATATGTCCACCTTGGTTATCTAGTGCCCATTTCTAACCCATCACCATATGTCACTAGTCTTAAAATCACATCCACAAGCTATGTGGAATATGAATATAAATTTTTTTGTGAAGGATATTTTCCTCTCTCCCCATGTAGCTATGGGTCCTCAACTATGAGGAAGGATAATCCTATTAGCTATTATTTTAGAATAATATCCTTTTATAGTGTAGGAATATTATCAGAGGAGTACCTTTATGACCCTGATGAGTGGTTACTTATTCCAGAAAATGAGGCTTTTACATTTCATAGAGAAAAATACCCCCAGATTCAAAAAATGCTATAAAAAATGCATTATCAGGGAAAAGGACTACAAAAAAATTAACAAGGTAGGTTTGAGCCTATAGAGGTTCAAGAACATCCAAAATATCTTAGTCTAGGGTATAAACCTCTCGATACTGACCTAAACAATATCATTTTGGATACTACTTAAGTCCTTGAAGAGTCTTCTTCTAATAAATAAGTTGAGATAGGATCCATTTATAGTCTTTATGAAGAGCTTTCTACCACTAACCTTTTCCATGATACCACCATCTCTACCATTAACATGTCTCTATGTTATCCTTATTTAATAGACTAGGATCAACAACATGAGCTATCCTTCAACATGTTCTAAAGTGATGAGGCCATCCTAGAATATTTGGGAGTGAAGTATTTTATGCTTTTTAGAGATCATAAAAAAGGATTTTCTATTAATTTCAATCAGTTAAATTATTTTAGGGAACAACAAACACCCCTCAATCAAATTGAATAAGAGTAATACAAAGAAGAGGACCCACCTCAAAATATAAAAGATTTTCCTCTCATTTTTGATGAATCAAAATTTTATGCAAAATTAGATATAGATCTCTCAATAGTTTTTGCTTCAGATATCCAAGATCTACAATTTGATCTAACCTATATTCAATATCAATCACCTTCTATCATTAAGGAGGTGGTTGAATTCAACATTGCAACAAAATAAAGCCCTAAAATTTTAAAATTGGGGCCAATTATTATGCTTAAATAAAGTCAAGTCATTATTGATCTAATCAAATAATTTATGGATATATTTGCATGGTGTTATTCAGACATACTAGGACTTGATCCCTCCTTGGTTGTGCATCATTTAGTTTTTTATCGTAATGTAAAAACAATCAAGAAAAAAATGCACAAGATACACCATAAAGTGGCCTTATTAGTCAAATAATATTTACATAAATTCATGGAAGAAGTATTTATATGACCTATTGATTATTATAACTAGATATATAATAGTGTTCATGTGTCCAAGACACAAGGCAATATTAAAATTTTTACTAACTTTTAGGACACCAATAAAGCATGTCCTAAAGATGACTGCTCCTTACCAAACATAGATATGATCATAGATTCTACTGTGGGGTATGAGATGTTATCCCTCATGGATGAATTTTAAAGTTATAATCAAATCAAAATTATGCTTGAGGATCAACATAAGACAACATTTATTACTCTATGGGGAACCTTTTGTTATCAAGTAATGCCTTTTAGTCTCAAGAACATACCTATCAATAGGTAATGAATGATATATTCCATGACATGATGCATAACATTGTTGAAGATTATGTGGATGACGTTTTGGGTAAGTAAAGACTTTGATTTGAGAATCATGTGGTTTAAATAAGAACCTTTGATTAGTTACATGAATATAAGGTCAGATTAAATCCAAATAAATGTGTTTGGTGTTACCTCAAGCAAGCTATTGGGGTTCATAGTGTCTAGGTGAGGCATTATAGTGCATCCAAAAAAATTCAAGGGTATTATGAAAATGCCTCCTCATAATCTAAATCAACTCAAGATTCTTTAAGATAAGATTTAAGCCATATTTCAGTTCATTTCTCAGCTAGTAGATAAATGCCTCCCCTTCACCCATCTTGTGAATAAGGGAACCCATTTTAATTGGAAATCTAAATTTTAACATGCCTTTGATAATATTAAACAATTCTTGGATAATTATCTAGTGTTATCACCACCAATTATGGGAAAACCTCTGGTTCTATATATATTTTTAAAACCTTGTGTAATTGGTGCCATCCTAGCACAACATAATGATGAAGGAAAAGGGTGGTCTATCTATTATCTCGGTTAGACATTGATTTCATATGAGCTAAATTATACTCCTATTTAAAAGGATTGTTTGGCCATATTATTTTCTTCAAAAAATATTTGATAGTATATTCTCAATAGCCAAGTTTAGCTCATAGCTAAATTTGATCCTCTTAATACTATCAAAATTTGCTCTCTTGGGTAAAATGGCCAAATGGATATTTTTACTCAACTAATTTGACATAGAATACATCCATTGAATGGCCTTCAAAGGATAGGAAATTTTAGATAAACTTATAGAGGCATCTCTTATAGATACCAAACCTCTTGTTACAACCTTTCTTGATGAATCTGTCATGAGTACTACAAAATATAATAGCTAGAAACTATATTTTGATGGGTCCTTCAACACACATGGGTCAAGAAAACTAATTCTTTTGGTAACATCATAAGGAGATATTATCCCTAATTTTTTTCATCTAGCTTTCCCATGTACCAATAATGTTTATAAATATGAGGCCTTGATTTTTGGACTCCAATTAGCCATCTAATGGATCATCTAACACCTTTAAGTATTCAGTGATTCATAGTTGATAATCAAGCAAGTAAATGAAGAATTCAAAACAAAGGATGAAAAATTAATTTCTTATAAATAGTTGGTGGATTATTTAAAGAAAAATATACAGTCTATTACATTTAAACAAGTACCAAGGGGAAGTAATAAGGAAATTAACTCCATGGCTACTACTGGGTCTTTAATCGACCTTCCTAAAGATGACCTTGAAGGAAATTTTCTAGTTGAGAATTTGATCTTATCATCCTATTAATATATATCTCATCTCTAAATTTGTGCCATTCCTAATCAGATTCTACCATGGTATCATGATATTTATACCTATCTCTATGATAACATCCTTCCACCAAAACTAATTTGCCATCAATGCAAGGACTTTATCCATCACACATACTATTACAACATCCTTGGTAGCACACTCTATTAGAAAGGATATGATGGGATCTTGTTGAGATGCTTAACCTTAGAAGAGGCTACTCTTATGATCAAAGAGGTCCATGATGGTATCTATGGTCACCATGTTAGTGGAATGGACCTAGATAAGAAATTACTTAGGAAAAGATATTATTGGCCTATAATGGATTAATATACCTACCAATATGTGAAAAAGTGTGTAGCATTCCATAAACATGTTAATATTATCCATGCGCCTGCATAAGAGTTAAAACCTATTATGCATCTATGGTAGTTTTCTATATGGGGACTAGATTTAATTGGGAAGATAAATCTAATGTCATCTGATGGACAGAATTTTATAATCACAACAATGGATTACTTTATAAAATGGGTTGAGGCTATGTCATTTATCTACATCATAGGTATCTAGATCTCCAAATTTATCTTGAATCAGATCATTTATCATTTTGGAATTTTATCCAAAATCCTATTAGATAATAGAAAGTCCTTCAAAAATCAAGAAGTTGAAGACTTATGAAAATTCTATCATATTAAGCAACACTTTTATATAATCTATTACTCCTAAGGTAATAGACAAGTGGATGCTACTAACAAGACTCTTATTAAGATTTTAAAGAAAGTAGTCAATGAAGTAGGCATAAAATGACCCTTGAAATTATATATGACACTTTTTTCTTATAGAACTAGTGTTCAGACACCCACTAGGGCCATTTTGTATTCTTTAGTTTATGGTACAAAAGCCATCCCTATTTTAGAATTAAAACTCCCCTCCTTACACATCTCATTATGGGGCATCATTAATGACCATAATTTTAGACAAGAAAGTCTATAAGAGATGTAACTTATGGATGAAAATCATCAAAAATCCTTAAATCACCTTTGAGCATATCAAAACAACCTAAAAGGCCAATATCACAAACAGATCTAGTTCTAAGAATTTGAAGTCAGTGATGTAGTCCTTAAGGAGAATCAAAATAATACCAATGTAGATTGAGATAAAAAGGGAAAATTTTAGGCCAACTAGCTTGGGCCCTATATCATTATTGTTAAATTTGGATTAGGGGCCTACAAGTTAGCTACACATGAAGGTGAAGAGCTCAATGAACCAATGATCATCATGCATTTAAAATGCTTTTATACTTGAAAATATCTCTTTACCTCTATCTATGGGTCCCCACTCTTTGGGGAATATCCATTTCCATTCCAATTTTCTATCTTCATTCCATTCCATTCCATCATTATACAACTAACCCTAGTCTTAAAATTGGGAAGAAGAATCAGGAGATAGATGTTTCCAAGTGGGGGAAAGTCATTGCTCATTATGAGAGGGGAACATTTATTGAGGAGTATTTTAGAGTCTCTATATCCACTTTTGATATATCTTCCATCCTATCAAACCCTCATACATCTTCCTATTTCATCTTATTTGATGGTTATGTCTCCTACTAGTCTCAACTTGTATCCATCCTCATTTTCTTCTATCCATCCCTAAGACACAATCCATAAGGATCCCACTAATTTCATCATTATAGAATAGTTAAATAATAGTCTTACTATGAGATCCATCATTCAATCTACATCTAAATCTTGATCGATCATCCTAAGCCCTATAAACAATTATTTTTGATTTGATTGCATCCTTGTCTCAAAACACTTCTTGGCACAATCAACCCGATATACATATTTCATGTTGATTTTTAATTCCATCATATATAATTATTTCACTAAGATGTATTATACCCTCATATTTATATCCATCCATTATCATTACCTTAGTCTATTTTGTCTTATTTTGTCTTTTTTATATATGTTGTGTATTAATGTGTGTTATTACTTGTTAAGTTATGAAGTTTTATACGTATTAATTATAGTTAGTTATATTGTATTATCTTATTAAGTTATCTTGTTATCTTATGATATTTTATCTTTTTACTTAAATTGGAACAAGGATGGTATAAATTAATACTCGATCTAATCTTGGGTAAGTCACTACAAAATGAAGTTCCCCTACACACCATGTTTTCAATGTACCCTTGACCACTATCATCTCAGTGGCACATATTTATTCATCAGTGTAATATTAAATTGTATTTCCTACATCACTAATGGCTTCAAAATTTCCCATCCCATCCACTAATACAATCAATATCTAACCTGATCCTCCCACCTTATTACCCCATCCCCACCCATCTCCTTAGAGTAGGAAGATTATTACCCAATCATAATTTGAGAGACATGAAATAAAAAAATGGATTATCTTTATTAGCACATTGATCAACATTTTTAATAAATAATACCCATATTTTTTTAATTATTCTAAAATAAACACATCACATTAATATCACATAACATCTCAACCATATAAACATTAATTAATAATGTAACATCTCCTAAATCTATATATACCATCATGAATCCATAAACACATCAATATAAAAATTAATCCATATAACATCATCACATAACATAATCATCTATCTACCATATCATCATCATCATCATCATCATCTAATCAAATGCATACATATCTAACATCAATATCTAACTAACCATTCACATCACATCCTAAGAATTTCATCCAATCATATAACTCAAATAATCATACATCCATATAATAAGAACCATAAATCATCACAACATCATAATGTATAGCATCATAAATCATCAAAATCTCATAATCATGATCATATATAACAATCTAAAATGTCCATGTCGAGTCCATGTCAAAATATATCAATACAAAATATGGGCCCCATGGGCATAAATGTGCTAAAATATACAAATATAAAATATAAAATATCATAAATCTCATATATGGCCCAAGTAGTCCCTTAGGATCTTAATGCACTGACTATGATGAATTATATTTGAAAGTAGTTGCATGTTACCCAAGTGGCACTATCACATCATATAAGTCTTTTTAATACTATGCCTCACATGCCAGTCTCATAATGTTTAGCATCACATCACCCATCCCACCTACTTTCATGACTCCATCTACCTCCTCCTTGGCCCTCTTGGCCACTTATACCTCCCCTATCAAATCTCTAATATAAGGCTAGATCTATCCAACCTGAGCCTAGAAACCAATAATTTATGTATTATGACTTTGAATTCAGCTTTATAACATCACTATTTGAGCTATAGAGAGGTCACCTATCCCTATAAACCTATAATATACCCTTATACAATGGCCAAATAGCCATCCCTTCATGTTTTTTCTGCTATAAATGGGTACATATCTAGTCTCTCTTTACATTACTACCTATGATATCAAACATAGTGCTTATACCTTAGTCCTAAGTTACTCTAGTAATGACCTCTCATCCTCTGCCAAAGGAGGCTATGATGGCCTTGCCTTATCTCCACCCCCACTACCACTAGATTATGTGCCACTCCCTCTAGCCTAAGTTGTAGCCATTACCTAACCCCCATCTGAACCTTATTGATCCCCACCATCTACATCCATTGCATCAAGACCCTTCTACCCATACTGAACATCTTATGATGGCACCTATCCTCTTCTCTCTTTCCATCTCCCTATCCTCACCTTTACCTACAATAATCTCCTCACCACCCCCCTCCTCACCCTAAAACTACATCAAAGTAATCTCATTGGCAACCTCTATGACCACCATGTGGTATATGTGGCTATAATGCCTATATATGGGATAGGTGTCTAAACATCCCATGCTTTAAGAGTAATAATATCATAATATGCACATGCTAAGGTTGTATCAACTAGTATCCCCCACTATAACTACTCTCAATCACTCTATACAAATATGTCCTCCTCCCTTGGAACATCTTAAGGTATCCCAAACTATCTCTGTACTTGATCTAGTCTATAAATATCAATGATGTAATCTTTATGACCTATGAGGTAGCACTCTATTGATATATACTATGTAACATCTACATTCTCCTCCCACCCAAATTATATCCCCTTATAAGGCATCCCGGTGATATGATCTAATCTTAATCCATCTAATTCATGCTTGTAATATCTCATCTCTATTTCATGACCTCTTTTTACCCCTACTAGGATGTACCAACCAAATATAATCAACTCATGTAACTATCTAACTTCTTAATTACTTAGGGGATGTTTTATCAATATGTTCTCCCAACTCCAAATCTATATTAATAGTGAAGGGCCCAAGCTCATGGCTCCTTTATAATATCCCATATGGAACTCCTGATATAGATGAGCTAAAACTATGGGACACCTAGCAAATACCTTGAAGTCATATACCATGTCTACCACTACATCCCCAAGCCCCAAGTGAAACCATTATTCTCTCTTGTTTGGTAAGAGTATGATAATAAAAAGAGACATCACCACTAGTTTCATTATGTCAATGGTATAATCCCTCAAACATCTACTAATATCTACCTATGCATCCTACACACTAATTTATAACCTCCTTATTAATCTATGTACCATCACACTAAGGGTGTGTGATCACTAGTATATCCTACATCTTATCATCAATAACCAAAAGATCTAGTACATATCCTCTAAGGTGATAGTCATATCTCCCCTAAAAAATGGAAGGTAATCATGTTTGAGTTCCATCTCTTCACTAAATCCATAATCAGTGCTCGATTAATCCTCACCATAGGCATGGTCACAACATAATATAATCCTATTAGCTCTAACACACCATACTCTACTAGGGTCAGTAAGTGCATATCATGAAGTACCAAGGGACATCATAATCAAGATACATTCACTCCTAAGTCCTCTTTCACCAATCATACATCCTATCACTAAACCCATCCAATCACACATTCACTTTTAGCCTCTCTCACCTGATCACCTTAATATCTTAACCAAATCACCATGTAAATACCTCCCTCCGATCATTACCCTAATCCCAAATTCATCTTTACTTAATATTCTTTCTCTTAAACCTAACCCCAAGCTCTAAACCATGTAAACCACTTCTATCACATATCTACACCTCCACCCTAGTATCCCCTGACTAATCCTCACTAACCATCATCCTGTTAATTAATAACTCCCTCACCTACATCCCTCACTTAAATAACCTACCCCTCTCTATCCTTAACCCCTCCACCATCCTCCCTCATCCTATTCATTTTACTCACTAAGTACCCAATTATATCCCCTAAGTCTTTATCCTAACATCCTCCATATCCACCCTTAACCCTTTACCTCCCCTAATGTAATGTCTCCATTTTTGATTTAACCCCAAATCATAGCCTTGATGATATCACCACTCACATCTCAAAATTTTACATAACCAATATTAAATCCTCATAATTGTATAAAACTATGATTCCCTTATCATGATATCATAAATCACTTCCTATGATATTATAATACTATGTTTCTCTTTTTATGATATTGCAATATTGTAGAATGTGATTGTAATATCATCACGTGTGAGCATAATAATGCCATTGAGGGTGCTTCCCTTATTCATGATATTTTACCTATAAAATATCTAATCTAAAAACATGGAAATAAATATAAAATCAAAAAAATGATAAGATATGGGTTGACTACATATTGGTGATCTTGCATCCTTAGGTTTTTATAACTCTTTGACCCTTTTGTCATGATTTGAATCCCATAGGATGTGATCTATGGTTCTATCTCCATAACACTATTTTACCAAGGTAAAATTCAAAATGATCCTTTTTAAACCCATTTGTCCTATTTGAGCCCTTTTAAACCCCTTATCACCTCTTTGACCCCTAACACACTCATTATCTTATTATATCAACTCCTCTTTCACTCTCCAATCTTGTATGCTTTATCTATCCTCTCGTTTAATTACTAACTATCATCCCTCAGTCATCCAATGCATGGTATTCTATTTCGCCATCATCCATCACAATATTGAGTCAAAAATACATGGGCTTTAGGTCTTATAAGACTATATAGGTAACATCTAGCCATGGTCTTATGCCCAATGATAGCTAGGCCACTATTAATCCCCAATCCCCATCCTATCCTAGATGTTATCACTCAATCTTATTACATAATTTTAAGATATGAATATTATATAAAGTGGATTATTATCATTAATCAACTCATCTTATCTCTTCTATAAGCTTTCAACCCTCCTTAACATGTGTCTTTTCTGTGGGAAATATCATTGGTTTATAGCCTATCTCATCACTTTAATCTTGAATAATGTCTATCTTGGGAATTCACATCTTATCAATCAGTCTCCTTTTTAGACATTTATCATTTTTATATAACCAATATCTCTAAATTAAGCCAATTTATCCCCTAGAATCTATACTTGGGGCATCTCAATCATAGTTACATTATTACTTGGGCATCCCAACCCCACACCATCATCCTAGTCTTATCCCACCCCCAATACTTTTATTCAATTGACCATCTGGATCATTCATCCCCACATGATCCCTCAAGGGGGAATCATACTTATTAACACCATTTATATTCACAAACATTGTTTTTCATTGAAATACCATTACTCCTAATTTGTCCACTCATAATACCCTTTTAAAGAGGAGTAAAATGTATGCACCTAAATTTGCTTGCCTTAATAATCTCATTAAAGCTACTAATTTAACCCATAATCATATTATTAGTCAATTAATTAATATATTAACTCCTAAATAAAATACCATACATCCCATGATTCTTAATACACCCTTATAATCAATTGATCACCCTCATTAACCCACTAACTAAGCCTATTTACCTACTAACCTACCTACTTACCCACTTGACAATTTAAAATTCATTTTTATTCATCTACCCATCTACCACCCTACTAACTTAGCCTTTCCTACACCCATACTCCCTAATATAGATTCTATAATTGGAGAATTTGATAATCTCCTCTAATTTAGCCCTTCTCCTCTAGAATCCTCTATTCTAGAGGTTTCCAAGGAATTTTTAAATCCTTAGAAACTCACCAACCATTGATCTCAATATCTCAAGATTAAATATGAGACATTTATTTTCTCTCCTTTAGATTATATATACAAGCCATACCTCTATGACCAAATATCTTTGATAACTTGAGAGCCATAATCATCCACTATAATTGCATTATCAACCATTATCCAAGCACTTCTTTAGCCTTATCAAATACATCAACAAACCAAGAATCCATTGAATCCATTACAAATATCAATTAAGAAATCTAAAAATATAATAATTTTTCACTTAAATCCACTTGAAAATATTGAAAAGGATCTCTAAGGGAAAAAATGATGGTAAGCAATCTCATTATAAGTGTCTAATTATTTCTTTATCCCTTCCTTTGTTGTTGTTTGCATTTTTTAGTTTTTTAATACTAAATATAGTAATATAGTGAATAATACAAAATACACTCACACACTTTCTATAATATTCAAATCTAAAATTCAAAGTGAAAGTGACATCATCAATTCTATTGATGTGGTACGAGACATAGAAAATGTTTCTTCCCTTTCCTCCTTTGTATTTTCTTCTCAAAATGAGACTGTGCCTAAAAATTAAATTATCCCTCCTAGTCTAGTATGTCACAAAATTTTAATCAATGTAACACCTTAAAATGACAATAATATTAAAATTTATTCTATTCCATAAGATATACTTACATCTTTAGACATGGGTGTTTTGTTACAAAATATTGAAAAATCATGTGATGAACCTATTTTAGAGAATGATAAATAGTCCATTGTTCCTATGTTATGTATAAATGGTAGTTTAAAACCACTAAAAAAATCCTCAAATTATTTTTATTACATGATATTTATTATTACTACCATTAGATATTTTCAACAAAAGTCAATACTCTTAAATTACAAGTTTCTTCTCATGAAGTTATTCTCAAGGAAAATACATTAACAAAGCATCTTTTTTTAAGGATGTGTTTAAGTATCCTTATCCTTCAATATATATTATGATAAGTTATCCTATTTTGATGGTCAAGGGGATCTTACTATTATTTTACAACAATAAACACAGTATTTTGAACATTGGTCCCAAAATCATAGCTTGTTATTAAATGTTTTTTTATTATAACAGATTGAACCAAGGGGTTATTGATTGGTTTTATACTTTTCCAAATGGTTCATTATCAACTTTAAAATAACATGAAGATGTATTTATATCATAGTTTCATTGATATACCTTGTCTCAATTAGCACTAGAATATTTGAAACCATTGACACAAATAGAAAATTAGCTTATACAAGATTATGTAATTTAATTTAAGTATGCCTTATATTATTTACATTATATACCATCAAATTTGGAAGTACAATTTATATTTACTATATGTTTATCCGTTCTAAGAAAGAGAATTACATTGGCCCTTTATTTTATTTGAGACCCTATGTTGGGATGTGAATAAGTATGTATGTGCTCTAATGAACACCCAAACTGAGTTGCCTATTTCTCCATAAAAAACCAAACATGGTAAAAATATTGTTTCCAAACCAAGTAAACAAGTTACAAAGAATCATGAGTCAATTCAAATACATCATGTAAAACCAACTACACAAGTAAAATAATAAACAATAAAAGTACTAAATAAAGTAAAAGAACATGTATTTAGAGTACCTTATATAATTATACCATATACCACTACCAAATGATAGCCTCTTATATTTTTTTAGTACCAAGATAGACCACATGATATATTGGAAATGTATCTTTATAAATGAATGATTAAATTCCCTCCTAATTCACATTACCCACCTCACAGATTTAAGAAGGGAGAATGACAAAACTTTTTTAATTATCATGGCATTAATGGACATTGAGATAATGAGTGTTTTATTATTGAGAAAAATACTATATAATTAGTTAGAGGGGGGTCCTATATATAATCATATTTAGATAGAGTTAGAGGGGACACATCTATATAGATTCTATAAGGGATAAGATAATATTCGCTACTCCATCTATATATATGTCTTAATAAACCTGACCCAACTCAACCCTATAGAGAGACAGGGGCTATGATCAAGATAAGAGTCTATCATATTTGTTACTCCATATATATATATATATACATATACATATATATATATATATATATATATATATATATATATATATATATATATATATATATATATATATGGGATAGGAGTCTATCATATTTTCTACCTAATCATATAATCATTGCATATCAAAAAGACATATCTAGTCTTATTCTTCATACTTTTCATAGAGGATCTATTGATATTTTTATCCCAAAAATATCAAAATATCAAGTACCCTAAGGGAGACCCCTTAATTTTTTGGAAAAATATGTTAAAATAATCCAAAAGACCCATTTTCCTAAGATTATGGAATCTAGAGATTGGAATGAAATTTATAATTTGCAAAATTGAAAATTGTTTCTTAGACTCTATATCCCATAATACATTAGCCAATAGAATCTAGAGATTGGATTAAAATTTTTAATTTTGAAAATTGTAAATTATTTCCTAGACTTCAGATCCCACAATACACTAGCTAACAAATATAAGAGATCTGCTTATAATTTATAATTTAAAAAATAAAAAATTGTAGCTAGACTTCTACTTCTCACTAAACATTAGTTCGTAGAAACTAGAGATCTGATTTCAATTTGTAATTTTCAAAATTTAAAATTATATATAGACATCTACTTCCCATAAACTAAGTAATCTATGGAAACTAAAACTCAGACTAAAATTTATAATTTTGAAAAATCACAAATTACATGTAGAGTTTTGCTTCCCACTGACAACCTCCCTTATGAAATTCAAAACTCCAAGTACAATTTACAATTTAAAAATTTGAAATTTGTCTCATAAATTTTTCCTTCTCATTTATAAAGGGTCAACCAACCCAATACCATGAAATCTAGAGGTCATCATACAATTTTTAATATTACAAAATTGTAAAAGTGTTCTAAGAATCTAGATCTCTGCCAACTATTATGTTGGGGCATTAATTACAATAAAATTCAATATAAATAAATGGAATTAGGGTTTTATTTAATCCATTATTTAATTTTCTAATTTGATTTGGAGTTTTAATATTGACCTCAATCCATGCCATGACTTTGATCTTATAAACCATGACCTCGAGCCACACACTATGCCTACAAGTAACACCATGCCACCAATGATACATGTACGGTACCTTGTTTAACCCCGTGCATATTTTTAATATTTTATTTCTTGTAAATCAATCTTGGTTTTCATTTTATTCATTTCCTTGTACCTAGTTTCATTTTAGGGTTTCTCTATGTTGTTTAGGCATTGATTAGGGTTTTGTAGCTATCATAAAAGCTTGTATAGATTTTTGTTTACCCATTAGATTATATTCTAGGATTTTCCTATAATACCTAGGTTTTCCCCCAAATTTCACATAAAAAATAGAGTAGGTCCTCTGGTTTCTCTAAATTTCATAAAACTAAGTGAATATACCAACATATATTCTTAAAACTAGTCATGAATATTCCTTGAAAAGATTTCGTATAGTCCCCATGGACTTTTGACATATGATTTGCACCTCCATTTTGCACAAGATTTTAACCTACAAACTATAAATCCAAGTTCTATTGAATTTTCCATTGCTTTAAATAAATCCAAGTTCCACTAGAGTTTCCACTTACCATTTTACCTCCAATCTTAGCTAGAGATTTCTCCCTACTTTTGTAGCTCCACTTTCTCATGGACTTTTAACCTACATAAAATAACTCCAAATTCCAAAGGAGTTTTATTTTTCATCCAGCACCTAAAAATCCTTCTAACTTTATAGTTTTTTTCCCTTATCATTCTCTCCAAAATCCATGTTTGGGAAAGAGATAAAGTTTAAGTCTAAAGGACTTAGTGTACCACTCAGTGTAGAATCCAACATAATTGAGATAATAGACATAGACCTAGGTCACATTAACCTAGGTGAATTCTAGACTAGGATCAATGTAGAACTCAAGAATGACTATATATAGAGCATCTATGACTCCAAATTACCCCAAGTAGTAGCTTTCCCCTTGATTGTGAAAATCCCTAAGTTGCTACTCATACTAACATAACATTATTATGATGACAAGAGAGAGGTGTTGAATAATAAAGGGGAAAGGATTCTAAATCTAGACCCAAATTTATTTGACTCTATGTGTGTGATACTATAGTTTGATATTTATGTAGATATAACTCAATAATCATCCAAAAAAATCTTTTAAGACAACATTGGATGCCAAAGAGTAATAAACAAGCAATGGTTGAGAATCCCTAAGACTACAACTACCATATTGCCTAAGATATTGGCAAGGATTGATTTTAAGAATGAGTTAGGGATATAATTATATTATTGAATAGGATCACTAACAGCCCTGATGCAAAGAGTTTCCAAGATTGGATGTATAAGTGCATATGGGTTAACTATGAGAATAAAAATACGTCCATTGGGCATAACTTATCAGTGAATCCCTCTACAAGTAGTTGTTGAAGGTATAAACCATAGGAAAATTCTATATGACCTCCTACCTAATATATATATATATATATATATATATATATATATATATATATATATATATATATATATATATATATAAGCTAGGTAGGAGGTCATATAGAATTTTCCTATGGTTTATACCTTCAACAACTACTTGTAGAGGGATTCACTGATAAGTTATTTTCCTATATATATAAGCTAAAGGAAGATATTTCCCAAGGCTCAAAACTATAAATAGTGAGGTAAATAAAGAGTTCAACTATTACCCTAACCTCACTCTTGAGGCAAGTAAATAATAATCTAGGAGAGTCAATGATGCATTCATCTACTACATCATAATAACATTCGATAAAGAACTAGATATAAATATATTCTCTAATGTAAATAATACATAAATCACCTAATGGGGTTCCTATTTCATCTTGTTCCCCACCTACTCCTACATCAAGATATTCAGATTTAGTGGTTGCCTTTACACCCTTCCAAGATATGTGAGTGATAAATGCGCATTAATGTAGCTAATGAGATAACTTATTGAAACTCACAAGCTATTATCTAGCAAAGACAAGTGAGGAATTCATTTCTCAATTGGTATAGGTAGATACACATGCCTCTCATTATCAAAATCCATGTGCGATGATGCAAAAATGACATAGATGACCTTGAGAGATTTAGAATCAAGACCCTTATATGATGTTCATCACAACATCACCAACACACTAGGAATATACACATATTCCCATGTCCCCTACTTAAAAAATTTCTAGGAAGATTTGGATGATGAAGAGGAAGTCAAATTGAGGGATTACTCTAGAATGACCTTGGGTTAGGTCAAAGCTTTTGAATTAGCACCAATCCTCAAGGACTTGGTGGATGATGAGTCCAAAATAGACAAGTTCTACTATGATAATAAGATATAATTGTAACCCCTTCTAGTAGTAAGGTGGTCTGTTCCTGAGTTTTTCTCACTCATAGATATAACTACCCATATGATAGATAAAACACCCAATTGGCTTAGGAGAAAAGGGGTCCAAGTGACCAAAGAGATATTAAGTATAACATAAAAACTATTTAAGCTTAAGGAACATGGATTTACACTATCAATGGAGGGTCCTAGTGGTATAGCAATAGAAAAACTAGATAGGCTAGTGATCTCTTATAAAAGAAAGAATAAATCTAAGGCCAAGAAGGGATAGTCAAGAAAAGGAGCAATAGTAGATCAACCCATAGTCATTTCATCTAAGGATACTATTTTAGTTGAACACCCTTAGATTCAACCCCTATCTTAGTAATATTCATAAATCCCATCTCTATGATTCATCCCTCACATATTTCTATCATTATAGAAGATATAACACCTCCTCCTCTTGTCTTCACTCCTCCTTTACCTCAAGTAAATCTGCCCTCCATCCCCATAAGTTTAACTATGATAATAAGTCCCTTACCAATAGTACAATCAAGTCAATTAGACACTTATTTCTCCCCTTCATTGGATACTTAGGTTTCCATTTCACTCCCTCCTTTCATAATTACTTCCATTTCATTTACAATCCCTTCCATTCCATCCCCATTAATCACCAACACTACATAATAGTATATTACCATGGATTTAATAATTTTTACTTCAATTTTGCTGGACATCCCAATTCCTGGGATAGTTATTATTTCATCTTCATCCCCCTTTACATTTCCTACTTTACCACCCATGAGTGGCCCTACCACTTTATTTAACCCATTTAAGGCTTTAGACTCCATACTTCCACTAGTCCCTAAGTTCTAACTCCCTATGTCTACTCCATTGATATCACTTTCATCTCCCACATCCTTAATAGACACATTTATTTCTATTTCCCTTACCTCTTTCACTTCTATATTAATCCCAACCCTTATAGTGGAGATAGGGGAAGAGCAAGTCCTTGATGCAAATGTGGACCTTCAACCCCTAGATAGAGAATAGATTGCATAGACATCTATTGATCAATCAGAGGTAATATTAATATAGGATATGGAACTTTCCACCATGTGCACCAATGTAACATCTTTAGTTGTAGATTCTCAAGTGACAGTGTTTTCATAATGGGATGCTACCCTTAGTTGGTTATTACAGATAGTGGGGAATAAATGAAAGCAAATGGTGTCCCCAAGTATATTTGAATTTAGTTTTTTAGATACACCCAAGAAATACAAGACAACTTCCTAGACATTTTCAAGGATATTGTGTGAATTAATAGGGTAAAGGTATGTAGATATTATAGTCCCTCCACTAGATAAACATAAAGAAGATCTAGTGGTGGGGGATTATCAAGGATCAAAAGTCTACCTTGGATGTCCTATGAGGGAGGGGTTAAAACATTAATTTGAATCAAAAATTAACTCCTTTGAGAAAATGGATAGTGATAAGGTCACTAATGGAAAACTAAAAACCAAGGTTGAACAAATAATGAATGCATTGAAAAAAATTCATAGAGCCCATTATTCAATCATCACAACCCAAACTAGCACATCCCATCACTTATATCACAAATTAGGTAACACTTGATGTAGTGATATAAATTGTTAGCATGGGAAGGGCCACCAAGGAATGAGTAGAAGAGCGCATATTCAAAGGCAATAAATCTATTAATATAGTAATGGATCACTATGCAGTTCTTAGGGAAAGAAGGGTCACATTGAGAAAATTGGTCAACAAGTATGAGGGATAGATAAAAATATTGAATATTCTCTATCCAAAATTAAAAACAATGGACATGATTGACATGGACATCCTCCTAATAGAAAACATACAAAAAATGATGGAGATCAAGAGGAATTAGACAAAGTAGCTTAATTTAGAATAAATATGCTTACTGATGCTACCCATAAGGCTAAAGTTGAATATGACAAGACCACCAACATGCTATATGACATTGAATATTTGTTAAATAAATTACCATGTTGACCAATAAATTATTAGGAACATATCCTTATAGTAGACTCAATTCATAATAAATTTAAAGAGGTGATCAAAAAATAATATGCATGAGATATAGTTTTTACCTTGAGCTCTATCAACCATTAAATCAATTATCATAACATATTAGATCAGATGGGTAAAGAGATTCAAGAATATAGATATTTGAGAAGGGAAATTTTTGATACAATAGTAGATTATGAGATAACCAACCTCTACTCTTTTGGCCTAGATGAAGATATAATCCAGGAGATCTTCAAGGCTTTTGCTGTATATGTTCAAAAATTATAGGCTGAGAAAGATAAAGAGTCATAAGAAGTGTTGGAAATAGATTAATTCTTCCCATAAAAAGCACTCTTGTATATTTTATTTTCATTGTTTTAAAAATATTATAGATTTGAAAAAAACATAACTTGTAAATTGTAACTATCTTTTTGATATCTCTTTTGAGAAGGAGCCACGTGTATTTTACACTTTTTATTTTGATAGGTTGAATTTTTTATAAATCAGACTTAAAAATTGTAGTTTTCATTTTGACAAGTTTTAATTGAGTGAGTTGTAAAAACACATTGAAAAATATAATTCTAGTTTTGAAAAATTAGTATGACTTGAAAGTTGTAAAAGTTTAACTTGAAAATTACAAATTAGGGTTTTGAAAAAAATTAACCTAAGTTATCTTTTGTTCTAAAAATGAGTTTGACTTTAGCACCCCCCATTACTTGAAGAGCCATTACAACTACATGAAGAAGACCAAGGGCATTGCATGAAGATTTTAAATTTTTATCCATGCCTCCAATAGTTAAAGATCATACCCATCTCTTGCATGATCATTTTCCAACTTGTTCACCATGACAAGGATGCCATTGAAACTAAATACCATGCCTCTTTTCATGATGTTTACATATTTTCATGTTCCTCTACTAGGCAGTAGATTTTATTACATCTCTTGTATGAGATATTTTGTATAAATATGGGAAATATGGCATTGCCCATCTTATATTTTTGCTTCTATATTTATTATTCTACATTTTGATTAACTCTTATACATGTTGTAACCTTGAGAATGAGAATAAATTAAAGATTTGCCTTTCTTTTCTGAGAAGTACATATACATGCAAAGTTATTTGAATTTTTTTGGATGTTGCAATTATTATTTTATCCATGAAATTTCATTTGTGGTATTTTATACCATTTTGAAAGATTGTTTGATTAAAATAAAATAATCCTGTCCCTTCTATTAAAAATAACAATTATTGCCTTTGATTTCACATTTGAATGAGTTTTTGCCCCTATAAATTTAAATATATTTCTTATTTTGTTGTATTCATTCAATAAATCATTAAAATATATTACAAAAATATTTGGTGCAATCACCATTTTTAATTTTTCAAATTTCAAAACTATTTTCCCTAGTCAAACCCTAGTTTAGGAACAAGATCACTAAAGAAGTAGAATTTATATAAATTGGCAATTTATTAGTTGTACCAAATTTAATGAAAGGAATTTGGCCTTCTCCAAAGGTTCACCTCAATTTACCAAAGCCTTATAGTTTGGAGGTGATCCTATTATATAATTATATTTTTGCACAATGAGCCATGACATCAAGAATGGGTGGAAAATATATGTGATAATAGCTTTTGGCACACCTATGAGGACCCAAAAATTACAAAGAGATTCTTTCTATTCCCAGTGAGCATTATATAATCCTAGTAAAAAATTCCAAATCACTTGGTGACTCTACTAACTTAAGAATTTAGAATTTCAAGGTTTACGTATGCCAAGAAAATAAACAAGATCATCTACTAAAAGTACAAGAGATGATTTTTTAGAATTATCATTTTTTTGTAAAAAGATATAAAATCAATTATACCTTTCCCTAGAGTATCTCTTGAAATTTCTTTTGCATTTCCTTCAAGTACTCCCATTAGTTTCATACTTCCTATTATGGCTAGAAATTTAAATTTCATAGCTTTTAATAGAGGTAACAGACTCTAGTTGGCCAAGTATGATGATATACCTACCTTGGATTTAAAACTCCTCCCGTAATTTACTAGAAAAACTTCCACCAATCATATGGAACACATATAATATATTGTTAATCTTTGTTTAGTCCATAACATGGTATAAGATAATGTTACAATCATGATCCTAGTCTCCTATTTCAAATGTAAAGCCTTAAAATGGTATAGAGGTCTCCCTCCCAATTCTATCCATGTTTGGGATGACCTAGGCACTACATTATGTATTCAATTTGAAGACAAGAGTGATTACCTTTCCCTGGTTGAATAGTTAACTATTATCTAATGAAATCCTCATGAGCACATGACTAACTTCAATTTCCATTTTCAAAAGATGTGGAATATAATTCCAATATTGGTCAAGCAAAATCCAAATAATGCTTTCCTATATTACTTGAGACCCTTAAAAACTAATATAGTTGTTATGATTCAGTTAACAACACACTTCCCAATGCCTATGAAATTATAATAAGGGCATAAAATTGTTTAATTCAAGTAGGAAAATTTTCCCCAAGACCACCAATGCCTTTATTTATATAAATAACTCCCACACCACCTATAATTTCTCCAATTCCCACCACGATCAAAACACAAGCTTTAAATACCACACCTATAGATGATTTATATGAGGTGAAGTCACTACTCAAGAGTTTTGACAATGAGTTAGTAGCAATGAAAAGGCAACAATCCTGGAACCATAAGCCTTATAATTAAGTTAACCCATCATACCAACCCAATAGGTACTCCTACCAAGGCAATTCATATCCATAAGGTAAAAATATGCAAGTAAAACCTCCAAACATTTAGGCTCTACTAGTACTAGGTGCTTCCAAAACTATTATGCCTATTCAGAACAAACTAACTTAGGAGTACAAATGGTGTTATCCTTGTTCTCAGTCACATAACTAGAATAATTTTCCTAATGGTGTCAATGATCAAGCTTTGATGGTGAAAGTCATATCAAACACACTAGAACATCAAGAATAATCCACATCCCACCAAGCAAATACACAAGAACCTATTCAAGGTGAGGATACTCTAATAAAATAACAAGAGGAGGACTTTTGTGGTGTAAATCAAGAGGAGGCATTATTAAATGATGGAGTTCCTATCATAGTGCATATAATTTTAAAGAAAAGAGTAAGATAAAGTGATCAACCCCCTAGGGTGGAACAAGCTACAACTTCTAAAGTTGTATAGGAACTAGCAAAGAGTAGCACAATATAAAGGCCACCATTTATGACCATAGGCCAACCCAAAGTGAAAGTGATAACTCCAAATATTTTGAAGGAAGACATAGCTCTTACAAAAGCACTAGCAAAGGTTGGTAATATTCCTTTCAACATTATTGAGCAGATGAAGAAGACCAATTTGAATGTCACTATGTGGGAAGCACTATCAATTCCTACACAAAGAGATTTGCTCCAAGAAGATTTGACAAACTCTAAGATAATGGACAAGGTTAAAACCATGGTACCTAATACTGTAACTAATTTGTGTCAACCATAAACTAATACTAAGATGAATAAAAATAGTAAGCTTCCTCCTTTCTATATTTCACTCATAGTAGGTAATCATCTCTTTCATAATTGCATGGTAGATTTAGGGGTTAGTAGTTCAGTGATGCCTACGAAAATAATTGATGCCCTAGGTATAAAATATACACCTATCAATAAATGTGTGATTCAATTGTATGGAATTAATGTTCAAATATTAAGAACAATAAAAGATTTAAATCTCACTATTCATTCTTGCCCAAGATTTTTAGTTTACTAAGATATCTCATTTATAGATCTCCCCCCTTATTTTACCATTTGTCTTTCATAAAGTTTCACTAAAAAAATGGGAGGGTATCTATTTGTGGATTGGTCTCACATGTTTCTTATAAAGAGATATGGAATAAGGGTGATAATAAGAGCTGAGCCAATTGACAAATACCATATTGAGCCATATAATCTTATCCTTAGACATGAATTGCATACTATAGGACCAGGAAGAAAAGGATGATCAAAAAGTTACAACACCTATAGAAGAGATTATAGACACTCATCTAAATGAATGGGGATCAACCCTCTAATTTTATCCTTATGACTATTTATAGGAAATAGGGTTGGGTACATATTGCATTCATGCAAATGATGCTATTATCCTAAACCTAGTATAACTAGCTGAAGATTTTCAAGGAATGTGGCAATTGTTCTTTAATGGTTCCATAAGAAAGAATGGTGTAGATGTAGGTATTATCTTGATCTCTCCATAAAATTAGAATTATTTATATTCTTTTAGACTTTAATTTAGTTTCACAAATAATGTAGCTAAATATGAAGCATTGATTCAAGGTATTAAATTGGCCAAGGAGAGAGGGATCAAATCCTTACAGATATTCAGTGATAGTTAGCTAATTATTCACCAAGTGAGATCCAAAAGCATAAGTAATAATAATTTTCTAAGATCTTAAAAAGATAGGGTTTGGGACCTATTAGAAGACTTTACTACTTTGAACATTCAATTGTTACCAAGAGAACAAAACAAAGATGATGATCGTATGGCCTCATTAGGCTCCAAATATAACCTACTTGAATAAAAAAAGAAAAAAAATGGCTATCATGTAAGGTTGATAGTAAGGCCATCTATTTTTGATAATGAAACCAATAGGAAATTATTTGATAGCGACTAATAAATTATCAAATTTCTGGGAGAAGAAACTAAATTCTCTAATAAAAACTAGTCAAGACTCCAGGATCAATATGGGTATCAAATAATTGAGTTGAAGATAAAAAAATACCTATGGATCTTGTTACTCTAGAAAACATCTTTAATTTAGATGATCAAATAAAAGGTGAAAAGAAGAACATCATGGTAAATTAAGAGGACTATGATCCAATCATAATCTCAGAAGGGAAATCACTGAAGATAGGAAAGGTATGTAATGATTCTAAAAAATAATATTTTATTGAGTTGTATTAAGAATTTGATGATAACTTCACTTGGAGTTATCATGATATAAGGGGGTTTGACCCTAGATTATCCCAATATACAATAGAGCTTGATCTAAATACCAATCATGTTAGATATAAGTAGAGGCCAATTAATCCAAAGATAGAATCCCTAATGAAGAGTGATTTATCTAAATTTATAGAGGCTAACATCATATTACCTATCAATAACTCATCTTGGGTTGATAATTTGGTCCTTATAAGAAACAAGAATGTTCAAATTAGGCTTTGTGTAGATTTTAGGGATTTTAAAAAATTATCTTTAAATGATCATTATCCCCTTCCCCCTATAGATAATTTTTTTGAAACTATATCAAGATTTGAAAGGTTTTCTCTTTTAGATGGTTATTTTGGTTCTAACCAAATCATGGTGCAAGAATCAAACTAGTTCAAGACTGCTTTCATCATGAAATCGGGCATGCATGCATACAAAAAGATGTTATTTAATATAACTAATGCTAGTGAAACATTCTATAGAGATATGGATATGGATTTTATAAGGTTGATAAATGAGATGATCTTGGTATAACTAGATGACATTAGTTTTTAGTCAAAGTATGTTGATGCACACCTAGATCACCTTAGGAATTTTTTTGAAAGGTGCAGAGAATTTGGGGTTTCCCTTAATCCCAAAAAGTGAATTTTTGTAGTTCATGAAGGTAAACTACTAGTATACATTATTTAAAAATAGGGTATTTCAATAGAGCTAGAGAGAATTAGTGTTATATATGAATTAGCACTACCAAGCCATAAGAAAAGATTATATATTTTTCTTGGAAAATTTGACTTCATAAGATGATTTGTTCCAAATTTTTCCTCTATGGCCAAACCCCTTACTATAATGCTCAATAATGGTATCATTTTTAGCTGGACACAAGAAAGAAAAGATAATTTAGAAGTCATCAAGTAGGCTATTTATCATTCTCCTACCCTAGTCAAAACCAATTATGAGAAAGATTTAATTATCTATGCTTTTGGAGGGGAAGACAACATCTCAACTATCCTAACTCAATAGAATAAATAACAATTAGAATAACTGATATCTTTATTCTATCAATATTTGAATGATTATGAAGAAAATTAGAATTTCATGGAGAAGTAAGTATATGCTGTGATGAATGAATATGCTCTCCAATAATAAAATTCATCTAATCCTTAGTCACCAAAGTGTTAAAGAGTTTATGCTAAGCTAGGAGATAAATGAAAAAAGAGTAGGATGGATCATAAAGGTCATGGAATATGATGTGGAAATAAAAATCACAAATCCTATAAGAGGGAAGAGATTATTTGAGTAATTAGCTTCTGATATCAAGGTTTTTGAAGTAGTATCTAAAGTAGTATATGCTCAAAGTCTATCTCAGCCAGCCAATCCACCTCTTTTTAACAGCTAGATCCATGACATGACCATTTTCCTATAGACTTTAATTTAGTTTCACAAATAATGTAGCTAAATATGAAGCATTGATTCAAGGTATTAAATTGGCCAAGGAGAGAGGGATCAAATCCTTACAGATA
Organism: Torreya grandis; assembly: GCA_037957365.1. NCBI lineage: Eukaryota > Viridiplantae > Streptophyta > Pinopsida > Cupressales > Taxaceae > Torreya > Torreya grandis. The sequence goes on along the minus strand of JARHVA010001427.1, from coordinate 215,916 downwards.
TTCAGTGATAGTTAGCTAATTATTCACCAAGTGAGATCCAAAAGCATAAGTAATAATAATTTTCTAAGATCTTACAAAGATAGGGTTTGGGACCTATTAGAAGACTTTACTACTTTTAACATTCAATTGTTACCAAGAGAACAAAACAAAGATGATGATCGTATGGCCTCATTAGGCTCCAAATATAACCTACTTGAATAAAAAAGAAAAAAAATGGCTATCATGTAAGGTTGATAGCAAGGCCATCTATTTTTGATAATTAAACCAATAGGAAAGTATTTGATAGTGACTAATAAATTATCAACTTTCTGGGAGAAGAAACTAAATTCTCTAATAAAAACTAGTCAAGACTCCAAGATCAATATGGGTATCAAATAATTGAGTTGAAGATAAAAAAATACCTATGGATATTGTTACTCTAGAAAACATCTTTAATTTAGATGATCAACTAAAATGTGAAAAGAAGAACATCATGGTAAATTAAGAGGACTATGATCCAATCATAATCTCAGAAGAGAAATCACTGAAGATAGGAAAGGTATGTAATGATTCTAAAAAATAATATTTTATTGAGTTGTATTAAGAATTTGATGATAACTTCACTTGGAGTTATCATGATATAAGGGGGTTTGACCCTAGATTATCCCAATATACAATAGAGCTTGATCTAAATACCAATCATGTTAGATATAAGTAGAGGCCAATTAATCCAAAGATAGAATCCCTAATGAAGAGTGATTTATCTAAATTTATAGAGGCTAACATCATATTACCTATCAATAACTCATCTTGGGTTGATAATTTGGTCCTTATAAGAAACAAGAATGTTCAAATTAGGCTTTGTGTAGATTTTAGGGATTTTAAAAAATTATCTTTAAATGATCATTATCCCCTTCCCCCTATAGATAATTTTTTGAAACTATATCAAGATTTGAAAGGTTTTCTCTTTTAGATGGTTATTTTGGTTCTAACCAAATCATGGTGCAAGAATCAAACTAGTTCAAGACTGCTTTCATCATGAAATCAGGCATGCATGCATACAAAAAGATGTCATTTAATATAACTAATGCTAGTGAAACATTCTATAGAGATATGGATATGGATTTTATAAGGTTGATAAATGAGATGATCTTGGTATAACTAGATGACATTAGTTTTTACTCAAAGTATGTTGATGCACACCTAGATCGCCTTAGGAAATTTTTTGAAAGGTGCAGAGAATTTGGGGTTTCCCTTAATCCCAAAAAGTGAATTTTTGTAGCTCATGAAGGTAAACTACTAGTATACATTATTTAAAAATAGGGTATTGCAATAGAGCTAGAGAGAATTAGTGTTATATATGAATTAGCACTACCAAGCCATAAGAAAAGATTATAGATTTTTCTTGGAATATTTGACTTCATAAGATGATTTGTTCCAAATTTTTCCTCTATGGCCAAACCCCTTACTATAATGCTCAAGAAGGGCATCATTTTTAGCTGGACACAAGAAAGAAAAGATAATTTAGAAGTCATCAAGTAGGCTATTTATCATTCTCCTACCCTAGTCAAAACCAATTATGAGAAAGATTTAATTATCTATGCTTTTGGAGGGGAAGACAACATCTCAACTATCCTAACTCAATAGAATAAAGAACAATTAGAACAACTGATATCTTTATTCTATCAATATTTGAATGATTATGAAGAAAATTAGAATTTCATGGAGAAGTAAGTATATGATGTGATGAACGAATATGCTCTCCAATAATAAAATTCATCTAATCCTTAGTCACCAAAGTGTTAAAGAGTTTATGCTAAGCTAGGAGATAAATGAAAAAAGAGTAGGATGGATCATAAAGGTCATGGAATATGATGTGGAAATAAAAATCACAAATCTTGTAAGAGGGAAGAGATTATTTGAGTAATTAGCTTCTGATATCAAGGTTTTTGAAGTAGTATCTAAAGTAGTATATTCTCAAAGTCTATCTCATCCAGCCAATCCACCTCTTTTTAACAACTAGATCCATGACATGACCATTTTCCTATAGACTAGAAAGTACTCACATGAATTTTAATAGTCTAATAAAATTTATTTTAGACTACAATCCATTATTTATGTTCTTTTTGATGGATAATGTTTTATAAAAGATATGATGGAGTCATGCTAAGATGTATCGAGCACAATCAAGTCCCCAAAGTGCTTGAAGAATATCACGATAACCTATCAGGAGGAAATTTATCTACAAGAACCATAGCCATAAAAATAATGAGAGGGGGATATTTTTGGCCTTAATTATTTAGATATACCCATGAATGGGTAAGGAATTGCAAGAAGTGTTCTTACTTAATAGGAAAATAGAGATTAACAACTTTTCCTCTTAGACCAATTCAAGCTAACCAACCATTTGTTCAATGGGGATTAGATTTCATTAGTATGATCAATCCACCATAGAGTGTAGGCCATAAATGGGTCCTCATAGAAATGTATTATTTAAAAAGATGGATTGAATTAATTGCATTGAAAGATGCCATGGAGACATCTATCTTGGAATTCATGGATGGTATAGTCTCAAGGTTTGGTGTTTGTCACACCATTATCTTAAACATTGTCAAAGATTTTATGGGAAATCAAGTGAGTTAATGAGATGTAAATCATAATTTATACCTAAGTAATTATTCTAATTATTACTCATAGGGTAATGGTTTGGTAGAGTCTACCAACAAAAACCTCAAAAGAATTATCAAAAGAATAATGAAGGATAACCAAAGCACATGGCACACAAAGTTAAAGTCAACATTGTGGGATGATAGGATAACTCCTAAGAGATCCATTGGTGATTCTCCATTCATGTTGGTATATGTAAGGGAATTTCGAGTCCCACTATCAATTGAGTTACCATCTCTAGAGATTAATCACTATTTGGATTTGATTGAAAATGATGAAATGATAGGAAGATTGATAGAAATCATGGAACTAAAAGAAATAAGGAATCAATCAATGAAAATTATAAAATAAAATAAAGATAAAAAAGAGGAATTTTTATAAAAAAAACATCTAACAACAGTTTCAATAAAAAAGATATGGTTCTCAAATGGGATGTAGACAAGGCTAAGCCAGGCAAGCACACCAAGTTTGATGTAATACGAAGTGGTCCATATATTATAACTAAGTACAAAGGAGATAATGCAATCTATCTATCCAAGCTCAAGGATTATAACTACCTATCCTATTCAATGATATATACCTCAAAACTTGCTTTTGAGGTTGGAATTTTTTCTTAAAAAATAAAGGTTTTGTATATATAGGATTAGTTATGTTTTCCAAAATAAGTGCTTTTACATATGTCAACCCATTAGGATTTTCTATTTCCTTAGGTTTTTTATATTTTTACCTATTTTTTTCTTGTTTAGGCAAATCTCAATTTTTTTATTTATCAATTAAAGTGTGTTAAGCTTAAAATGACTCCATGCCCAATGAACTAGAAGGCTACTAGAAAAAAATTGAGTATCAGGAAATCATCCCATAAAGGTCACCAAAAATGTTGATATTTTTATCCCAAAAATATTAAAATATAAATTAACCTAAGTGATTAAACTTAATTTTTTGTAAAAATTCCTTAAATTGACCCAAAACACCCATTTCCTAAGCCTACAGAATCTAGAGATTGGACTGCAATTTACAATTTGCAAAATTGCAAATTGCTTCCCAAAATTTGGATCTAGTAATGCATTAGTCAGTGAAATATAGAGATTAGAATACAATTTGTAATTTGAAAAATTGTAAATTTCTTCCTAGACTCTGGATCCCATAATACATTAGTCAATAGAAACTGAAGATCTGACTAGAATTTATAATTTTCAAAATTACAAATTACAGCAAACATCCACTTCCCACTAAACATTAGCCAATAGAAAGTAGAGATTTCGTTGCAATTTTCAATTTGAAAAATTGTAAATTTCAACTAAACCTCCACTTCCCATAAACCAAGTACTCTATGAAAACTAAAACTTGAACTGTAATTTGAAATTTTGTAAAATTACTAATTGTAACTAGATTTCTACTTCCCACCAACAACTTCCCCTACAAAAATTGGAACTGTAGGTGCAATTTGAAACTTAAAAAATTGAAAATTATTTCTCAAGTTTTGGCTTCCTTTTTCCAGAGGGCCAACCAAACAACTACCATGGAATTCAAAAGTCAGCATGCAATTTGTAAAATTGTAAAAGTGTTCCTAGACTCTAGACCTCTTCCAACAACTACCTTGGGGCATTAATTATAGATAAATTAAATATAAATAAATGGAGTTAGAGATTTTTTTAATTAATTATTTAATTTTATAATTTGAATTGGAGCTCTAATAGAAACCTCAAGACATGCCACACCTTTGACCTTATAAACCATGACCTCAAGCCACATATTACACATGCAAATAACACCACACCACCATTGATCCTTGCATGGTACCTTATTCAACCCCTTGCATATTTTCAAGATTTTCTTTCCTACAAATCAATCTTGGTTTTCATTTTATATTTTCCTTGTACCTGGTTGCATTTTAGGGGTTCTCTATGTTTTTCAGGAATTGATTAGGGTTCTATAGGTATAAATCTTTTTTTTTACCTACAAGATTGTCTTCTAGGATTTTCCTCTAAGACCTAGGTTTTTTACCCAAATTTTGCATCAAAAATAGTTGAGATCCTAGGGATTTTCCAAATTTCATAAAATTAAGCAAATATACCATTGTATGTTCTCAAAACTAGTCATAAATATTCTTTCAAAGATTCCCTATAATCCCTATAGACTTTCAACCTATGTTCACACTTCTATTTCTCATAAGATTTCAAACTAAAAATTAAAACTCTAAGTTCTATAGAGTTTTCCAATACTTCAACTAACTCCAAGTTCCATCAGAGTTTCCACCTACCATTTATACCTCCAATCTCTATCTGATATTTTAGTCTACTTTTACAACTCCACTTTCTTGCAGACTTTTCACTTGCATAGAATAATTCCAAGTTCTACTAGAATTTCCATCTATACCTATCACTTAGAAATCCTACCAATTTTATAGTTGGTTTTCCCTCAACATTCTCTCAATAATCCATGTGTGGGAAAGAGGTGAAGTTCAAGTCTAAAGGACTTGATGTAACTCTCATCCTACAATATAACACAACTGAGATAACAAACATAGACCTAGGTCATATTGACCTAGGTAACTATTGACCATTTTTTGCCCAACAAGCCAAAAATCAGTCCCCTTCTTCTCCTGCTATTCTAGGCCAATTCATTTTTCATTTTGCATAGATATGGTGATTTCTATGGACTCTGTAGGTCCATTTCTATAGACTCTATAGGTTTTCTTTCGGCAGTTGATGAACTAGGCAAAGAGGGCAAGATTTTACAAAGCTTCTTCAGATTTTCATCTGAAGAAATTCACAAAGAAGGTCGACATCTTCAAACCATTAAGCCATCACTTCATTTCAAGCTTTGGTTCAATTTATAGTTCTTCAACTTTGGTTTAATCAGCTAAGTTTAGCACTTAGTTCATCAAAAAAGTTTAGCAAAAAGTTCAAGCAGCTTTAGGTTTAGCATTTAGTTTAAGGACTTGGCTCGATGCATAACTTTGAACCATTGAACCAATTCAAGTGAATGGTTCAATGGATTGGTTCAAGTAAAAAGTTCAATAAGGAAATCCAACGAATAGTTCAAAGGGGCTTAGCGTGTAACATTAAACCATTTTTAGTTTAACTAATTTGTTCAATGGCTTGGTTCAACCATTTTGGTTCAAGCAGCATTTATTTCAAAGTAAATGGTTCAATCAGCTCGACATGAAGTCTTGAACCATTGAATTGTTGAACCAAAATTTCATTTAATGGGTTGGTTCAATGGCTTGGTTTAAGGGTGTGCCCTATAGCCGGAGGGTAGTGATGGGTCTAGAAGCCCTTGCAGAGGGCAGCCAAAGGGCCCAATGTAGAAAATCCAAAGGAAAAAGGCCCAATGAACTTTATCAAGGATGGTGACATCCCAAAAAGTGTCAAATTTACACCAGGGAAGCTAGAGCATGGAAATCACCAAGTGGCAACTGCGGAGGACTTCAACATGCTATTTTTGGAGTAGTAGAATGTGTCATGTGTCCTTTGTAAGGCTCGATGGAAGTTGACAGGTGGCAACATTTGTGGGTTTCCCCTGTTGGCTTCAAAGAGGACTGTGGTGGACTTGAATGAGTTGTTAGGAGCTATGCAGAGCATGTCAAGTGTTAACATCTACTAAGAACCAAAAAAGGGCCCAAAATTTTCTCTAAGGTAGGTAAAAGCTCTGTGGAAGTGACCACATGTCAACTTCCACTTGACTCTCAAAAGGCCCTCTAATTTAAGCAGATGCTACCACGTCCCATTATTAGCTCAGTAGAAGCTGCCACATGTTAATGTCCACATTTAAAAGTGTCTTCTAGGTGCCCAAGTAGTAGATTATGACATGTGTCAAGGGTAGATGTGCTCTCAGTGAAAAGGGGCAAAACAGGAAGCTGAAGGAGAGTTCAAGGGTGACGGGTACATAAATGTCAAATTTAAGCCAGTAAAAAAGTTGTTGGTTTTAAATGCCTGAGCACCAACCATGGAATAAGCCCAAAGAATGCAGTGACCCACCAAAAGATCACCCTTGAGGGCTAAAGGAGTAAAAAAGGACAAAGAGCCCAGAGAACAAAGAGTAAGCAGATGGTGTGGCTCATAAATTCAAATCTTGACAGCATAATGGCCATCACATAGAAGCAGATGAACCAATCCAAGTGATGCAAGAAGGTGTCAAGAATTTATTTCAATGGTTGACATAGTGCCTACCATGTGGTCATCAAAGAGGCACAACAGTGATCGACGTGACTAGTTTTCTTCAATATGCACTGCAGAGCATGAAAATGGCATCGCTCATAAATTAAAATCGTGATAGTAGAATGGCCATCACACAACATAAAATGAAGCAATCTAAGTGATGCAAGAAGGTGTCAATTCAAGAAGTTATTTTAGTGGTTGACACAGTGCCTACCATGGGTCACTTGTAAAAAGGCTACCAAAAGGCCTTTTTTCTTCCTCTATATATTGGAGACTTGTCATTTGAGAAAGGATCTTCCACATTTATAAGGCATAGCCCTAACAAATTTTCACCTGAATCAATAAAATGCATTTTTTTACCTCTATCCTAGCTAGATATATCTGTGTATGTCTGAGTGTTAGTTTGTGTTTAGTCATTGCTTCATGATGCTTCCACAGGTTCAACACCAACATACCTGGTGTCTATAAGGCACCATTTTTGTAGCTGACAAGGAGAGCTTTATTTGGAAGTGTAGAAATAGAATAAATTACTATACAGAGTGCCTTTCATAGCACCTCGGTGAATCTCTATTTTTTTATATTTTCCATAAAAGCCTCCTTGCCAAGTTTTTTGTAGCCTGATCCTTCTACTAGTTTGAAGTGTATGTATGTGTTTTTCTAATTCTTAGTGTGAGTGTGAGAAGGTTGGATCATTTTGGTGAATCACCTCCTTTAGAGTAGATTTGTTTTCCTGCAATCTTTCTCCCTTTTCATCCCCCCATTATGTGTGTGTGTGTGTGTGTGTGTGTGTGTGTGTGCATTAGCACTTACTAGAACAAATCAGATGCATCAAAGGGAGATAGCCCTTACCTAGAGACACTCCCCTCCAGCTTCATGGGTCCCATAGGTGAGAGGGGAGTTTCCATTATTGCGTGTGGAAGGCAGGATCTCAACCTCCTTGCCCTGGGTGCAATCCACTACGTCAACAGTTTTTGGCATTCCTGGTGGGATTTAGTCTTACACTCAGTAAGGTTTTAGGATTGATGTTGGTCTTGTTATAGCAAATCAACTATTTACAGCATCTAGTGACTCCACTGGTAAGAATCTCATTTCTTAATCAAAGACCAGTCTGACTTCCTATGCGTAAAGTCACCACATGATCTGCTAATAAGGGTGTCCCTTTTGATTTCATTAAATTACCTCTCAACTCAACAAAGCAATTGAGGTTCAAAGGGACTCATCCTTATTTAGCGAGTCATCTTCCCAGTCTGGTTATAGGTGCTTCCTTCACAGGAGAAGTACCTTGTTTAAATCCCCTTATAGCTACAACATTACCCTTTGTGAGCTTTTGTGGTCAAAGTCCCTTAAACCTCCAGCATTATGACCCAATTCTAGGACTAGTCCTCAAAAGTGTGCCTCCCTTTAATGGAGAGGGGCCTATTATAGCTATTAAACACATCAAAAATATTGATAACCTCTACAATATTCACAGTGTCACTGAGAAGAATATTGCAATCAGATTGCTAGCATTGTCTTTCAAGGGAAAAGCTCTTGACTGGTACGGGACTTTGCCTAAAAATTAAATCCATTCTTGGAATGAATTGGGTACTCAATTGATGGACCATTTTGGATAAAAGAGTGATCACCTCTCGCTTGTTGAGTAGCTGATGACCATGAAGAGAGCCCCACATGAATATATGCAAGATTTCAACATGCAGTTTCAAAAGACATGGGATAGAATCCCCATTCTAGTAAGATCGAATGCTAGTTATGCTTTCCTATATTATTTAAGAGCATTAAACAATGATATTTATATTATGATACAATCCATGGGAGGGCATGTGTAGCCTGATACCTATGACATAGCCATAGCAGCTAAAAATTGCTTAGTAAAGGCTAGGAAAATAGCCCCTAGACCCCATATGCCACTTTTCCCAAAAATGCTACCTTTAATTCAGGCCATTGCTCCCACATTAGCTCCTCTACCTAGCATAGAGAAACCAACTATTGCTCCATCTAATGAGCTTCATGAAGTTAAGAGTCTATTGTAGAGTATGTCAAATGAACTTGTAGCTCTTAAAAGGTAGCAAGATCAAAGCAATAGACCAAACCAAGGATACTAGTAGTATGGTCAAGCTCCAAGACCCCCTTTCCAAAAGTACAATCAAGGACAGGGTCAGCTTACTCAGACCAGACCATTTCAAGGCTACAACCCAGGCCCTCTTTCATCATCTAAGGTCATGGTGCCTGTTTAGAACAACTTGGTACAGGAATAGCCAAGTTATTCAACCATGGGATATGGTCAGGAATAGGCTATTTATATAAATGAGATGATGGGTTGTTACCTAAATGTGCTAGACAATCAGGCAACTACTCATTCCTAGGTCTTCGAGGCTCCAATTCAACCCAGCACAAGCAACAGTTAGAGTTAGCCTAACTCTACTCTTATGAACCACTTGGAAGGTGAGTTATATGAAATCAATTATGTGGGTGCTGTAAATAATTAGGCTGACTATGTTGTGGCCAACACAAGATCCAAAGGGAGAGCTATGGAAGAAACTCAAGTATCTATTCAAACATCTACACCATCTCTTTCACCATAGGTGAACTAGAAATTCCCAAATTTTAGGCCACCAGTCATACATTCAGTCCTTGGCCTATCCCTCAGAAGGCTACAAGTGATCCCAAAGAAAATATGGAAGGGAGCAATCCTCAGATCAACATGGTAGACTAGGTGAAGGAGCTGCACATAAATATTTCCTTGTGGGATCCATTATCGATACTGGGTGTGTTAGATGAAGGAGACATTAGAAGCTTTCCCTTTGATCTAAGAAAGAATAAAAAAATACCTGGTTAGCTATATATAGTGGGTTACTTTCAATTTTCATTCCCTATTTTCCCTAAGTGTTATTTGCACAAGTAGTTTTCTTAGCTTTGTGTGTGTTTTTTCTTTTCCTTTTGAGGTGAATCTTTGTGATTGATTCTAGAATTTATCAAATCTATTGCTGATCTTCAAGATACAATCTAACCCCATGCCTAGTGGATTTTTAAGGCAACTGGCTTCTAAGCATAGCAGGCATGCTTCCCCTAGGAGTTGCCAATTTGTTGACCATTTTTTGCCTAACAGGCCAAAAATTGGTCCCCTTCTTCCCCTACTATTTTAGGCCAATTCATTTTTCATTTTACATAGATCTGGTGATTTCTACTGACTCTGTAGGTCCATTTCTATGGACTTTGTAGGTTTTCTTTTGACAGTTGAATAACTAGGCAAAGAGGACAAGATTTTACAAAGCTTCTTCAGATTTTCATCTGAAGAAATTCATAAGGAAGGTCGGCATCTTCGAACCATTGAACCATCACTTCATTTCAAGCTTTGGTTCAATTGGCAGTTCTTTGGCTTTGGTTTAATTAGCTAAGTTCAATGCTTAGTTCATTAAAAAAGTTTAGCAAAAAGTTTAAGCAGCTTCAAGTTCAACATTTAGTTCAAGGACTTGGCTCAGTGCATAGCTTTGAACCATTGAACTGGTTCAAGCAAATGGTTCAATGGATTTTCTCAAGTGAACAGTTCAACAAGGAGATCCAATGAACAGTTTAGAGGGGCTCAGTGCACAACATTAAACCATTTTTGGTTCAACTAATTAGTTCAATGGCTTGGTTCAACCATTTCAATTCAAGTGGCATTCAGTTCAAAGCAAACGGTTCAATTGGCTCGGCACGTAGTCTTGAACCATTAAATCATTGAACCAAAATTTTGGTTCAATGGGTTGGTTTAATGGCTTGGTTCAAGGGTGTGCCCTATAGCCAGAGGGTAGCAATGGGTCTAAAAGCCCTTACAGAGGGCAACTAAAGGGCCCAAAGTAGAAAATCTATGGGAAAAAGGCCCGATGAACTTTGCCAAGGATGTTGACATCCCAAAAAGCATCAAATTTACACCAAGGAAGCCAAAGCATGGAAAGCACCAAGTGGAAACTACAGAGGACTTCAACATGCTATTTTAAGAGCAGTGGAATGTGCCATGTGTCCCCTACAGGGCTTGGTGCAAGTTGATAGGTGGTAACATCCATGGGTTTCCCCTATTGGCTTCAAAGAAGACTGTGGTGGACCCAAATTAGTTGTTAGGAGCTATGCAGAGTGTGCCAAGTGTCATTGTCTACTAAGAACCAGAAAAGGGCCCAAAATTTTCTCTAAGGTAGGTAAAAGCTCTATGGAAGTGACCACATGTCAACTTCTACCTGACTCTCAAAAGGCCCTCTAATGTAAGCAGATGCTACCACATCACATTATAAACTTGGTGGAAATTGTCATGTGTCAATATTCATATTTTAAAGTGTCTTCTAGGTGCCCAAGCAGTGGACTACAACATGTGTCAAGGGCAAATGCACTCTCAGCAAAAAGGGGTAAAGCAAGAAGCTGAAGGAGAGTCCAAGGGTGATGAGTACGTGAACATCAAATTTAAGCCAGTAAAAGAGCCATTGGTTTTAAATGCCTGAGCACCAACCATGGAATGAGCCCAAAGAATGCAGTGACCCGCTAGATCACCCCTGAGGGTTGAAGGAGCAAAAAAGGACAAAGAGCCTAGAGAAATAAGAGTAGGCAGATGGTGTGGCTCATAAATTCAAATCATGACAATAGAATGGCCATCATGTAGAAGTAGACGAAGCAATCCAAGTGACGTAGGAAGGTGTTAAGAATTTATTTTAGTGGTTGACACAGTGCCTACCATGCGGTCATCAAAGAGGCACAAAAGTGATCAATGCAACTGGTTTTCTTCAATATGCACTACAAAGTAGGAAAATGGCATGACTCATAAATTTAAATCCTGACAGCAGAATGGCCATCACACAGTAGCAGACGAAGCAATCCAAGTGACGCAGGTAGGTGTCGATTCAAGAAGTTATTTCAGTGGTTGACACAGTGCCTACCATGGGTCACTTGTAAAAAGGGTGCCAAAAGGCCTCTTTTCTTCCTCTATATATTGGATACTTGTCATTTGAGAAAGGATCTTCCACATTTGTAAGGTGTAGCCCTAGAAAATTTTCACCTAAATCAATAAAATGCATTTTTACCTCTATCCTGGCTAGATATCTCTGTGTATGTTTGAGTGTTAGTTTGTGTTTAGTCATTGCTTCATAATGCTTCCATAGGTTCAACACCAACATACCTGGTGTCTATAAGGTGCCATTTATATAGCTGAAAAGGAGAGCTACATTTGGAAGTGTAGAAATAGAAGAAATTACTATACAGAGTGCCTTTCATAGCACCTCGATGAATCTCTATTTTTCTGTATTTTCCATAAAAGCCTCCCTACCAAGTTTCTTATAGCCTGGTCCTTCTACCAGTTTGAAGTGTATGTATGTGTTTGTCTGATTTTAAGTGTGAGTGTGAGAAGGTCAGATCATTTTGGTGCATCACCTCCTTTAGAGTAGATTTTTTTTCCAGCAATCTTTCTCCCTTTTCATCCCCACCCATTATGTGTGTGTGTGTGTGTGTGTGTATCTTAGCACTTACTGGAACAAATCAAATGCATCAAAGGAAGCTAGCCCTTACCTAGAGACTCTCCCCTCCAGCTTTGTTGATCCCACAGGTGAGAGGAGACTTTCCATTGTTGCGTGTGGAAGGCAGGAGCTCAACCTCCTTGCCCCGGGTGCAATCCACTATGTCAAAAATAAATTCTAGACTAAGATTAATGTAGAATTCAAGAATGACTAGACTTAGAGCATCTATGACTTAGGATTTTCATAAGCAATAGATTTCCCCCTAACTATGTAAATAATTGAGTTGGTATTCACACTAGCATAACATTATGATAATAAAAAGAGAGAGGTGATAAAGGATTATAAATCTAAACCTAGGTTTCATTGACTTTGTGTTTTTTATACCATATTTTGAGAGTTATCTAGATATAACACTAGAATCATCCAAAAAAATCTTTCAAGACAAAAAACATTAGATTCTAGAGAGTAATGAATAAGTAATAGCTGAGAATACCTAAGGTTGCATCCACTAGATTACCTAATACATTGGTAAGGATTGATTTTAAAGATGAGGTAGGGGATATAATTATATTACTACATAGAAAAATGATATCCTTGATGCAAAGATTTTTTAGGATTGGATCTATTAGTACATATGGGTCATATATGAGAATATGAGAGGATCCTCCTATAATAAATTAATGAAAATATGTGAAATAACAAATTTATTTAATGATCAATACAATAAATCTATGGATGCCTTCATTGGCCTCAACACTTACTTATATACTAAGTTTAATATAAAAAACTACTACTACTCATATATATGGGATAAAACAAAATGATAATGGGATTAATTAAAAATCATATGCATCCATAGAAATTAATATACTAATAAAGTAAAGAGAAAGTGTAGCACGGGTTCCTAACAACCCCTTTCTCTTAGAAAAAGTTTTATCCTCAAAGCTTTAGATGTGGGAATTGGTTCTAAATATGAAATAATGGTTCGCATGTTGCATCCTCTAGTTACATTCTGTGCCACTAAATTGATACCTCTATGGTGGAGTGGGAGAAAAGTTGGCATATGTGCCTGTCTAATATTGGTTCTAGATCAAGAAGGATGGATCCTTGATTATCAAGTTCTGGGAAAATAGTTTACTAAAACTTGATAAAATATAATGTTTGTGCTAATAATTTTTTTCAGATAAGAGACATGAAATATTAGTGAACTTAGGAAGAAGGTGGGAGCTCTAACTTATAAGTAACTGACCCAATCTTCTAGATAACCTTATATGACCCATGAAACCTGGGAGCCAGCTTATGATGCCCTTTGAGTTTTAGGGAGGATTTTTTGTATGGATATAGGTGAAGAAAAACCATATCACCTACTTGAAAAGTGAACTCAAAATGGTGTTGTTTATCCTATTGTTTCATTCTATTTCATGCCATATAAGGATTATTTCATAGGGTGCTGAGGATATGATCTTGGGTTTAGATAATCATGTCGACTGCTTGAATGAGTGAACTACTAGGGGTGTATAGGAGCACTAGTGGTTCTTGACCATAGACTAATTCATATGGATTAATTTTATTTAAAGTGTGGTAGGAGGTATTGTACCACCATTCGATGCGAGGGATCTACTTTACCCTCTGATGTTATTTTGAGGTGAAGAAATGAAGGAAATTTTCCAAGAATTTGTTGATAATTTCAATCTAGCCATCTATTTGTGGATGATACTCAAAAATCATCTTTAGTTGGGTGCTAATGCATCAAAATAGTTCTATCCAAAAATGGTTGGTGAAGGTTGCATCACAATCTAAGATAATGAAATAAGTAATGCCATGAAGACAAAAATTTTGGTCCACAAAAATGTGTGCAACTATGGAGGCAGTATATGGATGGTTGATGGCACAAAAATGACTATATTTTGAGAGGAAATAAACCACAACCAAGATCACTATTTTTCCTCCAAATTTATGAAACCCCTTAATGAAATCCATAGAAATATCTATTCAAATCCTTATAGGGATGGGAAAGTGTTTGAGCAACCTAGGAATGAGTCTTGTTTCACCCTTATTGTGTTGGTAGGTATCACATTCAACCACCATTTATTGAATTTCATTTTTCATTCCCTTAAAAAATATGTTATACCATTCTTGATCATAAATTTTGGGAAACCTTAAGTTCCCTACAAATGGAGAAGAATGTAATTCATAGAATACAACTTGTTGAAGATCTGTGCTTTAGGGAAGCACTAGACAACCCTTATATCACAAAGAAGCACCATAGCAAGAATAATGTGTTATGATAGAGGTGATATTGGAAAAATTTTGAATGATTTGAGATAATGAGGAGTCATTGACATATTCCTACAATACAACATCCAACCAATTTGGAACAGGCATGGAAATAACTAAAAGGGATGCTTGGTCCACAAATGTGCGAGATAGAGCATCAACCATAATATTATCCTTACCCTTCTTGTAAGTGATATCATAGTTATAACCCATGATTTTTTGAGCCATTTATATTGTCATGGGTAAAATACTCATTGTTCTAGGAAATATTTCAAACTTTGGTGATCCATTCGGATGTAAAAATGATTCCCTAATAGGTATGGCCAGCACTTCTATACTACATGTAAAATGGTCATCATTTCCTTCTCATAAGTAGATATCACTAAATTATTTCCAAAAAGGAATTTATTGGTGAATTGAAATGGTCATCTTTATTGGAGGAGAACATCACCAAGTCCATTTCCATAAGCATCTTTCTTGATAGTGAAGTTCTTGGCAAAATATGGCATAACTAGAATAGGTGTAGTATAAATAGCTTGTTTCAATTCTTCAAATGCATACTAAACATCTTGTGTCCATGTAAAAGCATCCTTTTTCAACATAGATGTCAATGGAGTTATAATATTCTTTTAATCCTTGACATACTTGTGATAGTATCTATTTATCCACAAAAAACCATAGAGGATATTGAGTATATAAGGATGAGGCTAATTTATCATGATAGTTATTTTTTTAGGGTCCACTCAAAACCCTTGGGTTGAGATAATATGCTTGAGATAATCCACTTCATCCTTGAAAAAATCATATTCAGACTATTTTCACATAGATGATGATCATAAAGAAGTTGTTGTGTGAGCTCCAAATGTTGGAGATTCTTAGACCATGTTTTGCTATAGATGAGGATATCAACAACGAAGACTAGAATGAATTTCCATAGGTAGGCCTTGAATATTTTATTCATCAATGCCTTGAATATTAAAGGAGCATTAGTAAGGCTAAAGGTCATGACTAGAAACTCATAATGGCCATCATGCATGCAAAAATTTGTCTTAGGAATATCATCCTCATGAAGTGAGTTCTAGTGATATCCAGAGCAGCGATCTAACTTGGATAAAAAATGAGCACCATGAAGCTCATAAAGAATAAGGATCAAGAACTTATACCTAATTTTGATGTGATTAGGTGCTTGAAATTTAATCCAGAGGCACCATGACCCATCTTTTTTATAGATAAGGATAATTGGGGAATAATATGGGCTAGTATTGGGGCTAATAATGCTTTGCTTTAGTAAGTCTCAAATGATCATCTCAATCTTAGTCTTTTGTTGAAATGGGTAGTGCTAGTGTATGATGTTTGGAGTAACAATTCTAGGAAGGAACTAAATATGGTGGTCTTCTAGCTATGAATGTGGCAATCCCACTGGTTCAATAAAGACACATGCATACCTATGTAGAATAGTTTGCAGATTAGGAGTAGTGGAGACTATTGATGGTTGAATTTGAATGAAATAGAGATGGGTAATGACACCATGTGAATTATTCTTAAGAATATTTTCCATGTGATGTGAACTTATGATGTTGAGATACCTCAATTTTAAGCCTTTTAATGTGTGTTTTTGCCCATAGTCTGAAAATTACATCCAAAGTTTTGCAAAATACCATAAGATGGGTCTAAGTGTGTGTAACCATTGGGCTCCCAAAGTAACATCACATCCACCTAAGGGTAAATTAAACATGTCAAAGTGTAATTTATAATCTCCAATATAGATACACACATTACGACACTTCCTTTTTCAAGGTAATGTGCCTCCATTAGCAATTATGAAATCAAAGTTGGAGTAAGGATGGAAAAAAATAAACCTATTTGATGATCTAAGGGTTAATGAAGTTATGAGTGCTACCAGAATCAATGAGTATTATAAGAGGGATCTTATTAAAGTAACCCCTGACCCACATAGTTTTTGGGGTGGTGACTATTACTAAGGCATGGAGAGAGATGTTTGGTTGATCTTTATGAGAAAAAGGTTCCACAATTAGTTAAACTTCTTTTAGATCATCTGCTATATTCTAAGCATCTTCCCAAACTTTAGTTTTAGGTAGATATCCCACATTAATTAGGTAGACATTTTACTCAACACATCCATGTCCTTGAGTGAATTTATCATCAAAATTATAACATAGTCCTTTTTCTCTATGTGCTCACATCTCTGCTTCAGTCAAATTCTTGATAGGAATGGTTCTAGGGGATAGAATTATCTGAGATCATTATGGAGATGTGTTTTTAAATGGAGAAAAATTATATTAAAATTAATATTGAGTTGTGATCTTATCCTCTACCAACTTATCCAATCTTAGGGCTTCCATAATCATGTTGGGATGGAAAATTTTGACCTCAGATCAAATTGCATCCTTCAATCCAATAGTAAAGCAACTCCCAAAGAATTCATCAGATAATCCTTCTATGTGATTGGTTAGTTTTTCAAATTTTATTTGATATTCTCTCATGATTATTGTTTGGTGAAGTTTATTGATTTCTTCGATGAAGTAATAAAAAGCACTAGGGCCAAACCATTACAAAATAAGTGTGCAAAAATTGGTCCATATTGGCTCATCATGAGCCTTGATATACCAATGATAACATTGAAGGGTTTAATGTTCCAAGTGAAAGGATACAAGTGGGACTTTGTTTGCATCAAAATTATTATGTAGACTAAAATATTCTTCCACCTGATAGATCTATATTGTTGGATCTACACCATTAAATCAAAGAAAATCAAGCTTTGACCCATGAAAATTAATGGAAAAAGAAAATCTAGTGTCTGAAGAGGACTCTAAATGCCATTTATTTTTCAATGCATTATGTTTAATATTGAGGTCAATAATTTTTCATCAAGATCTTTGATTTGGGTCTTGAGGGTGGTAATTTCATCCTCCATATCTTTTAATTTTGATTAGGTTACTACCATGGCTAGATGTAATGTATAGTAGCATAAATAGTGGAATGTAATAGTAATAAATAGTAATGTAGTAAAATAATAATCCCACATAAATTATAATAAAGAGTGGGGTAGATGAAAACTAGTATAAATAAAGGTTCATATGATGTTATAAATCATCCAAGAAGTTAGTTGTAATAGAGATTGCTCTAATAGGAGGTTTCCCCCTCGAAGAGGCTAGAAAGATGGATTTATTACTTCCATAAAAGGAATAAAATATAATATATTCATTATTTTCAATTTTATGAGAGTGAGGATCCTAACATCATGTATGAGAGCTCCTTCTAGGGTCATTTATGTGTATTTTTTTATTAAGATTTTTTTTAATTAGGATTTTTTAGTTTTTTTCATCGTATGCTCTCACCTTGCCTTAACGAAAACCTGATGATCTGAAAGTGGATAAAAAATATTATTATTTCTTGTTTTAGGAGAAGAGATTTTATTTAATTTCATGGTTTGGGTAGAAACATCAATTTGGAGAGTTATAGGAAGGTTTTTGTATAAGAGTGATCTCACATTTGTGTAGGAGATTTTAGAGTGATATTTTTGAATGGTATTATTTTGTAGAGTTGAGAGAGGTATTTTTGTGGATATATTGGGCAATTATATTTGTCAAAATATAGGTTTTTAAGATCCATTTGGATATATGAATTCAAAAAATACCAATTCAAAATGCATATTTTCATTTTTAAAAATAACCTAACTGTTCTTCTACATACTTATCTCACACAATAATGAATCATGTAAAAATTATTCTGGGTTTTGTGAACCTCTATCTCATATTTCCATAATATTTTCAATTTTAAAATTTCATGAGTATTTTATAAGTTATCACAATTTTAGTGACTAACTCTATTGTAAAAACATTTAAAAAAAGAAAAATAAAAGAGGTCACTAGAAGTCTTTGTGTAAGGATGATTATTTAGTTGAATTTGACATCTAATTAATTTTAATCATGGGTCTTCATAGTTTATCTAGAGCATTGATGCACCTTCATTAAACTAGCACAATTAGAGAATATTAGATAGAGTTTAACAAACTCATCAATCCACTTGATGACCTATCTGATAATTTCTATTGAAAATGTTTCATCAATGGGTATCAAGATGAGATTAAAGCAGAGGTTATAGTGTTCCAACCTCAATATCTGATAGAATCATGGAGCTTATCTTTTCTCACAGAAGATCACATAACTTGGAATTATCATCCTTATATACTCAATGAGCCCAAACATGACCTAAAATAACCCCTTTATACTCTTAAGGAACCTAAGTTGGCAACACCAACACCTAAACTAAGACACAAAGTACTGGACCAAGCACTAGACATGCCTAAAAAGGTAATAGAAACACCTAAGTAAGTACTTTTAGATCCTATGAAAATAATCAAAGTACTTGATCAATCCTCCAATGAACATATTCAAGACACCACCATAATTGAGTAGGCCCCCGATGAGCCTAAGTTGATAATCATATAGCCCAAACAAAGAACCAAGGCTTCAAATGCTCACCAAAGAGTTTATTTTATGCACCCTTATTCTAACTTTGAGGTGTTGATTGTCAAGCTTCAAATTTTAGTGCTTTAATCTAGCCTCATGTTTCAAGATGAGGTTACTCCATTCATATATCTATAGACACTTCACCCTCATGTTGTAGTGTTTAAGTTCACATTATGGTTTTAAATGCTCACATCCCAACCCTAAAGGAAGAAGTGAAAGCCTAAATGAACTTATGGTTAGGTCTCCATTTGGTCATAATCATATTTAATTATGTAATTATTATCATGTTTTAAGGTAAAAACATTTTTAAGGGGTTTGAAATTTAATGTACTTAGACAGGGGTATAATAATAGAGTAGCTAGTAGAAATAGTAGTATAAATAGTGGAATGTAGTAGAAGAATAATCCCAAATGCATTAGAATGAGGAGTGGGGTAGATGAAAACTAATACAAATAAAGGTGCATATGATATTTCAAATCATACAAAAAGTTATTTGTAATAGAGATTGCTCTAGTAGGAGGTTTCCCCCTTGAAGAGGCCAATGATATGGATTTATTCCTTCCATAAAAGGAACACAATATAATATATTCAATATTTTCAATTATATGAGAGTGAGGTTCCTAACATCAAAATTATGTGTGTGTGTGTGTGTGTGTGTGTGTGTGTGTGTGTGTGTGTGTGTGTGTGTGTGTGTGTGTGTGTGTGTGTGTGTGTGTGTGTGTGTGTGTGTGTGTGTCTATTTGCAATGGGTAGGAAAACTAGAGTTAAGACATGTTTAGTAAGGACATTTTTTGAATTTGGGAAAAATCAGAGGGGGTAAAGGTAATTTCACTATTTTTTTGCATAGTAGGAGTATGATTGGTGAAGGCAAGGGAATATATATATATATATATATATATATATATATATATATATATATATATTTGCACTGGGTAGGAAAACTAGAGTTAAGACATGTTTAGTAAGGACATTTTTTTAATTTGGGAAAAATCAGAGGGGGTAAAGGTAATTTTACTAATTTTTTTGCATAGTAGGAGTATGATTGATGAAGGCAAGGGAAATTTAAGAAGTGAAAATGAAAAAACTAGAAAATTTATCAAAGAGGGACAAAGGGGAAGAAAAGGGAGATGAACATTGTGAAAAAATTGAGGCAAACAAACAAAAATAGAAGTTATGGCAAAACCCAAAAAAGGAAAATTTAGATTTACAAGAATTATGAGTGAAATTAAGATATGGGATCTCAAGGAAGAAAATGTGGATAATGGACTTTTAGGTGTCCAGATAAAATTTGAGGATCAACCGATCTACATATGGAGAGATATAACCAAAAAATGGAAAAAAAAATACTATTTGTTTTGGTTTTGGTTTCTATCAAATGTCTGGCTATAAGTACTCTGACTAAGAGTCCTCTAATACTCTACTAATAGTTTTTTGAAACTAATATGATGAATATTTTATGGTTTCTAGTTTCTAACAATTATCTAGCTACAAGTCCTTTGAGTGTCTTTTGGGAATATTCTAAAATTGGTATGGAAAGTTTATTAATACTTTTTTGGTAATATGTGAAGCTTTGATATGGAAATTTTTTTGATACTCCACTGGTAATACTATTAAAATTATAGAAATGGGCCCCAAATTTCCATGATTGCCTAAGGTTTTAAAGATATCTCTTTGGCCACCAATGCCATCTAAGCGAGTACTGCTCTCCAAAAAAATTGTAACCATGGATTTATCCCTAAATGATAGCTCTTAGTTTTTATCATGGGTGGGAATTATTAAATCAAGATAGGGTCATTTCCCATTTCACTAACAAGTCCTCTCAATGGATCATCTACTTTGGGGTTCCTATGTTACTCCTCGTAATAAGTTTTAGGGATTACGCCTAAGCACTTCCCATAGTTATGCTAATAGGTATTTACCTTGATCTGAAATAGATTATTGTGATATAAAAAATAATTAAATAAATTATGCATAAAAATAGAAAAACACTTCAAAGAGAAAAAAAATGGCCCTAGAAAGTACTCTGATACCAAATAAGAGGATCCTCGTATAATAAATTAATGAAAATGCAAGAAATAACATATTTATTTAATGAGAATGCATAGAATAACAAATTTATATAATTAGTAGAAATACTAAAGGGATTATATTGATCACATGCCACTTTGAGGGGGAAACCTTCTTTGAGCAAGCTCAATATAATAAATTAATGGATGCCGTCATTGGCCTCAACACTTATATGCTAGGCCTAATCTAAGCAAGTACTAGTTTTGATAAATGTGGGATAAAATAAAATTCTAATGGGATGACTTATAAAGAATATGCATATATAGAAACTAATGTACTAACAAACTAAAGAGAAGGGGTAGCATGGGTTCCTAATAAAATAAATAATACATCCATTGAAAACAACTTATTAGTGACTCCCTCCATAAGCAATTGATGGAGGTACAAACCACAATAAAATTCTATATGACCTCCAACCTAGTATATATATTATCCAAAGGAAGTGCTTTTCTAGGGCTCAACACTATAGCTAGTGAGGCAAATAAAGTGTTTAATTATTACCCTGACCTCATTCTTGGGGCAAGTAAACAAAACTTTAGGAGAGTTAATGATTCATTCATCTACTTCATCATAATAATGTATGATAATGAACTAGAGATAAAGATATTATATGATGAAACCACTACATAAATCATTGAATGGCGTTCCTATTTCATCTATTTCACCAGCTACTCTTACATCAGGATATGTGGGTTTAGGGGCTACCCTTACACCCATCCAAGATATGTGAGTGATAAATGGGTATTAATGGATCTAGACAAATTTTTGAAACTCAAAAGCTATTATATAGTAAACACAAGTTAGGAATTCATTTACCAATTAGTATAGGTAGATAAACATGCCCCTCATTAGCAAAATTTATGTGTGCTAATGAATAAATGACATAGATAACCCTTAGATATTTGGAGGCAATATCCTTATATGATGTTCATAGTAACATCATCATCACATTGGGAATATCCACATATTCCCATGTCCCTTACTTTAAATATTTCTAGAAAGATTTAGATGATGAAGAGGAAGTTAGATTAAGGAATTAATCCAAAATGACCTAAGATTAGGTCAAATATTTTGACTTAGAACTAGTCCCCGAGGTCTTGGTGGATAATGAGTCCATGGTATATAAGGTCTACTATGAAAATAAGATATACTTGCAACCCCTTCTAGCAGTAAGGTGGTTTGTTCTTGATTCTTTCTCGATCATAGATAGAAATTCCCATGTGATCAATAAGACATTCAACTAACTCAAGAGTAAAGGGGTCCAAGTGACCAAAAATATTATAAGTATCATAGAAAAACTATTAAAGCTCAAGGAAAATGGATTTTCACTATCAATAGAGGTTCCCAGTGGTGTAGAAGTAGAGTAAACTAGATAGGCCAGTGACATCCCATAAAATAAAAAAGACATCCAAGGCTAAGAAAGGATAGTCAAGTAAATTAATAAAAGCAACATATCAACCCATAGTCATTTCATCTAAAGATATTGCTATAGTTGAAACATCCATAGATTCAACCCCCATATTAGTAATAGTCACAACTCCCATTTTTGTGATTCATCCCCCACCTATTTCTCTCATTCTTTTAGCTCTAACACTTCCTCCTCTTATCTCCACCCCTCCTTCACCTCAAATAACTCCACCCTTTATCCCCATTAGTTTACCCATGACAATAAGTCCATTGCCAAAAGTGTAATCAAGTCAATTAGACACTCAAGTCTCCCCTTAATTAGATATTTATGTTTCCATTTCAATCCCTCCTTCCATAATTTTGATAATTTTAGTTATAATCCCTTCCATTCCATCCTTGTTAATCACCAACACTACACAACAATATCTAACCATGGATTTAGTCATTCTAACATCAATTCTGTTGGCCATCCCAACTCTTGGGATAATTATTACTTCATCTTCATTCCCCTTCATCTTTCCTACTTTACCACCCTTGAATAGACCTATCACTTTAATTAACTCAATTAAGGCTTTGGACAGCATTTATTCACTAGTCCCTAAGTTCTAACTCCCTGTTTCTACTCCTCCATTGATAACACTTCCATCTCCCAAACCCCCAGTAGACACATCTATTTCCATTTCCCCTACATCTTCCACTTCTATAGTAACCCCAACCCCTATAGTGGAGATATGGGAGAGGCAAGTCCTTGATGTAAATATGGACCTTCAGCCCAAAGACAGAAGAAATTGCATAGACGTTTGTCGATCAATCAATGATAATATCAGTATAAGATATAACACTTGTCATCATGGACACCAATACAACATCTTCAATTTCATATTCTTAAGTGATAGTGTCTAAATAATAGGATGTTACCCCTAGTTGGTTAACATAGACAGTGGGGAAAAAGCATAAGTAGATGGTGTCCCCAAGTACATTGGTTTTGGTCTTTTAGATACACATAAGAAATACAAGACAACTCCCTGGACCTTTTCAAGGATATTGTGTGACTTATTAGGGGAGAGTTATGTATAGGTTTTAGTCCCTCCATCAAAAAAAAAAATAAGATCTAGTGGTGGGGGACTATTAGGTATAAAAAGTTCACCTTGGACATCTTATGAGGGAGGGGTTCAAACATGATGTTCAATCTATTATTAACTCCCTCTGTGAGAAAATAGATAGTGACAAAGTCACTAAGGACAAACTAAAAAATAATGTTGAATTAATGAATGCATTTAATAAATTCATATATCCCACTTTTCAATCCTCATAACCCAAACCCACACAACCCATCACTAAGATAATAGATCAGGAAACACTTGATACAATGATGTAAATTGGTAGCATGGGAAGGGACACCAAGGAATGGATAGAATATCTCATCTCCAAAGGCAACAAATTTATTGATATAATAATGGATCACTATGCAGTTTTGAGGGAATGAAGGGTCACATTGAGATAATTGGTCAGCAAGTATGAGGGAGAGGTAAAAAGATTGAATATTTCTATCCAAAATTAATAGTTGTGGACATGATTGACATGGACATCCTACTTGTGGAAAACATATTTAAAAATGATGGAAAACAAGAGGAATTAGATAGAGAAGCTCAATTTAGAATAAAAATGCTTACAAATTCTACCCATAAGGCTAAATTTACACATGACAAGGCTATCAACATGTTATACAACATTGAAGATTTCTTGAATAAATTGTCATGTTGACCAATAGATTATCAAGATCAGATCATTTCAGTATAGGAAGTTAAAAATAAATTTAAATACGTGATCAAAAAAGAATCTACATGAGATACAATGTTTACCTTGAGCTCCATCCACTGTTACATCAAATATCATAACATATTGGATCAAATGGGTGAAGATATTCAAGAATATAGATATTTGAGAAGGGAAATTTTTGATATGATATTAGATTATGATATAACCAACCTCTACTCTTTTGGCTTAGATAAAGATAGAATCTAGGAGATCTTCAAGTATTTTGATGTATATGTTTAGAAATTATAGGATGAGAAAGATGAGTTAGAATAAGTGTTGGAAATAGATTAATTCTTACCATCAAAATCATTATTGTATATTATATTTTCATTATTGTAAAATATTTTAAAGTTATAAAAACATAACTTGTAAATTGCAACTATCTTTTTGATAGCTCTTTTGAGAGAGAGCCATATGTATTTTATACTTTCTATTCTGATAGGTTAAAAATTATAAAAATAAGACTTCAAAGTTACACTTTTCATTTTAACAAGTTTTAATTGATTAAGTTGTAATAACACATATTGAAAATTTCAATTCTAGTTTTGACAAAGTGATAGGACTTGAAAGTTGTAAATTAGGGTTTTGAAAAAAAAGTAACTTAAGTTATCTTAAAGTTATCTTTTTTTCTAAAATGAGTTTCACTTTGGTACTCCCCATTGCATGAAGAGCCATTGTAGCTTTCTAAAGAATACCAAGGGCATTGCATGAATATTTTATAGTTATATCCATGCCTCCAATAGCTAAATATCACACCCAACTCTTGTATGATCATTTTCTGACTTGTTTACCATGCCAAAGATGCCATTGCAATTCAAGATCTCACCTCTTTTCATGAAGTTTCCAGATTTGCATGTTCCTCTACTAGGCGTGGGATTTCATTATTAAATACATCTCTTGCTTGAGATATTTTGAATAAATATGGGCAATATGGCATTTCCCATCTTATCTATTTTTTTCTATATTTATTATTTTGCATTTTGAATAAATCTTCTACATGATGTAACCTAGAGAATGAGAATAAATTAAATATTTGCCTTTTTAATCTAAGAAATCCCTATGTATGCAAAGTTATTTGAATATTTTTGGATGTTGTAATTCTTATTTTAGTCATAAAATTTCATTTTTGGTATTTTATACCCTTTTGGAAGATTGTTTGATTAAAATAAAATAATCTTGTCCCTTTTATGAAAAATAACAAATATTGCCTTTGATTTCCCATTTGTAGGAGTTTGTG
This sequence comes from Torreya grandis, assembly GCA_037957365.1. NCBI lineage: Eukaryota > Viridiplantae > Streptophyta > Pinopsida > Cupressales > Taxaceae > Torreya > Torreya grandis. The sequence continues at coordinate 190,337 of JARHVA010001427.1, read as the reverse complement.
CTCTTACAATTTTAAATATATTTTATATTCTATTGTGTTCATTCAATCAAGCATTAAAATCCACTACAAAAATATTTGGTACAAACACCTTTTTTAGTTTTGTAAATTTTAAAACTATTTTCCCTAGTCAAACCCTAGTTTAGGAACAAGATCACTAAAGAAGAAAAAATTATATAAACTTGTAATTTATCAGTTTCAATAAATTTAGTGAAAGGAATTTGCCCTTCTATAGAGGTTTACCTCAATTATCCAAGGTCATACATCTTGGAAGTGATCCCATTATATCATTAGATTTTCACACAATTAGTTACAACATCAAGAACGAGTGCAAAATCTATGTGATAATAGGATCATCTAAGAAGGTTGAGACATCCCATGTTGATTATTATAAGGAACACATGGTTAATTGGCCTTAAAAAAATATGACCTCTATTATAATTCCTTATCCTAATGTATTCTCTCTCGGGATTGATCTCTCCCACACTGATCTTTCTGAGGAAACATTAGTCAATTAGGTCCTTCATAAAGAGACACATGAAGAAGGTAACTTACACATCATATATATATATATATATATATATATATATATATATATATTTACAAGTTATTTCTACTAGATTATTTAGATATGATTACAAAAGCATAATCCATAGGTCCATTTCCACATGATCATTATAGTCAATCTTTCTTATACCCATATAGAGTTAATTACATATGGTGATTTATTTGATACTAATATAATGCATGCATTTAAAAATAAACATAATTTAGCATATCAAAACATACATTATGCAAATAAATGTAAGCAATTAAAGGTACACTCTCATATGAAATAAGAATACTGAATACAAACCTACCAAATAACCATGATACAAATTCCTTATTTTTAATTAAAAGATACAAAACACCTACACATGTGACTGTTTCTATGCTAGATTTGCTTTCACATTCAAAGAAGGAATTAAGAAACTAAGAAGAATGGTCAAGGCTTGTATGTACCTAGATATAGTCATGCACACCGTAATCCAAATGATAGAAGGTACTCCTCTTTGGCTGTGGAGGAATGACACCTGCAAAAGAAAGAGACTAAGACAAAGAAGGCGTTAGATAAGGAGATGGTGGGTCGCCAAGCAAAATCTTGATCCTAGAAGCAAAAGCTTAAGAGATGTCAACCCACTGATTAATAAAAAGATTGTCTAATAAAGGACAGAAAGATAAAAGACTGAAAATGATAAAGACAAAATGAAAAGTGGAAGCAAATACTTATCTAAATGTTGTTGTCAGCCTGGTCACAGTCGCCGGCGTTAGTGGTCCTACCGACATCAGTTGTCAAGTCTACCGATGTCGATTAGTATGCTGACATCGGTGGAGGAAGTGACCGGCGTCGGTCAGGGCAGTAGCCTGTGGACGAGTTCTAGATAGGATTTGGTTTGTGTATAGGTTCTATGGACGCGTAGAATGGACTGTGGTCTTGTCTGAGGGTTAGGGAGGTTGTTTAGAGGTTTGAGGGATTGTTTGGAGGTCTGAAGGACTAAGAATGTTGTCTCGGACTGGACTAAAAGGGTGACAGGACAAAAGGAAGATGAACGGGAGACAGGGTCTGAGAAGGCTTTTTAGCCTCTCAGGGGAAGGACAGGGCAAGTGGTAGATAGTGGATAGGATAGGTAAATGAAATCAAATGAAACAATGAAATGAAACAATGAAACTGCTTACCTCTTGCTTATTGATTGAAGAATGAAGGAGCATGTTGTTGGAGCTGTGGAAGGCCTGTTGCAAGAAGGAATGACTGATGTAGAGTGCATGTACCTACTACTATTATTGTACGAGGTGGAGAAAAAGGAGAATATGAATGCCAAAGAGCGTGTAAAGAGTTTTGTTCATGAGGGGGCCTCTACAATGGATGTAGCAAATGATTTTGAAGGCTACCAACGCCGACAGGATCACTGACGTCGGCCGCAGTGGAGCCGATGTCGGTGGCAGAAAAATGGGGACAGAGGCTAAAATTAGCCTCTGTCCGTTCTTGCATGCCACCGAGTCAAGGGGTCATGGGGAAAATGGTCGTGGTAAGGCTTAAATGGATGTGGGAGGGGAGATTTGGGCAATAAAGGATAGGAGAGAGGTGGGGGGATCCAAGGTGGCATGGGTGAGGTGGAAGAGGGCCAAATAAATTAAAATATTTATTTGATAAATGGAGGGGGCTACGACAAGGGTTAGGACATGGGCCAAGGGGGGCTAAGGGTGAAAGAAGACCTAGGGGGTAGACATGATTTCAGTGTCTACATTTGCCCCTTTTTATCTTGTTGGTTGTTCTTGACGAACTACAAGACAAAAATAGGAGCTGGTTGCCCCAAGTATGGGATGAGGTGTTCCCCCCTCAAAGTGAGAGTTGAGGGAAGGGAACTTGAGATTGAGTGTTGATTTAATAGAGAGATGGATAGAGAAGGGGTGAGTGAGAATGCTATAATAGTTGTGATTGCACGTATACCCTTTCACGGGATGGTCAAGTTAGATTGTCGCAGGTCAAGGTCAAGGAGTGCCAAAATTGAAATAATTGGGCCCCAACATTTGGTCGTAGTTGATCGGGTTATTCAATCTAAGCTGAAGCTCCAATAGTCGTCATGTTCTAGGTATTTCAGGCTCAGGAAGTGCTCCCAAAAACACAAAAATGTCACAAGTAGTGCAGATCAACTGGCTTGCGATCCTATACTTGTGAGGGTCAAAAATAGTCTGCACACAATTATGCTAACCAATCATGAGGTAGCATACATGTAAAAACAACCAAGGCAAAATCACGTTGGAAGTAGTCGCAGTCAGAGGAGATGGTCATGATCTCCAAGGTCTTTGGTTGAAGTGGATGGATGGATGAAAGGATGTGGCCGAGCTAACCTTAGAAGATGTCATGTCAACTGAGTTCTGCCTACATAGCCCTTGTCTTAAGGGCCTCAGGCCAATGTAGTTATCCCAAAGAGGGAGGAAGAGTCGAAGTGATTGGTTGGTCTTGGTCGAGGTCAAGGTCATGGTCAAAGAAGAGAAGGTTTGTCCATCAGAGAGACGAATAAATAGAGGGTGGTCAAGCTAACCCTAGAAGACGTCATGTCATCTAAGTGCTGCCTACATAGCCCAGATTGGAAGGGGCCTTAGACCAATGTAGTTCAGACTAGTTGAGAAGATTGGTCGATGATTGGTTTAGTCATGTGTCGAGATGACGAGGAGAAAAAGATGTTACAACCTTTTCCAAATGGTGTATTCTGTAACATTGGTTGAGAGGTCTTTCATCCCTAGAAATGTTCCATAGTCATGATGGATGTATGCTAAAAATTAATTGAGGTCTATTTATGCATCAGCAAGTATTGGTTTATGCTTAACATAAATTGTGTCTGGTCGATAGTTTCCATGTGTATTGGTGTCCATAGAAACTAGTGTGAATAGGCTATGTGAGTGGTCTGAAAAGAGATTAGAGTTGAGTTGATTGGATTTGACAAGTGATGAAGTTTGAATGTGACCAAAGTGTAAAGGAAGTGAAAGGCATAATCGCCCTTTCATTGACAAGGACCAGAATGACAACATAGATAGGGGTTGTTAGAACCAAGATCCCCATTCATGCATTACGCCGTTGACCATGGTTGTGTTAGAACGGTAATCAAATCACTTTGACATTAAAGTGAGCTCGAAGTCCCTTGAGCGGGTGTTATGATAGGTGAGGATAGGGTAACCCATTTTTAGAGCAGAGATAATCTTGCCCTTTTTTATAGGAGACCCTGAGACAACTACAAGCCAAGTCCATGACCCTTTTTTTTTTTTTGTGCAGACTGATCGATGCGGGAAGTCTACATAGAGATGTCATTTTGATTTATGGTCATTTGTGAAGTTGATCAATGCGAGAAGCTTCTAAAAGAGTGTTGTTTGTAGCAAGATTTAGTCATAGCCATCCTTCGAGGGAGTGGTCTATATTTTTGCTTTATATATGTTTGAATAGCTATCCTTCGAGGGAGTAGTTTATTAGCTACAACAATGATAGTATAGCTATCCTTCGAGGGAACAGTCTGCCTTTTGATTTGATTGGGTGACCTTGAATATATTTTGACATCTTTTTTTTTGATAGAGTCTGGAGTCATGGACAAGACTATAGAAGTTCAAGGGCTCCCTTTTATTAGGACAAAGCATCCATGCATCATAAAAGGGTTATAGAGGATTTGTTTAGGGGAATAGGGTTGAAAGGAATGAGGATTAAGAGGACGAGGATTGCTCAAGGGATGAGCTCAAGTTAGATGTCAAGTGGATGAGTACTCGACTAACAGTAGAATGGTCATAGATGCAAGGCATTAAGAGGCTCAAGTTCTGGCTATCCGTCGAGAGAAGACATATGGTAAGTCCCTGACCCATACTTGTGCATGACAATGAAAGGTCTGAGCCAATTAGGGGAAAACTTGCCTCATTTACTTCACTCCATATTAGTCACATGTTGGTGATGATTAAGAATTTGGTTGATGTGGTCGCTAATTTGTCGAGACTGGTCGAGGGCCGGGTCAAGATTGGTGTTTGGTCATGATTAAGAGGTTAAGGTTGATGATTGGTCAAGGTTTAGTTGCTTAGTCGAGGTTTGGTTTGATGATTGGTTGAGGTCATGGTTGATGTGTGATTGATGTTTGGTTGAGGTCATGATAGGCAGTATAAAGTCGAACTCCCCCCAGCCATTTGGTGGTAGGAAGAATGTCTAACACCCAGTGCAAATGAGATGGAGAGAAGACGAGGGGGAGAGACCTGGGTACCCCACCTAGTTGATAGGTCAAGGGTTCCCAAGTAAATGGTGTTTAGGCATTGAAAAAGTTAGGAGGGATGGAAACCACCGACTCCATAGGTGAAGGAGGAGGAATGGGTGAGCTTGGAAATTGGTCAATGGTTAGCTCGGGGCAAAGGTCTATAGAGGCCTGAGTGGGGTCATGATATCCCAGGCCATATCATTTCTTGGCATCATCATCATTGAGTGGCTCGATGGGCTGATGGGAGCCCTGCTCATAGCGTTTGAAACCAAAACCCTTCCATGCACACCTGTAAAGGTAAGTGTGTGCAAAGGTGGGGTTGCTAAGAAATGAGAAGTCTGATGTGAATGGTTGGGGTGAAGAGAGAGGGTTGCCATCAGTAAGAGCTTGATTGAGCCCTCCATAGACAAGAGTGGTTTAGAGGTGAGGAGGACCATAAGGCATGACCATCTCGATCTGATGGTCATAACTGGGGCTATGGTGAAGGCGTCCATACTCTTGCAGAGTTTGGAACATGTCTAAGGTCAGCAAGCAATATTCCCCAAGTGAAAGTTGTTGGAAGATGTCTTCCATGGGGTCTTTGGTAGTCACTTGAAGAGGAGGGGTGAGGGCGACCGCCGGTTGCGAACTAGTTGAAGCTTCCACGGATGGAGGCGGTGTCGGGGTTGATGGCTTGATAGGAATGAGGATGTCATTTGGATGGTAGGTGGTGTTACAAGTTTTTAAGGGTGAAGGGCCAGCGGGAATGGTGTGGACTTGCCCGTCGTGCTCAAATTTCACACAACGGTGCAGGGTGGAGGGGACACAGGCCATGGCACAGATCCAAGGTCGGCCTAGCAACATGTTGTATTGAAACTCTCCTTTGATGATATAGAAGAGCTCCATTATTGTGCATGGACCAATGTGAATGTGAAGGACAACTGTGCCAATGGTTGTGGTAGTGGTGTCATTGAAGGAGTGCAAGATTGCGTCAGTCTTGGAGATGCAATTCTTGGGAAGAGCCAACTGATCAAAGGCATGGGTGGAGATAATGTTGATTCTAGCACCTCTGTCGATCATAACACATTTGATGCGTGTCTAATCAACATAGGTAGTGATGAAGAGGGCGGCATCCTGATCTTCTGTGTTGGATGTGGGAATCTCAGAATCGCTGAATGTGATGGAGGTAATAGGAGATAAAGAGTGGATGAGGGCAGTGAGTGGTTGGGGGTCTTCGGGTTAGACCTCTACTACCTGCAAGGCTTGGATAAGGGCTTGACGATGCTGAGGTGAGGTTTAGATGAGGTCATAAAGGGACATCTTCACAGGCGTCTGGTGAAGTTGTTTCAACATGGAGTCATGAATCGGCCCGGAAGAAGAAGAAGAAGGTTGAGATGTGCCAAGAATAGAAATTTTAGGCTTGGGTGGTTGAGGAGGCTTGATGAAAGGGTAGGTCCAAGGAATGGTGGCTTTTTCTTTTGCCTTGTCCTTTTGTGACCTAGTGGTTATGTGGATAGCATTGATTTCAAAGATAGGAGGTGAAGAAGGGGTCATGGCCTGCTAGTGAGATGTTGATGTGGTTGAAGAGGTTGGATGGGAAGGTGTCGAGGGTCGGTTAAGAGTGTCCTCAAGGAGAAGAGTGTCCTTCTCCATATAGCAGTGAATGATGGCCTTAAGGGTACAACAAGCCTCGGTATCGTGTCCTAGCATACGATGGTATAAGCAAATCTTCGTGTCATCGAACCAGGAGGGCTTGGACCTGAGAGGTTGGAAAGACCTGATGGGTGGAAGGGTTATGCTGGAAGTCTACAAAAGTCGGTGAAATATCATCGAATATGATCCCACTAAAGGGTCCATGCTAGTCGATGTGTGCGATGCTGGTGACTTTTGCTTAGGCAGAGTTGGAAGAGGTTTTCGTACCACCTTTTGGATTGATGGTGCAGTGACAGGTGGAGACGGCACTTTCTTCATGAGAGGTACCACCTTTTTAGGGGAGGGTAGGCTAGAGATAGGCAGAGGAAGCAAAGGAGGCAATTGGTTTTGATTAGATGTTGGCGTGGGAAGGACTCTGGTCAGGGTTGAAGGATGGGGGCCCAAAATTGAAGGTAATGGTGATGGGGGAAGAGGCATTCGCTTCTGTGGTCTGGCAGTCTTCTTCGACTTGGTTCGAAGACTACTATTGGTCGAGGTCTGGTCTAAGTCCACCTTCACTTGTGGGTGAGCGAGGGTAGAGACAGGGCGAATGCCAAGTGACTTGATAGGTTTAGATGGGGTAGATGCGGGTTTAGAAGCGGGAGTCTGGTCTTTGTTGAGAGTCTTGGGAGATTCTACCTTGGGAGGATTGGCAGCATGAGATGAGAGGGCACGGGCATGTTGAAGAGCTTTAAGACGCTCCCACAATCCCTGATGCTCCACTTTCCTTGAAGGGAGAAGTCCAATTTTCTCCACTAGTCAGGAAAATGGTTGAGAAGATGTTGGATGAGGTTTGGGTCCTTGAGAAGATGTTGATGGTTGTGGGGCTAGAGACGAGATGGGTGTGGCAGTCTCGAACCCATGGCATGATGAAGTCATGATCGATTCATCCTTCGTTGGAGATGAAGGAGAGGCAGGTTCTTCCTTGGGTGGAGAAGAAACTGGAGAATGAGGCTCCTTAAGTGGGTAAAGGGCAGGGATGATGGTGCCCTCCACTTGCGGTCGAGGAGTAGGAAGGGTCGGGTCCTCCATAGGCAGCAGGAACGAGGATGGTGAGACCGGTGGTGCCGGTAAGTTGAGGCGTCCTCTAAGATGAGAGAAGTTGATGAAGAACTAACTGGGGAAAGAGGTTCATCCACACGTGATGGACTGATAGATGGACTAACCTCTTGAGGTTGGTCGGGGATGAAGGGTGAGACCGTATTGACTATTCGAATGTTGTGTTCATGAGTGTTGTCAATCAAGGTTTGGACATTGTTTTGGGTCAGTGGATGATTGGGGAATGGTTGCTTGAAGATGTCGATCCCCTGATTAGGGGGGGCATTGCGATTGTCTAGGATGAGGTCCCCCTTTTTGAGCATGTCTTGGATTATGTTTTAAAGGGTCTTGCAATTTCTTGTGTCATGTCCTTTAACATGGTGGTAGTTTCAGAAACCATTTTCCCTATACCACGTAGGGATGGCACGTGAGGGATCAAATTGTGGAGGTGGTCAGATCTGGGGGAGATTGAGAACCCCCTATTTAACAAGTTTTTCCAGCACAGATGCGTATGATTCTCTGAGAGGAGTATACTATCATTGTACGTATCTCTGTTGGAATTGGTGGGTGGCACTCTGAGATGTGGATGGCTCAGGCTGATTGGTTGAAGGCGAAGAGGATGAAGGTCTAATGACCACAGCATTAGCTGAAGCTTTAGACTTAGGATTGGATGATGAAGGTTTAGAAGAAGAGGAGTTATTGGTCTTAGAGTTGGGATTCGTGCTCTACAACTTGACTTTATTATCCTTAATGGCACGTAATTCAAGTTTGTGGGCCATTGTGAAGGCTTCGTTGAACGTGCGGAAGGTCTGAACTCGTAAGGTGGAAGAAATATGTTTGGTGTAGGCTTGGGAGAAAAGTTCAATAAGTTTAGGTTGGGGTAAGGAAAAGGAGAGTTGATTGATGAGGCCTCTCCAGTGAGCAACAAAGTCAGTTATGGATTCGTCCTCGAATTGGCAGATAGAATAGAGGTCTATGATTGAGACCTTCTTGGTGATGTTGATGGAGAAGTGATCAAGAAAGAGCTAGGCCAGCTGTGTGAATGTGAAGAGGGAATGGCTGGCAAGAGAGCTGTACTAGTCAAGCGTAGCACCAGAGAGAGACATAGGAAATGTGCGTAAAAGCAATGCATCATCATGTGTAATAAGGTAACAGGCATGTCTGAATGCCCGTAAGTGCTGTTGTGGGTCTTCCTTGCTTTGAAAGTGAGAGAATTTAGGAAGCTCCCATTGATTGGGGTATGGCCTGATCGGGACAGAAGGGTGAATGGGCTCATTGCAAATTTACTCATATGAGAGAGCATTGCGTGAGCCAGAAATGGAGGTCTCTAAGCTAGACATCTTGTCCATCAACATTTTGATGATGTCTGCTAATGGATTGGCGGGTGGAGCACCTCCTAGATTATAAGGCACTTGAAAGATATTAAGAGGGGCATATGACATGGTTGGTTGTGTAGATGCAACATATGGGTGGCTAGTTATCGGGGTGGAAGTTGAAGCCAAGGGTACTTGTGTTATGGGGTTGGTAGGCACAAATTGGATAAGGGCTACCAAAGATGGTTGGAGAGTGGCCACACTTGTTGAAGGGTAGACAGTTACTCTTGTGTTAATAAGTGCAAGAGTAGGGGGGATAGAGACCACTAGGTTTTGGAAAGGTGTAGGATTTGGTTGAGTAGTTTGAGGTTGAGGGGGTACCGGAAGCCCCATGGAGGTAGGTCTAGAAGGAGAGGCTAAATTTTGAAGGTAGGAGATGGTTGGGTTATTGGTCGAGGTGTTGGCTTGATTGTCTATAGGTTGAATTGTAGATGCTATTGATGTGATCATTGTCTCGACTAAGGAAGTCAGCATCCCATAGATTGGGTTGCCTAAGGAGTCTCGCATTTGACTATGCGTGAGATAGTGCTACAAGGCTTTGACGTTGATGTCCAAGAATCGTGTGAAATCTTGGTCCCCTTCTGGGATAATAGGAGTCTGGGGCAGGGTTGGGTGAGTAGGAGTTCTTTCAGTCTCCGAGTGGAACTCCATTATAGGACCGGTTATGGATGAGGTAGACGGAAGTGATTGATGCCTTGCGTGGTTGACAAGAGCCTTGGCTTGACTGCGAGTCAGAACCATTCAAGGCAAACAGGGTCAGGTTTTAGAAACTGTGTTTTTTCAGTTTCAAAAACTCAGAATGTGGTTTTTGGTAGAAAAAGGGGTGGGTTTTAAGGCTGCTATTTTGAAAAAAAAGAATTTTGATAGAGACCGACGTCAGTTGAAAAACCGATGTCGGTGATATCAGATGGCCGACATCGGTCAGATAACTGATGCTAGCAAGAAAAGGTGGCCAACGTCGGTAGTAAAACCGATGCCAGTGACTGTGGTTTTCCAGAAACTCAGTGAATTTGAATATTCTTGGAGAAAAAGAAGAAGAGCATCCTCACTAACTCAAACAAGTAGATAAGAACAAAGAAATAAAAGGAGACAGGCAGACACTAAGCGTTAAATCCTAAAAATCAATTTTTAGAATCTTGTGGCTTATGCCTTAAAGTGATGTTTGGGAGGTTGGCTGGAAGAAGGGTCCTAGAAGAGGTAGTCTATGGATGGTTTCAGGTCTTGTTTAGGTGCTCAAGAAGTCTGTATTAGGTTTGGTACATGGCCTGGTGCTAAGGAGCAAGCTCCCCTCACTTCACGAGGCCAATGATAAGCTGGTCTAGCTTAGCCAAAATATACCTTGCCTAAAGATTATCCTCCACCAGAGAATGGAGTGGGCTTTCCCCTTGGTGGTGAAATCCAAGTGGGATTATCGGGATGGGGTAAGGTATCCCCTAGGTGATGAAATCCCAGTCGGGCCTTGTCTCAGGTAAGTTTGATGTTTGATTTAGTGCACGTGGTTTGGTCGTGTAACATAAAGTGGACTAGATTAATTCAATATGTGGTTATTAATTACTAAGTGTGGTCTAAGAAATGCAAGCAAACATAAATGAATGCAAAGTGTTTTAATCCCCAAGTTGAAATGTGAATTTGGAATGAAAAAAAGTTGAGAATGGGTTGAAGAATATGATTTTTGACTAGTCTAGAAGTGCAAGAAAAGAAAGGAAAAGTTCTTTTTATTCCTGCTTATGATGTCGTTTAGAAAAGAAGAAAGAGGTGAAGAGGAGAAACCTAATGCACCTAAATGAAAAAAGAAGGAAAGGAACCCAAGGAAGGCCCTAAGGGTCCCACCGGGTGTGCCAGAATGTTTCTACACTAGATTCACTTTCACATTCAAAGAAGGAATTAAGAAACTAAGAAGAATGGTCAAGGCTTGTATGTACCTGGATATAGTCGTGTGCACCATAATCCAGATGATAGAAGGTACTCCTCTTTGGCTGTGGAGGAATGACACCTGCAAAAGAAAGAGACTAAGACAAATAAGGCGTTAGATAAGGAGATGGTGGGTCGCCAAGCAAAAGCTTGATCCTAGAAGCAAAAGCTTAAGAGATGTCAACCCACTGATTAATAAAAAGATTGTCTGATAAAGGATAGAAAGATAAAAGACTGAAAATGATAAAGATAGAATGAAAAGTGGAAGCAAATACTTATCTGAATGTTGTTGTTGGCCTGGTCATAGTTGCCGGCGTTGATGGTCCTACCGGCATCGGTTGTCAAGTCTACCAATGTCAGTTAGTATGCTGACGTCAGTGGAGGAAGTGACCGACGTCGGTCAGGGCAATAACCTGTGGATGAGTTCTAGATAGGATTTGGTCTGTGGACAGGTTCTATAGATGCGTAGAATGGACTGTGGTCTTGTCTGAGGGTCAGGGAGGTCTGTTTAGAGGTCTGAGGGATTACTTGGAGGTCTGAGGGACTAAGAATGTTTTCTGGGACTGGACTGAAAGGGTGACAGGGCAAAAGGAAGATGAACGGGAGACAGGGTCTGAGAAGGCTTTTCAGCCTTTTAGGGGAAGGACAGGGCAAGTGGTAGACAGTGGATAGGATAGGTAAATGAAATCAAATGAAATAATGAAATGAAACAATGAAACTGCTTACCTCCTGCTTATTGATTGAAGAATGAAGGAGCCTGTTGTTGGAGCTGTGGAAGACCTGTTGCAAGAAGGAATGACTAATGTAGAGTGCCTGTACCTACTATTGTTGCTGTACGAGGTGGTGAAAAAGGAGAATATGAATGCCAAAGAGCGTGCAAAGAGTTCTATTCATAGGGGGGCCTCTACAATGGATGCAAGAAATGATTTTGAAGGCTACCGACGTCGGTAGGATCACCGACGTCAGCCGTAGTGTAGCCAACGTCGGTGGCAAAATAATGGGGACAGAGGCTAAAATTAGCCTCTGTCTGTTCTTGCACGCCGCCGGGTCAAGGGGTCGTGGGGAAAATGGTCGTGGGAAGGCTTAAATGGATGCAGGAGGGGAGATTTGGGCAATAAAGGATAGGAGAGAGGTGGGGGGATCCAAGGAGGGGATCCAAGGTGGCATGGGTGAGGTGGAAGAGGGCTAAATAAATTAAAATATTTATTTGATAAATGGAGGGGGCTAGGACAAGGGTTACGACATGGGCCAAGGGGGTCTAAGGGTGAAAGAATACCTAGGGCGTAGACATGATTTTAGTGTCTACAGTGACTATTAATGATATTCAAAATAAACTATAGGACACTCAATGATGGGTTCCACAAACCCATACTATCTCTCCTACACCATAGAGTCTTATTTTACACACTAATAACATCACATATACTACAATGATAGATATTAGACCTATACATGATCCTCAAAAACATTACAAGAGTATTACTCTAGGTTCATAGTGGGGAGATATGTATGAAAATATTTTGGATGGAATCATAGAATCATCTTTCCCTTTCAAATATTTAAAAAAACCAAAAAATCAAAACCAATTTTGGCACGTACATTCTCTATTGGCTACATGGCATCTATGTGTTAGTTCCATTTGATGGATGACATACTTAGTCTTACATACACATGTGTGTCACAATTATACTTAAGTGTGATACAAGCATATATAGATACATGACACATTCATATTTTGTATGTTAAAATTTCCCTATACTCATGTCATATGGAGATTAGAGGAATCCACTTCTTTGATCTTGATAGACACAAGTTATATGATTTGATGATAACTCTAAATTATCATGTTTGAGCTTACATATTACTTAAACATGCCTATTATCTATGATTATATCTTACACATGGTATTCAATATGTTATACACTTGACATCATTTCCTAACACATTAGATCCATGAATTATCGATATGTTTATGTTAGTTTCTTATGTTTTAATTTATACACTTCCTTGAGTGTCTTGTGATGAGCATTCCATATATCTTATTATATCTTATATAAACTATCCATAAGTATTGCATCTTGGTTATATAATGGATTACATTTAATAGTTAAGCTCTCATCTAAGTATGAAATGAGTTTAATTGTCTTTTGTTCATATGTGATACATTATTGATTATGTATCTTATTATTCATGTCTAATTTGGATGAAATGAGCATATTTTTATATAATAGACACATCCCTATGGAAAGATCATTTTGAGAAGTCATCAATATTTTTGGCAACACCTTTTTGACAATAGTTTTGAAGACTTGGCAAAGAACACATTGATATCTAAAGATCTATAGGTTTGAAGATGTTCCAAAGATCTATCCAGCTATTCTCTGAAGATGCCTAGACATGCTTCAAACATGCCCAACTATACTCTATAGTTTAATATTAACTCCAAAGATATATACTGTATATATAGAATTTACTTATTTAAATATCTTCTTCTAGACATTATTATTCATAATAATGGTCTAAAATGATCTAGATATAAATGTATATATATATTTTAAAATTGAATATAATATCTTTAGATATATATTATTTATTCTTAGTTTATTGTTAGTTGAATCAGTTCTAACACTTCCTGTTGGCCAAATTTGGCCTACATAAGAAAATTCTTCTTAGATATGGGGTAAGAAGCTAAATAGAGTTCTGATTGAAGAGTGATCCAATGGTAGAAGTAATAGATAGAATTCATGAAGATCACATCTCACTTGCATTATTAGAGTGTGAATTTGGTGATCTTAAGGAATTAGACTATCATAACACATCATGTAGGAATGAATAGATCAGTTTGGTTTTGTATTTCATAAGTGTACTTGGGAAATTAAACATAGTTGAATAATTACATGAAAGTGATGTACTTTATGCCAAGATCATCTCCTACAAATTTGATGTCTTGATGAGTTTTCTATCTCAAGATATAAGGCTCCCAAAATGATCTGGTAGTATGGGATTTGACCAAGGACATCAAATTTAAGTCACAAGAAGTAGTCATTTAAATTCAAAAATATTTAGAGAATCTTGAGAAAAAATGCACTTTTACCAAGTGTCAAAATCTCACTTGATCAGATTATAGATTAATGGCACATGGATAATAGCTTGAGTCAGTGGGACCATCAGGATTAATGATGTAAGTTAGATTTTGAAAATCAAGATATGTAGCAAGCATAAGGTCAATAAGTTAGAAGATTCATAGATTGATGCATTGATAACAAGTGGTATGATCACAATGACTTACTAGATCAGTAATATGCATTCAAATGACACACATTCAACCATGCAAAGTAGATCAATAGTGTGTGTAAGGTTAAAAATTCAATAAGATAGATTGCATGCAAGGTCACCACATGGTACAAGTATGTTAACTAGATGAAACTGATAGTAGGATCTTAAAGATAAATGCAGGGCTGCCAAGTGGCACAATCTAGATGTAGAATGCAAATTAATAGAAATGAAGAAGTTCTAAGATAAAAGACTCCTAAAGAGATCAATGAAATAATTTGATCGAATCTCCATAGGGAAAAAGATGAGGACATGTGTCTAAATTTTCAACAATCAAGTTTTAAAATGAAAAGAATAGCCCAAAGAGGATGCCACATAGGAAAACACATTAGTTCACAAGGATTTTACTACCCAATTAGGTAAAGGTATAAATATGAGATCAAGGTGTGATCTAGGTTACTAGGAGCAGACCTTACAAAAAGGTAGATCACCATTAAAGCATAGATAGAGCTCTCAAAATGTCTCATATGTAGGTTGCACATCTAGTGCATGATCAAGCAACCCTAGCATGTAGATCTTCATTTAAAATCATGGATATATGAAAAACAATAGGGTAATTGGTTTTCATTTATAGAGGACCTATGTTTAAGGTTTTAGATTAATGCAAAAATTGTGATAGATAAAGAAGACGATGTAGGGATGTGGTCTTCTAATAATTATGTTTTAAAGGGACACTAGTTGAATGATTTCAAAGTGACTATCTGATAGTGTAGAGAGCATATAAAAATTATGCATGGTGTTATGTTCTCATTAAGAAGATCGAGAGTTTGGAGGTTGGAGAATATAGATAGAGAATTCAATGTAGTTTCAAAGTCTTTAAGGACTTACCCCTTTTGATGGATCATGACTCAACACCTTTGATAAAATTCTTGTCTTCTAGTGTATTTCTAAGCCAATGGGAGGACTTGAAAGCTATTTAGAGCTAATGATGGTTAATTTCCTTAATAGGATCAATGATAATTAGTCAAAGGTGGTTGGGCCTCATTTATTGATTACTGTTGCTCATTTCCATTTCTCTCTTCCCTTTTCCTATATATTCCCCATTTCTTCCCCTTGGGGAAGCTCTCTGATAATTTTTTATTTTTTAGAGACAAGAGACTCTTATGCTCTTGGCATTCCTAGGCTATGCCAAGATTTGTACTACAACACCTATTTGATGCAATGAAGGACTCAATTCCTCCATTTTGAAAGTTGAACTAAAGTGTGTTTCATGAATTCATTGATGTGGTTAAGTGAATGTATGATTTACTTTGCCTCTGTCTAAGTTTTTCTCACCTTTATGAAGTGTATTGTAGCTTTCAAAAGTCATTATAAGTGAAATAGATAGTTTTTTGACTGGTTTGGAAGTGGAGAATTTCCCTTCAATACTAGATTGATAAATAATTCATGACTTTTTGTGAAATACTTATATGAAAGCTATCTAAGAATAGTCATTGAGATGTGATTTAAATACATGTCTCCTAATTTTAGGATTGTCAAAAATCAGATTATAGATAATAGAGAACATAATAGAGAGAAGAAACATTCAAGTGTAATTTACCACATGTGTATATGTTCCTATTGATAATGAAATAAAATTAAACATTCCTTTTCATTACTAAGTAAAAGCTGATCTTTTTATGAGGAAGGAACAAGGGTTCACTTCTCTTCGAAGATAAAGACAATTGGTATTTTTAGTTTATAGTTTAAAAGTGTATTTTATTTGATTCAAGTATATTTCATTTTACTGCAAGAGTGATTTTCCTTGTAATACAAGTTTAATTTCCCTTTTTAACACAAGCAAGTGTGATTTATCTTTCAATGCAAAGTGTGATTTCCCTTTTGATGCAAGTGTACTTTTATTAAATGTAAGGTTTGTTTCAATTCAATACAAGTGAGTTTTTTTAATTCATAGTGTGTTTTGTAAGTTTCATAAGAGACCAAGTTTGTTAATTTATCTCCATATTTAGAATTTGTCAGGAAGCAGTCTAGGTGAAAATAGGGAATCAACATTCTCATAGTCTAAAATACCACACTATCCTACCTAGTCGAGCAAGTTGAGTGAGGACACTATTGTGTCTTATACTATATATTTAAGTTTTGGATGTTAATGGTGTGAATCAAAGAATTTTTTAACAAGGAATGCCATAGGAGATTTTCAGTAAGAAAACTTTCTATATTACTTATCTACAACAAAGAATTAGAATCTTATTTTTTGTCCTTAGGATTTAGACATCACGAATAGAGTAAACCCCCCAAATAATGAACTATAAACTCAAATATCAAACATCATTGCATATAGCCTTTGACACTAGACGTACTATAAAATGACACCAATATATTGATTGTTTAAATGAGAGGTATAATAATAATCTATCATTTTTTAAACCATTACTAAGAACACTCTTAATCAATAAGTGTTTTTAAGATCCTATATTAGAATTATACAAGGAAAATTTAAAAAAAAATCATATACCTAAAAACACAAAATCAATCTAGGACTCCTTAGATTTATGACCCACCAAAGATATTCTCAAGGATGGTTTATCTCTAAAGGATCCCAAATAAAACAAGAAGAGAGGATTTTATCCATGCTAGAAAGATCAAGAAGTGAAATAAAGGCATTTTAAATCCATATACAAACTTTTTATGATTTCTCTCCTAAAAAAGGTTCATCCTCACAAATAGATTCTACAAGAAGAATTATATTTAGGACATCTTCCCATATAGGGAGAATTGATATTGAGAATCCCCTTTCTGGAATAGTTGAATTTGATCCATAAGATCCATAAGAAGATATAATTGCCAACAAATATTCTCCTCCTGAGGTAGACAATAGGTCGATAACCTAATAAGAGAATTTCGATTGGGTTGATAACCAAATCTGGGAAGAAATTATGGGAGATGAACATGTACAAGTAGAAAACCTTGATCAACAACCCCAAAATGATAGAAATTTTTCCTATGTAATAAAATTAGGTCTTGATGATAGAACCTCCATGAAAAATATGTTACCATCTATTTTACCTACTTTTAAAGGTAAATCCTTATAGAATCTAGATCAATTCCTCTTTGAATTTTAGGTTCTCTACCAAACATATGACTATGTCATTTATAATAAAAAGTTTAAGTTATTCCCATCTACACTGAATGATGTAACTATGATATGGTTCATGGGAATTAAGAGTAATTCTATAATTACTTGGAAAGAAATAGAAACTACATTTCCTAATAAATATCAAGATTATTATAGGGCTAGATAATGGAAGGAAGGTTTTTTAAAGATAAAATAAAACAAATATTAAACTTTAGAATATTACTTTGACATGTTTATATTTGCTCATAAACGGAATGGTTACAAACTCACAAAGGAGGTCATCAATATAGTCTGTATTAAAGTCCTAGATGATGATGCACGTGATTCTTTAAATCTAATGGGAAAGGGTAACATTGATAAGTTAACCCTTCATTAGATTTCAACATTATGTACTAACTATTTTAGGAAAATCCTCTGAAGTTAGCCAATTAATAGAAGAATTTGCTAATTTTAAAATAGATATTCTAGTACAATTGACATCTACATTAGATGGTCTCAAAGCAAAAGCCAATGCCACCAACACTGAATAATTTTCAATATATTATCTAGATTTAGACTCAAACATGTGTTAGAATATTTCCCTTGAGATAAAATAGAGGTATGTTATATTTGTGACCTAGACCATGAAACCAAAAATTCCAATAATATTCCTACCATGAGAAACTAGGTAAAACAAATAGTACATATAATTTAAGAAGTGAATATTATCCAAAGCCAAGGAAACCAATATTTCCAACCTCAAAATTAATTTGGTCCAAGATTTCCCCCCAATCCATGGATGACACCATGGGCTGGACAAGTCACACCACCACTATGGGGACCACCACCATAACCAAAACCATGGGGTAATCAATAATATATTCCATAGATGTGGGTAATTACTCAAAATCATTCACAACCATGGGAACAACAATAAAACCAACAACCAAATTGGATATAATAATCACCACTTCACAATAGGATTAGATGCCTTCACAACCTTAGCCACCAGCAATTGAGTAACAGGTTAACCAACCATAGTTTCCTTCTCAACCAATGGCAGATCTTAAGAATAGGCAAAATAATCCTATTTGTGGATGTGATCAATAAATTAGTGCTATAAGTGGTTCAATTGATGTAATAACGTTTAATTTAGGTTAAAAAAGGTAGTAGGGGATTCACCCATTACCATAGCTAAAATTCCTAATGATGAAAACACTCATGAGTCACATGTAGTCCACGAAACAAATGAAAATCAGGTATAAGCCACCATAACTCCAATCACATGAACCAAAATTCAATATCCCTTTGATGTTCCATTTTTAAAGAGACTTAAGGAATAAAAACCTAGGGATGACTCTAAATTGATGCACAAATTAACAGAGATGAAGATAAAAATTCCACTATCAAGAGCCATTAAGAATATTAATAAATTGAATCAAATAATTAAAGGCTTGTGTATCAAATCACTAGGAAGAAAGAAACAATATCCTAAAATAATTTAGTTACCTGACAAAATTATTAATTTACTAGCAGGAAACATACTTCAAATATGGAGACCCTAGTAGTTATATGATGACTGTGACAATTAGGAAAAAGTCCATACCAAATGTTCTTGTAGACCTAGGTGATACCATAAACATAATGATTATCAAAATAGTAAAATAATTATACCTTATAAGGCTTCAAACTATCACTATAATCTTACAAATGATAGATCAATCCATTGTTGTACTTGAAGGAATAATAGAAAATGTTCAAGTCACCATAGAATCCTGTGAATACCCTATAGATTTCAAGATCCTTTAACTTAAAAACATGAAGGTATATTATCCAATTATTATTTTAAGACCTTGGTTAGATACATTCATATCAAAAATTTAATGTAGATTTGGTAATATGACCATTTCCATTGGAATTTATGCTAAACAAATCTCCTTTTATTTGCTTGCTAGACCTTCACTAGATCTTTCTAGATAGATATAGGTGGATAAAAGTGAACAAATTAGAATAGTGTGTCTTCCTTAGCCATGGTTACCATAAAATAACATGTCAAATATTTTGAATAATAAATAATAAAATACCTAGTTCAATATAGCCTAGATCCAAAGTTCCATAGCCTAGCTCTAAAGACTGATAGCTTAGCTCTGAATACAAATAACTTAGCTCTAAATACTGATAGCGTAACTCTGAATACTAATAGCTTATATATGAACATTAAGATCCATTAAGAATATTAATAAATTGAATAAAATAATTAAAGGATTGTGTATCAAATCACTAGGAAGAAAGAAATAGTATCCTAAAATAATTTAGTTACTTAACAAAATTACTAATTTACT
This sequence comes from Torreya grandis, assembly GCA_037957365.1. NCBI lineage: Eukaryota > Viridiplantae > Streptophyta > Pinopsida > Cupressales > Taxaceae > Torreya > Torreya grandis. Next base: position 170,854 of record JARHVA010001427.1, on the reverse strand, counting down.
AGCAGGAAACATACTTCAAATATGGAGACCCTATTAAGAGATATTAATAATATTAATAAATTGAATCAAATAATTAAAGGATTGTGTATCAAATCACTAAGAAGAAAGAAAAAATATCCTAAAATAATTTAGTTACTTGACAAAATTACTAATTTACTAGCAGGAAACATACTTCAAATATGGAGACCCTAGTAGTTTTATGATGACTGTGACAATTAGGAAAAAGTCCATACCAAATGTTATTGTAGACCTAGGTGATACCATAAACATAATTATTATCAAAATAGTAAAATAATTATACCTTATAGGGCTTCAAAATATCACTATAATCTTACAAATGATAGATCAATCCATTGTTACACTTGAAGGAATAATAGAAAATGTTCAAGTCACCATAGAATCCTATGAATACCCTATAGATTTCAAGATCCTTTAACTTAAAACCATGAAGTTGGATTATCCAATTATTATTTTAAGACCTTGGTTAGATACATTCATATCAAAAATTTAATGTAGATTTGGTAATATGACCATTTCCATTAGAATTCATGATAAACAAATCTCCTTTTATTTGCTTGCTAGACCTTCACTAGATCTTTCTAGATAGATATAGGTGGATCAAACTAAATAAATTAGAATAGTGTGTCTTCCTTAGCCATGGTTACCATAAAATAACATGTCAAATATTTTTAATAATAAATAATAAAATACCTAGTTCAAGATAGCCTAGATCCAAAGTTCCATAGCCTAGCTCTAAAGACTGATAGCTTAGCTCTGAAGACGGCTAACTTAGCTTTGAATACTAATAGCGTAGCTCTGAATACTGATAGCTTAGATATTAACATTAAGAGACATTAAGAATATTAATAAATTGAATCAAATAATTAAAGTATTGTGTATCAAATCACTAGGAAGAAAGAAACAATATCCTAAAATAATTTAGTTACCTGACAAAATTACTAATTTACTAGCATGAAACATACTTCAAATATGGAGACCCTATTAAGAGCCATTAAGAATATTAATAAATTGAATCAAATAATTAAAGGATTGTTTATCAAATCACTAGGAAGAAAGAAACAATATCCTAAAATAATTTAGTTACCTTACAAAATTACTAATTTACTAGTAGGAAACATACTTCAAATATGGAGACCCTAGTAGTTCTATGATGACTGTGACAATTAGGAAAAAGTCCATACCAAATGTTCTTTTAGACCTAGGTGATACCATAAACATAATGATTATCAAAATAGTAAAATAATTATACCTTATAGGGCTTCATACTATCACTATAATCTTACAAATGATAGATCAATCCATTGTTGCACTTGAAGGAATAATAGAAAATGTTCAAGTCACCATAGAATCCTGTGAATACCCTATAGATTTCAAGATCCTTTAACTTAAAACCATGAAGTTGGATTATCCAATTATTATTTTAAGACCTTGTTTAAATACATTCATATCAAAAATTTAATGTAGATTTGGTAATATGACCATTTCCATTAGAATTCATGATAAACAAATCTCTTTTTATTTGCTTGCTAGACCTTCACTAGATCTTTCTAGATAGATATAGGTGGATCAAAGTGAACAAATTAGAATAGTGTGTCTTCCTTAGCCATGGTTACCATAAAATAACATGTCAAATATATTTAAGAATAAATAATAAAATACCTGGTTCAAGATAGTCTACATCCAAAGTTCCATAGCCTAGCACTAAAGACTGATAGCTTAGCTCTGAAGACGGATAACTTAGCTCTAAATACTGATGGCATAGCTCTGAATACTGATAGATTTGATATGAACATTAATATACATTAAGAATATTAATAAATTGAATCAAATAATTAAAGGATTGTGTATCAAATCACTAGGAAGAAAGAAACAATATCCTAAAATAATTTAGTTACCTAACAAAATTACTAATTTACTAGCAGGAAACATACTTCAAATATGGAGACCCTATTAAGAGCCATTAATAATATTAATAAATTGAATCAAATAATTAAAGTATTGTGTATCAAATCACTAGGAATAATGAAACAATATCCTAAAATAATTTAGTTACCTTACAAAATTACTAATTTACTAGCAGGAAACATACTTCAAATATTGAGACCCTAGTAGTTCTATGATGACTGTAACAATTAGGAAACATTCCATACAAAATGTTCTTGTAGACCTAGGTGATACCATAAAAATAATGATTATCAAAATAGTAAAATAATTATACCTTATAGGGCTTCAAAATATCACTATAATCTTACAAATGATAGATCAATCCATTATTGCACTTGAAGGAACAATAGAAAATGTTCAAGTCACCATAGAATCCTGTGAATACCCTATGGATTTCAAGATCCTTTAACTTAAAACCATGAAGGTAGATTATCCAATTATTATTTTAAGACCTTGGTTAGATACATTCATATCAAAAATTTAATGTAGATTTGGTAATATGACCATTTCCATTGGAATTTATGCTAAACAAATCTCCTTTTATTTGCTTGCTAGACGTTCACTAGATCTTTCTAGATAGATATAGATGGATCAAATTGAACAAATTAGAATAGTGTGTCCTCCTTAGCCATGGTTACTATAAAATAACATGTCAAATATTTTTAAGAATAAATAATAAAATACCTGGTTCAAGATAGCCTAGATCTAAAGTTCCATAGCCTATCTCTAAAGACTGATAGCTTAGCTCTGAAGATGGATAACTTAGCTCTGAATACTGATAGCGTAGCTTTGAATATTGATAGCTTAGATATTAACATTAAGAGCCATTAAGAATATTAATAAATTGAATCAAATAATTAATGGATTGTGTATCAAATCACTAGGAAGAAAGAAACAATATCCTAAAATAATTTAGTTACCTGAAAAAATTACCAATTTACTAGCAGGAAACATATTTCAAATATGGAGACTCTATTAAGAGCCATTAATAATATTAATAAATTGAATCAAATAATTAAAGGATTGTGTATCAAATCACTAGGAAGAAAGAAACAATATCCTAAAATAATTTTGTTACCTGACAAAATTACTAATTTACTAGCAGGAAACATACTTCAAATATGGAGACCCTAGTAGTTCTATGATGACTGTGACAATTAGGAGAAATCCATACCAAATGTTCTTGTAGACATAGGTGATACCATAGACATAATGATTATCAAAATAGTAAAATGATTATACCTTATAGGGCTTCAAACTATCACTATTTACAAATGATAGATCAATCCATTGTTGCACTTGAAGGAATAATAGGAAATGTTCAAGTCACCATAGAATACTGTGAATACCCTATAGATTTCAAGATCCTTTAACTTAAAACCATGAAAGTAGATTATCCAATTATTATTTTAAGACCTTGGTTATATACATTAATATCAAAAATTTAATGTAGATTTGGTAATATGACCATTTCCATTGGAATTTATGCTAAACAAATCTCCTTTTATTTGCTTGTTAGACCTTCACTATATCTTTCTAGATAGATATAGGTGGATCAAACTGAACAAATTAGAATAGTGTGTCTTCTTTAGCCATGGTTACCATAAAATAACATGTCAAATATTTTGAAGAATAAATAATAAAATACTTGGTTCAAGATAGCCTAGATCCAAAGTTCCATAGCCTAGCTCTAAAGACTAATAGCTTAGCTCTGAAGACGGATAACTTAGCTCTAAATACTGATAGTGTAGCTATGAATACTGATAGCTTAGATATGAACATGAAAAATCATGAATGTGAAGAATTTAATTCCATTACTAAGAACCAAGAAAATGTCATAAGTTCTCCAAACATGTTATCTAGTTTGTAAAATATCTAGAAATCCATACTTGATTGGGCTCAAAATGAGCCAAATTCATTTTTAAATGAATTTCATTGCAAATTAGCCAATATGATCTCCATAAGTGAATTTTTTTATAAGGATGTTTTTAAATTTTACATGATACTACTACATATATGTCCATTTAATGCTTTGATGAGTGAATACAAATAGGTAAATTCCATCATTCCAAGTCCTAAACAAATAATCCATCTTGGTAAACTATTGAATATCAATAGCTAGTTAACTGACCAACATGAAATTAAAGTGATTAATGTATTGGTATGACAAACAAAAGTCTTAATTTAGGATTATAATGATATGAAATGAATACATCCTAATGTTTATACCCATCACATCTACACTGAAAATGTTAGACTAGTCAAATAGCCACAATGGAGAATTAAACCTGCCTTGAAAGAAATTTTAAAAAATAGAGATAGAAAAACTATTCGAAGTTGGTTTCATTTACCCCATATTAGATATTCAATGGGTTTGACCTCTGGTTATTGTGATTAATAAGAATATAAATTGGAGAGTTTTCATAGATTATAGAGAAGTGAATAAAGCCTTTATGAGATTACTTTCTTTTGCCTTTTATTGATCAAGTTTTGGACAAATTGGAATGAAAACAATACTTTTCATTTTTAGATGGGTTCAATAGATATAATAAAATCAAAACATCCCTTCAAGATCAAGATAAAACCATATTTACTTGCCCCTAGGGAGAATTTTCTTATACTATCCTTCCTTTTGGATTGTGCAATGCACTTGCTACCTTTCAGAGAGCAGTGATAGCCATATTTTTTTATCTTACAAATGATTATGTGGAAGTATACATGGAAGAATTTAGTATCCATAACACTACATTTTATGAAGCCTTGAGAAATTAGGATAAAGTGCTCACCAGATGTGAAGAACATCAAGTATCTTTGAGTCATGACAAGTATATCATAATGGTTGATGAAGGGATAATCTTAGGACATCATATCTCTACTCAAGGAATAAAAGTGGATCCCAATAAGATGAGGTAAGTTATATTATCCCCATTCATCAAACATAAACAAATATTAAAAAATTTCCTAGTCAAGTAGGATATTATAGAATATTTATTTAAGACTAGTAAAATAGTTTCACCTTTGTTCTCATTGATAACAAATGATAATGAATTTGTATGGAATGACAAGTGTCAAGAAGCTTTTAAAAAATTAAAAACCAAACTCATGATTTCTTTAGTTTTGAAAGGACCTAATTGGGAAAAGCCTTAAATTATTTATAATGATGCTTCGAATAATGAATTAGGGGTAGTTCTAGGACAAAGAGATGAGGAAGAAAAAATGTATGTCATTTATTATATTATCAAGAATCTTACTCCCATAGAGAAAAAATACACTAACATAGAAAATGAATTTATTACTATTTTTTATGTCATAAATAAGTTTAGGCATTACATTAATAGTTATTAGGTATTTATGTATATAGATCATTTAACTATTAAGTACTTAATGAATAAACTAGTACTAGGTGGGAGAATTATTATATGGCTACTAATGTTTCAAGAATTTGACATTACTATTATAGATAAACCTAGAAAGTATAATGTTTGTTGCTAAATTTTTATCTAAATTTATCAATACAAGTGAACATGCCTATGGAGGATTATTTTCTAGATGAAAAATTATTTTCTATATCTACATACTCCCCATGGTTTGCAGACATGGAAAATTACTTGACAACATGGAAGTTTCCTCATTAGTTTACTTCTAAAGAAAGAAAATGTTTGATTAGAGCTAGTTCTCATTTCAAATGGTTTGAAGGCATGTTGTTTAAAATTAGACTTGATCATGTAATTCATAGGTGTTTCAGAGAAGATGAAGTATTTGACATCATCAGAGCATGCCATAGTTAACTTGGAGGAGGACATTATTAAAGAAAATGATCATTCATAAGATCCTTAGAGCAAGTTATTACTGACCATCTCTTTAAAATAATATAAAATAGTTTGTATAGAAATGTGATCCATGCCAAAGTATGGGTAAGCCTAATCTATCCTCAAAAATGCCTCTCCATCCTCAAATAATTTTAGAACCATTTGAGAAATGGGGTTTGGATGGTTTTGGACAAATCAACCCATCTCAAAGAAAAAATTATTTATTAGTATGTACTGATTATATTACTAAGTGGGTTGAAGTGTAGGTAATCACCTTTGTTAAGAAATAAATGGTTACTAATTTCCTATATCATAAGATTATATTGAGATTTGGAGCTGCTAGATCTATTATTTTTGATTAAAGGCCCCAATTCATGTCTAGCATTATCAAGATTTTCATATAACTATACCAAATCAATCACTAAAAATATTTACCATATCACCCCCAAGCTAATGGGGAAGTAGAGGTCACCAAGCAAGAGCTTGAAAACATTCTAACTAAAATAGTGAATAGTAGCGAGAAAGATTGGCTAGATAAAGTACTTGAAGCAATTTGGATATATAATACAAAATAAAAGACTACCACATTATTCTCTTCATATGAACTTGTGTTTGGAAAGAAACCTTTGTTGCTAATATACTTTGAACTATAGACACTAAATACAACAAATAATATGGGAATTGATCTTGATGAAGAATAGAAAGAAAGAATCATGAAACTAAATGGGCTAAATGAACTGAGAATGGATGCACTTACTCAAACTATCATGATACAAAAGTAGACAAAGCAATAACATGATACATTAAATAAAAGAAAATTTAATAAGATGATTGGGAACTTTAATTTGATTCTAAATTCAAGAATTTTAAAGTAAATCTCAAGACAAGATGGTTAGGTCCATACTTGATCAAATTTATTCAAAATAATTGCTATGTCCAACTTCAACTAATTGATGGTGACCAAACGACACTTTTGGTCAATGGTCATAGAATTAAAGTTTATAAAATACCTCTCAGTAGAGAATAATTCATTGAGTATAATCAATACCAATTTGACCTTGTGTAAGAACTTGGTTCTTCTACTAAGGTTGAATGATCTTTCTAGTAGACATATAATAGGGAAGAGTGATGGAAACTACAAAATGGTGGTTTTCCTCCATTCAAAAATTCAAAAAATGATATATATATATATATATATATATATATATATATATATATATATATATATATATATATATATATATAAATGAAAAAATATAAAAAAAATATAAAAATACTAAAAAGTGAAAACCATAATTGGCACTTTTTATATGAAACTTTTGTAAGAAACATGAATTATTTTTACCTAAATTATCTTCTCAAAATTGTTTATCCTTGTAGGACACAAGGAAACTTTAGGAGATAACCATGTATCCTTATAATAGAGGTACAATTTTACTTCCTTCCCAATAGGTTATGCATTTTCTATTTTATGTTCTAGATGTATGACCATTAGATAGACAATAATTTTCATTATGGATAAGTTCTTTTGATGCCATGTGGATGTGATTTAAGTTGGTACCATCCCTACATTTTAATATTTAATGTGAAGTTATTATAAAGGACCTTTTCAAAAATATATGACTTGATGAGGAAATCCTTGTGAATATTATTTCAAATTCCACCAAGTATGATCCCTCATGCTACATCATTGATATTGATCCTAAAAATTTCTTTCTCATTAAAAATTTTCATGCTCCAAAGTGCTTGTCCATAATTTTTGTTATAATTTTGTGATGCCCCTTTATTTACTATTCATTACTGCATCACATCTAGTTTTTTTACCTTCCTCTGTACTCTAAAATTTTAAGCTCAATTTTTATTGCACAAGCAAGTTTTCAAGGATTTTGTAAACAACTCTGAAGATGGGAGGTAATAATAAAAGTGAATCAAAGTTAGTAGAACCATTGCTACAAGATGAATCTATAAGGGTAGTTTTTAAAATGGTGGGATAATTCAATTTTCTAAAAACATTTCAATATTTTCAAGAAAATATTGTCCAACATTTTTTAGAAAATTTTGAAGAGGATCATTCTATAGTCTAAGGTGAGCATATTCCTATGGATTCCTCTATGATTAGTGAACTTTAAGGGATTATTGAAGAGGTTATGGTTGTCACTGATAAATTAAGTTTTGAAAATCTAATTCAAATGTTCATTGATGATAATGAACCCCATATCAAGTTGTCCAAAACCCCACAAGGCATGGTGAGAGGAATCATTTGAGACAGTCTTCTACCACCATGGCATAATGTCACATATTGGGTCATGAAGTATCTCACTTGTGAAGGTAAATACACTATGGTTAGTGGTGACACCATGAGGCTTCTTATTTATTTGAGGAAAGGAGCCACCAAACCTAAATGCTGGATAAATCTACCATCTTTTCTTTATCATGCTATAATTAATGTAGATCACAAATTAAAAAGGATAACTAGGTTAGCCAAACATCATGGTTTGATTTATCTCATCTATTGGCATCATTTTCTAAATAAACCAAAGGGTGAGAAGGCTTGGTCCTCATTTTTGTGAAAATCATCCCAAATTTTTGGTAAGAAATCACAAGTAGAATAAGATCCATCTTTGACATCCTTAGCTCCGAAGATGTTGTGCCAAAGGTCAAAAATAAGGGTTTCATTAAAAAACCCTACTCCATTAGTCAAACCTTGATGAAACCACTAACTGATTCTCTAAGAAGAAAAAGAAATCAATTTATAGATAACTGATTATTTTGGAATTTTAATCTCTCCCATAGAAGTTATATAAATTGAATAGATAGTTGAAGAAACCCTTTCATAAGACATTACATATAAATAAGAAGAAATACCCTTACCTTCTATAGTTTATAAGGGTAAATATCCACTTATAGAATAAGCCTTGTCTTCTCATCATCATATTCATGAATATGAGGAGTTACAACATGTTATGACCTTGTCATGACATGAATAAGTAATCTGGTAATAACATACAAAGCTATATTTTCTATGATTGACACTAAAAGGTAATAATAAAACCATTATAGTTTGGAAATAAGATATAAATATTTTATTTCTTAGGTTTAAGAAAAATAAGTAATCATCATAGTAGTTAATAGACTAGAATGCACAATAAATTATTTTCCCAGTCTCATGAACTTAGTACCTTAAAGAATTCCTTTACAAATAAGAATTCTCAAATTACTAGTCTTAAAAAATTTATTGCTAGTAAGGATGCTCAAATTAATAATTTAAAACACTCTATTATTGGTAAAAATGCATTGTTTGGTTAACAAACTACCGACATACAAGAGCTAAAAATTTAGAATGCTGAGTTGTAAGCCTCCATACAAGCTATGTAGAAATAAACCAAGGAAATATGTATAAAAAATGAAAGACCTATCAGGGATATTATTTCTTTTCTTTTACCACTTCATGAGATGATTTTATCTTGGAATAAAGTGTAGAAGAAGATTAAAAAACTGGAAGAATAAAATGCTAGAATCAAAGTAGAATCTCAACAATAGTTGCAAAAAGCTAAGACTTTTATTCAAAATATTTTTGAAATTGATAAGAAATTGTTATCTTATAAAAAAATTTCTTTTTATGTTCTATTTCTTCATGAACAATTTTATAATTGGTAAATAAAATTTATTTCTCTTGGTTTTCCCCCATGTTAAAGAGGATGAACATATGTTAATGGATGTCTTTCTTAAAAGTACCACAGAAAGATAGGATTAAATTTTTGGATTCTATCTTTGTAACTTGTTGGGTTACCAATCTAGATTTTTGATTTTGTCAATGAAACACAATAACATTCTTTCATTTCCACCATGTGAAATCAAATAGCTTGGGAGCAAGTACACAATCAATTATTGTAACTATAGAGCACTACATGCCTATGTATGAGACCTCAATTTCCATAATCCCAAAAAATTCTTGCTAATTTCTAGCCTATGTATCATATGTAAATTAAAATATATATCATTAATTATTGAGATAAAATGTGGCAGCTTTTAGATATTTTATGAGCTATGGTTAGATGGGAGACTTTGCCTATTACTTTGAAACACAAGAAGTTATGAGTCCCACCACCATTAGTTAGAGTCTTTAAATAGATAGGGTAGTTTCTTAGATTGTCACCAAGCTCCTAGATGAAGGAGGGTCATATGTGTGGATTGGCATAAGATTTAGGCCACCCATTCTTCTCTTCCACATGTCTCCTTTGAAAAATTAACACAATCAAGTAGAAATAGAATTTCAAGCATGGCTACATATAGTGGTAAGAAATTTGGGGTTTCTACCTATAAAACATGGTGATTAGGGACAGAATTCTCAAATCAATGATCTTAGTCAATAGTTGGAATCCAGACTCCTAGATTGAAGAATAGTTCTCCTACTGATTTGTAAGAGGAATTGAAAAGGTAAAGTGTGGAGGAAAAATGATGAACATTCCATATAGCTCATTATATCTCATATAAACTATCCAAAAGTGTTGCCTCTTGGTTATATATTACATTACATTTAAAATTTAAGGTCTCATCTACGTAGGAAATGAGTGTAATTATCTTTTGTTTCTATGTGATGCATTTTTTATTCTCTATCTTGTTATTCATGTCTAATTTAGATGAAATGAGCATAGTTTTGTATAACAAATACATCCCTATGGTGACATCATTTTGATAAGTCATTAATAATTTTGGAAACACCTTTTTGACAATATTTTTGAAGACTCAGAGAAGAACACATTGATATTTAAATATTTGTAGCTTTAAAGGTGCTATGAAGATGTGCTAAAAATGCTCTAAATATCTATCTAGCCATGCTCTAAAGATGCCTGGATATGCTCTGAAGATGTCCAAATATACACTTTAGATCAATATGGTAACTCCAAAGATATATATATATATATATATATATATATATATATATATATATATATATATATATATATATATATATTCTTTCTTTATATATCTTCTTTTAGACATTACTTTTAGGAATTAGTTTATTACATTAGATATTTATCGAGAGGTAAATATTATATCTATTGAGTTAGTTATTATATTATATTATTTTGTTATTCAAATATATTGTGGTAGAAATATATTCATTTATAGTTAGTTTGTTAGTGTGAGTTATTGTAGGAATGTGAAAGATATTGGTGGAGATATGAACTCCCTAATTATAGGAAATATTTTCCATATATAACTTTGTAATCATTTGTATGAGTTTGATATGTATAATATAATTATTATGTTTGAATTTATGTATATATTCTATGTGGATGGTGTTGATTATATGCAAATCTAAACTAGATCTATTATCTGGTATCACAGTAGTATGAAATCCTAAGACATTGTACGAGGCAAAGCCATTACTAATTCCTAATTGTCCCATCTCAAGATAGATTTTGTTAATGAAAGAATCTATGTAAATTATAAGCCACCCATTCTTTTGTGCCCCATGTCTCCTTGGTAGAATTAGCACAATCAGGAAGAAATAGAATTTTAGGTATGGCTACATATAGTGGTAAGAGATTTGGAGTTTCTACCTTGAAACCATTATGATTGGGGATAACATTTTCAAATATATGATCTTAGTCAGTGATTGGAATACAAACTTCTAGATTGAAGAACAGTTCTCCCACTAGTTTACAATAGGACTTGTAAAATGTAAACTATTGGGGAAAAATTATGAACATTCCATATATCTCATTATATCTCATATAAACTATCCATAAATGTTGCCTCTTGGTTATATATTTCATTACATTTAATATTTAAGGTCTCATCTAATTAGGAAATGAGGGAAATTATCCTTTGTTCATATTTGATACATTGTCGAGTCTTTATCTTGTTATTCATGTCTAACTTGGATGAAATGAGTAAAATTTTGTATAATAGATACATCCCTATAGTGGGATCATTTTGAGAAGTTATTAATAGTTTTGGAAACACCTTTCTAACAATAGTTTTTAAGACTCGGTGAAGACACACTGAGCTCTAAATATTTGTAGCTTTGAAGATGCTCTAAAGACACTTTGAATATTTATCCAACTGTGATCCAAAGATGCCTAGCCATGCTTAAAATATTCCTTACTATACCTTGAAGATCAATATGTTAACTCTAAATATATCTATTGTGTGTGAGTGTGTGTGTGTGTGTGTGTGTATTCTTTAGATATCTTATTTTAGACATTACTATTCATAGTAATGGTCTAAAATGATCTAGATATAAATGTATTTCTATTTTGTAAAATTTGATATAATTTCTTTAGATATATATTAGTTATTATTGGTATATTATTAGTTGAATAAATTCCAACACTTCCTATAAGCGTGGGATTTGATTCCTAGATCTTCTATTTTAAATAAGCAAATTTGGCTATTTAGATTGAAATATTTTGTATTATGAGAATAGTAATTGAGATGTGATTTAAATACATGTCTCCTTCTCATTACATGATGATCAAAAATCAAATAATAGATAATAGAGAACAAAATAGAGAGAAGAAACATTCAAGTGTAATTTCACTCATATGTATATGTTTTTTTTTATAATGAAATAAAGTTCAAAATTAATTTTAAATAATGAGTAAAAGCTGATCCTATTATGAGGAAGGAGCAAGGGCCCACTTATCTTTGAAGATCAAGACAATTGGTATTTTTAGTTTATAGTTTAAAAGTGTATTTCTTTTAATTCAGGTATATTTCATTTTATTGAAAGAGTGATTTCCCTTTCAATGCAAGTGTAATTTCTCTTTTGAGTGTAAGTGTGGTTTATCTTTCAATACAAAGTGTGATTTCCCTTTTGATGCAAGTGTGCTTTTATTAAATGCAAGGTTTGTTTCAATTCAATGCAAGTGAGTTTTCTTTCTACAAAGTGTGTCTTTTAAGTTTCATAAGAGACAAAATTTGTTAACTCAACTCTATATTTATAATCTATTAAGAAGTTGTCTAGGTGATAATATGCAATCAACATTATCACAGTCTAAAATACTACACTATCCTATCTAGTCAGGTAAGTTGAGGGAGGACACTATATTGTATTATGTTAAATGTTTAAGTTCTGGGTGTTGATGGTGTGAATCAAAGAATCATTTTAACAAGGAATGTCATACAAGATCTTTAATTAGCAAAAATATATAGATTTACTTTTTTTCAACATAGAGTTAGAATATTATTTTCTATCCTTAGGATTTAGACATAAATAAAATAGTAAACCCTCCAAATAATGAACTATAAACTCAAATGTCAAACATCTCATTACATATAACCTTGGACACTTGCCCTGGTATAAAATGATACCAATGGCATGATTGGTTAAATGATAGGTATAATGATATCCCATCATCTTGAATTGATATTGTATTTCTTGTTTGAGCATTTGAATATGTTCCTTTTCTTGAGGCCCACATACCTATGTATTTTTTTATTAAAAAAATTATATGTCATTTTTTATTGTATAGACATTTGAATATGTCATTCTTATATTTATGGACATTTGACTAAGTCATGTCCCTTCAATTGTGAGGCATTTGAATATGCTCCTTATTTATGGTCTCCTTAGACCATTATCTTTTGAATTGATTTTGAGTGCTATTATGTGTGTATTTGTTTGATTTTTAAACATATCTATACATTGTCATGATCTTTATCATGCATCTTAGGCTTAAATTTGATCAAATTAATTTTATGCTCTTAAATTATAATTTTACCTATACATGTTCCCTTATATATGATACATGGTTACATTTATAGATTATATAATTGTATTATGCTTTTGAGGTGAGGTAACTACCAGTTACTATCTCTCCCTCACCTCCAATTGGGGGAATATTAGTGGGGGAATTTCATAGAGACATATTGTCCATACTTGGCACAATTTATAGATTTAGTGGGAGAATGATTTGGAATCATGTTATCCACATTAATTCAATATATGGTACTTATATATGTTCTTATATTTAGTGGGGAATGATTTGAAAGAATTTTCTCCACACCTATTCAATATTTATCATCACTAGATTATATTGGAGATATTTTTTAAAAACATGTCCTCCACATTGGTACTTATATTGATTTTCATATGTATCCATATATACTGGGGTTATGATTTAGAAGCATGTTATCCATACTTAGTATATTTATATAACTTATCCAAAGAACAAAATTATATGATATGAATTCATAATAGTGGAAGAATTTTATACATTGATACTATTGTTATACATAGTTTCAACATGATACATATCTAAAGTGTATATTTTATGCAATATTTGCCTAATATTTCAAAACCCAAATTAGTTTAAATTTTAAAACTCTTTTATGGATTGTTACCAAAGGATGGAATTTTACATAATAATACCTCAATCAAACTTTTATGTACTAATATCCTAGTCAGACTATTACAGATTATATTGATCCTTACCCATCTATAATGGTTGGTTTTTTTTTGGTGTGATTGGAGGGATTAAACCATTTGGTATCATCCATTTTTTGGGTGAACTTGATTACATCACTAATATTATATTGATCTATACATATACATATATTTTTCACTCAAGTTATGCTCATTATGAAATGATACTCTCGATGGCTGAAGAACCACTCTTCCCATTTAGGGTTGGGGGAGTAATTATCTCCTAAATCTCTCTATTATAGGTATATCTCCATAATGGTGTAACTTGTATACAAATGGAAATGTAACTAATCCATTAATCAATCCTAGGTCAAAGAAGATAAATCCTACATACACTTTTGATTGTTGATACATTAGATATTCAGGGTCATGGCCAATATGGATCCACTATACCTAACCATGAGGATATCTTACCACAATAATATCACTATAGAGGGTTCCAAATCCTCTAGTCAAAAATAACCATGCAATAACCCTAGCTTGGTCCTATATTTCATATTCATAAAATTAAATGACAAATAAAGTAAAATCTAATCTAACTCTCACTAAATCTTATGGTATAAAGTGGTGGTAATATACATAGAAGATATATACTCATGTTAATGTATATAAAATCATAATGCATGGGAGATAAGTACAAATGTAAATCTATCTACTCTTATAAAATAAGAACAAAGTTAGGAATACTTACCTTTGAGGATGAACCTGTCTACCTTCAATCTCTCCCTTGGCCAAGGTGCTTCACAAGAGGTTATTTTGATATGTAAGGATGACAAGGATAAGTCAAATCTAGGATACATAATATATCTATACATACAAAAGACTTATTCATAAGATAAGATCTATATCTCTAAAGAAAGTATTGAAACCCTAAGTTATGAGCCTCAAGTAGAATGGTGGATAAATAGATGCACAATATATTCTTCTTCTTCTCTTCTTCTCTCAATACATGATGAGATGAGTGTCTATATATAACTAAGTCTAAACCTAAACCTTTTCAAAAATTTGTTAAGATGTGGAGCCTAAAAGCTTCATAAGAAGTGCATTACCAAAGTTGCAGGTTTACATAGTCACCGGCGTCGATTAGGAGTGACCGACATCGGTCAGGATTAGTTGAAGAGACATCGGCGTCGGTGGGAATAGGCTGACGTCAATCACAAGAAAGTAGGCAAGAATCGGCATCGGTTACCTGTGCATCCAAAAAGCTATTTCCATGGACAGAACCGAGTGTTTGCATGATGAGATTAAGTTGTAGTCTTAAGTCCGTGTCTCTATTATTAGTAAGACTATTTTTAGAGCCCTTGTTCAAGAGGCTTAACTATTGGTTGTAAATGCATGCTCAAGTTTCCTAATTCTATATGTAGAATTAGATCTTCTTAGCTTATTGTAGTAGTATGTGAATGTTGAAGAATAGTACAAAATTGTATAGGTGAATCATTCCAGGTTGTTGGAGTTGATTGTACTTGAGAGAGAGAGCTCTTGAGGGAAAGAGATCTAGAGAGAGATCTATACATCTGAGAGAGGTGTGGAAGAAAGAAGTTTCTTCAATTGTATTCCTTCTATAAAGAGTTTAATATAATTTTTCAAGGTGGTTTCTTGTATCTCTTATTCTTTGCTATTTATCATTCTAGTTACTTATCTATCTGATTTAATTCCGCAGTTTATTGCTTTCATAAGTGTAATCAAATTGTTGGTTGATATCCAACAAGTGGTATCAGCGCTTGGTTGTAGGTTTTAGAGATTGATACCAACAAGTGGTATCAGAGCCTTGGTTGTAGGTTTAGAGCTTGATATCCAACAAGTGGTATCAAATCTTAGGTTCACTAATAGGTGGTTCAGAGCTGTGTAGTGTGTATTGATTACAGGTTGCTCATAGGGGTTTCTGCAAGAATTTCTATTTGAGTGGGAGAAGCAATGGCAGAAGAAAGTAAATTGAGAGTGGAAAAGTTTAATGGCAAGAACTATCAACATTGGAGAATGCAGATAGAGGATTATCTATATTAGAAAGATCTATACTTACCGTTAGGTGGGATTGCAAAGAAGCCCACAGACATGGATGATGAAGAATGGGAAGTTCTTGATAGAAAGGCTCTGGGGTCTATAAGACTGAGTCTAGCATCTACTGTGATATCTAATTTATCACAAGCAAAAACAATGGTAGAGTTGATGACTACATTAGCAAATTTGTATAAAAAACCCTCAGCTTCTTATAAGGTATATCTTATAAAGCAGTTATTTAATTTGTGTATGCAGGAAGGTGGATCTGTATCTAATCATCTAAATGATTTCCATGGAATTATAAATCAATTAAGTTCAGTCAATATTGTGTTTGATAATGAAATTAAAGCTCTTTTAATATTATGTTCTTTGCCTGAAAGCTAGCATAGCTTAGTAATGGTAGTTAGTAATACTGCATCTGCATCAAATATTTTAAAAGTAGAGGATGTTGTTAGTGTTATCTTGAATGAGGAAATTCACAAGAAAAGCACAGAGGAAACATCAAGGAACACTTTATGTTTTGAGAGCAGGGGAAGGAAAAAAGAGAAGAGCAAGAGGAGATCAAGGTCTAAGTCTAAGGTGAGAGGTAGATCCAAATCCAGAAATGGCAGGAAGCCACAATGTTGGAATTGTGGAAAGATGGGGCACATAAGCAGAGATTGTTGGTCAAAGCCTAAGGAGGACAATCAACATGAAGGAAAGGAAGAAGCAAAGGTTGTAAGTATTGCACAAGATGTTTTAATATTCTCTTTGCATAATAATATAGAATCTTGGGTTTTAGATTCTGGTGCATCTTTTCATGCTACCCCTAATAGAGAATATTTTAGTGATTATATCCATGGAGATTTTAGAATAGTGTATCTAGGGGATGATGAGCCTTGTAAAATTATTGGCAAAGGTAAAATGCAGCTGAAAATGTAGAATGGCAACACATGGGTGTTGAGAGATGTTATGCATGTTCCTAGCTTGAAGAGGAATTTGATTTCTATAGGGAAGTTAGGGGATGAGGGTTGTACAGTAACTCTCACAACTGAATCTTGGAAGGTAACCAAGGGTGCACTTGTTATGGCTAGAGGTAAGAGAGTAGGTACTCTCTATTTATGTAATTGTGTTACTAATAATTCTCCTTCTGTATTATCTACTTCAGATGTGGATGCTAAATTGTGGCACTCAAGGCTTGGCCACATGAGTGAGAAGGGAATGCCAATTCTTAAGTTAAGAGGTAAGCTTTCAGATTTGAAAAGCATAGACTTGGATTTTTGTGAGCATTGTGTGTTTGGAAAATAAAAGAGAGTGAGTTTTCTCAAGATTGGGTCAACAAAGAAGAAGCATAAGTTGCAGCTTGTTCACACAGACGTGTGGGGACTGGCTCAGGTTACTTCTATTAGAGGATCATAGTATTATGTTATGTTCATAGATGATGATACAAGAAAAGTATGGATCTATTGTATTAAGAAGAAATCTGATGTATTTGAGACTTTTAAGATTTGGAAAGTTATGGTTGAGAATGAGACAAGCAGAAGATTGAAGTGCCTGAGATCTGACAATGGTGGTGAGTTTTATAGTTATAAGTTCAACTGGTATTATTATATGCATGGGATCCACAAGCAAAGGATGGTTCCAAGGACACCTCAGTAGAATGGTATTGCTGAAAGGATGAATAGAACAATTATGGAGCATGCAAGATGTATGAGATTGCATGCTGGTTTGTCCTTAGAGTTTTGGGTAGAAGCTATTGACACTGCAGTGTACCTGATTAATAGAGGACCCTCTATAGCTCTGGATGGTGGAATTCCAGAAGAGGAATGGATAGGTAAAAGGTAGATCTCTCTTTTCTCAAAGTTTTTGGTTGTGAAGCCTTTGTGCACGTTGATAAGGAAAATAGAAAGAAGCTGGATGCTAAGTTTATGAGGTGCACGTTTATTGGCTATGGATCAGATGATTTTGGTTTCAAATTTTGGAATCTAGGAACTAACAAGGTAATTAGGAGCTGTGATGTTGTTTTCAATGAAAAAGTGATGTATAGTGATTAGATAAAGAAGCTAAATCAATCTGGGTAGAGCAATGGAGAATTGGATGAGGTGACGGTCCAAAATGAGCTTGCAGGAAAAAGAAATAATCACTTATAGGAAAACATAGAGACCGATGTCAGCAGGTTAGGAACTGACATCGGTAGGACAGAAACTAATGTCGGTCATACAAAGATCAACGTCGGCAGGACAGGAATCGATGTCAGTCAGGAAGAACCTGCGTCGGCCAGTAACAGGTCTAGAGGTGACTGAGGTTGGTCACTGTCAGAGAATTTGGGTGGACATCATGTTGTGAACGAGTCTCAGATGCCCATCAGGAGGTCAAAAAGGGTAAGTAAACCTCCAATTAGATATTATCCTTCATTATTCTATTTATTGCTAACTGATGGAGGAGAACCAGAGAGTTTTGAAGAAGCATTATAGGTGGAGTCCAAGGATCAGTGGGAGCGTGGCATGGTTGAGGAGATGGAGTCCTTGAAAGAGAACCAAACATGGGATTTTGTTGAGTTGCCAGTTGGTAAGAGGACACTAAAGAACAGATGGACCTATAGATTGAAGGAAGGTGAGAATGGACAGATGAGATATAAGGCCAGGTTGGTAGTGAAAGGATTTGCACAAAAACCAAGTATTGATTTTGGTGAGATTTTTTCTCTTGTTGTTAAAATGACTTCTATACGGATTGTACTATCTTTAGTTGCTATTGAAGATTTGCATCTTGAGCAGCTTGATGTTAAGACATCATTTCTTCATGGATATTTGGATGAAGAAATATACATGGAATAGCTGGAAGGATTTGAGGTCAAAGGTAAGGAGAAGTTAGTGTGCAGATTGAAGAAAAGCTTGTATGGCCTCAAGCAAGCTCTTAAACAGTGGTATTTGAGATTTGATAGGCTTATGACTGAGCATGGCTACAGTAGGTGTCAATCTAACCATTGTGTGTA
Source organism: Torreya grandis (assembly GCA_037957365.1). Taxonomy (NCBI): domain Eukaryota; kingdom Viridiplantae; phylum Streptophyta; class Pinopsida; order Cupressales; family Taxaceae; genus Torreya; species Torreya grandis. The sequence goes on along the minus strand of JARHVA010001427.1, from coordinate 151,674 downwards.
TTTTAAGAGATTGGATAATGGTAGATATATTATTCTATTATTGTATGTAGATGATATGCTAGTTGCAGGATCACACATGCAGGATATCTCTGAGCTTAAGGTGAAATTAGCTCAAACATTTGCCATGAAGGATTTGGGATCAGCAAAGAAAATCCTTGGCATGAGAAATAAGAGGGATAGGAAAAATCACATATTGATTTTGTCTCAAGAGGATTATGTGAACAAGGTGTTGAAACGGTTCAACATGTAGGATGCAAAATCGGTAAGCACACCTATGGCTAGACATTTTAAATTGAGTAAAGAACAATGTCCTAATTCACATGATGAGGTAGAATACATGAGTAAAGTTCCATATTCTTCCACAGTAGGGAGTTTACTGTATGCAATGGTGTGTACTAGACCAAATATTGCCCAAGCAGTGGGAGTTGTAAGTAAGTATATGGCCAATCCAGGGAAGGAACATTGGAAAGCAGTTCAGTGGATCCTTAGATATCTGAGAGGAACCAACAGTAGGCATTTGTGCTATGGAGGTTCAGATACTTCTCTACATGGTTATGTAGATTCAGATATGGCAGGTGATTTAGATGGCAGGAGAAGCACCACAGGATATGTTTTCACTGTTGGTGGAACGACAGTTAGCTGTATATCAAAGTTGCAGAAGGTTGTTGCCTTGTCAACTAAAGAAGCAGAGTATATTGCAATCACAGAGGCTAGCAAAGAGATGATATGGATGACACAGTTCATGGAAGAGCTTGGAAAGGAGCAAGAGAGTTGTAGACTATACAGTGATAGTCAGAGTGCCATTCATTTGGCTAAGAATTCAGCCTTTCATTCAAGAACAAAGCATATACAGCTTAGGTACCACTTCATAAGATAGGTATTGGAGGATGGTGAGTTGAAGCTGGAGAAGATCCATACAGATAAGAATCCTACTGATATGTTAACCAAGCTGGTTACAAAGGAGAAGTTGAATCTTCATTCAACTTATGTTGGTCTTCATGATTGAGTTGAAGATGGAGGAGCTAGAAGATGTTGTTGTATAGGTACTGGTGCAACTGTTTATCTCCAAGTGGGAGATTGTTAAGGTGTGGAGCCTAAAAGCTTCACAAGGAGCACATTACCAAAGTTGCAGGTTTACACAGTCACCGGCATCGGTCATGAGTGACTGACGTCGGTCAGGATCAATTGAAAAGACGTCAGCATCGACAAGAATTGGCCAACATTGGTCACAGGCAAGCAGGCAGGAACCGATGTCGGTTACCTATGCATTTAGAAAGCTATTTCCATGGATAGAACTGAGTGTTTGCATGATGAGATTAAGTTGTAGTCTTAAGTCTGCATCTCTATTATTAGTAAGACTATTTTTAGAGCCCTTGTTCAAGAGGCTTAACTATTGGTTGTAAATGCATGCTCAAGTTTCCTAATTCTATATGTAGAATTAGATCTTCTTAGCTTATTGTAGTAGTATGTGAATGTTGAAGAATAGTATAGAATTGTATAGGTGAATCATTCCAGGTTGTTGGAGTTGGTTGTACTTGAGAGAGAGAGCTCTTGAGGGAAAGAGATCTAGAGAGAGATATGTACATCTAAGAGAGGTGTGGAAGAAAGAAGTTTCTTCAATTGTATTCCTTCTGTAAAGAGTTTAATACAAGTTTTTAGGGTGGTTTCTTGTATCTCTTGTTCTTTGCTATTTATCATTCTAGTTACTTATCTATCTGATTTAATTCCGTGATTTATTGCTTTCATAAGTGTAATCAAATTGTTGGTTGATCCCCAACAAAATTTATTCAATAAGATCCACCCAATCAAATCTGTATGATTATTGATAAAAATAAATTAGATCTTGGTCTAAGTTGGCCAAGGGAAGACCTAGACCCTAAATTAGTTTTATCAATAAGAGTACAGTGTCGATGGTGCTGACAATGTAAGGTTTATGATTAGAAAGGGTTTTAATATGAGGAAGGGGATAATGGAAGTGGAAAATGACTAGAGGATGGTAAAAAAAGGAGTCAAAGCTTAGGGGAGATTTTTTAAGAGATGGTTGTGTAGATAACAAGTGGTAGTATAGGGTCAAAAATTCCATGAAGCACCAATGGTGTGCCCACCATTTTCTTGGTTCACCCTTCAAGTCATGCACTTGGAAATATTGAGATTCAATAGTTTCTTGAAAGAGAGAAAGTATTAGTAATTTATAAAGTTTCAAAATATTGTGTATAAATATACCCCACTCGAAGAACATCATGTGTCACTTAGGTACAATAGGGATGGTTCTTTAGGAAAAAAACATAACAAGATAGAATGTTGAAACTAAATAAATTATAGTAAGATGAAATTAAGATAAATTGAAGGATATAATTAAAAAAATACACAACTTTACTTACCTTAATTCTGTAGATAATGAATGAGATGAAAGAAATGTGAAGGTGTCTAGTGTAGGGAACATTAGGAAAACTTATAGAAATTAATGAAAAATAGTGAAAAATTGAAAATTTTGAAAAATATGCATGTAATATGTGAAAATATTCGCTATGATGTTAGGATTCTAGAACATTTTATGGTTTATAAAAAGAGCTAGTAGAAATAAAGAGATGATCAAAAGATCGAATCTAAAGTAAATATTTGACAAGTAAATAATTTTGAATAGTAAATATAAATAGGGTGAAAAATAATTCATTTGTGATTTTTATTATTCTAAGAAAATAGAGCTCTAAAAGACCTAATTTGAGACCAGAGAGCCATCATGGTGAGGAGATGAAAACTAAGATAGGGAGGATGCATAGTGGCCACAACGAGTGCAACACATGTAAGAAATTGTGAATTTAAAATTTTTGAGTATTGTTATTTAAAATTGAGCTTGATATAAAAAATTGATTGGTAGGCACAATATATGAATGACTAGGGTTATAACAAGATACTTGTAGGAAGAAGTTAGACCAATAAATGCCTAAGACATTTATGGTAAATGGTCAGAAAGTTATTGATATGAAGGAAAAAATTTGATTGGGTCAACTTAGTCTATAAACCAAGTAGAAATTAAGGGGTAAAGTATATAGCAGTGGGCTGATTTATTACTCTAATGGGTGGATGACTATGTAGAAGTGGGATAACTTAGTTTGTAATTAGGAGAAGGCTGATATAGTCTAGATAATGGGGCTAACTATGTAGTACATGGTTGATTTAGTATGCTAAATAGAAAGAAGGCTGATTTAATATAAAATAGGTCGATCTAGTTTAAAATGATGCAAGATAATTTAGTATCAAAAATAAGGCACAAGGGTGATTTAGTATTCAATAGGCTGATTATGTAAGAAAATTAGAAATTAAATCAAACTAGTTGATTAAGTAGTTAATTTGTGAATTTTTAAGATTGTATCTTGATTATTGATGACATGGATATTTGATACATCCTTTTTTGTTTGATATTTTTTAGAGACACTAGAGATATTGGTACCTCATGGATGCATCATATATACCAATTCATTAGATTGTTTGAGTGACATAGATAGAACTCGATTAGTTGTGTTTGGTTTTAGAGGTATCATAGAGATGAGGTAGATCCCACTAAGTGTTGATCTCATTTTTATTTTCCATAGAGCATGGGAATAGTTGACCAACACTTTATAATGGGTGGTGGATGGGGATACCATTGAGGTGGGTATCACATTATAGTATGTCCACCCATTGCTTGAACTTCCTATATATGAGACACATGTGATCATTGACACACCAAAGGATCTAGATAAGAGATGAGTGCTAGCCCAGTGGGTGACATGTTCAGATAAGATATACCCTAGATTAAGGGTGAGTTTGTTTTATGTTTATATTATGAATATTCTAAACATATGAAAGGTAGTGATAGGACTTGGGATAACATGAGTGATGTGTCACAAGTTAGACATTAATGTACCATTATACACAATAGCCTTGTGTCAATACATACTAGATCAAAGAGTAATCTTTGGGGTTGTCATCTAGGTCCATGTCATGGATGATATGTATGGTATGTTGTCTAGAGGGTATAATACCATGGGGCTTATTATTTTTCTAAGTACATGTATATATGAGAAGTAACCTATGTATAATCCAACTAGTTTTCTCCATGTGGTTGATGATAAGTTACCTTGGGTTATGTGGTGGAGATAGGATCATGTATCTCAAGCCATAGCCCATGTGTAAAATATATAGACTATAACATGAGGAGAGATCATGTGGCATCTATATACATAAATTACTACTCTATGGCTTAGTTTGTCTACTATTGCTATAGGGTTGACTCAAGTGTAGATCATAGGCCACTACACCTCATGGGTAGAGCTGCATCTGGTGGAATGCTTGCCAAGATAGTTTAAACTCCCACACCCATCAGATTATTTATTATTTCTTGATTATTTTTCACAACATGATAGAGAGTGGATGGGGAGAGGAGGAGGATTACTAGTAGAGATACTAGTGATTAGGCCATGATGTGCTAGATCATAGACTGCTTGAACAAGACAAGAGTTAATAGTATAACCGTACAAGGGAGATGCCATTTATGTGGATGTTGGTGCATAATATGAACCATAATAAAAAATAATATTATAAATAACCATAGCCTCATTAGAGATAGAGGCACCATCAGTGAATTCAATCACAAGGAGGGATGTAGCATAGGAGGACCCAATACCTACTCTAGGACATAGTTGGTCCATAAAGGCACCTCTAAGGATAGCTTTATGGTGTTTTTAGTTGGCGAATATTGGATTTTCACTAGTTTAGAGTTGACCCATGGAGGAGGTGCTTATAAAATGAGAAGATGGAGATACTATGCTCAATGGGAAAGCAAACATAAATATGGCGGTTAGTGACACCAAAACTAGTGAGAAATGTTTTAATTTTGATTTATGTTTTTGATATAGGATACTAGTTACATTGTGATTATGGTGGATAGATGATTTTGAGATAGTTATGTGATATGATTCCTATCAAGTTTTTGGTTTGATAAATCTAGTGATAGAGGAGGTTAAATGGGGATACTTGATAGTGGCTTCACATCATGACATTTTAGATGGGGTGCTAGCTTCATATAAACCCACCACTCTTGATGTTATTCTAGTACCATCTTCCCTAGCTCATGTGCATTGGTTTATAATGGTGGGGGAGGGTATGATGTAGTGTCAGGCATATAGGGATGGAATAAAACCATTGGTAGGGCGGGAGAGGGAGAGGCACAAGCCTAATAGGCCTTAGCACATGAGAGAGTGACACACATGGCTAACACTATCCTACTTGGACATGTGTAAGCCCAGGTGGCCTATCTACAAGGGTAGGTTTCAGGTTTGAGATCCCAAACTACCTCATTACACATACCATTGAGAGGGGTCAGTCCCAAACATCTATGGGTAACATGGCTAGACCATAGGATAGGTAGAATGGAGCCCAGCCTTAGAGATAAAGCTATTTGTATTTTGTATTTTGTATAACACACACACACACACACACACACACACACACACACACACACACACACACACACACACACACACACACACACACACACACACACACACACACACACACACATCCCTATGTGTTTTATACAAAATACAAAATACAAATAGCTTTAGGTCTAAGGCTAGGCTCCATTCTACCTATACATATATTGACATTTATATCGATCTCATGAGTTATACTTGGTTGTGGATGTTGATTTAGGGATATATTTCTTTCTTTCTAGAACATGTATTTAGCTTTTGTTGTATATACTATGGGAAATATATGTTGATTTTTTTTATTTTTTATCATTATGTGATACACATGCATGGTTAAAAATAAAAAGTAAAAAATGACTTAGAAAAGTATAAGTAATAAAAAGCAAATGTACTACACACTATATCATGATGGGAAACATGTAATAACAAAATATAATAAACCAAAGATAGTAAAAAAGCTTAAAAAATGTTCTTAAACCATGTAAAATATTTTCACCAAGTTGAAACAAGATAAAATCACACTATATCATGTTGGGAAGTATAAAAATATGTAATAAAATTGAAGGCTCATGAAAAATTAATGGTATAAAAAAAACAATTAAGTCAATCAATCATACTAAATCACGTTAGGAAGTATAGAAAGGAAAACAAAAATAAAAAATGAAATCAAATTGATCACACTAATTTAAGCTTGGAATTATAATTTTTTTAATAAAAATGGTTGTAAGCATATATGCAATTGGAAGATCAGAAGATAAAAGAGAAATATTAATTAAGCATAAAACATACTATATCACTATGGGAATCATGTCAATGACATGTAACTCATAATCAATCACTACTTATCTCAAATTTGACACATGTAATTTCATTATGACTTAGGTATTGGAATATTTTGTGAGGAGGGCTTGATCCTATCCATGGTCTTACACTAAAACTCAAAATGGGAACACTAATGAGGTGGAAAAAAAATGTGGGAATGATATTAAAAGGATGTTTGTAATATGGTAATTTGTGAGGAAGGCCTGGTCATGCCCATTGTATTATAATTCAAATCACAAATGGAACTCCTAGGAGAAGTGATTGATTAACAAAACAATATTTCTCAAGTGGAATTATTAAAAATGTTATACATGAAAGAGGTAATGTAAAAATTATAACATAGGAATCTATGAGAAGACCTTAGAAAACATGAGGTACACTAAGTACATATAAAAGACAACAAATGGATAGTGACCATCAAAATAAAAAGGATACATGTTCATAATAAACACAAATATGTAATAATAGGAAAATACATGAGATACTAAGATTGAGTCAAGTTGGTTAGATTAATAAGAAAATTAAAATGGACCTATCTTCCCACAACATGTTCCCTATTCCTTAGGACCTCTTACAAAGTCATCGGTTTAATATGAATATTAGGTACTTGTGTGAGAAATTAGGTGGCACTAAAAGTTTGTGAAAGGGAATAAAGGAATAAAGGGAGATCCAAAGTGGATTGGTAATATAAGATTACAATGAGATGACTTGTTTGCTAACTAATCACATGGTAAAGAAGGATTACTAAGGGGATCAAGGTTTGTATAGCCAAGTCAAAATAATAGTTATCCTTGTTATTGAGAGAAGGTATAAAAAAACATGAGAAAAGACAAAGACATATATGAAAGGAAATGCACTCATAAATATAAGCATGTAATCATGAAAATCATGAAAATAATCCATAACAAAAAATGAAATAAATGAAACCACATACAACACATAATATGAAATATAAAGATCCATGTAAGATAAATAAATGAAGTAAAATGTGATACAAATTCAAATGATATAAGATATAAACAAAAGTGGATCAAAAGTCCAATACATAATTAGAATGAAGATTAAAAGAACACTATGTTTTGTTCACAAATATTAGTAAATATAACCATAGATATTATCCATAACATCTAATATATCTTTATGAAGTTGGATCCTAACTACATCAAGAGTCACATCTATACTAAAGTAAAGATGTGAAAATACCTCTCATCAAATATCCTTAATATAAAATGTAGGTATAACCAAAGGATCATGCTCATGAGGGATCTCATGCATAGGATACTCAAGAAGTGGAATAGATGATGGAATATGAGTGTAAACTATGGGAGAAGGAGGTGGAACCATCAGTGGAGAAGGAACCATGGGTGGGGGAAAATACATAAGTCATTTAGGAGCCATAGGTGAAGAAGGAACCACATGTGGAGTGGGATCCATAAGTGAAGAAGGAGGATCCTTATTAAGTGGATGACTTATGGGAGGATGAATAATGGGTGCAGGAATGGTCATAAGGTGATCATGAAGATGTTGTTGAAGGATGCAAAAATAATTGGTGTGATGGGTACTGCATTGGTGTCAAGGACAAATACCTCTCCATATTTTGGGATATACTTAGATAATAACTTGGGATGAGTTATAGCCTTGTATTTAGATTGAGGAAGGGTAGGACACAATGTGTTGATATATTTATTTATTTTTTTAAAAATGGGTGGAAGAATGATTATATGTGTAATATAAGAAACATATATGCTTTTTAGTAGAATTTAGGGTTATACTAATGAAAGGAGTAAAATCAAAAGATAGAAAAGGTTGATATAACTAGTAGCATCTAGTTCAATGAACAAAAACTCTATGAATATCATAATAAGGTTGATCAACCCATTGGGTAAGCAAGGGATCAAAATATGGAAAAGTAATAAGGCCAACTCCAAGGGAAAGTAGGGATGGTGAAGGGAATAGCTTAGGATCATTTGAAGGAGAAGTAAACTAAGATATAGGATCAGGCTCAGCTAAATGTAGAGTAGGAGTAGGAATTGGACTAAGATCAACTAAGGGAAATTAAGATACATAGAGGGATTAAGGATGGTAACAAGCATCTCAAGGGGAAGTAAGCGATATGGATCTTGATATCTATCAAAATGATAAGGACCAATAATAACATGATCTATGAGCATGCTCCTAAGAGGCTCTATTGAAATTAGAGGTGTGCTATTTGAGTGCTACATCTCTATCCTTTGAAAAAGAGGAATAATTATAGAATTAATAACTATATAAGAAGGAATATGCTAAGATTAACAAAAAGACTAAAACAAAGAAGAATGATATCAAAGAATCTTGACATCCCTATCTTAGATAATTCATCATAGAAATATATAGTTTAAAGTATAACTCATAATTACTTGTATGAAGGTCAATGGTATAGGTAAGTATGATATTCTAATCAAAATTGGAATGATGAATATAATGTCAAGTTTTAGTTAATACCATAGGTATATCATTGATAGGTGGCTAAGGGGAACAAAACTTAAAGGATGGTGGAAGTTAGGTGATGAGATGAGGGGATAAATCTAAATTTTTTATCTTGAGGTTGATTTCATCCATCTAATCATCATCAAAATATAAGAGGTTAGGTGGTATGTTCTCAATGAGTTAAGGGTTACCATGAAAAACTCAAGTAGAGTTGATGGGAAAATTGAAATGTTGATATTATCTAAATAGAACACTTGCCAAAGGTTTCAAGGGTTGAAATTTTTAATATAGCATGTTCTTGGAATTGTTCAAAATTCTAAGGATTTTTATCTCCTTAAATTCAATAGATAGCATCATTATGGGGAGACTTTACACGTTAGCAAGAAGAAGAGATGACAAGCCTCATGTGATGAGTCCAAGGCCTACCAAGAAAGATGTTATAAAAAAGGGGAAAGTTAAATATCATGACCTTCACTTGGGTAGTGGCAAGAGGAATAGTAATAAGAAACCACATGCAATCTAAATGATGCATTTTCCTTCTATAATATTATTGAAATGTACTATATGTGGACTTAAGATTACACTCAAAATATTTAAGAGTTTTAATGAAGTTAAGGGAGGTGAGAAAATTACCTAAACCCTCATCAATTAAAGCATGCTTGACTTAGATATTATTGATTTGAATTATTATAGAGTGTGGGATCATTCGCATGAATTAGAATCTCATATTAGATCATGGAAGAAATAGTAAATTTTAGGAAAACAAAAGTGTCCATTATTTCATCAATGTGTATAGACATATATTCACATTATTATAAGATACTATTTTCCAAATGAGATAAGTTATTTTCACATCCTACTAGGGGAGAATGAGGGATTTTCACTTAAGATAATAGTTGCATCAGGTGGTTGAAAAGATGTAGAGAAGTTCACATGAGTTCAAGAAAGGGTATTTAAGATGGGAGATTGGTAAGTTTTGTGATAGGGTACCATTCATCACAACCCATGGGGGGAATACTAGATAAAGGTGCATAATGTTAGAGGAAATCCTAAAAAGGAGTATAAGTGAATTTAAACTTTGTTTTTATAAGATGTGGTTGGTTTAGTTTGAGTATAAATCAACTGATTGTCTTTAGATAATGGGATATTTGATTTAGGTATGTCTGGTGACTAATTTGAAGAAATTTTATTAGAAGGTTGAAGAATATTATTGATAGCTATAGATGTTGGGTTAGTTTTATAAATAGTATGAGAGATATTATCTAATTAAGGTGCTAGAATTAGCACTTGGAAAGAGATAAGGTCCTCTTGCCCCAACTCTATTATATGAGATGGGGAGAATCTTAGATAACACAAAATGTTTGGGATGTTTGATGCATGTGTGTAGGATGAGAATTAATGAAATCAACTACCCTTTGCATATTAGTCATATTTAACACATTTTCTTCTAGATTTTTGTCTATAATACTTTCAATATTGTTGGTGAAGGAGTAAGCTTGTCATTATTGCCTTGATGATTAGGAAGAGGGTCTTTATATATGATAATATGAATATTAACCTAGTTCAAAGCTTGATTTTTATTTATTGTTTCATGAGATTTAAAGGTGATAGCAAAGGATTTTTGGTGATTATGAATGAGTTAATCATGATCAAGGTTTTGGCCAAGAAGGAAATCCATATCTAAATTAAGTAATTTCCTAAAAATCTCGTGAGAGTGGCCCTAATTGGCATGAAACCACCAAATTGTTTTTAGATCAAACCATGATTTCATAGGATGAATGGGTTAAATCTCTCATGGTATAGGCCCTGGTAGATGATTTTGGATCTTAGATAAGGATAATGGTTTATGAACATTAGTGTTGTTAATTTGAGAAAATTGAGGATTAGAGGTGTTATTTAGAGGGGGATCATTATCCACAACATTATTGGGAGCAATGGGATGAATAATATGAATGGTGTCATAAGAATTAGTGACACTGTCATTGGTAGCATGATTTTTTAATTTTTAATGAGCATTAAAATACCCATGGGAGGTTGGGATGGTTAAAAATAGTTCATGAGAAAATATTGGTGTTTGGTTTGGTCGAGGGCTTCTTCCAAATTTCTAGGAGAAAGAGTCCTAACTTGAAATTTCAACTTGAGATAAAGATCATTGTTGAATATATGAAAGAGATTATCATGCACCATGTTATGCTCACAATTATTATACAAGGTGTTCCATTTTTTGATTAAATCTTGTGCCATTTCGGTTTCAAGTTGATTACAATTGAGAAAGTGAGCCAAAGTATTCTTAGGGAGGTCACTAGTTTAAAACTCTTGTATTATAGAATTAACTATTTATTAAAATCTAGTGATAGAATGGTATTTGAGTTAATTACACCAATATAAATCATGTACAAAGAGTGTTTTTCTAATAGGTTGGTAGTAGCAAAAGTGTTTAATTTGACCTAATCTTTGTAGACATTATCAATTTTTTTTAAATGTATGGTAGGATCAGTTGACCCATTATAACTATTGGTAGGTGTGATGCCTCCTATGTCTATATTGGAAATTTGAGGTGTAGGAGGTTCATTTTGAAATTTTTGATCATGTTATTGAGAAATGAGGTTACCATAGGAATCCCTAAGGGAGGTGGGGTACATTTTTTTCACTACCCATGAAACCTATTAAGGTTGATTTTAAAGGTGGATAAGGTTATTCTACATTTGAATCAATTGATTGGCATTATTAGTTTGAAAAACATTCATTTGATTAAGAGTTTACAATAAGAGTTGATGGGTTTGAGAGGTATTATGACTAGTTTTCATGACATACAAAACATTAGCATTGGTATTAGTAGCTTGGGTTGAATTATGAGTAGTGACATGCACATCAATAGTGGATTATGAATCATTGGTAGAAAAATATGCACTAGTGGCATGATTAACATGTGTAAAGAAAGATGCACTAGTAGAAGGATTAGCATTATAATAAAAAGAAACCCTAGTGACATGATTACCATTGGTATCAAATGGTGTCCTAGTGAAATTATTGAGGAGGAGGGGTCTTTGAAAAGGCCCACTAGATGTTAAACCTACCATATTAGTAGATATACTTGGCATGGAGGTTGAAGAAATCAAATAAGAAGAGGTCATAGTGTGATAATGAGTCAAGATAAAAGGGATGGGTTGAGAAGAAGAAAAGGTGTCACCTCCAAATCCATGAGAGAATGTAGGTGAGTGTGAATGGGTTTCTTATACTTGACCACTTATGATGAGATTGTAAATAGTTGAATGGTCGTTTCCCTTATGTTGAGGAAACTTAGTAACAAAGCAAAGCATTTCAGGTGTGTACTCTAATTATAGTTAATCTTATAAGGAGAAAATAGGGTTATAAACTAATGATGAATGAGGAGGTGTCCCATAATTAGTAGTGCAAGTGGCCACATGCACATTGATTTTGTCTAAAGTGGAAGCCATAAGTTATTTTTGGAGAAATATATTTAGATTAGTAAATCTCATCATATTTGTTGAGTTTAAATCTATGTGATTATCAAATAATAAGTTGATGATGAGGGAGGGATGATAAAAAGAGTGATGAAAAGACAAAATAAAAAATAAGATACAGAGTCAAAATGGTCAACTATGTTTTTTTAATTAGGGTATAAAATATCAAACAATAAGTTCATGATGAGGGAGGGATGATAAAAAGAGTGATGCAAAGACAAAATAAAAAATAAGATATTGAGTCAAAATGGTCGACTATGTTTTTTAGATTACGGTATAAAATAAAAAGACACATATGCATAGCCATGTAGGTCAACTATGTAATAATAAAAATATAACTAAAGAGGGAAGCAAGGATACATAGTCATGTTAGTCGAAATATGTACTATTGAATAGGGAAATGAATAGTGAGACATAGATACAAAATCTTGTAGGATGACTGTGTATTACAAGCATGAGAGTTAAACAATTTGTAAGAGATTGTATCAATAAAAATGAGAGTGTTATAAAATAGATGAAATTTTTTCAAGATAAATTTGATTCAAAATGAAACTAAGAACACAAGCAATTAGATCAAAGTGACTAACCCAATGGGGACACACAACACACACCTTAAACCAACACTGACCAATGCATGTTTTATAATACAAGATATAATGAGTAGAGAATAATTATAAACTAAAAATTAAATGCTAAATAATTGGTCATCCTAGTCTTTATTAAGTTATAATAGAGTTTTATTTTAATGTGATAGGGATGTTGGCTAGAATAATGAACTAGAAAGCAATCTAAGGTTGGTTTCAAGATTTTTAGGTTGAAAGGTAACTATATTAATGATGGTACCAGATTGGTATTAGGGCTTACCCCCTCACTTCATAATATCATAATGATAAGGGTGTCAAGTTATTTTCCAATATATACCATCAAACACATATTTATAATTGGCTAGAAAACCAAGTTTGCTTCCTCCTTGGTGATGAAATCCAAGTAAGTATGCCTTGGGAAGACAAGTATTTAATGATTTTTGAATGAAAAGTGATTTGGTAGTGTGTACAAAAATAAAATTATTTTAAAATAAATTGGTAATTTTAAAAACCACCTATTTAAGCTATGTGAGTTAATCTAATCATGTAAATAATTGAAAAGCAAAGGTGAATTAATTATTAGTAGATATAGGTTAATTTATTAATTGAGAATAGTATAGAGTTAGTTTAGGAGACATTATATGAAAATAGTATAGAACAGAGCTGAAGGGTCACTACTATTCCATGGAATCAAGGTCTATAAGAACATAGTCAAATAGGTTAACTATTTATTATAGACATAAGACAGATTACACAACTATGTCAAACAAGTCAACCCAGTTAGTTATAGGGTTACAATTTTACATACTACAAACTTGTGAAAAATAGTATTGAAAGAAGAATTGAAATGAAAAAGAGAGAAAGGAAGGAATTTTGATGGGATTTAAGACATTTTAGATTGAATTTTTTATGTTTTAATTATAAAATGTTGATTCAAAAAGTTTCTAACTTGGTTGACTAGTTTGATCAAGTTTACAAAAATCCTATATGTTGAAGAAGAAATAACAAACAAAGTTGACTTGTTCAACTATGTTTGTATAACTATATGTTAACATGAGATAATAATAATATACATATTCTATTGGTTTAACTATGTATGCAAATCTAGAGTTTAAGAATAATATTGTGCCAAATTGATTGATCTAGTAACCTAAATTTGGAGAATATATGTACAAACAAAACATAGTCATTTTGAAGTGACTGTGTGTTAAACCTATGCACAAAAAGTTAGAACTCTATTGAATATTTTGATATAGTACTAAAAATATAGAAAAGTATAATATGATGATAAAAATTATGGTGTGAAAGAAAACCTTCAAGCTTTGAATTCACTTTAGGCTCACCATAATGTATACAAAAGGAACTGTAACTTATCTTTTAAATCAATCCTAGCTCAAAGAATATAAATCCTACTTACACTTCTAATTTTTGATACATTGTATATTCAAGTTCATGACCAATATGGATCTTCTAGACCTAACCAAGGGGAAAAACCTCTAGTCAAGCAACACCATGTAATAACCCTAATTAGGTCATATGTTTTCATATTCACAAAATTAAATGAAAAATAAATTAAAATCTAATCTAGTGCTCACCGAATCTTGTTTCATAAAGTGGGGGAAATAAACATAAAAATTAAACATACATATAATATCTATACTCAATTCAATGTATAATAAATCATAATGCATGAGAAAGAAGTACAAATGTAAATATATCTACTCTTAGAAAGGAGGAACAAAGTCAGGAATAGTTACCTTTGAATAAAACCCATCAAGCCTCAATATCTCCCTTTGCCAAGGTGCTTCATAATAGGTTGTTGTGGTATGTAAGTATGACAAGTATGGGTCATATCTAGGCTACACAACCTAATTATGCATCCAAAATACTTTTCCATAAGATAAATTTGTATCTCCAAAAAAAGTATTAAAACCCTAAACTATGTTCCTCAACTAGAATGGTGGATAAGCAGATGAAAAATATATTCTTCTTCTTCTCGTCTCTTCTTTCAATAAATGATGAAATGAGTGTGTGTATATATTTGAATCTAACCCTAAACCTTTCTAAAAGTATAGTTGATAGGGTCAGACCAATAAACTATGTATAATTATTGATAAAAATAAATTAAGTCTTGGACTAGGTTGGCTAAGGGTTAATCTAGACCATAAATAAGTTTTATAAATTAGAGTATAGAGTTTATGCGGCTGACAGTGTAACATAAATCATTGGAAAGGATTTAAGGCTTAGGAAGAGGCTAATGAAAGTGGAAAATGACTATAGGAAGGTGTAAAAAATAAGTCAAAACATAGGGGAGTGTTTTTTACGAGATGGTTGTGTATATAGTAAATGATACTATAGAGACAACAATCTTATAAATCATCAATGGTCTACCCACCTATTTTATAGTGCACCCCGTAGAGTGTACACTTAGAGATATTGAGACTCAATTGGTTCCTGTAAGAGAGAAAGCATCAGTATTTGGTAAAGTTTGAAAATATTATGTGTATACATAACCCACTTGTAACCTCAATCTTCTTCCTAACTAAAATATGGATGAGGTTTCAAGCCCCCTATCTAATTTTCTAGTTTCTATCACTTCATAACCATTACTACATGACATATGCACATGTGTATTCTATCCATGCTCTTTATTTATGATAATTTTTATTATTTCTTTCAATTCTATATTATATTAATTGATTTTATACTATAGCATGATCTTGGTTGTAGGTTAGTCATTAGTAAAGTACTCAAGTTGAGCACACAAAGAAAAGGTGTGCATAAACACCTAGGTATGCATTTCTTTCCTTTAAACTAGCAATTACATTACTAGATGAAATGGGGGGGGGAATAAATATAGATGATATTTTATAATTATAAGGCACCTTAGTCTTGTATACTTGGTGATTTAACTTATTTAGGATGAATGGATTTTTATTCCTATTTTAGTTAAGGGTTTGGATTAATAAATTAGTACAAAAAATAGTAATAAATATAGTCTAGATTTGTGCAATTGTTTGTCTTTTTCACCTTTCTAAAAATAACATTAAATAAGAAGAAATATAACTATGACATAGACTGAGATAGTTGATAAAGAGGTTAAAAATGGATATGAAAGACTGGGAAGGTGTCATGAACCTAAATTTAGCTTTCATTGGGTGAAAGGAAAGGAGCATTGAAAATTGGATACTTTGGTGTTTGATGTCATTGCCCAATTATGGCATGGTTGTCTGTTTTGATTTTTGGTTCCAGATTTTGATGCAATCTTATTTTAGGGTCTTTTCGGTGTCTTAGTTTATTTGTAATTTCCTTTTTGTGCTATTATATGACCTATTTTATTCTCAAACCCTAGGTTTACCTACACACACAAAACAACAAACATATCAAAATCCAAAAGAGAAAAAACTAGGTTATAGGAAGTATGATCACATGATATAGAACCCTTATTGTCCTAATCATTACCTATATAAACCTCAAGCTAGGGTCTCAAATCAAATGAAGTTATCCCATAGGGAAAATACATAATAAAAAACATGGTTGATGAAAGAATGAAATTTTTCCTATGCCCTTCCTTGATCAAGCATGCAAATCTATGTGTGATGCAAAATTTTGAGTTGTACTATTAACTAATTTTAATTATTTAGTGTGATAAAGTAGTAAGTGCTAGATATAAAATGACTTGTGAAGTCCTTTATATAGGAAACTATTTATTTTGAATTTGGGAGATTTATTCATGTTAACCAACATCAAAAAAGATAAATAAAACTTAAGGGAGGGGATAAGAAGGGTTTGAGACCTATTAAGCAAGGAAAAATGACTGTTGGACAATAGTTATAAGTAGGAAAAGAGTACCAAATGCTATAGTCCACCAAAATTTTGTTGTCTAGGACTCAAAAAAATAGGCTAAGATTGACACAAGCCAAGTTAATTGAGATAATGAAAAGGTTACAAAAGTGAGAAAAAAGACCAAGAAAAGAAAAATAAAGACATGGCTAGTGTGAATAAGGCTCATATTCTCTTATTAGAGTCTCTTGTGAAGAGGACTATGAAAAGACATTATATGTATGGTTTCTTGAACAATTTAGGATGTATACATTTGTCCCCTTTTATTCTAGTGATGTAATGAAATGAAATTCTAGAGTAAAAGAAAGAATAAAAAATGTATACCCAAACCTACATGTGTGGAGGTGAATGTGTTATGAGGGTCTAATTCACTTCTTAGATAGGGAAGTGGATGGAGATCCAAATATTACCTGGAGAGAGAAGGAATCCATGGAGTGGATGCCCCCTATACTAAATGTAAATGTAGAATCCATGTATCATCAAGGAGGGTAATGCTTTTCCCTATGTTGAATATAATTAAAGATGATGAATACTTAGAGGCCCATAACCAATGTATATCCTCTATCCCACATAAACTCATGTAATCTAGATGTATGTAAAAAATATATATGTTGTGAAGAGAAAAAATTGGCATTCCCCCATTCTGAATATTTACACTAGAACTGATAAGTTCTCAGAAGACCAAAACCAATGTCTATCCTCTATCCCTCAAAATTTTATAGTCTAGATCTGAGTAATATAATGGACCAACCACTGTAGATAGTCAGCATTCCAGCTTGGTGACAACCTGGGCATAGTTAGATATAATCTAAAAATATGGTCAATATGCAAGAAGAGAATGTCATGTCTTACCATTCCATCTATATAATCTTGAGTGATGAATAAAATGAACATTTGTGCCATGCCCCCAAATTTGGTAAGTGAGTAATGTGTCTGCGCAATCTAGTAATTTATATAACCATATGTGACATGACATACCTTGCCATGCCTCATGTGCAAAACTAGAGACCCAAACACTATGCTTTACACTATGCCTATAGTTTGTTATCTGATTTTATAGCTATGCCATGCTATATGAAGTTATATGTGTGAGACATGTAGCATGTAAATGTCCCCAAATCTAGTATCTAAGTCTATATTTATATCAAAATCATTATGAATCCATATAATCTAAACCAATGTATCTGAATAGTCTATGCATCTTTATCAAAATCACTATGAATCCATATAATCTGAACCATTATATCTGAATAGTCTATGTACTTATAAACTAAAGGTATATCCCTCTAAATGTCTTGAGTAATGCTGAGTGACCCACATAATCTGAGTCACTATATATCTCAACCAATATGAACTAAATCTAATATTCTGAATGCTAGATGTGTAAGAACCATGGTGTATCCACTTATGAGAGTAGATAGGTATGTTGGGTAAGTGTAAAAATAAGAACATTATGAATGATGCCCTCTTTTGGAGAGAGGGACAAAATATATGATATAAGAGGTCAAGCCAAAAGTGATGACTAGTGATGTAGTAATAGAAACAAGGTTGGTATATTGTGAATAGCTTGAAAGGTTGTTTGATTGATAAGATTTTATTGTTGAGAGTGGAACACATTTTAATTAGTGATGACCAAGGTACATGTTTAGGTACAAGATAAATATAGAAATGTTCATGCTATATTATGAATATAAGGTAGTAAGAGAGTGAATATTGAGTGATGTTTAAAGTATTGTTGTCATGATTATGTGGAAGGAAAGGTTTGAAAAATGAAGTTACATGGTTTGAACTATGGGCAAAATGGCATTTTGTTTTGAATGAAAAAATTGGTTAACATAGGACACTAGATTGATTCTAGATTCATTTGTGCATTGAATAGGTTGATATTTTGAGCTTTGGAGCAAGAAAAATGTTGAGGATTTGAGTACCTACCATGATCCTATTTGAGCAGTTGGTAGTCTAGTTCAGGCTAGTGGTGATGTGACCATGGTAAGAAGCTCAAAACACTTGGTTTTTGACAATTTTAGGCCTATTTTAGTATTCTTGAGGGCTTAAAATAAACTTAGGAAGTTTTATCTATTTATGGTGCTCCTGTCCTATAGTCCAACACTCTTGTGTAGGGTTTAGGGCTCTTGTATAAGGTTCAAAGCTCCTATCTAGTGTTGTTGTCCTCAATATAGTGTTTTTATCTAGGAGGTAGATTTTTTTCTATGATGTTGCTTTACTACTTTTTGTTGTATTATCTTCAATTTTAATTAGGTATTATTCATTGATATATGTGTTATTTCTAGTGATGTAGGGTGAGGTGTGAATGAGAGAGTTTTGTAGGGGCCAGGTGATGGAGACATTGAGGCTATTACCACTATTTATTGATGATAGAGTGGTTATTGATAGGGTGAGGTTGGGTCATGTGTATGACCTAGGTATAGTGAAATGGGACCAACATGTGATGAGTGCCTTATGAAATTGGTGGAATGTAGATACATTTACTTTTTGGATTTTTAGAGGGGAGATGACTGTGACTTTGGAGGATGTGTATCACATACTTCATTTGTTAGTTAGTGTGTGGTGAGCGATAGTATAATATGACATGGGTATCGATGTGATTGATCATGTATCTTTATACTTTGTTGGTGTGCCCTTGAGTACACATCAGAGAGGTAGTGATACTGATGTACTAGTATTAGTCATTGTGCAATCTAATGTTTCATGCTTTCAAAAGTGGTTGGTTGTTTTGTTGGCATCTTTTATTACTGTGGATGGGAGTAAATTATCTATTACATACAAGATACACTAGATTATGCATAGTGTGGAGGTATATGGCACTTTATTCTTATGGGGGAAGACTATGCTAGACCATATATATAAGGACCTTTACAAGTTTACATAAAAGTCATTTAGTGGCAGGGTGAGCATGGGAACCTTATTTCATTGTTGAGCCTATGAGCACATAGTAGTTGTGTGGTCTATTGGATTACTAAGGGTAAAGTGGGCACCTCCACAACCATTTAGGGAATGGTTGATGAGCATAGTGGCTATATTATCCCATGGGATAAACCATTATAGGTGGGTTTTAGATAGATTGGTGGATGGTGACATCATATGGAGGCCTTACAAAGGATTTCTTAGGTGAGTAGAGGATAGAGTATTACTACAATACATGAGGATTAGTTGTTAGATACATGACTACTAGGGTGGATTATATGAGTGCTTTTAGTATGAGTGCATTACTAGATAATTTTGGGTACCATAGGATGTGACCTTAGTAGCATGGGTGTGGGTCAGGAGTGCATGAGCATCTGTAAGGGTAGGATCTCATGCAAGGTTTACTAAGGCTAAGCTCAGACCATTACCTTTGGATGCAAGGGATATGGTCATAAATATTTTAGATGTGGATGATGTTAGATGTATAGATGAATATATCACATGTTGGGATAGGCATTTCTGGGCTCTGTTATAGCCTATTGATGTAGGGGATGCTCTAGAGTATGAGGATCTTGAGTCGATCTAGATGATGGGAGGTAAGAAGTGATTACATTAGAAATATGCATAAATTTGTGCTTTTAGTTTAATTTCAATGTATATAGTTAATGTAGTGTCATAATTTATGCATAGGTGAAGTGGGAGGTGCTCAAGATGGAACATAAGCTAGGGTAAGAGGCAGAGATGATGATTTTTGGGAGATAGTTATCAAGTTAACACTTTGAGATCTCACATGGCATGTACCTAATGTTGTAGTGGAGAAGGGATTGATAGAGAGATAAATGGTCATGTCCAATATCCATGCACATCTATTCGATAGGGTTGCTATAGAGACAACTTCATATGTTAGAGTAATAGGAGAGAGAGATTAGTTGAGAGCTAGGCTGGATAGGCATAGGATGCCCCCACCTAATTTTGGATCTATTAGTATGAAGATCATAGATGAATATACATATCTTGAGATATGATATGTAGACTTGAATGAGGAACATGGTTAGCTACTAGAGTGAGAGAGTCATTATAATAGGCATGTGATAGCTCAAGAAGGTGTGGGCCCATTTAGTGTTAGGGTAGATTATGGGACTAGCACTGGTAAAGAGAGTGAGATTAGAGTGAGGGTCTAATACCCATTCATGATTATTTTTACTTGATACTAATGTATCTTCATTGAAAACTCATTATATACATATGGATACTAATTTGATTTTGACTCATGCATATTATGTTATGTAGTTTGGAGTATATTAGTATATTTGTTATAAGTGGTTGATTAGAAATAGTTGATTTGGGATTGATGTTTAGGTTACATATGTTTGGTAAAATGGTATTTGGCATGTGATTTGATTATTTTTATAGGTTCAAGTGTGATTCTCATTTTTATTTTGAATTATATGTGAGTAAAAAACTTTGTTATTTTGTAATTGGTAAATTGATTTGATAAAGTGAATTGGTTAAAATTGGTAAAATAGGATAATGGTAAGATCAGGATTTGGATAATTTGGTTTGGATAGGGATGGTTATTTGGAATTAATAATTTTAGTTGGTATTATAAGGGGATGTAATATATCACTCTGTGCATCTCAACCCCATGGTTATTGTATCACTATATAAACCCTGATGGCTAACTTAACAAGTGGCCATACTACTCATGTTATGTAGGAACATGCCCTGTATCTGATGTTGACTATATTACACTGAATATAGCTATATGTGGATAATATATAAAATGAAACCTCAATATATGTATAACTAAAATTATGTGTTATGAAGGAGGATCATCTATCCATAATCATAGTGGATTATTACATGAAATAACACCATGTAGCCTCTGCTATGATGTGTATGATTGAGCAATAGATCGAGATGGAACTATAACCTAAGATGGGGGATCATCTAATCTCAATCTTAGTATTTTTATATGTGAAATATGTCCCTAAAAACTTAGCTATAGTGAATATCTATCTAGATCAATACTTTGTGATGTGGGTTCATCTAATCTTAACCATTGTGGGTTGATATGTGAGATAAAACCCTAAAAACTCTATTTTGGTGCTTATGATTATGCTATATATGTATATGTAAATATACTATGTACTCCATGGACTACACTGATATATGTAGATTTCTCTCATTGTACTAGTCTCCAAACCCTTTGAGTAGGTGGGATAGGAGATCTCCTATGAGGCTCTATCTTAGAAACTGTATTACTCTCACGATGAGTAACCTATGATTCATGTGAAATAATGTCCTAGGATGATTTATTCATGGAAGAATGAGGTCTATGGATCAATTATGAAGGAGATATTGGTGCCCCTAGTGTGAATGTTATGATTCCATTATCAACACATCTATTAATATAATCCTTGAGTCTATAACATTCATTGTTTATGTGTCCATAGATACAATGCTATTTACAAAAGGGATGGTGTCACTACTTGTGTAATAGATGTGGATCTTGATGATGAGTAGAAGGCAATGTGATTAACCTCCTATTTAATAGTGCTGATAAGATGACATATGACCTATCTCATTCTGAATCAAAATATAATGGTGCCCTACTATTATTCTCTATAGCACATATTGTAGGTGGTGCTCTAAAAATTGGCTCTCTATTCTTAACTAGTTGTTTTTCTAGCTATGGTCTCCTATCTTGAGTGGGACATGATGGATGCTGAGTGTTAAGATTTGTAGATGGAGGTAATGCTATGAAATCTAGATTAAGTTGATCAACTGAATCTGGCTCAATCAATCCTAATTTCTTATCCAAGGCTAAAATTATATAACATAAGTTCTTAAAAGAGGACTCTATCTAATATAATATATGCTCTAGGAGCGGTTGGTGAAGCCCCTTAATATAATCAATCATAGCATAAAATTATTAAATTATAATATATAATCACTATCTAGTTGTGAAGGATTCTAATGAAATGCAACAAGTTTCTCATATGTAACATGAGGGCTCATGTTTTCTATGTAATATCTGAAAAATTACTCCTCTAAGTCATCACATATATGCAAGGAACCAACAAGGAGTAGATGAATTAAATAATTTTGTGCATTACCCACTAATGTCTATTGGAACAACTTAATTAGAATCAAAGGACTTGCATGAGATGACAAAGCCTTCTGAAAGGATTGAAGGTGTATGAATGGATTTCTAATTCCATAAAATTGAGGAAAAGATGGTATCTAGATATGCTTAGGCAATGAATCTTTGAAAAATGTCTTCAAAAGAGGGTTACCATGCAAGTCATTGGCATCCATCCAAGATTTGTAAGCCTTATTTTCTAAAGGAGATGTACTTGGTGTTGTAATTAACCAACTACATGCATAAAAGAAATAATCTCTTGGGATGGTATATTATTATCTTGAAGTGGTTCATTTAAACATTGAATTTGATCATTTATTTTAGCCATGGGAATGATACATTTAGAAATTATATCATTGAGAGGGGGTGTGCTCCATTGAACCTTTGGAGGAATGGTAACTTAGACCTTAGTAGAGGGATGTGGGATACCATTATTTTTGGGTAAAGAGTGAGAAATAGGTGATACTATAGTATAGGGTAGCTTGAGAGATTCATTGGTATCTTTAGTATTTAGTGAATCACATTCTCATTGGATATAATATGTAATTTTATCATTGACATGTGAATCATTTGAAATAAAATCATGCATAGAAGTAGAAGCAACATTTTGTAATGCACTATGTTTGAGAAGAGTGAGAGAAGAGTTCGAAGCATGAGATGTTTTTTCTTCTTCACTATATGCATAACAATCATCATTATTCCATGCATTATCACAATCATAATTTTTTTCATTTGAAAGAGTAGAAGTAGAAGTATCACTTTCATAATCATTCTCATTATCATATTCATTTTCATGTTCACTATCATACTCATTATCACTTACATTATCACTAGGGAGAGGGGTAAGAGAAGATTTTAATTATTTTATAATATGTAATACATTATCATGTGAAATTGGAGTACTATGTGCATCTATGTTATCCTTGAATGGAGTACATGCATTATTTTCATTTGTAATATGAGAAGTAAGAGTAAGAAAGTTATCATTTAAACATTATTTTGTCATTTTTTGAGATGAAAAAGTAGATTTAAGAACATGAAATTGATCATATGAATTATGAATTGGAATTTTGATTATATTTCATTTATTTTTTTGTAATTTGAACATATAAGTAGCAAAAGAGAGGGAGAAACTAGGTTCAAATGCAAAAAAATTACCACCAATAAGAGGTTCACATGAAATTGCATGACTAGTTTTTACATTTGATGTATTGTGCATAGGAGAATGAGGTGAAAATTAACTTTCCCATTTATCAAAATTATTTTATTTGGAAGAGGGAAGAAAAGAGAAAGGTTTGAGAGAAGAAGATGCATCTACTTTTTCTTCAATATCACTTTCATATGCATCATCATATTCCTCAGTACAATAATAGTAATTTTCTTCATTGTAAATGAAATCATTTTCCTCATTTTTATCTAATGTGAAATTTTGCAAATTTATCCATTCAATGTCATAATTATGAGGAAAATTTATAAATTTATCTATAGGATAAGAGGGAAGAAGTGTTTTAGTTTCCATTTTATTGCTTTCACCAAAGAGAATATGTAAAATTACTATTAAGAAAATAAATTCAATAATGACTATTGACATAGAGATTTTGAAAATATTTTTGACACTCCAACTAATTTTTTAAAAATTACAAAATTTTTATCTAAAATTTGTAAGGGAGGAAGGCTTGGGGATTGAGGACTGGGTTTGAAAATCTAGGGTTTTAGGTTGGAGTTTTAGAATTTTGAAATTTATTGTAATAATTTAAATTCTAAAATAAATAATAATAAAACAAATGTATAAAAATTTATACAAAAATAATAATTTTGAAATTAAATTTTTGCACAAAAATGTGAAGGAAAACCCTAGGGGTACCTAGGGTTTGAGATTTGTTCAAAGTATGTTAGGTTCACCAAATGATTTAACTTATTAGAGAATATTATATTTTTATTCCTATTTTAGTTAAGGGTATAAATTAATAAATTAGTATAGAAAATATCAATAAATACAATCCTAATTTGTTCAACTTTTTATCTTTTTCACCTTTCTAAAAATAGTAATAAATAAGAAAAAATATATCTTAACTATAAAATAGACTGAGACAACTGATACAGAGGTTGAAAATGGCTATGCAAGATTGGGAAGGTGTCATGAACCTGAATCTAGACTATGTTAGGTGAAAGGATAGGGGCACCAAAAATTAGACACTTTGGTGTCTGATGTTGTCTAATTATAACATTGTTGTTTATTTCACTTTCTAGTTCTAGATTCTAGTGCAGTCTAATTTTAGGATCCCGTAAGTGTCCTAGTTTCTTCATATTTATCTGTCTATGCCACTATATGACCTATTTTCTTCTAAAACCCTAGTCATACATATGCACATGAAACAAAAAACATATCAAAATCTAAAATGGAAAAATGGGTTATGGGAAGAATGATCACATGATCTAGAACCCTTGCTATCTTGATCACTACATACATTAACCCTCAAGCTAGGGTCTCAGATCAAATATAGTTCTCCCTTAAGAACATGCATAATCAATACACATACTAGATGCAATAATGAACTTTTTCCTAGGCCCTTCCTTGATCAAGCATGTAAATCAATGTGTGATGCATAATTATGAGTTGTACTATTGATTGATTTTAATTATTTAATGTGCCAAAGTAGTAAGTGCTAGAGATAAAATGCCTTGTGAAGTCCTTTATATATGAGAATATTTATTTTGAATTTGGGAGATATATTCACACTAACTGACATCAAAAAATATAAATAAAACTTAAGGGAGGGGATAAGAAGGATTTGTGACCCATTAAGCAAGGAAAAATGATCAATGTACAATAATGCTAAGTAGGATAGGAGCATTAGGCAATGTAGTCCACCAGCATTATTTTGTTTGGGACTCAAAAAATAAGCTGGGACTAACACAAGCTAATTCTAAGGGTCTCTATGGGTATATATTAATTAACTAAGATAATGGAAAGGTGACAAAAGGAGAAATAAGACCAAGACAAGCAAAACAAAGACATGGCTAATGCGAACAAGGCTTGTATTCTCTAGTCAGAGTTTCCTATGAAGAGGAATATGAAAATACATGATATGTGTGGTTGATTAACCAATTTAGGGTGTATACACTTGGATATCTCAGACCTTGACTATTCCCCTCAATTTTTTACATTTTATTAATTTTACATGTATCACATCTTATTTATATTTTTGCCCCTTGGCCTATATCTCTTAACCTGACCAATATTATGTTGATGATCCATGATTTCTATCTTACCCATAATGCTTAAATTGTACTTATCTTCCATCTCTAAAAATTTTAAACATGTACCTACTCTCCTACTCCCTAGACACTAATGTTTGAGATATACACCAACATCGACATTATTTTATTTCCTGATTCAAGTGTCTAGTGTCCTAAAGTCATCTAATTTGCAAATGAAACTTATCCTAATGTTAAACCTAAGTGATTTTATGTGATTTATTGCTTCAAATAGATTGTTATAAATAAAATATCATTTCTCATTCATTCTTCAACTATAAAACACCAAAGAGACCAAGGCAATGTATCAAAATCACTCTATCAAGCATCTAATTGAATAAAGCTTTCATATTTCCATACCAATAATAGGGAATGCACATATATATAGGTTTGAATTACTAAAGGAGTAGCATTAGAGCCCAATTTTCCAAGTTATAAGCTAGGTCACTATTGTACTTACTTTTCACATATTATACGATTAACACACAAGCTAAAACATAGGGGATTACTACATGTGTCTGAGGCCCTCTTCAAAGTATTGGATATATAATTAGAATCCATTGACATTGGGTGTTTAGGATAACTTGACACTATGTTCTCACTAACTCATTTTTCCTAGGGCATCATTCAAGGGCAAAAAAGAATATACCTAGGGTTTTTATCAATAAACTAAGAGTGATAACCTATGTAAAAAATATAAATATATTAGGCATAAGGAGATAAAAATACATAAAAACTCAATTCATAGATTTAAAAATAGATCTATATTGTAGTCTGGACACTATCTTCAACCTTAGGACAATATTGTCTATGTAGGTATCCTACTTGGATACAAGTTTTTAGTGGTAAAACATAGTCAAAACTTAGACTGAATGGAACCTAGATCCTTATTATAGTTTTGTGATGATTCCTAATCATTTTCATAATCTATAACATAGCATCAATTAATATATGTTATCTCTTTTATCCCTTAGCCACTTTGTACTTGTTATACTTATTTACACATGCTAAATTAGGAAAATATGTAATATTTATTATACTTTAATGTAAATCTAAATATTGTCATTCCATTTAAACAAATTTTATTACTTGGGTATTATTTTATAAAATTCTAAAAGCATTAAAAATAACTTCATTGAGTTCATAACAAATTAAGGTGTACATAGGGTTTTTTTACTAGCTACATATAATATTGATCATACTTTCACATGTGATTCTCATATGGTTATGGTTACTTTCATCATCATTACATGCCCATTCATGAAGGGAAAGGCCACTCCCAGTGGGGAGGTGTACTAAAGATTGATAATTTGTGGTTAAAGGAAAAGATCTCATATAATGTTTTCGCTCTCTACAGTTGAATCTAAACCCATTATGATATATACACATGGTTACTATATAGATTGTATGAGTTGTTTCCTTGAATATATATTGTACGTTTGTACCTTTGATATATTTTTTAATTTGTCCTAAATAACAATGGCTATTAGAGACTATGTATATAATTATTTATCACATTATACCACATTAGTGGATATATATTTGGTTTATATTTGGATTGGCATACACTAGATTTAATTTATTGATTACTAATACCTTTTATTCTAAATTATGAACTACTACGCACTTTTATAGTTTCTGCAACATTGAAATTTCATTTGGGGGATAAAATGATAATTGATTATATGCTTGAATCAATGGATTTATTTAGTAAATTTTACATCCTATATTTAGTTTAATTTCATTTTATTAATGGTAGATATAAATTGTGTGTAAATTATAATACTATGTTGATAGTTCACTTAGTGGATAACTAATCCTAGTTACTTAATTTTTTTGTATATTTTTCATTTTTGAACCTAGTATGGTTTTAACAAATATCCTTCCCATAATCCTAATAAATTATAATTTTATCATTATTAATGAGAATCCCACTAATTAATTCTTAGTAAAAATTAAATTGAATGCCTCCGTAGTCATCATATTATTGAATTTGTTCACAATCCCACTATCTAAGTCATCCTCAAAATGTGTGACACCCCATTTTTACAAAACTTGTTTTTTTTTAGACTTATGTTATTATACATATGTCCATTTTGATGTTATCCTTATATTATTGAGACATGAGACACTTGATGTTATGTTTAATATATGGTTATTACACTACCATTGGGATAGTGGGTTTATAATTGACATTTTTTATTATTTTTACTTTAGTGTGTTCTAGTGATAGATGAATTCAATTATTTATGAAAATTCACATTATATTAACTTACAAGTAGATTTGGTGCTTATTTATCATGTAATTGATTATATGTACGATTGGATGATTTACATGTGTATGTTACCCCATGATGATTATGGAAATAATATAATTCTCATAATGATTCTATGTATACAAACTTTGTTTGTACTTGTTACCTTATATGTTTGCATTTAGTTGCTTTAGCTACATAGGGTTGTGCATTTTGAGTGTGAAATTATGTGTAGGAGATAGGTGAGGAAATAAATGGAATTGGGACTATGTTGAGCATAAGTAAATTATTAGTTTTTAGTGGAGTAGAGTCTCTTGACTCCCTTAGATTATAATGTAAACCTTATGTTGTCATCTACTCTAGTTCTGAGTATGAACCTCTTTGGACCTTATAACACTATTCACACACCTTAACACTATTATTTCCCCCTTTACCCATACCTTAGATATTTGTTAAAACCTATAAAAGGTTAAAATATTGAAAAGAGAGCCAAACTGTTGTCATGACTTAAATTTTTTGAATGGAAACTTGAACCCTTATTTTAAAGGGGATATAAAGTGTTTTAGAGGTGGTTGTGTATGTATTTAAGATCCCTCATGACAAAATGATGGGTGAATACTTTTGTTGAGGGTTGTTCAAATCATAGGATATCACATGTGCCCATTTTTTGGATGGATAATAGAGATAATAAAGAGGTATGGGAAAGTATTTCTTTCCTAAATGGGTGTGTAGGGTGAATTTATGCTAAGAATTTTTTTTTGAGAGGGTCCAAGGAAGTGAAAGGGATAAGTATCACCTTCTAATTATCCAATAGGGTGGAGTGTTTTGTCTATATGATCATGGAAATAATTCCTTAGAGAATCATTCTTACCCATTTTTAATTTGAGACTGGAGGGGATCCAGAGAAAGAAGAGGAGTTTAGATAAGGAGGAAAGTTAGTTTCCAATACTTGAAGGAGGTTTAATTTTGTAGATCTAATAGGTGGAGCCATAGTAGGCATTATTTCCACCTAGTTTATTTAAAAATTATTGTTTTAAATATTTATCTTTCTCCCTTATACTATTTTGATTTTTAAAGAGGTGTAAAGACATTTGGATTACCCTCTTTATTTTCTATTTTTCCATGAATTATGATAATTTACACCATGTGGATTATATTTACCATTTTACATTTAATATGGAACAACACTCCTTTATATTTAGGGTATGTTTATATCCCTTTTTAAGACTCAAAATGTCAAATTTATGATACCTAAATAAGATTCATGTTTTTTATAGTTTGTGAATTCGTATGTAGGGTTTGGGAAAATGAATAAAGTTCCAAGTCCTTTTAAAACTATTTTAATAATGGGGTTTAGGAAAGAGGAAATCATAATGTTTCCAAGGCCCTCACATGGAAAGGGATAAGGGTTTCGACAAATTAATGAATCCAAGGTCGTCCTTCTACCACCCCCATAGTGTGGAGAGTATAAATTATTGTCCATAATTTGCGGGTATAGAGTCTTGATAAATTTAGTTTATTTTGGCTACCTTATATATTTATACCTCTAATATTTAATTTTTAGTATTTATGTATCATTATTTTTGATTTGGAAGAACTTGTAAACCTCTTAGTACAAAAAACCATCATTCAAACACCTAATTATTCCCAGTTGAGTATGTTTCCTAGATAGTAACCACCTACTTTCATACCTATATCATTTGCTTCAACCTTTGGTTCACTTATGTTTAGAGTTGGGAGTTATAGGCTTGAAGGTGCCTAGGGAAGATGCTTGATGATGGAAATAAGATGAGAACAAGAGCCTCCTTTCCATAGCCTTACAAGTATATTTTAGATCTTGTATATTATTAGAGATTAGAAGAACTTGAAGCATGTATAATATTTTATCTTGTGATATTTTGAATATTTTTAAAACTTGTAAATATTAAATAGTATATTTTCAATTATTTATTTATGTGTTGAGTGAAATAAAAGTTGTAATAAGTATTGGATTTAAGTGTGAAGGTTATCTCTCTTGTATTATCTTCAAGACAAATTATACTAGAATATGAATGGAAGGAAATATTTTTAATTTTAAAATTTTAATCATATCTATGATCATGATATCTAAAAATACATGTTCATTTATCCATAATAGGATACTAGTTCATAGTATGCTTGGAAATTTGTAAAACCCTTTATTTATATTAAGGACTAAAAGAGGCTATTCTAATTTTATAATTTTTATACATATTAAAATTTATTTAGACCTAAAATATATAATTTATTCATAAATTATACTCTTTAATAAATATTAATAAATTTACAGTTTAATTTTTGGAGTCATGAAAAAAAGATACAAAATTTTAAAGTTAAAACTCCTAATTTTACCTAAACACCTTAAGAAAATAGACCAACTTAAAATAAAAAATTGACACAAAAAATGAGTTCAAAATGGGACCAAAATAGTTTAATAATAAATTAGAGATTTTTTTCACCTAACATAATTCATTTTGTAATTTTTAGGTCTTTGGTTTGGTCATGGTGAATTTTTGAATATTTTCACTTTGTTGGGTGCTTTTGTGTAAGATAATCCAAAAATAAGGACAGTGAAGAAAAATATTTTAGGCTCTAAATGATAATTATTTAAATTTGCTGGCTTGTGTTAATTACTAACTACATAAACATGATTTAACATTAGCTAAGCAATTAAGGGTAATTTTGTCACTAATAAACCACATAATGAACCCTGGCATTCACTTAGAAGCCTTAGGGGAAGCCAACATGCATTGAGCACTACCCTATGAACCATGCGGTTAGTGAATAAATTTAATTTAAATTAATATAATATAAATTTTCAATATTATTTTATCCTAAAAATTTTAAACCTATATGATAATCTAGAACCATAATTTTTTCAATTAAATATTTCTATTTTGCAAAGATGATTATAGAGAATTAGAGACCTAGAGGAAAATTTACCTAAAAGCAACCACCCTGAGCTACTAAACCTTTATGATTCTCCTTATTTAGTTATTATATCTTTAATAGGTCCCTTTTTACCTATTTGATAGTTATAGGCTCTCAAAATCCTCAGTAATAGTTGACCCTAAAGGATATCCCCATTTATTTTCTTCCTTCTACTACATTAAATCAAAACCAAACTATAAATATGATTTTATAGATTTTTCACTTCACTAACCTTGCTGGTTTCCATTAATGGCTATGGTGGAGCTTAAAAATCCTAAATCCCTTTTCAAAAATGGTGAGAAACTATAACCTCTTATAATATTTCCATGAAGATGGGTACTTGAAGAGTATTCAAGTATGAATGTATAAAAATAGAATTGAAAAATTAAATAAAGTGGAAAAGGACCAAAATATTAGAGAATCCCTTAATGGCATTCACCCATAATTAATCAAGGATAAGAGGTATGGATCTTGATAAGTCATCCTCAAAGACCTCCTTCCTCTATTCTAAAATATGATTTTGAAGCTTAATGAATGATTAAAACCTTTATTTACTTCCATAAATATTTATAGGGTTTTCTCACCTTTCACTAAATCAAAGATCAAGGTTGAATTAGTATGAAGGCTAAGATGGAATGTTCCATCCTTAGGGAGATAAGAAATGACAATTGTGACCCTTTTGAGGTCATATAAGGAGCATGTGTCCTCCTTGATAAACATTTTTATCTAAATTTAAGTTAACTTAGAATAAATTTGTGACTTGAGGTGTGAACCAACCCTTGTGTTTGGTAGGAATCACTTAGGGTCCTCTTTTAATCCCATTGAGAGTTTGGATGTATTTTTAGAAACTGTGGTTTCTCTAATCAACCTCTTATTATTCAAGTGCCCTTCATGAACCTTAGGGCTATGGAGCCCACTAATTTTTCTTAGAGAGTCATTGGATTGTTTAAGATCCTGTATGTTGATTAGAATAAGTGAAGCTGGCATGGTTACATATCAATCATGCAAATAATTGTACATTACTATCCATGTTATATAGGCATGTGAGTTTGTTTACATATATTTTGCATCTCATGCCTTGAATATGGATAACCAATGGGAAATGTAATTATGAAAAATGTATGATTTACACTCTCAAAACACAAATTGGCCTATTTTTGTGTGATTTTAATCATGTAAAATTTTAGACATGACATTTTAGTATCAGATCTTAGTAAGAACACTAGGATATTTGAGGATCACTATTCAGTACCACTTATTTTATAGTGAACTGATACATGTACTTTTTGGGTGATACACCGTATTTGAGAGGTAAGAATAATACATATGAATAATTCCTTATACTTTGGACTCTTAGATAAAATAGTAGATGCTTGGTTCTATATTTTGGTCTCTATGCTTGAGATACCCATGCTAATATTGTTGTATATCCACCCATCAAGTATAGAATATGAGGTTTGATGAAATCTTAGAATAAATCTTCCAACTAGTTTTAAGAATTCAAATGGCCATGAGATATAAGTGAGCATTGGCTCATGATAGAGATTTTATGTACTAAGTCAATGGGACTTTCTCATACCTTAGTCATACACATCTTACCTTGGAGGAATTAAAAGATATGTTTTTAGGATAGATTGATCTTGGTTCTTAATATTGGGAGGTTTTATATTAGCTAGACACTAAGTGTTTTATACATATAGGGTCGAATTGGTATTTTCTAGGTTTATTGACCCTCTTTTAAGAAAACATTACCTTTAAATTTAAGTGGAGTGTGCTAAAGGGTTTATTGATGTTTCTCTCACATTCAGTGATGAGATTCAAATGAATAAGAATGATTTATAGTAAACCATCCCATTTTCCTTAGTTTCTAACTCTTTCCTTATGAGTATTTTTAGGAAGAGTTTTAGAATAGTCCCTCTTTAGGCCAAAATGTTTGTTTTGGTGAGACAACAGGGTTAATACCACATCTAATTTCATCTATAAACTATTTAAGCATTAAATGATGAATTATGAAACAAATGATTGGTAATGTTGATTTTTATTTTTGAGTAAGATTGTATATGTTATTTGATTGGCAATTATATTACTCATTTCATGACTAGTATCTAGATAGATAGTTGTTTCATATGTTTTATTATGCTTTATGACCATGATTTTTAAATATTACTTATATTAAATGCTTTATTATGGTTATATGGTGATGATTATTTTGAGTTTGGACTAACTACCAATTTCTTTAATGAGGTGGATCCAGGACTGTCTAACCCTCATAGGTAGTTCAGAGGGAGAGTATCATCAAAGGGGGTGTATATAAAAATAATGGGGGTTGAGAGAGATCTATGTAAAAAATTTAAGAACACCATATTTATTTATTTAAATTAAATAAATGTTACTTGTATTTATTTTTTGGTATAAACTAAATCTTGGTTGTTTTGATTTCATCCTGAGACATTATTTTCACATGTATGATAAACCTATTCTATGTTGTGTTATTTCTCACTACATTATATCTGGTGGAACCATGAGTGTATTGATCTAGTTAATTTGATTATATATCCCATTTGTTTTATCACATTATTGTTTTTTAATATGGCTTAAGAAGTTGTTAATTATGTAGGGATGTTTCATTTATCTCATCTGATTATGTCTATATAAACTTGAATGTGTTTTAGGATATTTGAAGTTGAATGGCATTTATCTTAATTAATTTTATTGATTATATTTATTTAATTATCAAATAACCTATTAGTGGATAGGCATAAAGTAAAAATAGAGGCAAAATACCCCCCAAAATAAAGCTAATTTAGTTATCACTTCAAAGATTTATACATTATGAGTTTTTTGCATACTTAGGTAAATAAATACATCACAAACTTGTAAAGGAAATAAAAATATGGGTTTTTTTTGGAAGTTTTTAGACACTGTCATTATTATGTTGTATTTTAAATGTCAAAAAGGTAAATTATAATGGAATTAGGGTTTTTAATTTGTCATTTTATGATGGTGGAGGTTTTACCTTGACAAATAAATTATGGCAAGTTATTCTACCACCATGCCTAGATATGGTGATTAAACTATGATTTAAATAGAAGTAAATAAATGGTGATTTAATGCAGGTAGTTTCATGATGTGTAATAGGTAGAAATATAGGTGAATAGGAAGGGAATGAAGGTCATGCATGAACAATAATAAAAAAATAAGTAGGGAGTGAGGAGGATGAATGAATCACCACTATAGTAGAAGATAGAAAGTAAAGCTTAGTTATTATAAGAGGAAGTGATTATTTCAAGCCTTGGATAGTAATATTCAAAAAAAATTGGTGGTTTTCTTTCATAGATGTTATGTTTGTGAAGAAATAATGTGGGTTTTTGGATATGGGTTTTTCTATATTTATTAAAGAAAGTGAATGAATGGTTTTGACATAACCTAAAGTTAAAACCCTAGCAATATAAGGTCTATAGAATTGAGGATGGGGCTTAACTCCACCCTTAGACCTATAGATTTGAGGGTCAAGTTGTATATAACAATATTTGGCCTATATTGTTTCTTTAGAGATTTGATACTTGACTATCATTACATGAACTTAAACATATTCAATGTTTCCTTTTATGAAAAACTTCAAGTCATTACCAGAATAATAGTTTAACTCCAAATATTTACTATCTTGTATGCTTTCACCTCTTACTTATTAGAGGGTTTTCTTAAAATATATAAAATAAAATCTAAAAATCTAGATATATCTCATGACATGTGCTCATAATTACAATTTCATTTCCATGAGTATAAGCATATAAACATTTTGTATATAATTTTACACATGCAAAGGCATTTAAATACCCTCATGCACTTGATTTTTCATGAAGTTGAGACCAATCTTATAAATTTTCATAGATGTAGGTTATATTAAAAATATTGAGTATTATAACTAGTATATATATTGGCTTTTAGCTATTTATTTTGTATGACTTGGATAAAATGAATGGTGACAAAGATAAAAGAATATAAAGTATAATGAGTATAAATATGTCATGAATATATTCATATTCATGTTTGTGTGTGTGTGTGTGTGTGTGTGTGTGTGT
Organism: Torreya grandis; assembly: GCA_037957365.1. Lineage (NCBI taxonomy): Eukaryota > Viridiplantae > Streptophyta > Pinopsida > Cupressales > Taxaceae > Torreya > Torreya grandis. Next base: position 116,389 of record JARHVA010001427.1, on the reverse strand, counting down.
GTGTGTACAATTATGTGTTTTCAAAATAGTGTAAGTAGGTTTGGTTGATTTTATTTTGAAATTTGTGCACAAAAATATAAGTCATAAGGATAAATCATACCTAGAGATGTTAACCCAGTTGTAGGCTTAACTGAGTATACTTAGTTGAATTATAATTATAGAGAGATTTTTAAGTTTACATGAAACTGGAATTACCATATGTAGTTGTATTTAATATGCAAACAATTTATAAATCCTATGCATGAGTTTATTTATCCTCTATATGAGCTAGTACGGTTGTAGGTGTTGATGAATATACCCAAAGATTACATGTACAACTATAGTAAATGTATTAGTTCTTTTATAACCTAGTTACTTGGTTTAAATCACATTAAGTGAATAATAATTTAAGCTTGTTGGAATTTAGACATACATAAATACTCAAATAAGATTTTTTTGTGTGTATGTATAAGGATTTAATTAACTGATAAGGTAAAAAGATGGTAGAATTTGTGAATGCATTTGTAAGCTAGTCTATAATTACTTAACTAAAATATATTTGAGCTACTATATATCCTATATATTGATGTATACATAAGTTACATAATTCTATGTGCTAGATCAAATTTTGTGTGTGTGGTTAAAATAAATATAATTTATAATAGAGTTAAGTGCATATATGGAGGTAAAGGTGTTGATTATAAGTTGTTGGTTGGTAATGAATATAAGGAACATAATTGTAATATTATATGTTCATTCTCATAATTTTTTATATTTATTTGTTATGACTCTTTTAGTTGTGGAATAAGGGTAGTTTATGTGGTTAAGCATAACCATAAATGATCATATTCTAATAATTTATTTTGACAATAGAACATGTTACAAGATAATAAAAAATGCATGGGTTTTCATGTTGACTACAAATTTTGTTATCAGTTATGTGTACATGCATATATGTGAATTATGATAGAAGGATGTATTAGTAGAATACTTAAAATGACTTGATTATTATTCTAGTCTATAGAACATATCTAGTTTTGAATGTAGTTTTTTTTTTATAAATCTATGTTACCACCTTGGTGTTTAAATGATTGGAAATAGTTAGATTCATAATTGATGGTTACTTGCATCATTTTTTGTCCTATGGAAATTAATGCATGTTGAAATTGTATTTTTATGGTCTTGAATCTTTATATGTAGATTGTATTTAGATAATAGAAAATATTTTTATGAGTATGCCAATGGGTAACTCATATACCTATCCTTTGATATCATATTTTTTCATGATTCAATAACATAGAGTTTAATGTGAATGAAATTGACATAGATTTTTAGATCTAATATCTATAATGAAACTTTGGATAAGGTAATGTTATATTTGAGACATTATCATTTCATTCTAATTCTAGTTTACATGTGTTTATTGATATCATTAGAAAGAGGATTGGATTATATGGTCTATATAATTACTCCATGAAATTGATATAGATTTTTAGATCTAATATCTATAACAAAACTTTGGATAAGGTAATGTTACATTTGAGACATTATCATTTCATTCTACTTCTAGTTTACATGTGTTTATTTATATCATTAGCTAGAGGATTGGATTATATGGTCTATATAATTACTCCATGTAATAATGATATTACACACATTAGTTCTAGTTAATTTAATTATATTCACACTATTACTATTTACATGATTTGTTATTTTTGGGAATAATGGAGTTTTATTCCTATTAAATAAATAGGTCTAAGTAGGAGAAATTAGTAAATAATATTCCTAATTAAACCTATTGATTTGTGAAATTGAATTACAATTAGAAATTTTCTAAACATAATAGTAAGAGAGAGAAAATTAAACTTAGCTTATTCTGGTCTATCCTGAATGAGACAGTGTTTGGAAATTTGAGTGTAAGACTGGGACACTATCACAAATAGAATACTAAACCTCATTTCTTGATTTGATAGGTGCATTAGAACTAGAAACCCTAGGATACAGTGATATATTCCTTCTCAAATTATTGTTTTAAGGATGTAATCTTTTTGAGTTTTGTTCACTTGTTCACCATGAGCATGTGTACCAATTTTTAGGCCCTCACTATTAACAAGGATCCCTATAGAGTTGATTATTTATGTACTTGTATCTTGTATGAAATCAAAATAAACTTTGGTAAATGGGGAAAAAGGGTTAGTGTGTGTAAGATTTATTGGACATGCTTCACACCCTATGTGTGGGCATGCTACCTACATACCAATACTCTGAGAAGGGATCAAGCCATATGTAGTTCTCCCTTTAAGAGTGCTTGGTGCAATAGTGAATGAAATGTAATAAATTATAAAACTAGGTATGTTTGAGATGATTAGGGGTTGGTGTAAGGACTTGAATTGGCTTGAAAGTGTATAGGATGATTGTATGCAGAGAATAGGTAAGATTTATTGAGTGGTCTTTTATTATTTCTTGAATGATATTTTCCAACCCTTTCTAAATGATCTTTGAATGGGATTTTATAGGGATATATTGGTCATGGGTTAGATGAAACCAAACTAGGATGACATAATGAACAAGAGGAATTGAGGAAAAATGGCAATCTAGGATTGAATTGTGATTGGATAGGATCAATAAAAAGGGGACACCCTAAGGTCTAATGTTATAGTCCAACTTTGGCACTATTGTCCTAAGCAGATGAGATCTAGGGGGATGGATTAGTCATGAAGATAGGGTTCTGGCTCAGTTGGGGTCAAGTCTAGAAGGCCATGAATGACTAGGAATCAATGAAAATAAGCTTGAGAGGGTTTATAGAATAAGCAAGAGGGACCTAAGGATTGGGTGTCATATCCATGCTTAAAGTTACCAATTTTTTCATTTTTATATGACTACATCCCCCCCCTTTATTCTAGTGATGCATCAAAGAAAAATACTATGATAAAGGAAAATAGAAAGTATATCTAAACTTACGTACAAAGATGAATCCCATGAAGCTTGTGATGCTAAGTAATGCTAGATAGTGCATAGAGAGCATGTTGTGTAAGTGTGAATCTATAAAAGTAAAATAAAGAGTAAATCAATTCTTATTATATGCAATATAAAATAAGAATGTACAAAGCTGGGTAAGAGAGAAGAAGAGAAATGAATCAATACACTGCACTAAGTACATGAACCAATATAAAACCTATTATGATGTTGAGTAAGGTTGAGTAATGCTAGATGTCTTGGATGATGTTATACTAATAGTTATATCATGAACAGAGCTGAGTGGTCAATTCCCCAAAAAGTGGCTCAAGAATGCAAAGGTTGACCCTTTAGATCTTTCATTTCCTACTAAGTGAAGCTAGATGATCATGTGTATTCTAATTAGTATTTATAATATGTGTTTAATCCTTCTAAATAGGTGGATCATGAATATAAAGGTTGGCCCTTTGGCTCCATCTTTGCCACATGAAGTGAAGCTAAGAATTGATACCAATATGTATGAATGTGTATGTCATATGAGATGGCTTTTAAATCCCTTGAATGCTTTATAAATATGATAATGTGGCATGGATAGTTGAATGTGTGTTGGAAACTAGGCCAATGGTGGCCAACTTGAAAAATATGGAGATTAGGCTCGTATGAAAGCCACTCCAAAACTAAAAATTTGGATTATGTATAAGGCACTTGGGAACTTGGGTACTTAGGTATGTGGAGGTTAGGCTTGTATGAAAGCCACTCCAAAATTATGCCAACCACATAATATGGAATAAGTCATGTAACTATTAGGAATTTTTGGGTAATGCTGAAAACTAAAATAAAAGAAGCAAAAGTGATGTGTAATCTTCCCCCAATCACTAGTGTCTAAAACATGGATTATGATATAGAGTTTATACCAACTACCATATCTAAAACTGGAAGTGAAAACCAATAATGCCATGCATGATGCCCCCTTATGTCTATATTCTCTTAGAAAATTTTACTAAAAATTGTTGATCTAAACTGATCTAATTATGCAAAACATTAGATGAACCTACCTTTCTACCTACTTCTAGGAAACCTAGTTTTTTTGTTGTTTAGACAAGAGCACCAAAAATAGACACCCTAGTGTTTGGTGCTATAGTCCAGCCTTGACACTATTATCCTAAGATGAAACTAATCACTATTATGGAATCTTAACTATTTGTCTAGTCTATTCTAAGTGATTTGATGACTGGTTGTTAATCTAGTTATTATGAAACTAGATTTTTTGATCGATTAGGAGATTTGATATCTATATAAAAACCCCTATTTGTTTCCCCTTCTTTTATGGGTAGGAATAGGTACCCTATAATGATTTCACTCATAAGAATAAGCCCTAAAATTATGTTAAGTTGGAAATATACATGATATACTAATGATAATCAACAAGATATCTCAAGATATAGTATGTTTTGATTTGAGAGATTGTTAGATCAATAAGGGTATGCCTAGATAGATATAACAATGTAATAGCATGTGAATTATACTAAAATAGAACTGAAAGTGTTAGTTTTTAGTTTTCTAGGTTGATGAATGGGGTATGATACCCATCATGGCATCCAAAATAACAAGAAAATTCATGATAAGGATTATGGCATTGCAATAATCAAGAACATAATTAAGCAAATAAGCACTTAAATCAATAAGCAAGAAACATACAAGGGTGGCCAAGGGGCCACATAAACAAGGGACATGGGCACATGCCACTCAAATTGGAAATCAATCATACAAGTCATGTTCAAATTCTACATACACATACAAGCAAAATAAGCAATGTTGGCACAAGGGCCACAGGCACACGAAAGAGTACAAACAAAGGACATTGGAAAATGTCCTAAGGCACACACATGAATAGAAGAAAAGGACATTGAAAATTTTACTAAGGCACATAAAAGAGAAATGTAATAACTATAAATATAGAATCACATCTAACTAATCAAAGCAAGAGTGAAAGTATGCAAGACATGTTTAGTACAAGACTAGGTATATGCTAAGAGATACAAAAGTGCTAGATAGTAGTGAAATGTTGATATAGTAATCTATATAATCTAGTAAGTAATGTACATCAACATGATAACTTAGAGTGTGGAGTGTAGGAATGACATAACCTGGATGGTGTAGTCATGTAGAGGATGCCCCCAGTGGGTATGTATATCGATGTGTGTCTTGAATGTAGAAGAAAGATGCCCCCTTAATGCATAGAGTGAAGCAATCAAGTAGTTGGATGTCACTGCACACACTCAAAAAATATCAAGTGATGCATGGTAATGTAGATAAATAAACATATAATATCATGAATTATAAAATGTAGGTCCTAGCATAGTAGTAGAAATGTAAAGCATGGATGATACATATAATCAAAATGTTTTTGTTGTTTTGATATATTTGAATATTTTTGGTTGAACTATGTAAAATCAAGAAAAATAGATTATGTACAATCAATCATAAGAAACTATGTATAAGTAATGTTGGAAGGAAAACTATATACAATCATGTAAACAAAGCAATATGTACATAATGATATAAAAGACTAGGCTAGAGGGGGAAAGGGTCTAAGGATGAAGCCTAATATGGATGGAAATGGAGGAAGGGATCACAAACATCATAGAGTGTCTTGAGATCATCAACATAAGTTTTATCATATGCTACAAATGTTGTGTTCATGGTGTCATCATGCCAAAGGTGAACTAAAGGTTGCTCTAGTGGTGGAGATGTTGACTCTACTCTGGGACATTTAGCCTTGCTAGTGGATAACTTTAGTGGAAGTAGTGGATTTGGTACTAGTGGTGGTGTTATGATTTTAATAATACCTCAATATTGTATTTTATCTAATCTCTACTATAAAGTTGTACATGAGTTTGTATCATGTCTTATATTTTTATGAAAAGTACAAAATGGGCAACCATCCTACTATGACAATCTACTGATAGATCTATGTCATACTATAGGTAATTTTTTCAATCCATAATTAAGTAATATCTATAACATAAATTATGATTGATGTTTTGTGTTACCTACCTAAATCTGAATAACTAGCTTTATATCTATAGAGGTAACCATGTGAATTATATGTGCCAAGTGATTTGTCTATGGATAAGAGTGTGGAGTATATCCCGAGAGTGTAGTGTGAGATGATAGAAGTGATGTAAGATGTTGAATGAGAGATATAGAGTCATGTTGGTACTCTCGTGGGCTAACTAGTGTAAATATCAATCAACACAAATAGTCATATATGAGTGTGGGTGTCATATCATCATTTTAAGAAGCTTGGGAATCTATATCAACATCATGTAAATATGGTAACTTAGAATTTACCACAAGGGGTAACTATGATATAGGAGTCTCATAATATATAGTAGTATAAGATGGTATTACTACAAAAGTATATATAACTAATAGAGTAACTATGGAATCAACTAAAACTACTATTAATGATTGTGTATGTGTAATAGGTGTTAGAACTATGACTGATGGAGTAGTTAGAATGGCTGAAGCTACTATGAATGGAGGAATATATAGAGTTAAAGGTATGACTATAAGTGGAGGAGTGTGAGAAGTGATAATCACTATAACCTCATATATATATATATATATATATATATATGTATCTAATCAAGAGAAATGCAATAAAGTGGTGGTTATACTATGAGATAAGGTGTCCCATCTACTGAAAAAGTCAAAGATGACTTAGTAGTTTGACAATATATAAATGGTTGGTTGTATTTTGGACATGTGTATAGATATACTTCATGTAGAAACTTAATAAATTGATGGAGATTAGAAGGAATGGCTCCCAGAGTATGTATTCAAGGTCATGCAAGTAAAATATTATAGTGGAGAGGACCTATCATGACCTAGAATTGTGTAGAGAGGGTTTTGGGTCCTACCATGATATCCAAAGTAATGTTTCCCAATGTATATCATGGTATATCATTGAACCCTTGAATGTTCTTATATGATTTTTGCATTGATGCCATATCTAGGCCCATGTCCTGTAAGAATGTGATATGACATATATTAAGTCCAAAATCACTATCAACAAGAACTCTCTTGACTACACTATTTTTGACTTGAACTTGTATGAATAATGGTAAATTTTTATCAATAACTATCTGAGAAGGCATGTCCTCATTGTCAAAATAAATTGTATCTTTTAAAGTTTTTAAAGTGTTGACCACTGATGCAAAATAAGAAGGTTTTGAATCAATGGGCATAGATTTTTTAGTGAGTGCCTAATAAATAATTTCCTTGAATAAATTATCTTTCTAAATTAGTTATAACATGGAAATATTAGATGGAATATTTCTTAGTTGATCAAAAATATCATATGCCTTATGCAAATTTGCCTATGTGGGTGGGTTAGGCCTGGGATGGGAAGGAATAGAAGGGTGACAAGTCTCTTGGATAGGTGGAGGAGGCATGATGACATTTATTAATATCTATAATCACATTATATACTATCCTTATAGGATTAATAGTGGCTATGAGAGGATAGCGAAGATAATTGATGGGTTGAGGGACAAAGGGTGTCAACTGGGCTCTCTAGAGATAGGTAGTAACCTGGGGAAGAGAAATGGACCATGCAACATGACTTGGCATGTGGTAGAGGATCTAAGGGAGGTGATTTAATATATGTATTAACATTTTTAATAGTAAATTTCTTATCATCATCTCGTATAATGAAAAATAAACATGAAATGCAAAAAAATGAAGCTTTGTACTAACATATGATAGACTTCTTCATTCATGTATATGATAGGGCCCTTTATGGTTTCCTTGTTATTTGTAATAAATGTAATAAAAGTTTTTACATAAGTGAGAATCATTTTTTCAATTTGATTATGGATGTAAGGTGACACCTCAAGAAGCAAATAGGTGCTAGTATATGCAACTAGGGATTTGACAATAATATTTTTGCAACATAATATGAATTTTTGAAATTGAAATTGAATTTAAAAGTATATTAAAAATTAAAAAAATTATGAAAAAGTGTTTTATTTAATGGGACATAGTAGATTCAACTAGGGTTTTGAGGATTTTTTTTGAAATTACTATGAATTTTTGAAATTTGAAGTGATTTTCTGATTCTAATATGTAACTAAAAATTTAGAAAATGATTAAAAAATTACAGGGAGATAGTTGATGCAAATAGGGTTTGAAATAAAATTATTTTTGATAATTACTATTTATTTTGAGAATTTTAATCAAATTTTTTATTTATATATGTACGTAAAAAATCAAAAAATTATTGGATTAATATTGGAAAATTACTAGGAGCTAGTTGATACAACTAGGGTTTGAAATAAAATTATTTTAAATTTAATACTAAATTTTAAATTTTTTGATGAATTTTGGCTTTAAATATTCAAGAAAAAATTTATGAATCCATGGGAAAAATCAGTTAGGAATTTACCCTAGGGTTTTTAGGGTTTTTATTCATAATTCAAAGTAAGTCAAGTTCACCAAATGATTTGTTATTTTTGGGAATAATGGATTTTTATTCCTATTAAATAAACATGTCTAAGTAGGATAAATTAATAAATAATGTTCCTAATTAAAGTTATTGATTTTTGAAATTAAATTACAATTAGACCTTTTCTAAAAGTAGCAGCGAGAGAGAGAGAAAGTTAAACTTAGCTTATTCTGGACTATTCTAACTAAGACAAGGTCTAGAAATTTATGTGCAGAATTGGGACACTATCAAAAATAGAATCCTAAACTTCATTTCCTTATTGGATAAGATTGATATAACTGGAAACCCTAGGCTCTAATGTTATAGTCCTTCTTTAGTGTTATTATCTTGAGGATCTAAGCTTTTTGGGTTTTGTTTGCCTACTTAGTGTGAGCTTGTGTACCAATTTCTAAGTCCTCGCTATCAATATATATCCTTTTAGAGATGATTATTCATTTACTTTTATCTTTTATACAATTGAAAGAAACTTTTGCAAATGGGGAAAAGGGGTTAGTGTGTGTAATATTCACTAGACCTGTTTCACACCCCATGTGTGGGCATGCTACCTACATACCAATACTCTAAGGAGGGATCAATCCATATGTAGTTCTCTATTTAAGAGTGATTTTTGAAATAGTAAATGAAATACAATAAATTCTAAAACTAGGTATGCTTGAGATGACTAGGGGTTGGTGTAAGGACTTGAATTAGCTTGAAAGTGTATAGGCTAGTTATATACAAAGAATAAGGAATATTTCTTGAGTGGCCTTGCTTGTATTATAATTGCTTGAATGATATTTGATAACCCTTTCCAAATTATATTTTAATGGGATTTTATAGGGATCTATTGGTCATGGATTAGATGGAATTAGACTAGGCTGACATAATGAACAAGAGGAATCAGGGAAAAATGGTAATTTGGGCTTGAATTATGATTGGATAAGAACACTAAAAAGGGGACACCCTAGGGTCCAACGTTATAGTCTAACTTTGGTGATATTATCCTAAGTATAAAGACCTAAGGGGATGGATTAGTCATGAAGAGAGAGTCCTAGCTTAGTTGGGGTCAATTTTGGAAGGTCACAGATGACTAGAAATTAGTGAAAATAAGCCTAAGAGGGTTTAGAGAACAATCAAGAGGGACATAAGGATTGGGTGTCATTGGCCATGCTCAAGTTACCAGTTTTTGATTTTTTATATGAATACACTACCCCTCTATGAAGGGTAGGGCCACTCTTATTGGGGAGCTATGTAGGAGACCATTATTCTATGGTTGGAGTTAAACCACTCAGATGATGCTCTCCCTTTATTAAATGATTCAATCTTTGGGATTTTACTCATGCTACATTTAGAGATTAATGAGCTATTTATAAGATCCTTTTGTACTATTGTAATCAATGTATTATATATATGACTTTGTATTATATTGTACTTTATTCTTTGATGGATAAATAAACTCAATAATAGTTGTGTAAAATTTATAGGATTCTAAAATTATAAAAAAATAGTGGTTGTAAGCTTGTTCATGGCTAAAAATATGGATTGCATAAGCATCTATTGTACATGGTTTTATTTACTATACTTGATTAAATTTATTCAACTTGTAATCTGATTTGATTATTTTCATATTAGATGGATCATATTTTATTTAGTGGGTTAATAGTTTCCAACATTTTTTGCTTTAAATGTATCTAGTAGTCAATAATTAAATAATAAAATAACTATAAATGGTTTTACAAATAATTTGTGATAAAAAAAAATTAGCATAACTATTGGTTAACCTAGTGGGGTCTAATAGTTAAAAAGACCTTATGGACATAATTGGTCCATGTGAGGGACTAAGAGCCTTGTGGTGAGTGTTGGTCATGGGTTTTCCACTTTAAATATATCTACGTACATATGAGTGTTGTTATATTTTATCTTCACCTTGTGTGATAGACTGGTGATACCACATGGAGGGTATTATTAGGGATATCCATGTGGGTAACTTTGTTTTCACCTATAATTATGGTTAATGAATTTTATATCACTTTGTTAGTGAGATATGCATCAATTTTATCCATGCCATGGAGTAAATTTCCATTAGATTTGGAAGTTAGTGGTGGTTAGAGAGGAACATGTGGGCCTTTGTGGCATCTTGGCACCAAGTAGGTACCATCATAAAATTAATCAAGTGATCATTATGTTAGATTGGAATTATTTCCACTTGTTGAATGTTTTATTGATATCCAAGTTATATGGATCCAATTTAGATGTTGATATTGTTGTTCCCCAAAAATATCACTCATTTTTGGGACAAAATTTTAACTATTTTGGTCTTACAGACCAAAATTGTCTCTTCCCTTTTCAAAATTTGTCCTGGGCATTCAAATTCCTCATTTTTCAAGCTTCTCAAAAATCTACAGACTCTACAGGCTTGAATCTATAGACTCTACAAGAAGAGAAATCTACAGACTCTACAGGAAGAGAAATCTATGGACTCTACAGGAAGAGAAATCTACGGACTCTGCAAGCCAAGTTCAACGGGCTTCACAAGTTGATTTCTACGCACTCTATAGGAAAGATGAAAGCTTTCAACACTTAGGTGATCTCAAAGTTGGTTTAATGACTAGGTTTAACCAAAAGAGTTCATTGGAAAGCTTCTAAGCAAGGATTAAACTTTTGAACCTTGAACCATTTTGGTTCAATAGGCTCAATAGGTTTAAAGGTTCAACATCAGTAGCAAGAGTTCAACTGCTTCCAGGTTCAAAGTCTTCTACAGTCAAGTTCAAAGGCTTTTACAAGTAGGTTCAATCAAAAGAACAAGTTTTTGAGGCTTGAACCATTGAACCATTGAACCATTAAACCACTCAGGTTCAAGGTTCAACAGGTTCAACACATTTGGCTCAACGAGGATCAAAAGAACTTAGCCAAATCAAAGGGAATGAACCATTGAACCAAAGTTAGTTCAATTCAATTAGTTCAATGCTTCGATTCACTCAGTTAGTTTAGAAAATGGTTTAATGACTTTTGGTTCAATCAAAGGGTTCATCGGCTTGGTTCAAAACTTAGTTCAACATTTGGTTCAAAGGAGCAGTTCAATGCAAAAGTTCAAGAGAGCCTCCCGAAGGACAAGTGCCCTTGTGGAGGAAACTTGGTCGATAAAAGCACCCTTTAAAAGGGTCATTTTCAAGGAAACTACAAAGGTAAGTTCTTTCAAAATTTTGTTTAAGGCAATCAAAAGACAAAGGCATAATTCCTTCAGACTTTTTGTCTAAAGGAATTCCTTCAGACAAAAAGTCTGAAGGAATTCGGGAAAGTCTATGGGAGAAAAGCTCGAAAGAATTTTTGAAGGCCAAAGATAAAGCCAACCCAAACAATTCTTACAAACTTTTTGTCTATGGGAAAATGTCCATGAGAAAGATCAAGGACTCTGAAGATAAAAGGCCACCGAAGGACCCTGAAGGGCAGGTGCCCTTATGGGGGACTCTCGGATACAATATTAAAGGACACTTCCCCAAAGCTGAAGGGTCACCTTCCCTTTGGGAAGATGAAAAATAAGAAATTTGAAGGAAGTAAGTAGAAAAAAAGGATGAATCAAGAGAAAGCCAAATAAATCCCAAGGGGTGATGTGCTCAAAGACGTCAATGTCAAGAACGGTGAAATAGCCATTGGAAATTCAAACGTAGTAATGGGTGTGCAAATGTCAATTTCAAGGTTCGTAAAATAGCTGTTGATCCTTGCAGGTTTGAATCTATGGACCCAAATGCATTCTAAGGCTTTAAGGCCAAGATCAGCAGGAAGCGACTAAGGAACAAAGCATCAAATTGAATCAAGGACCCAATTTAATTAACCAAAAAAGGAAGAACAATGAGGAAGGACCAGAAACATTTTGACATCAGATATGTTTCTAGAAGTAGACCACCAGGTGGATATTGAAAGATGCAAACTTTCAATAGTGTGACTTGTTTCTCTAAATTGAGAAAAGCAAATGGGTAGATGCCCCTAAATTCTAGCATGTCTTCTTAACAAAATTCAATGCAACATGATGTGTTGATATTCCCAAGTCCGTCTTGAAGAGGGATATATAAGGGACTCTCTTGTTAGTGTAATAAAGGATCTCTCTCTGATAATCAAAAATGAAACTTTGCCCAAATTGAAAGGCATTAATGAGACTTTGAGCTCAAATTGTTGATCATATTTTGTTATTGGAATAAGAAAGCAAGTGACTTTTCAGACTTTGTGTTATGATATCTTTATTGTTGAGAAAACTGTTCTTATGTTTTTTTCCTTAATATATTTTTTGTTCCTTTAATTCAATAAGTAGAATTAGTGAAAGTAGTCAAGAAGGCATCCTGAAGCCAACTGTGGAGAGACTTTGTGCCCCAAAAATTACCTTTAGTGTGTTTTCTTTTTGTTTCTATGTAAAGGACCTTGGGACAACTTTGTGCCCTCATTGTCCTTTATATTTCACTCTTGGGCAATTCAAGTGGAGACTTTGTGCTACATCTCAATTTGTTGGTTACTATATCCTTGGTTACATTTTGAAATTACTACCAGGAGTATTCTTGTGGTTTGCTGAATAATACTTCTAAAATAAGAGGAGTGCTTTCTATCAGTTCCCTTGAGATTTTTCCTTTGATTTGCATGCATCATCTCTAAAGAAAGAGAGATGGATGGTTTGTCCTACCCTTGAGTATTATTTTCTATATATATATATATATATATATATATATATATATATATATATATATAGGGAACCTCCCCTTGATGAGAGGAGAGATTAGTCCCCTTTAGATGTGGTGAACCTACACATTTGGATGACTAATCTTCCTACTTTGACTAATCAGACCTATTTTGTTTATCAGTACGCTAATCGACAAAATATTTAGCCAACAGTTTTTAGCGACTCCACTGGGATTATAGTATGTGCATTCTGAAACCTCAAGTTTTAGATGAAATCAGTCTCTACCATTATCCATTATAGACTCCATTTCATTTCTGTGTTTTACCCATTATTATTATAACCTTACCATTCACCTCCACACTAACTGGGAAAGAGTGCATAGTTTAAAGCCTCAAGCTTCAAACTGAATCAAAGTCAATTATTTTCCATTTTTGTTTCAAAATTTGGTAGATTCAAGGTATACACAAAGCCAAATGGCTAAAGGTATTATTGACCCTATATTCAAGTCGATACAGCAAAGTGATTTTGATTTGTTTCCTTCACCGTCTCACCTCCAATGAACCAAGATTTTTCCTCCTTCTAAAGTCAAATATCCATTGCCAAACAAAGTATCCACTTCTATTGTTGATAAAGCTTTGCCAATAATTACCCCTCTGAGGTTTTTTATTCCTCCTTTTCATAGTCATATAATGGTAGTTCAAGGCCCCTGGGGTAATGCTTTTGGTCCTCTCAATCTTACTCCACCTCTGCATGAGCTTCCATGAAGTTCAAAGAAGAATTTCCCCAAATTCTATGGTGATGGGAAAGTTCATCCTGATGAACACATTACAGCCTTCAGCATAGCTTGTGGCGTAATTAGAGTAGAATTTAAAGATGTAGCAGTCAAGCTATTTGTAGAAACATTACAAGGTGCTGCTACAAATTGGTTTTATCATCTATTGGCTCAGTTAGTAACTAATTGGAATACTCTCAAAGATAATCTTGAAGCCAGATTCAAAATTGTAGAAGATGTACATGCACTTTTGGCTTAACTTACACAGATGAAGAAAGAGCCTCATGAACCAATGAGAGACTTCATAGCCAAGTTTGATAAACTGGGGAATAGAATTCTTGTAATTTTTTGACCTACAACTGAGAATCTCATATGCTTCTTCATTAATTCTCATTTACCTGAAGTAAGTTTTATTTTGAGACAGCTGGTCAAATAGATCTTGCTGCAGCTCAACATTTGACCACTAAGATAAAAGATGATCTCATCTTAGCAGGGAAGATAAGAAGAGATCCAAATAGAAATAGACTTTCATCATCTTTTGAATATTCATCTACAAGCACCACAGATCCAATGGTGCAAAAATTGGCAAATGAGTTGCTTGCTCTAAAAAAGCAAATGGCTCAAGGAATGTCTTCTGCTCCTTCATACATAGATATGCCAAGAAGGACATTTCCAAATTATTCATATCAAGGCAATGTTGCCAGGAATCAAGGGCAACAAAATCATCTTCCTCCCCCATAAGGGAAACTTGCCTTGGAAGCTCCTCTAACCAATTTAGCAATGGGATATCTTGAAGTAGAATCAGAGTTCTCTTTCTAGCCTAAATTGAATCAAGAAAATGATGCTAATATTTTTATAGAAAATCAATAAGAATCAGCTGGAAACTCCCACATTGGTTTCTTAAACTACCAAGATGAACCCAGAAGCAAAGGAGAAGCTTTTGATGGATCACATGTAGTGTTTACTAGGTCCAAGGACCAATCAATCTAGCAAACTGATAAAGGGAAGATAGAGGAGCAACCTCAACCAATAATTACCATTGCTAAGTGTGGAACCACTCTGCCTTTCCAGTCAAAGGATCTGGTGATCACCCAAAAGACAAGTACATCAATTTCACCTTCACCTTCTACTTCAATTTTGCAAACCAACCCTCCTCCCATCCCTCCTAAAACTCAAAATATTTAAATACCTTCTTCTGTACTTAGCTCAATTTAGCCATTTGACATAATCGATCATGTCAAAAAGACAAAAATACAAATGTCTAAATTCAAATATTTGTAGTCAAATCTTGATCAATTGAATAAGTTGGTCCAATATGTCAAGAACTAAACTATCCCTATAAGATGAAAAGCTAAAAAGGTAACTCCTAATTCTCCAAATAACATGCCCATTCTGAATAATCTTGTCATTACTCCTCCAGCTATCCCTGGGAAAATAGAACCTTTCTATGTTTCCCTATTAATAAATGGTCACAAGCTAAGTAATTATATTATAGACTCAAGCACATCTAATAATGTCATGTCTGCTAAAGTATCTGAGTCTCTGGGTCTCACACTAACCAAGACATTTGGGAAATGTTTCTCCATGGAAAATAAATAAGTACCATTGCTAGGGTAAATCAAAGATGCCCAATTTGCATTTATAGCCTTTCCAGACAAGAGAATCAAGATGACTATCTTGGTGGCTAATGTCCCAGCATCCTATGGCATTTTTCTTGGATGAAATTTATGCAAGGATGTGGGAGGAGAACTAAGCATGGACATGTCTGAGGCAATAATCCCTGTATAAGGCATAATGAAGAGGTTGCTCCCTGAAAAGGAGGCAAAATATGTGGTCACCCAAACATTAGCCCTTGAAGCTCAATTTTTTTTGAATCCTCAGGTATGGGTAACTACTTTCTATCTACAGCTGAAGTGCATGAAACATCTGATAAAATTCTTGAAAGTGTCAACCCAAAAATCAATTCAAATAGAATAGTAGAAGAACTAGTAGGTTGCAATATAGATGAAGAAGGATCCTCCCTCTCTAATGAAGGAAAGTCTATAGAAAAATCAATGTCTGATGAGGTATGGACTATGGAATTTTATGGTAGTTGTTCCTCTACTAGTTTGAGAGTTGGGATTGTGTTGATATCTCCTCAAGGAGATATGTTTCCTTCATCTTACAAATTAAAATTTAGCAACACTAACAATACAGTTGAATATGAATCTCTATTGCTTGGATTGAAGGCTACTCAAGACAAAGGCATCAAGTTTCTTCATGCCAAAGGGGATGCTGATTAGTGGTTTGTCAAGTGAGGAACATATACCAAACCAAGAATGAAAGATTACACCACTATCACAACCTAGTTTGGGACCAAATTGAAAGCTTTGATGCTTTCAACATTTCTACCATACCCAGGGAATCTAATGATAGAGCTGATGCACTTGCTACTTCAAGAACTCTCTTAGTTCCTCACTTAGATTTCAAAGATGGCAGGTATACTATTGAGCTAGTTTGTAGACCAAGTGTTCCTGATAATGCTGATCATTGGCAAGTATTCAATGATGATCATCAAATCATTTCCTTCCTAAAATGAAAAGAAAATTTTGAACAACTACGTTTTAAAGGTAGTGAATCTTAGAAGTATGAATCAGCCTCTTAATCTAGTTCAGATATAAATGAAGAATTCTTACAGCTAAAAGGAAATAAAATTCCCAAAGGCTTGGTTTCTCTTAAGAAACTATTTGACAAGCATGATATATTCATCAAACAATAACAAATAGATTCAAGTTTGTCTCAGGGATTCGATCAAGTAAATCTAACTACTAACAAAAATCCTAAAATGGTTAACATTGGTAAGCATTGCACCCCTAAAGAAAGATTCAAGTTCACCACTTTAATCTATCAATACATATATGTCTTAGCATATTCTTATGAAGACCTGAAGTCTCTCAGACTTGATGAAATCTACCATGAAATTCCTCTCAAGGCTAACTCAATGCCTTATAAGCAAAAATCCAAGTAGTACAATCCAAAAATACTAGGTATTATTCTATCTTAGATACAAAAAATGTTAAATGATAGAATCATCTTCCCAATCCATCATTCCACATGGAATGCAAACATAGTGCCTGTAAGGAAGAAGAGTGGCAAAATTTGCATTTGTGTAGATTTCAAGAATTTGAATCAGTAATCTTTGAAAGATAATTACCCTTTGCCAATCATGGATCAAGTGCTTCAAATGGTGATAGGTTCAGAAATGTTATCAATGCTAGATGGCTTCTCAAGATATAATCAAGTTGAAGTTGGTGAAGCAGACCAACACAAGACTACATTCACCACACCTTGGGGTACATTTTCATATAAAAGAATGCATTTTATCTTGATAAATGTTGGTGCCACCTTTTAGAGAGCAATGGACCTAGCTTTTAAAGATGAGATAGGTAAATTCATAATGGTATACCTTGATGACTTGATTGTCTTTTCAAAGCATCAATCTGATCATGTACGCCACTTATAATAAGTGTTGGAGCACTACCACCAGAATGGTATTTCCTTGAACCCTAAGAAGTCTATTTTTGGAGTAACAGAGGGGAAACTCCTTAGACACATTATGTCTAAAGAGGGCATAAATATTGACTCAGATAGAGTCAAGTATATTCAAGATCTAAATTTGCCTACAAGTAAAAATGTTGTTCACTCTTTCTTTGGAAAGGTGAATTTATTACGGAGGTTCATCCTTGAATTTGCTGAGAATACTAGACACATTTTGAACATGATGAAAGGAAAGACCACCTTTAGCTAGACTAAAGAAGGCAAGTCAACATTTTAAGATATCAAGACTTCCATTGCCCATGCCCCTACCTTGGTTTGTCTAGATTACAACAAATATTTCATCATATACAACTATGCTTATGAACACATGCTTTCAGTAATTCTTGTTCAACAAGACAAGGAAGGTATGGAATCTCCTATTTCATTCATGATTTTCCCTCTCAAAACCCATGAGATGAAATATTCAAACATAGAGAAGTATGATTATGCGTTGGTGAAAGCAGTCAAACATTTTTTCTTCTATATCTTGAATTCACACACTACTGCCTTAATTCTTGACACTACAGTCAAGTCCATATTAACTCAGCAGGATTTTGGCACAAAAAGAGGAAATTGGATTGCAAAGATCCAAGAGTTCAATCTAGACATCAAGCCAAAAAAGTTGGTCAGGGGAAAAGGCCTATGCCAATTAATTGCTAACAATAAGCCAGAAGATACACAGCATGAAGAAGCTGAAGTAGAAGATACACCAACAGTCCTTTTTGTCTCCACTACCAATGAGTGGTATTCAGGTATTGATCATTTCCTTACTTATGGTGAATGTCTTGCTCATTTGTCTTATAAATAAAAGAGGACTATCGAGTTGAAATCTACCAATTCTGTCCTTTGGGACAATGGCTTGTACAAGTGAAGCATAGATGGAGTATTCCTTTGCTGTGTAGACAAAGAGCAACAAAGCCAACTTTTGAAATCCTTCCAGAATCTAGCCTATGGAGGACATTTTTTTGCTCCTATAACTACTCATAAGATTCTACAAGCTAGGTATTATTGGCCAACTCTTTTCCAAGATGCATATAAGTGGGTGAGAAAATGTGAACTCTGCCAGCAATTTGTTGGAAGACCCAAGTTAGCTACCTTGCCTCTCAAGCCAGTGATTATAGTAGAACCTTTCCAGCAATGGGGGATTAATTTTATTAGGACTATAAACCCATATTCAAGCACTAGACATGATTATGTCATTATAACAACTGACTATTTCACCAAGTGGGTAGAAGCAATCCCAACTAAGCATGCTACTTCAGAAGTTGTATGCAATTTCCTCAAGGAGAATATCATTTCCATGTTTAGAGTTCCAACCAAAATTGTTACTAACAATGCAACTTGTTTTACCTCCCAGGAGATTACATAATTCTATTTCCATTATGGAATTACACTCTCTCACTCTTCTGATTATTTTCCATAAGGGAATGGACAAGTTGAATCCAACAATAAGAACTTGGTAACTATCATCAAGAAAATAGCAGATGACAATCAAAGGACATGGCATAAAGCATTGGTTGATGCTCTATGGGTAGATAGAATCACACCAAAGAGGGCAATTTGTATGTCTCCTTTTCAACTTCTTTATGGCATCAATGCTAACATACCAATCACCTTAGAATTGCCAGCCTTGAAATTGGCAAAGGCAATTGAAGATCAGACATATGAAAGCTCTCTTGATAAAAGAATCATGTGCCTGACTAAGCTGGATGATTAGAGAACCATGGTGGTGGATTGAATTTCTGCTCATCAAATTTTGGTAAAGAAACTCTTTGACCAGAAGGCCAAAAATCATGATTTCCAAATTGGGGATCAAGTCCTGATGTGGGACAAAAGGAGAGAACCAAAAAGGATGCATGGGAAGTTTGACTCCCTTTGGAGACGTCCATTTATAATTCATCAAAATAATGGTGAAAATAGCTTTCTATAAAAATATCAAGATGGGACACTCTTTTCTCTGCCTCATAATGGGCAGCATCTGAAAGAATTCAACTCTTGAAGTATCAGATCATTACATCTCTATATATGTATATTTATATAGTTTTTAATTCTGTTTTGTTTTGTTTGTTTTCATTTTTGATGCCTTTCATTCCTAGGTAACATGAATCTGTAGCCCAATGGTACACATGAATACATTGGAGATTCTAGATTCTACTCCCTTTAATTATTTTTACAATTGATAGAAGTTCTCCAACTAGAGCCAGTTGTTGTTCCCCAAAAATATCACTCATTTTTGGGACAACATTTGAACTATTTTGGTCCTACAAACCAAAATTGTCTCTTCCCTTTTCAAAATTTGTCCTAGGCATTCAAATTCCTCATTTTTCAAGCTTCTCAAAAATCTACGAACTCTACAAGATTGAGTCTGTGGACTCTGCAAGAAGAGAAATCTACAGACTCAGTAGGAAGAGAAATCTACAGACTCTATAGGAAGATAAATCTACGGACTCTACATGCCAAGTTTAACGGGCTTCATAGGTTAATTTCTATGGACTCTATAGGAAAGAATCAAGCTTTCAACACTTAGGCAATCTCAAAGTTGGTTCAATGACTAGGTTCAACCAAAAGAGTTCATCAGCAAGCTTCTAAGCAAGGATTGAACCGTTGAACCTTGAACCATTTTGGTTCAATGGGCTCAACAAGTTCAAAGGTTCAACATTAGTAGAAATAATTCAATTGATTTTAGGTTTAAAGGCTTCTATAGTCAAGTTCAAAGGCTTTTACAAGTAGGTTCAATCAAAAGAACAAGTTTTTGAGGCTTGAACCATTGAACCATTAAACCATTGAACCACTCGGGTTCAAGGTTCAACAAGTTCAACGCATTTGGTTCAATGAGGATCAAAAGGACTTTTGATTCACTCAATCAGTTGATTAAATGGTTTAATGGCTTTTGGTTCAATCAAAGGGTTCATTAACTTGGTTCAAAGCTTGGTTTAATAGTTGGTTCAAAGGAGCAGTTCAATGCAAAAGTTCAAGAGAGCCTCTCGAAGGACAAGTGCCCTTATAGAGGGCACTTGGTCAACAAAATCACCCTTCAGAAGGGTCATTTTCAAGGAAACTACAAAATTAAGGTCTTTCAAAAAAATTTAAGGTAGTCGAAAGACAAAGGCATAATTCCTTCAGACTTTTTGTCCGAAGGAATTCCTTTGGACAAAAAGTCTGAAGGAATTCAGGAAAGTCTGTGAGAGAAAACCCCAAAAGAATTTTTTAAGGCCAAAGACAAAGCCAGCCAAAATAATTCTTGCAAACTTTTTGTCCATGGGAAAATGTCCATGGGAAAGCTCTGAAGGAATTCGAAGACAAAAGACCACTAAAGGACCCCGAATGGCAGGTGCCCTTGCAGGGGACTCTCGACTATCAAATTAAAGGACACTTCTCCAAAGTTGAAGGGTCACCTTCCCTTTGGGAGGATACAAAACAAGCAATCTAAAGGAAGCAAGTAGCATAAAAGGCCAAATCAAGAGAAAGCTGAAGAAATCCCAAGGGGTGATGTGCTTGAAGACATTAAAGTCAAGAATGGTGAAATAGCCATTAGAAATTCAAACATAATGATGGGTGCGCAAACATCAATTTCAAGGTTCATAAAATAGTTATTGATCCTTGTAGGTTTGAATATATAGACCTAAATGAATTCAAAGGCTTTAAGGCCAAGATCAGTAGGAAGTGACTAAGGAATAGAGCATCAAACTAAATCAAGGACCCAATTCAATTAACTAGAAAAGGAAGAATGATGAGGAAGGACCAGAAACATTTGCACATCAGATATGTTTCTAGAAGTAGACTACTAGGTGGATATTGAAAGATGCAAAATTTCAATAGCATGACTTGTTTCTCTACATTGAGAAAAGAAAATGGGTAGATGCCCCTAAATTCCAACCTATCTTCTTAACAAAATTCAATGCAACATGATGTGTTACTATTCCTAAGTCCATCTTGAAGAGGCTATATAAGGGACTCTCTTATTAGTGTAATAAAGGATCTCTCTCTAATAATAAGAAACAAAACTCTACCCAAATTGAAAGGCATTACTGAGACTTTGAGCTTAGATTGTTGATCATATTTTGTTATTGAAATAAGAAAGCAAGTGACTTTTTAGACTTTGTGTTGTGATATCTTTGTTGTTGAGGAAATTGTTTGTATGTCTTTTTCCTTAATATATTTTATGTTCCTTTAATTCAATAAGTAGAATTAGTGAAAGTAGTCAAGAAGGCATCTTGAAGCCAACTATGGAGAGACTTTGTGCCCCCAAAATTGCCTTTAGTGTGTTTTCTTTTTCTTTTTGTGTAAATGACCTTGGGATGACTTTGTGCCCTCATTGTCCTTTATATTTCACTCTTGGGAAATTCAAGTGGAGACTTTGTGCTACATCTCAATTTTCTGGTTACTACGTCCTTGGTTACATTTTGTAATTACTACCAGGAGTATTCTTGTGGTTTGCTGAATAGTACTTCTAAAAGAAGAGGAGTGCTTTCTGTCAGTTCCCTTGAGATTTTTCCTTTGATTTGCATGCATCATCTCTGAAGAAAGAGAGATGGATGGTTTATCCTACCCTTGAGTATTATTTTATATATATATATATATATATATATATATATATATATATATATAGGGAACCACCCCTTGATGAGAGGAGAGATTAGTCCCCTTTTGATGTGGTGAACCTACACATTTGGATGACCAATCTTCCTACTTTGGTTGATCAGACCTATTTTACTTATCAGTACGCTAATCAACAAAATATTAAACCAACAGATATCATAATGTTTTGGTTACTAACCCATTTAATATTATGACCCTATCTCTTAGAATATATGTATAGAGAACACCCTTGTGTTAAACCAATAGTGGTTCAAAGGTCACCTTATTGATATAAATCCTTGAAAGGAACATTATATTTTTTATTCATTACTAACAAGGTTAGAGTGTATCTTCCTACTTTTGTAGCATCTTGATTTGTTTGTTTTTGATAGTTTAAGTTCCTTGATATTACTAAAATAATTTACTCATTGAGAAATTTTGTTTTCATGGTGGTGGAAACCAATTGAATGGTTTAATATGTGTTCTAATAGCATTGATGAAAGAGAATTTTATTTTAGAGATAGAAGAGGGTTTTTTTGTTAAACATGATCATGATAAGAGTATGATTTTACTTTGTAGCATGTATGCTAGTTTCCTAGAGCATGCAATTTAACATGGATTGTGACATCTAAGTTTTTGTGGTTGTGTAACTTATTTGGGTGACCTTTATCTCTTTGTGTTGACCATTACATCATTTTATAATTCATATTATAAATACACATGAAAAATATAGTAACATATAGTTATGTATTGGATACTTGTGTTATTTCTTAGAGTTTACAATGCCAAATTTTCATAACCATGACACACCCTTGTTTAGATTCTG
This sequence comes from Torreya grandis, assembly GCA_037957365.1. Lineage (NCBI taxonomy): Eukaryota > Viridiplantae > Streptophyta > Pinopsida > Cupressales > Taxaceae > Torreya > Torreya grandis. The sequence goes on along the minus strand of JARHVA010001427.1, from coordinate 93,546 downwards.
AGGGTGGAACCCTACTTGTGTATGGATTGAAGAGGGTTATATGTTTTACACATCCATGATTCTTTGGAAATTAATTTTTCCTTAGAAGATGAATTATATAGTGGATTTCTTTTCATAATATTCTAGAAGTGTCAATAGTAACTTGACTTCATGTATGATGTATTTTAACCCTTATTGACAAAGTTGTCATTGATTTTAGTATGAGTTTCTTATAATTCCATGAGAATATGAATTTATATTAGACCTAAATGGGTTGAGTTTAAGGTTACCATAATGGATATGACACATAGCTCTTAGAAGTTAGGAAGTTATTTTGATGACCCTTTTTGAGATGGTACTTTTGGTAAAAGTATGTGTCTTTAGGGGCATCTATACATTTCTTAGAGTTATTATGAATTTATATTGGACATAAATGGGTTTATTTTGAGGGTACCATAATGGATATGACACATAAATCTTAGAAGTTAAGAAGTTATTTTGATGACCCCTTTTGAGATGGTACTTTTGGTACAAGTATGTGTCCTTAGGGGGTATCTATACCTTTTTTATAGTTATTAGTCATTCCTTCAACTTATATTATTGAGTTTTAGTGAGTTTTAGTTTTGTACCATGTTGGGTAGGTGAGTACCTAACATAGTTCATGATTTTCATGAATAATGGTTCCTATATCCTTCTTAATCACCTTATATCAATCATCCTTGGCAATGGTTATACCTTTTTATTTATAAATAAAATCATTAGGATCCCTTTGTGACATTTGTAGTGGGTGTTTTGAAAACATAAGATGTTTCTAATTTAATAAAGTGTGCATCTACTAGATATATAATTGTCTATTGATTATGTCAATTCTAGTAGAAGGGATATTAGAGGAACCCTTAGAGTTTAGTACCACCCTTTAGTGGTTGGAGTCATACTTATAGTAGGAGAGTGTATTATATTATATATTAGATTCCTATATGTTATTAATTTTTTTATGGATTGATATTCCATATGCTTCCTTGCTTTGGGAAGAGGGCTTGTTTAGTTATTAATTAAATAGTATTGAGATGAGTTGATTCTCTCTTACCATCAAGTGGCATTGTCATAATTCCATTGAGTCGATTTATATCTTACATGATGTTAAATAAATGTTCTTTCTAATCAAATACTTGTATCTTTAGTATTGATTCACCCACATTCCTTGGCATTTTTAGAATGGTGTATTTTGATTCATGATAGATAGAGAAGATGTATTGATGAAACAATTGGTACCTCCATGTGGTTTGACATTTTCTATTATTTTTGTAAATGTGTTTTGAGCCTTGACACTTACATGTTGGTAAGTGTGTGGTGGTCTTGGAAACTTGGATTTTTTGTTCATACTTCTTACCCCATGAGGGCATTTAAGAGTTTTTTTATATTTTTTGATACATTATATCCCTAATCCCCACTTATGGCCTTTTACAGACACACTATTCAATAATATTGTATTTAAAATTGTGAAATTTTACCACTAGATTTGGCATACCTTCAAACTATATGAGTAATTGATTAGGACTTTAAGTTCATTGAAATCATTATTTTGAGGTTATTTAGCAATTTATTATTTCAAAACTTTATTGAATGTTGGATCTCATACTTTTATTTCTTATATTCCATTTTCAATTGAATTAGCTTATCTAGACATTTTAATCTTTACTATTCCATGCATCAAACTGGGTTGTTTGAACTTTTCATTCTTATCATTTGTGGATTGAGTTGTTCTACTTAGCTGATTTAACTTCACTCCTTGATTGGGTTGTTAAATTTTCAACTTGTTAAAGTGTGATATTTAGATGAGACTTATTGTGTACCTTTTCCTTATGAAAAAAAATTATTAGGTGATAATTATCTTTTTAGAATTAACATATGATATTATCTTATGAATTTTTGTGTAAATTATTGAGTAATTTAGGAGAAATTGTATCATTTATTCCTACTAGAGAATTTTTAAGTAAAATGTGAGCCTTATCATAGTTTTTATGTTCATATTAACATACATTTCCTCCTCACTCTAAGAGTGATAAAGATATGTTAAGTTTTGACATTATATACACCTTGATCTATTGTGTTATTTAGGTTTGAGAATCAATAGTAGAGTCTAAATTCTTCCCAATGGTTTATGTTATTAGGATTTTGGAATTGATGTAAGTGTCCAAAATCATCATAATGGTTTGTGTTATTAGGGTTTGGGCACTAGGAAAAGTGTCTAAATTCTTCCTAATGTTGTGTTTCATTGGGGTTTGGGAATTGGGAAGAACATACAAATTCCTCCTAATGGATTGAAGTATTAGGGTTTATAATTAGGACTAACATACAAAGTCATCCTAATCAGCAAATTAATTAAGGTTTGGAATCAATATTATGTCCAAATTTATCCCAATGAATTAAATAAATATGGTTTTGATAAAGTCAATATATTAATCCTAAGTCCTATTGTACCTAAGTGAAGGGTTGGGAATGTAGTCATATAAAATGTGAAAATTAGTATCTTGAATGTGGCTTATGATACCCAATCTATAGGAACCTATTTCATGCTCTCATGACCATTCTATCCACCTTTTTATTGATTCTTAGTCATCCATAGACTTTTGAGACCTAATTCTAGCTCATCTAGGATAATATTACCATGACAAATCCATCCCCCTAGGTCTCATATCCTTAGTAAAATAGCACCCAAGTTAGACTATAGCATTGGACCCTAGGGTGTCCCATTTCTAGCACTCCTGTCTAATCACCTTTTGAGCCTACATGACTATTTTCTCTTGATTCTTCTTTTTCATTATGTCAGCCTGGCATGAATGCATCTAACCCATGACTAATATATCTCTTCTAAATCCAATTAAAATTTCATTTATAAGGGGTTGGAAAATATCATCAAGCAAGAAAGAATACAATCAAGACTACTAAGGCATATTTCCCTATTCTCTACATAGATCCATCCAATACAGCCAAAAGCTTATTCAAATCTTTACACCAATCCCTATCCACCTCAATCACACCCAATTTTAGAATTTTACCTATTAATACACACAATTGCACAAAGCACATCAAGTGGGAGAACTACATATGGCTTGATCCCTCTTCAAAGTATTGGTATGTAGGCAACGTGCCCACATAATAGGTATGGACACATGTTCAGTGCATCTTACACATACTAAGCCCCCTCTTTCTCAAAGTTTCTCAAAGCATCATTGAGTCTAGGTTTTTAAGACTAAATCAACTATACAAAGAGTTACATAGACATCCAACATCTAAAATTTCACTAGAAATCTCACATAGAGACAGTAGAAAAACCCAAAAAGCTCAAGTATCTTGGACAATAGAGGTAGAGGAGGACTATGGAACTAGACCATAGGGTGTCATATTTTAGCACTCTTTTCCTTTAATGAAATGAAGGCCAAAGCTTGATTTGTAACACTGTCCTAGTCTTGCACAATTAATTTTAGACCCTATCTCAACCATCTTAATCTATTTCTAGATAAGTCTTATTTTCTCCACATATATTACTATTTCTAGAAAGGTATAAATTACAATTAAATTATATAAATTAGTAGCTTAATTATTGAAATATTATTTATTGATTTAGTTATCTTAGAACCTTAAATAAATTAGAAATGGGACTTCAATATTCCCAAAATAGTTAAATCATTTGGTGAACCCAACTTACTTTGTTTGTGCATAAAAACTCTAGAAACCCTACGATAAATTACTTGATAATTTTTACAATAATTTTTTCATTTTTTACTTGCATATTTAAATCAAAAATTCAATTAAATTTTTAAAATTCCATACTAATTTTTTTTAAATATTTTTCTTCAAAACCCTAGTTGCATACACTAGGTCCTTTCAAATCAAGAATTTTCTAATATTTTTTTGATTTTTATACTGAATATTTAAATTAAAAAATTGCATTTTAAAATTAAAATTCCTTAGGAATTTTTAAAAAAATATTTTTCAAGACCCTAGTTGCATATACTAGGTCCCATTGCTTTTGAGGTATCACCTTACAACTAAAATCAGATTTCACATAGTAGCAAAAATGGATCTCACTTATTTACACATTTATTGCATTTCTTGCAAATAATAAAGAGACCATACTTGGTCCTATCATGTACATGAGTGATGAAGTTTACCATATGTTAGTAAAAATCTTCAAGCTTTGCATTCCATGCTTACTTTTCATAATATGGGATGATATAAAGAAATTTATTGTCAAACATAATAAGATCCCTCTCCTTCAAAGCAATGTTTACTTGACTCTAATACAAAATTTCATTTCTTAATTTCTATCTCTCATATGGAATTTTTTTCAATTTTATCATGCTAAATATATTAAAAACATCATATCACATGTCAAAGTTCTTTATACATTAATGCATAATTCAATGCATTATATCCCAAACTTGTTATCTCTCATGTGGAATGCTCTTCATAATCATATTTTTATATAACTTATGACTCCAATTACATGCATTTCATCCCACATACATGATTTCTACCTAGATGCATATCACTCTTTAGTTACTTTTATGTTCAAATTATAACAATATAAATGAAATAGAATCAAATTTCCAATGCATATTTCAAATGATCAATATCATGTTTTTAACTCTACTTTTTCATCTCAAACAATGATAAAAGAATGTCTAAATGATCAATCTCTTACTCTTACTTCTCATATTGCAAATGAAAATAATGCATGCACTCCATTCAAGGATAACATAAATGCACATAATATTCTATTTTAACATAACAATTTATTACATATTAGGAAATAATTTCTTACTCCTCTCCCCTAAGAGGGTGATAGCTACATTCCCTCTAACTAGGTCCATGTTATCACCCCTCCAAAAAGTGAGGCATCCTATACTATTATTTCTAATGCATAAATATAGCCTATAAATTCTTTAAAATCTCTCCAATATATGTGCTTACATGTTCAATTGAAAGAAACTAAATTTTTCACTTGTGAGACTCTAAGGGATCAAATCACTAGTATGAGCAAGTTAATTTCAGATTTACAAATGTAGAATCAACTATTACATAACAAGAAATCAAAACAAATTAAATCTACAAATAGTGATTAAAAAAACATGCAAAGATCAAATAAGAGTTTAAGTGAGGTACTAAGGGAAATGGTTAAGTCTAAGTTGATAAAACTACCTCCTCTACATCTACATCCAGTGAGAAGATCCAGATATTATTGTGTATATCATAGAATACATGGGCATCACTCATATTCATGTTTGGCATTGACAAAACATATACAATAGATAATTGCTAATGAGGACCCTATACAAGGTAAATCAATCAAGAAATCCACAGTGACACAAGAACACATTCACAAAGGGTCAAATTCAACAATAGTACAAAAGTGGTTATCAAAGCATAACTCAGAACAAAAATAGGATAAAAAATCAAAATCAAAGAAATAAATAGTAACACAAGCACAAGTAAAGCACAAAAAAGATGTAAATCTACCTTTCCAAAATGAATCTCAACTTTAAAATATTATGGGTTTGGTCAAAAATATCTACAATAGTTTGATTTTCAAGGTGAAGGGTTAGGCATGCATGCAAAAGGCATCACTACTCCTATTATAGTAGTGGATAATATTTGTCACCAAGGTTTGGGATTTATTAAACATCCTAATTCAAATCATTCACAAATGTAATTTATTAAAGGAAAAGATTTAGATATGACAAAAGTCAACACTAGCATTCCATTGGTTCAAAATCAAAATGATAATGATGAGTAAAACAATATAGGCTATTATGATTTTTAAGATACCAAGAATGAATCCAAATATCTAGAGTCATATTCATATCCATTCCCTCATGCTTCACAATCACACATGATTCTTTTTGTTCAATACAAAACACCATGATAGGGAGTCTCTCGTGAGACTCATTGGTTAGTATCATTTCTTCTCAGTCTTTCTTTTACATATCTTTTTTTTAATTTCTTGTACATAGTCCCCTAATGATTAATTATACATAAGTACTTTTCAATTACTTGTACATATTTTCCTTGTGATTGATTATACATAGCTTATATCAAAAATACAAAAACATTCAAATATATCAAAAATCCAAAAAAATTCAAATAACTTAAAACACAAAAACTTTTCAATTATATGCATCTTCCATACTTTACATTTATACTACAATGCTAGACTTACATTTGCTATTCTATGCTATTGTTTATTGATTTATCTACATTACCATGTTTCACTTAATCTTATTTGAGTGTGTGTAGTGACATCTAGATCCTTGATTGATTCACTCTACCCATTAAGGGGGCATCCTACTTCTACATTTGAGACACATATAGATATATCTGCCCATCGAGGGTATCTTCTACATGACTACATCATCCAAGTTATGTCATTCCTACACCATACACTTTAGCTACCATGTTGATGTACATTACATACTAGCTTACATATATTACTCTATCAACACTCACTAGTATATAAAACTTGTGTATTTCTTAGCATATACCTATTCTTGTACTCCATGTCTTGCATACTTTCATTTCTTTCTTTGATTAGTTAGATTTGATTGTATTTATAGTATATTACATGTCTTTATTTTTTACTTTGTATAGTTATATGTGATTGAATTTCTTGGTTTCTATTTTGTCTCCTATATGTGCCTTAAGACATTTGATAATGTCCTTTGCTTCTATTCTTGTGTGTGCCTTAGGACATTTACCAATGTCCTTTGCTTGTACTCTTTTATGTGCTTGTGGCCCTTATGCCAACCTTTCTTGTTTCAATTATATGTGTATGTGGCACTTGAATATTCATTACATACTTGATTTATAGTTTGATTGATATATACACATGTCCCTTATTTTATTTTCCCCTTAGCCACTCTTGTATACTTCTTACTTCTTACCTTGTATGCTTTTTGATTGATTACGTTTCAACTGTCTGTAGTGCCATGATCCACATCATACATTATATTGCTTCTTAGATACCATGATGTAAATCATGTTGCATCCCTCTTTTACAACTAACAACTAACAAATAACATTTCCAATTTCAATTCAATACATTACACATGCTATTACATTGTTATATCTATATAGGTAGACCCCTATTTGATATAACAATCTTCAATACAAACCATGTTATATCTTGAGTTATCTTGTTGAATAACATTGATATATCATGTATTTCACAACATAACACACTTTTAGGTATATATATTTTGAGGTCAGTCATTATAGGGTCTTCATTCCTACCCTTGAAAGAGGGGGAAATAAATAGGGGTTTTGTCATAGAGATTAGATCTCATACTAGTTGAAAAATTAGTTTTTATAACACTCAAAACAATAATTAGAGGTTAAACTAGGTAGAATAAACTAGAAAAAAAGTGACAATTCTAGAATAGTCTCCAATTTCAATAAAGGATAAAAAAGTTAGACATGGATAATAACACCAAATACTAGGGTGTCTTATTTTTAGTGCTCTTGTCTAAACAAAAAAAACCCAAATTTTCTAGAAATAGGTAAAAAGGTAAGCTCAACTATAGTTTTGTACATATAGACCAATTTGGATTCAATAGTTTTAGTATAGTTTTTCTTAGAGAATCCAGATATAGGGGCATCATGCATGACATGATAGCTCTTGATTTTATTTTTAATTTGGGTAGTTGATCTAACTTCTAGTTTGGAATCCATGTTTTAGAAACTAGTGATTAGGGGTAATGTGCACATCACACTAAACTTCTTTTTCTTTTTGAGTTCAATATATTACCCAAGCATGTTTAGTAGTTACGTGTGTTACTCCATCTATAGGCGGTTGACATCATTTTATAGAGTCTTTCATATAATCCTAACCTCCACTTTTTTTGAGTGGCTTCTACATAAGCCTATTACCTAATTTTAGAGTGGCTTCATACAAGCCTAATCTCCATCATTTTTTTGAGTTGGCCAAGAGTGGCCTAGTTTCTAGCACACATTCAGATATCCAAGCCATATAGTTAGATTATAGTGCATTCATGGGATTTAGGATCCATCTCATATAACACATATTTCATATTGGTATTAGTTCATAGATTCACTTCATGAGGCAATAATGGAGCCAAAGAACTAGCTAGCCTTAGTATTCTTGAGCCACCTACTCAGAAGGATTAGACACATAGTACAAACATCAATTATCACATGCATGATAACATATATTCACTTATTAGGTGACGATGGAGCCAAAGGGCCAACTTAGCTCTATTCATGATATTAATTTTGGTAAAACACATACCTAACATAACCATCACATCTAGAATCACAATATATTTTGTATTGGTTTGTGTACCCAATGAGGTGTACTCATTACTTTATCTTCCTCTCTCTATTACCCACTTTTGTACATTATTATTTTAGATATAGCATATCTAGTAAGAAATTATCTACTCTTGATTTTCTTTTTTAAATTTACACTGCATGATGTTCTCTCTCTATGCACACCTAATATCACATAGCTTCATGAGTTTCACCCTTGAAATTAAGTTTAGGTATGCTTTCTATTTTCCCTTTATCCTAGTATTCTTCTTTGTTGCATCACTAGAATAAAGGAGGGGGGAAATGTAGTCATATAAAATGAGAAAATTGGTAGATTGAGTGTGGATTATGACACCCAATCCAAGGACCCTCTTTCATGCTATCATGACCCTCCTATCCACTTTTTTACTGATTCCAAGTCATCCATAAAATTTTGAGACCTGATTCCATCTCAACTAGGCTAATTTTACAATGACAAATACATCCCCCCAGGTCTTGTACCCTCAAGATAATAGTGCCCAATTTGGATTATAGTGTTATAACCTAGGGTGTCCTATTTCCAATGCTCCTATTCAATCACCATTCGAGCCTAGATGACCATTTTCTCTTGTTTCCTATTTTCATTATGTCGATCTATAATGGATGCATCTAACCCATGACTATTATATCTTATAAAATCCCATTCAAAATTCATTTATAAGGGGTTTAAAAATATCACAAAGTAATAAATAATATAAGCAACACTACTCAGGCATAATTCCCTACTCTCTACATACATCCATCTAATATAACCAAAAGCTTATTCAAATTTTTACATCAGTCCCTAGCCACCTCAATCACACCCAATTTTAGCATTTTTTTATCTTCATACACACAATTTCACAAATCATATCAAGTGGGAGAGCTAAATATGGAATGATCCCTCTTTAGAGTATTGGTATGTATGTAGTGTGCCCATACAAGGGGTGTGGATACACGTTTAATGCATTTTATGCACACTAACCCACCTCTTTCTAAAATTTTGTCAAAGAATCATGGATTATAGGTTTTCAAGACTAAATAAGATTTATAAGGATTTTTTTAGACATCTAGCATCCAAAATTTCATAGGTAGGCTCACATAGAGACAATAGACAAAACCTAAAAAGCTCAAGTCTCTTAGACAACAGTGGTAGAATAAGACTATAGAGTCAGACCCCAAGGTGTCCTATTTTGGTGATACTATCCTTTCATGAAATGAATGCCACAAACTGATTTGAAACACTCTCTTAGTCTTGCACAATGAATTTTAGACCCTATCTCAGTCGTATCAGTCTATTTCTAGCTAAGTCTTATTTTCTCCACATCTATTACTATTTTTAGAAAGGTTTAAATGGAAATTAAAATATACAAATTAGTAGCTTAATTATTACAATATTATTTATTTATTTAATTAACTTATACCCTTAACTAAATTAGGAATAGGACTCTAATATTCCTAAAATAGTTAAATCAAGAAACAATGATAAAGTAATTTAAAAAGTTCCTCCATCTATGATTCTATCAATTGGAAACCAAAATTTTGTTCATTTTATGGGTCGAGGATTCCTTATATTGATATCATCTCATGTGGATAACCTTGTAGTTTTCATATGATTAAAGCATTTGATCTTAGTTTTTGGATTATAGAGAATTAGAAAATACAGAAATTAAAATGCTATTGGTCCCTTAATATAAAATGAAATTAAATAAAATGATTACTTACCTTATACTTAAACATGACACTGGAAACATTGTAATAAATGATTTAAGTAAGAATTGATGGTAACTAACTCATCTTATGATATCATAACTTAAAAACCAAATATTAAACCTCAACACTTCAAATTATGACTTGAGGTGTGACTCACCTATGCTAGTTTTGACTTATCTTTGGCCATGGATATTTTAGTGAATTGACTTGCACTATGTGATATGATAGTAGAGATTTGAGATCATTGACTTTGAGAGACTACTAATCTAAGTCAATAATATTTTTATATCTTTTTATAACATCCTTAAAAATAAAATTTTGACTCTCAATGACTTTTAGGAGGAATTTTCATAAGGGGATGGGGATGTGAGGCCCCAGTTTTGACAATGTTAGTTTTGTTGGACTTTTTTTTATTAAACAAGTGTTTAATGTGATGTGATACTTTTAGTATTTATAAATGAGACACTTGATGTTATAATGACTATATTATTATTATATTAGTATTGAGATAATGGGTTGTACACTTGATTTTGTTTAATTTTTATTACTTGAGTGTTGTTTCAGATATTGGTGATAGATCATTTTAGTTGATTATTGAAATGCACATTATATTACATTATCAGTAGAGTTAGTGGTTATTAAATACGTGATTTATTATATGTATTTTTGGATGATTGAAATGTGTATGATACCTCATGGTTATTATGTAAATTATAATTCTCTCAAAATGATTTTATGTATATAATATATATTTGTACATGTTACTTGATATGTTTGCATTCAATAAATCTGGCTAATTATGATAGTGCATTTTGATGTATTAAATTATGTGCAAGAGATAGGTTCCAAATAAATAACTAGTAACACACTGAGCATAATTACACCATAATTTTTTAATGTAGAAACTCTTGACCCCCTTAGATTATAATATAACCTTTGAGTTATCATCTAATCTAATTTTGAGTTTAAACATGTTTATACCTCCTAGTAGTATTCACACCCTTTGACACTATTATTTCCCTATTTAACCATACCTTAGATATTTTTTGAAACCTATATAAGGTAAAAATGTTGAAAATAGATCCAAATTAATGTCACCACTTGAAATAATAAAATATAAATTTTAGCCCTTGTTTGCAAGTGAATGCAAAGTGTTTTAAAGGTGGTTATGTATGAATTTAAGACCCCTCATGACCATGATTAATTTTGTGGATTTTTTTTTAAATCATAGGACAACCCATGTGCCCATTTATGACATGGAGAAGAGAGATAATAAAGAGGTATGGAAAATTATTGCTTGCCCACATGGGTGTGTAGGGTGAGTTAATGCTAAGAAGATTTTTTGGAGAGGGGCCAAGGGATGGGAAGGGGAAAGTGTCACCTTCTCATTGGTCAATAGGTTTGATTGTTTTTTATATAATAACATGGAAATCATTCTTTTGAGGAAACTTTTTTCTCATCTATAATTTGAGAGTGGAGGAGAGATATAGAAAGGAAAGGAGGAGCTTAGAGAATGAGCTTATAAAAGGAGAAGGAAAGCTAGTTTCCAATATTTTTAGGAGGTTTCACTATGTATATTGAAGAAGTGAAGCCATGGTATGGATCCTTGCCACCTATTTTATTTAAAAATTATGGTAATAAATATTTTTTTCTCCCTTATCTTGATTTGATTTCTTAATAGGTGTAAGACCATTTCTATTACCTTCTTTATTTTCTTTTTTCCATAGATTGTAACAATCGCCACCATGTGGATTTTATTTACCATTTTATCTTAAAGATGAAACATCCGTCTTTTATATATTTTTCATTTTAAAAATGATTTTTTAGACTTGAGTTTTCAAAATTATGTTGTCCAAATGAGCTTAAATATTTTTTATAGCTTGGGCATTCGTATGTAGGGTTTGGGTAAAGGAATGAAGTTTCAACACCTAAAAATCTCCTATACATGGTGTTTTGTAAATAGGAAACCACAATTTTTCCAAGGTCCTCCCATGAAAAGGAATAAGGATTTAGACAAAGGAATGACTCAAAGGTCCTAATCTTCCAACTCTCATAGAGTAGAGAGTATAAATTATCATCCACAATGGGTGGGTGTGGAATTTTGATACATTTGTTTTATTATAGATTCCTTGTGTGTTTATACCTTGTGTATTTAAATTTGAGTATTTACATATTATGGTTTATAATTTGGGTAAATTTATAAGCCTCTTGATACAAGAGAGCATAGTTGAGACACCTAGTTATTCCTAATTGAGTGTGTTGCCTATCTGTTAACCACCTACTTTATTTACCTATATCATTGACTTGAAAATTTGGTGTCATTTAAATTAAAATATTGGATTCCTAGGATTGGGGATGCTGAGGGAAGCCACATGATTATAGAAGTAGGATGGGAGGTTAACCCCTCCTTTCCTTGGTCTGATGAGCATATTTTGGATCTTTCAAATACTTGGAGATTAGAAGAATTTTTAACATGAATGAAATATTTTATCTTGGGCTATTTTGAAGCATTGTAATGTTTTTAAATATTTATTAGTATAATTTAATTTTTTTTCTTTATGTGTAGAGTGGAATAACATTTGTAATAAGCATTGGATTTAAGTGTTGAAGTTTTATCTCTCTTATACTCTATTTAAGAAAATTTTATTAAATTATGAATAAAATGAAGTAATTATATTTTTGAAAATTGAAGCATATTTATTCTCATGATATATGAAAATATATGTTCCTTTATGCATAACATAATACTAGTTCATAGTTTGCTTGGAAAGTTTTTAAAATCCCTTATTTAAATTAAGGAATTATAGAGACTATTTTGGTTTTATAATTATTATGCATATTAAAAATTAAATAAACCTCAAAAATGTAAATTTCATAAATTATACTCTTCTATAAATTTATGAATTAATTTTTGGAGTCACTAAAAGAAAGATACAATGTTTTGAGGTTTAAACTCCTAATTTTTCCTAAACTCTTTAAGAAAATAGAAAAAATTCAAATATTTTTTGGGCACATAAAAAAATTAAATTATTTAAAAAATAATTTTATAATAAAATTGACATTTTTTTGACCCACACAACTCATTTTGTAATTTTTGGATATCCAGTTTGATCATGGTGAATTTTTGAATACTTGAACTCTATATGTAAATTTTCTAGGACACCATCACTTTGGAAGGGAACATATCCATTTTTTGTGGGGAAGTCAAGGATAAAGTCTGGTGATCACCCATGTAATCATGAAAAAACTATTTTATTCCCTATAGGTTTATGTTTTAGGTTTTTGGGCTTGGGTTAAGCATTTCCTACACATTTTTAGTTTGACATTAGTCAAGTGGTTAAGGGTAATCACGTGGATAATAATCCATGCATATGGATTAGGATCCCTAGGTTTTGTCAACATGTGTTGAACATAGACCTACTAACCATGTATTTAGTGAATAATTTAAATCTCACTAACTTGATGTTGTTTAATTTTTCTTACTTGAGTGTATTTAAAATGCTAATGATATATGATTTTAGTTTTTTATTGAAATACTCATTATATTGCATTACTAATAGAGACAGTGCTTATTTATAATTTGATTGATTATATGTATGCTTAGATAATTGACATATGTATGTTACTCCATGATAACTATGTAAAAAAATATTATTCTCACATACTTTTGTGGATACAATCCATTTTTGTACATGTTACTAAATATGTTTGCTTTTAGTAGTTTTTTATACCTTGGGTAATGCATTTTAATGTGTGAAATGATGTGGAGGAGATAGGGAAAACAATATAGGTAACATGGATTATGATAAACATAATTACATGATTATTTCTTAGTGGAGTAGAGATTCTTGAACCCCTAGGTTATAATTCAACTAGGTTTTTTAATAGAGAATCTTTGTTAATTCATGTATATTTTGTATTCCTACATTTAGATTTGGTGATTTGTTGGGGCTAGTAAAGAGAAATGTCTCACCTAAATATTTGGGTTGTAAATTATATTTCTAGGTCTACTTTACTACTATTTACAACTATTTCCATAATTACGAGTATAAATCACCATGGCCTAGAAGGACATTATATCCATTTTTCCTAATATATGTGAACATACCCTAGATGATCAAATACATGGACTAGATGCCAAATAACCTAATATAGACATCATAATACATTATATAAATGTATGGATATATATTAAAGACATTAGATTACACATTCTAAATACCCAATTACATATCCTAGATGCCTGACTAAACTACATGTTCTAGATGATAGACTACACACTCTAGATGTTAGACTGCACAATCTAGACACTAATTTTAAAAATTAAAAAAGGTCATAATTGATATATTTCATCCAAAAATTTATTGGATATTTAGTTCTTATAAAAAAATTAGACAAGTTCAAAATAATAATCATCGTGATATGAATTTGTATGCAAAAGTTATGCTCATTTGAAGCTAGTTCTAGAGACTATAGGCTCTAATTGATAGACCAAAAGATTTGGATGACTGAATACATGATCTATATGGTGAAAAAAGGATCTATATGGATACCAAAGTCTCTAAATAGTGACAAAAGGCTATATATGGTGACTAGAGGATCTAGACAATGACTAGAAGCCATGGGTGATGACCAAACACTATGGGTAGAGACTACAAGCTCTGGAAAATGACCAAAGGATCTAGATAGTGACTAGAGGCTATAAATGACTAACTAAAATCTATATATGGACAAATAAAATATATTTATGGTAATTACATTCTCTATATGGTGACTATAGACTATATATCATGACTATAAGCTCTAGATAGTGAATACAAGCTCTAAATGGGAAACCACAAGCTTTAGATAAAGACTATAGTCTTTAAAAGATTTCTTACAAGCTCTATATGGTGATTACAATCTCTAGATAGTTCCTACAAGTTATATATGGTGACTACAAGCTTTAGATTATGATTATAAGCTCTAAAAAATGGCTAAAAGCTCTAGATAGTGATTACAAGATCTTGAAGATGACTATAGGGTATAAACAATGTCAATTATTATACATACTTTGGCTGGTAATAGGCTCTAGATGGGCAACCAAAAGATCTAGATAAAGACTTTAGTCTCTAAAAGACTACCTACAAGCTCTATATGGTGACTACAATCTCTAGATAGTGTCTACAAGCTATATATGGTGACTACAAGCTCTAGATTATGAGTATAAGCTCTCAATAATGACTACAGGCTCTAGATAGTGATTACAAGCTCTTGAAGATGACTATAGGGTATATACAATGTCAATTATTCTACATACTTTGGCTAGCATTTATAACTTATGGATAATAGGCATTGTACTTTAAATTAAATTCTAAACATTGTGGTTAAGTGATGTATAGGGTTTGACTTCATGATGAAATGACTTTCCCTTTAGTTCACCATTATTTTGAAACATACTTTTCAATATTCACCAAAATTTCACAAATGCATTTTTGTTAGGGGGGCTTAAAAATACCCTAAATCTAACCCTTTTGTTATCATCTAATTTAGGTTTTTTTCTAAACTTATTTAGATATCTTATCACTATTCACACCCCTTATCACTATTATTTACTTATTTACCATAACTTAGATATTTTTTGAAACCTATATAAGTTCAAAAGGTTTAAAAGAGAGCCAAATTTTTATCACCACTTGTAAAAGTCAAGTGAAAACTTAAACCCTTATTTTCAAGTGGATGTAAAGAGTTTTAGAGGTTTTTATGTATGAATTTAAGACCTCTCATGACCATAGGTCTGGTTAATAATTTTGTGGAGTTTTGTTAAATTCATAGGACAACCATGTGCCCATTTATGTCATGTAGAAGAGAGATCATAAAGAGGTATGGAAAAGTATTGCTTGCCCACATAGGTTTGTAGGGTGAATTAATGATAAGAATAATATTTAGAGAAGCCACATAATGGGAAGTGACAAGTGTCACCCTCCCATCATCCAATAGGTTGGAGTGTTTTTTATATAAGAGTATGGAAAACCTTAGAGGAATATTTTTAATCATTTTAAATTTGAGAGTGGAGTAAAGCTAGAGATCGAAGAGGAGTAGCTTAGAGAATAAAGAAGGACTCTAGTTTCCAAGACTTGAAGGAGGTTTTATTGTGTATATCCAAAAAGGTGGATCCATGGTAAGCATCCTTGTCACATATTTTATTTCAAAATTCTAGGCTTTAATAATTATCTTTCTCCATTATAATATTTTGAGTTTTTAAGAGGTGTAAGGCCATTTGGATTAACCTCTTTATTTATTGTTTTTTAATGGATTGTACCAAAGGCCAATGTGTGAATTTTATTTTCCATTTTGGATTGATGATGTTAAATCCCTCCTTCGAATTTTGGTTGTTTCTACATCCCTTTTCGAGACATAAAATGGAAAAATTATACTTCCCAAATGGGCTTAAATTATTTTTATAGTTTGTACATTTATATGAAGGGTTTAAGAAAATGAACAAAGTTCAAAGTTTTAATACAAATATCCTAAGCATGGGGTTTTTAAAATAAAAATTATTATGTTTCCAAGGTCATCCCATGGAAATATAGAATTTTTTAAATAAAGGAATGATCCCAATGTCATTTTTCTCCCACCTTCATAGTGTGGAGAGTAGAAATTCTTGTCCAAAATGTGTGGGTACAGATTCTTGATTCATTTAGTTTATTTTGGCTACCTTGTGTGTTTACACATCTTATATTAAATGTTGAGTATTGATGTATTATGGTTTTTGATTTGGGTTAACTTATAATCCTCTTGATATAAGAGAGCATAGTTGAGAAACTTAGTTAGTCCTAGTTGAGTGTATTATCTAGCCAATGATTACCTGCTTGCATACCTATATCATTTCATTCAAATTTTGATGTCAATTATGTTTAAATATGGTAATAATAGATGAGGGTGTGCCTAAGATATTGGATTTGTGGGCATATTTTGGTACTATGGATTCTTGGAGATGGAATAAATTTCATCATGAATGTAATAATTTAACTTTGGCGATTTTGAAGCCTTGTGATACTTGTAAATAATTATTATTAATTTTCAATTATTTATTTATGTGTAAAGAGAAATAAAAGTTGTAATAAGCATTGGATTTAAATGTGAAGGTTATCTCTCTCTTATACTCTCTTTAATAAAAGTTATATTTAACTATGAATGAAAGGAATGATTTTTAGTTATAAAAGTTGAAGTGTATTTATGTTCGTGATATCTAAAAATATATTTTCCTTCATGCATAAAAAAATAATATTTCATAGTTCACTTGGAAAGTTTGTAAAAAAATTTACTTAGATTAAGGACTAAAGAGGCTATTATGGTTTTATAATTTAGTGCATAATAAAAATTACCATAACTTCAAAATTATTATTTATTCATTAAATATGTCTTATATATATATATATATATATATATATATATATAGGGAGTAATTTTTAGAGTTACAGAATGAAAGATGATTTTTTTAAGTTAAAAATTCTCATTATACCTAAACTCATTCAGAAAATAGATCAAATTAAAATAAATTTTGGGCATGAAAAATTAGGCCTAGAATAAATTTATTATAAAATAACCAATTTTATCTATCCAACACAACTTGTTTTGTAATTTTTGGATCTTTGATTTGGTTGTGAAATTTTGCATATTTGCACTATATGGGGTAGTTTTATATCACACAAACCCTTTGGAAGAACACTTTCCCCTTTCATGTAGTAAAATCTAGGTGTAGGGTTAGCCATTACTCATGTGACTACATGACCAACTATTTTAATCCTTCAAAGTTGATGGTTTAGGTTTGACAACTTGGGTCAAGATTTTTTTATGTTGTTATGGTTTAAAAATATCTATGTGGTTAAGGGTAACCATGTGGATAATAATCCACATAGTGAACCTTGCCATTGGATTATAATCCTTGGGGGTAGCCAACATGTTTTAACCACTACCCTACTAATCATGTGAGTAGTGAATAAATTAAATCTCAATTTATGTATTGTGAATTTTTATTACTATGTTTTCCTATAAAGATTGAACCTATATGATATTTTGAAACCAAAATGTTTTCAATTAAATGTACCTATTTTTTAGAGACAATTATAGGGACCTAAAGACCTACAAGTGGGGGAACCCAAAATACCCTCCCTCTCATTTTTTCCCCTTATACATGAAATTAGATTGAGAAATTAGAAATTTATGGTTATCAATATTTATCTATTTTATCTTTGAGAGATTCTATTTTACCTATTTAATAATTTCACACTAATAGAATCCCTAAGATATGCCAACCCTAAATGGTGACACCATTTATTTTTTCCCTCTACCACATGAATTAAAAACTAAATTATAAAATTGGGTTTAGATAGCATTTCCTTATTTAACCTTGTTAGTGGCAATTAATGGCTATGGTGGAACTTGAAACTCTTAATGACATTTTTGAAAATGATGAGAGATTGAGACCTCATATAATATTTATGTGAATATGGGTACATACAAAAAAAATACAAGTATGCATGCATAAAAAAAAATTGAAATATTAAATAAAGTGAAAAAGGACAAAAAGCTTAAGGACTCATTAATAGATGTAACCAATAACTGAACAAGGAGAAGAGGTATGTTTATGGACAAGTAAACCTCAAAAACCTCCTTCATCTTTTCCAAACTATGATTTTGAATATTAATTAATTATTGAATATTTTATTAACTTCCACAAGGATTTTTAAGGCTTACTCACCTTTGACCTAATTTGATAGTCAAGGTTAAATTGATCTGATGACTGAGATGGAGTGCTTCATCTTGAAGTGTATTTGAAAGGAAGAATTTAACCCCTTTTGAGGTTATTAAAGGAGAGTGTTTACTCATTTACAATAATTTTTATCTAAGTTCAATTCAAATTGAAATAAGAATCAAGTTTTGACTTCAAGTGTGAATTGAGCCTTATGATTAGCTGGAATTGCTTAGGGTCCTCCTTGAACCCTGTTAAGAGTTTTGATATATAATTTAAGTTTGTGTTTTCTCAAATACACATCTTGTTAATAAATCATCCTTTTTAAACCTTTGGGTTGTGGAAATCACTAGGTTATGTTAGATATTTGTTGGTTTATTTGAGAGCTTACAAGATGATTAAAGTAAGTGGGGTTGACATAGTTACATAATGACCATGTGACTAATTGTGCATTGCTATCCTTAACATTTAAGAATGTGAGTTTGTTTGGATTTAATTTTTGCCTCATGCCATAAATATGGATATCTAATGGGAAATGAAATTGGGAAAAATGTATGTTGTACATTCTAAAAACAAATTGGCCTATTTTTGTGTGGTTTTTGTCATGTGAAATTTTGGGCATTATAATACCATTTCCCATTAGTGAATTATTATTAATATTATCAATATAAATTTTTATATTGTCTTTGAATCCCTCTTTTGTAACTTATATATTTATAATAAAATCCAAACTCCAATCAATAACCATCATCCCAACTTCCTCCCTGACCACATTATCCCCCTCATGAACATTAGTAACACACTTCATAGTATGATATAGTTAAAAATAAATATTAATATGAAACTTGATCATAATAAACTAATAAAATCACCTACCCATTATTATCTTGAGATAAAGAGTAATTCTTTCTAACTTTTTTAGTAACCTAATTTGTGATAGTCACTTCCCTCATCATAAATTTATCCAATTTTTTTCCATGTCTTTATTTGAATTTTTATTCCCAATATAAATGTTAGATCCTTTTTCAAGACTTTGATCCTTACTACACTTATTATTAATTTTTTTATACATGATTATTCACAGTTCACTAAGAATAGTTAAAGGTATTTTTTTTGACAAAGTGATTCAATCAATGTATCCTAAGACATCTCCTAGAAAAATATTTATAATCTAATTTCTATGTAAAGATAAGACCCTAAGACAATATTTCAATATGAGTAACTAATGGTTCATAGATATTAATTTAATATTTAAATATTAAACAAATATATGAATTCAAGTTCTTCAATATATGATTAAAAGAGACAAAATTCCCCACTACTATAAGGAATGAGAAATAAGACCATTCCAAGGACCCATAAATCTAAAGTATTCACAACAAAAGAATCACAAGATGCTACAAAGATGAAATACAAATACAAGGTAAATCATATGATTTTTAAAATAAGACATGCAATTATAATTAAGATACCTTGCATAAGTAGGTAAGGAAAAGGAAGAAACAATCCTAACTAACCAATGTGGTATTAACCACACAAAGGAAAAAATTAGGAAAATATGAAAAACTATCTACAACCTAGTAGTAATGAGAATACTATACCCTAACACCCTCCCTCAAGTGAATCTATGGGATAACAATAGCCAAAAAATATAAAGTGGCATATCCATTGTATGAACCCTGATAATAAGGCTTGATCAGGTACTCATGTAAAATATATATCCATGAAATAAAGAAGGAATATGTCCTCATAAACATCCCCCAATGATGACTTATGAAACCCAAAGCATGCCATGCAACTTAAGATAAAGAGGTGATGCAAAAGTCTTCCTAAAGATGTCAACAACTTATTGTTGAGTTAGAATGTACTCCAAAAAAAACTCCATCTTGAATGCACTATTAAATTAAGTGCATGTGTATCTCAATGTACTTAGTTTGCTAGTGTTCAACTAGGTTACGAGATATGTTAATGGCACTCTAGTTGTCACATAAAAGTAAATTAAGTGAATCTTTCATGAAGCCAAACTCTATCAATAATTAATGAAACAAAAGAACCTACTAAATCACTGCAACTATTGCCCTGTACTCAGCCTTTGTATATGAAATTACAATAGCCTATTGTTTCTTACTTTCCCAAGAAAATGAAGAACCAAGACAAAATTTGTAGCTAGAAGTGGAATGCATGTCATCAAGAGAACTTATCCAATCTAAATTAGCGTACCCAACCAACTAAGTAGAACCCCTAGTCTAGTTTAATCTAAAATGGGTAGTGCTTCATAGATATCATAAAATCCTTTTGGTAGCCTACTAATGAATGTGATGAGGAACACGTGCAAACCTTGATATAATCCCAAATGCAAATGAAATTTTAGGGTATGTATGGGTCAAATACAAAATACTCCCAACCATTTTATTGTATAATTTAGGATCACAAAGAGTAGTAGTGTAGGTAGAAGTGGGAGTGAATCTAGAATAAAAAGGAAATGGACTTGGCTTGCAATCAACCATGCCAAAATGATGAAGAAAATTAAGGGTGCAATTTTTTTGACTCAAATTAATCCTTGAATATGATTGAGAAATCTAAAATCCAAGAAGGAAGTGTAAAATATTAAGGTTTGTCATATCAAACTATGTTAAAAGAGCCTACTAAATAGCCTAAATAGGAGAAGAGGAGCTACTTGTGAGAAATAGATCATTAACATACAAAACTAGTATAACAATGTCCTCTTCAACATGTTGGATATATACTATGGGATGGAATTGGTAGTGAGTAAAGCTAGTAGAGAGGAAAAAATAATCCATATTATCATACCAAGCCCAAGGGGCCTATTTGAGATTGTAATGAGACCTCTTAAGTTGAAAAATAATAAAATAATCATGAACAAACCCAATAATCTAATCCATATAGATTTCCTCATTCAAATCTCCATGTAAGAAGACAATATTAACTCCTATCTGATACACTATCCAACCCTATGATGCATCAAGATAAAGTATAAATAACACATAACCCATCTTGAAAATAGGTATAAAAGACTTAGACTACTCAATACATTCAACTCGCAAGAAACCCTTTTCAATAAGACGTGCCTTATAATTGTCAATGGAACCATCAATTTCATAATTGGTGTGGTATATCCACTTGTACCTAACCCAATCCCAAGTATGATTACTCATCAAAGAATAATAATAATCTATCATTACATTATCCCATTCCTATATCCCATGAACTTGTGAAAAATACTATGGATCCCTAGAGAATGCCTAACAAAAATGTCCAATACTTGTAGAATGTGCATGATGATGTTTAGTGGGTGGAATATCCTATATAAAAGGCACTACCTAATTTTTTTTAGTATGATCCCATAATAACATAGTGATAACATTATTGGTAATAGGATCATTAACATCATAACCTCTTTAAGAACCTCATAAACTAGATCTTCAAAGAATGAATCCTCAAGAGGAGGTGAGGAATAAAAAATAAGAGTAATAAGAAATGAAAGAAGAATCATGATAAGTGAAGTGCTCATCAAACTGAACATCTGTTCAAAAAATAACATCATGAGTATAAAGATCTAAAAGGTGATAAGATATCGTGTCCTCATAATACCTTATAAACATCAAGGGTTTTCTCTTCTTATCCAATGCTTTCATTTTCTTCTTTGGTATAAACACCCATGCATGGCTCCTAAGGACTCTAAAAAATGAGACATCAGGTTTAGTTCTAGACCAAGTATTATCTGGATTCAACTACTCAAGTGATTTGTTTGGTGTGAAATTTTGAATGTAATTCATATAATTAGCTACTTATACATAATAAATGGGAGGTAAATACAATGAATGCATCATGAAGTTAGCCATTTCCTTCAAGGTTTGGCTCTTTTGTTTTTTTAATATATTTTGTTATGGAGTATTTGAAATAGAATTATGGTGAGTAAAACCATGAGCTATCAAAAAATTAGAGAAATCTCTACTAAATTACTCCCCCCACTATTAGTATGAAGCTTCTTCATGTAACTATAAGACTATATATCGACCAAATATTACAAGAATTTGAAGTGTGAAAAAACATCACTCTTATACATGAGAAAATAAACCCAAGTACACCTTGATAAATTATCAAAAAAAGTAAGTGCATAATTAGCTCTATTGAAAGGAGTATGAAATATCGTCAAATAACTATGCACAAGCTCAAGTGGTGAAAAATCTCTCTTGGACATACCCCTAGGAAATACATCTTGGTGTTGTTTCCATAATGCACAACTAGGGTAAAATCCATCAAAATATTAAATTATGGGAAGAACATCAAACATACTATGAGTTCTTAAATCCTTCAAGTATCTATAATCAAGATGTATAAATCTCTCATTCCAAATCTTATTCTCATAATCTATATGAGAGACCAAACATGTCTCTATAAGAGTAGCATCACAACCCTCAAATTAGTAGAGTTGAGAACTATGATAAAAAAATATCCTATGCAATGAGTGTATGAGGCTTTATCAATTCTTTAGCTTCAACCCCATGTGGTCTAAAAGTCACTATCTTAACCTAACCAAAATGGTAAATTTGATAAATAGAAATCAAATTCAAAGTGATGAAGGGATATATAGTGAATCATTGATGTAGACACCATCAAGCTGTATATCACCCTTTCCCTTAATATAAATAAAGGAAGAATCTCCAAACTCAATGTTGGAAGTATAACTCAAACTAAGAGATACAAAATTATCCTTGGAAGAAGTCATATGGTGAGAATAGCTATAATATATGCCCCAACTATCTAAAATAGGTGACTGGGATCTCCCAAAAACATTAAGTACTTTTCCATGTTCATTGGGTGGAGTGGAGAAATAAATATTATGTTTTTTAACTACATCCTCTAAGGTTTCAATCTATTAAAATGCCTAGATTCTTCATGACTAGTACCCCCACAAAAATATCATGAAAGGATATACTTATTCTTGGATTTGGAATATGAATTGGGTTTAAAGTTATTGGGTTTAAATGTACTTTGATATGGAGGAAGAATGTTCTTGGATTTACTCTTTGGTTTTACCTTGATCTTAGGATTAGATGATACTCATGATTTTTGAGAGGTGGAAGACTCAAGGTGAGGCAATTTAGATTCCTACCTAGTAAGTATTTCATAAAATAACTCAAAATTAGGAATTTGAAATGAAGAAACTATGGCATCCATGTTAGAGAAAAAGGAAGAAGCAAAGAATTAGTATAGATCTTTCAACTTGGATACAATTAGGTTTATACACTCTTCATCTTTACTATCTCATCTAGTCCCCTTCAATTATTTCAAGAAGTTTTTAAACTTAGTAAGATAGTTTATAGTAAAGGAAAAATCTTTAGGGTTGAGAGAAGTAATCTCAACTTCAAGCTACATGGTTCTCATTTGATCTACTTTCCAAAATAAACCCTTAAGTTTCTCTCATATTTTGAATGGATAATCATATCCATCAAAATTTAATAAAATATTCTTACTCATATAACCCCCAACTAAACCCATACACTCTTCAAATATACATTGGTGCTGAGATTTTTAATGTTCTCTAGTGAAGTATGTTTGAACTTCATTTATCAGGGACCATAATCCTTTATGTTTAATGATTGTTTCCATTGTAGGTCTCCATGTATGGTAATTATGTGTAGTCAACGGCTCACATTGGTATAAACCAAAAGAATAAGACATGATATCAAATCACCAAAGAGTATAAAGAATTCAAAAGTGTGCAAAAATCAACACCAAGACAACCCCCCAAATATTTGTATTGAGCCCTCCCATGCTCCCCCCCCCCCCCCCCCCCCACCAAATTTTGTAATTTATAAAATTAGTGAATTTTTACAAATATATGAAACTAATGGAAATAAAATTTAAAAATATACACTTTTGAAACAAACTAAACTCAATTTTGAGTTATGGTTAAAAAGTTATAGGCTTTATGAATTCCTATAAATGGGTCAAAATTAGTAACAATTACACTACAAGTAGATTTATGTGATTAAGTTAATGATGGACTTAGCATTATAACCACTCATTAGAACCAAAAATTAACTTTAAACATTATTGATCCCACCAAAGTGAAAAAATAATCTTTTGGTGACCCCTATGTGCATGTAAGTGAAAGATACTTCCTCTTAAAGTAAAAAATATAGCTATAAAAGCTAAATAATGAATAAAATAGTTTTATTTTAAAGAACTGTTATCAACCCAAGTTTCACCCTACTAAATGCATATTGATTTGATCTCCTTCACACATGTAATAACATTGGAATGGTCGAAGTTGTGGTACACATCTATCTTAGACTAAACCTCTAGATTTGTGAGTTTAGCTCCTTTGATGTATCACTTTGGTCTATTTACTAAAACCTACTATACTTTTTGGGATGAGAAGGGTTAGAAGGATTAATGAAAGGGAAATATATTCTACTAATGGTGATACACCTATATTGATGGTTCATCCACTCTATTTTAACTCATACAACATTGATAAGAAATGCAATGACTAAATCTACAACTCCACAAGACTCCTATGCATTAATATTTCACATAAAGGTTCCATCAAGTGATCAAACCATGAGGGAAATGATGGAAGGAATGATTCAAGGAACTAACTATTCAATATATTGACTGTTAGCTCAACCAATCAACATTAAACACTATATATTACCTGCATAATATTTAATAATAGTAACTAGGTGAGATTAGGACCTACCAAGGGATAAAATTCTACCACACGTGCAAATCAAACCAATATAACACACTAAACCTATATATAAGAATATGAAAATAGTCATTTTATTCATCTCAAAAGGTTAAAAATCTTAATATTGGTAGATTTTAATCATTCCCAAGAGAGGGATCTTGAAAATAGGCTTGAAAGCTTGAATATATAGTGAGAAGAGAAATAGATAAGAGATTAGTGTAGAAAAGAGAGGAAGAAATTAAATCATCATTCACTCAAGTCAATTTTTAGTTACAATAGTTATCAAAGTCCTTCATCACATATCTTTTATGTCAAATTCCTTGTATGCGCCTTTCATGAGCTCTTTTGCATTTGAATGAGATGGTGAGACCTTTTTACTTGTTCAAACTTTTCTTGCATGCATACTATGCCATATGCTTGGTAAATAAATCCACTTCAGATGAGATTAATATATGCTAATGCCCTTCTTATATGATGACCATGGAACATGCATTTATTTCCTCTTTAATTCACTTAGAGTGATTATAAATTTGAACTATTTAACTCCTTATTTAACCCTCCTTTACATGAATTAGCACCTGAAGCCCATTTATGCATGGAATATCCACTTAAAGGCTATTTATGAAGCATTAAAACTCCATATGATTTATTTTGATATCTCTTCAACATTAATTTCATATTTTTTAAATTTAAAATATTTATACCTATAAATAAAATGATATTTAGTCCTAGAAAAAATCCTCATATCATGAGATAGGTCCTTTTGATGAAGAAACACCTATAACTTAGTCAAACTAGTTGACTAGGTCAATCTACCTTGAATTTTTGTAGACTGGATGTTTTTAATGATTTGATAGAGGAATCTATAGGAATGGTTTTAAATGTATAATTATTTTATGAGGAGTAAAAAGTTCCAAAATTCACTCTCCATGGATTGAAATCCATTAAACTGCCTTATACCTCTCCTTTCAACACTTTTTATTCAAAACATTCTATTTTATACCATGTATATATATTTACATGAAACAAAGTACCATGTACATGACCTTTTATAAGTTTATTTTATATTTTAAGAGGTTTTAATATGGTTCATGAGGTTTTTATTGTAATAAATTTGACATTTCTCAAAACTGGTCTTGATGAGGGTTTTGGAGGTGAAATTTCTTAATGATGATTCATAAAATACAAACCTAAAAAACCAAAACTCTTTCCATTAATATTTATTTTATACACCCCCTCAATTTCCTTGAGAGTATTGGTTTCCCATGTAAATGGTGTGCAAAGATATGTACGTAATGAATTTTGCCTATAGGGTTTTAAATGCATTTTAGACATGCTTATGCTCTTAGTGATTTTTAATAAAGTAAATCCACTCAATAAACCTCAATAATTCATGAATTATAACTATATATGGGTCCTTAGATCATTTTAATATCATTTTTACAAACTCCTCATGTGGTGAAAGATATGATCACTTCATTAGGTGGGTATAATGAGTGTCTTAGATTGCAATAGTTTGAATTGCTCCTTGTGAGTGACAATGGTTTCTTAATTTATTATCCATAATTTAAATCATCCTACTTGGACCTAAGAAATCTCATTATACCTCATGTAGGTTTCATCATTTATTGATAGAGCTACATGAACCTTTATGGGGTGTAGGAGTCATAGGCCTATAACTGGCTTTAGGCTTGTTTTGGCTTTAATCTACATTTCAATGTCTTAGGACACCTTTAAGATGTTATTGGGATAAAAAAAAATTAAACCTTATTTCATTCCTCTTTTCAACTTGTATTGTCATTTTTAATGATAAAAAATTCAACTTTTTGCTTTATGCCTTTAAGACTACTTGTATGTGTATGATAATAACATAGGTTTACAAATTTTTAATACCCTCCCATAAAATATTTTATGAGTTGAAAATATATAAAACATGTTTTAATATAGATAAATATTATTTTATATTAGCCTCAAGGTCATCTTACATTTGGATGCCTTGACTCCACTAGCTAGGGTTTCTTGTAAACATAACTTGTTTAGCCCTTGGTCTGAATTTGATGATTTTAACATACTAAAATGAGCTATTATGAATCATTAATTTCATCCATATTATTATAACTCTCTCTTAATCTTAAAAAATCTACTTTGTGCCTTAAAACACTCTCAAACCACCTTAAAACATCTCAAGAAGCATATTTGCTTGTATCATGACTATGAATTGACATGTAGGTGACTGTATAAAAATAGTGGACACTTCTACAAATAATTTGACATTTAAAAAATAACTTATAGTTATAATAATTCACGAGTACAAAACCTACCAATTTTAATTCTTGGAATATGCATTTAGCAGCCTACAAGTGCCTTTTACCAAAGTTGACTAGCAGGTTGCCTGCTTGTTCAGTCTTAAGACTATGTTTTCCTTAATTTCACCTTGGATTGTGATTATAACATGATGAAAATTATTTTAAATTATATTAAACTCCTTTCAATTTTTTCAACCTTCATTTATTATCTCTTCATATCTATGCCACCTATTATAAGCCTTATCTCTTTCAAGAACCGTTGTTATGACTATATGCCAATAGTATTATAGGTGATGTTCTAAGGTTTGAAGTGTTTGGTGATCATTAAATTATCTATTGATTCTTTAAATACCTATTAGACCATTTTAAAAATAACTATAATTATTTTTGTATCTTATTAACTCTTTAAATAATGTTTTAGGCCTTGTATGCACAATCCTATTTCCATACAAGTCTGTAATGTCATGTTCAATTTCATGCTTGTTAGTGATTTAGTACTCTTGATCAAGCTTTTGGAGATTCCAAATTATCACTTATTTTTAATAATATCTCAAAATTATCAAGGTTTTTTAGATTCTAACTTATCACTTAATTTTAATAATATCGCACAAGCCTCACTCTTGAGTGGATGGTCTTTAGTTACTAGCATATGATTGTGTAAGAGGAACTTATGATTTGAATAGTTGTAGGCTGTAATTTTAAGGTTGAATCTGATTTTATTATTATTTATACACCTTCACTTGATCATCTTGATGAGTTCATACCTAAATTTTATCTTTATACATTCTATTGAACATCAAACTAAACATGAAAATTCCTTTATAGATCATTGTGCCATCAACTTGTATGAACTTGGATATATGCATGTATTATTATGGTTGTAGGTGAGTGTTATATGAGAGTTTGGATGAGTATTTTGTCATTGGTATTTTTATATTGATATATATCTAAAAATCATTTATTATACTCCTTAATCATGGTATAACACTTGTAAACCTTAAAATTATGACAAGACCCTTTTGTTCTTATGCTTGATTGTCAATCATGCTTGAATAATTATTTATCTAGTTTTAGGTATGCATTTTATTGGGAAACATGTAGGGTTGAGAGTGATTCTCACTCATGATATTCAATTGATCATGTGTTTGAGGATAATTAATATGAATAACTTTCCACACTATCACCTTTCATCTCATCATTAAGCCTTCTTGAAAGCAAACTTTCTCTCATATTCCAAACTCGACTGTGTATGATATTCAGGCTTGTATAGATAGAGTCATGGCTTGAGGATGCTTGGAGGGTTAATAATGTTACAATGTGTCCATTATTCCTTCTATATCATGATTATCTCTTAAATTTTCTTTTCAACAATCAACATGAAGGCCAATCTAATGACAGTCTCCCTCATTAGCTTGTTTACCTTCTTGGTTTTAGCTTGCCCTGATTTGGGAATAGGTCTTTATTATGCTTCTTGAGTAATTTAAGAACTTAAAATTTAATTATCCATTTTAAATATTATTTAGGTTATCCATATAAACTTGAAATTTACTTGAAAAATTCAAACTAGACTTCTTGAAGCTTAAACAAGCCTTATGACTGCTAAGACCTTTGATTGTAGCATGTTTTGACTTGAAACCAAGCCTATAGGTGTCTTAAAGATAATTGATTGTTTGATTAAAATACACCTTATTAGGATTATTTAATTAATTAAGGATAATATGGATTTAAAAACCTTTATATTATATCAACCTTCACTTTTGCATTGATGTTATGACCAAACATCTCAAAGCACTGTGTCCTTTATCATTATAGATGATTGTGTTTATAACATCTATACAAATAGTGACTGAAATTAGCCTTAAAGAAGTCACTAAAACCATGATATGATCCTTATCATTATATTATTGCACCTTTATGAGAAGTTTTGAGCCAAGATATGAATAAGACCTCTTCCATCATACCCTTATAAATCATTGTTCTTCATGATAGACTCGTGATTATTGGTGTATGATTATATAGATCTCATTCTTGACTGTAGGCAAGGTCACTTGGTGTGCATATCTTCTTTGAGTGACCATGATGGTACTTAGTGTTATTTAATACTATTTTTGATGGATTTATGAGATGGAGATGAGTGTAAGGGGTGATGATGTGGTGGGAAGATGGAAAACCATGAATGAAAGGTGAAAATAGCATGATCATAGTGAGAAATGGTAGTGTATGACATTGAGGATGGAGATGAAACAAAAATGGGGTGATAATATATAATATAAGTATGCCAAGACCAATTTTAAGAGTCCTATTTAGACATAGGGCTATCCTATACCACATATTCCCATTTGGAGGCCTTTTAAGGAGGATAAAAGATTGAATTTGAAACCTTAGAATATTTTAAAAACCTTAAAATTTGTTGGTTTTACTTAATTTTTGGTAAATAGGGACTTTTGAGATTATTTTAAGAGAAAAATTATGGGATTTTTCTATGAAAATTCATGAAATATTTGATAATATAAGGAGAGGACATGTGAACAATAATGAAACCCTAATAAACAATAATACAAGAGATCTTGATGTTTCTCTCTCTCCCCTAATCTGTACAATCTCCTCTAAAAGCATGATAAACTACATATTTGTACTCTTAAATTATTTATCTATATTTTGATCTCACACATGTGTAATATAATTATTTTTTCCATGTGAGGGTGAGTTATGTTCTTGAGAAGCTCCGTAAATTGGATTTTTTTTATATGATGCCCTGATGAGGAGAAATTATAGAAAATTGATTGCCTTCCTAGATGAATGAGAACTAATGAGTGCATTAACTTCAAAGGGATAGTTCATGAAGGATATATGACCAATTTTAGAACCATATTCTCTAGTTGGAAGCTCTTTGAGACTACTTTCTTTGACCAAATTTATAGACTTTAATTTCTTCTCTCATGACCGTACCATCTGCAAACTTGAAGGGTTATCCCTATGTAAAAAAGAAGACAATTGATTGGAGGGGACCAATTTTAGGCCTATTTTTCATCCTTTTACCATGGAAATATTCTATAACACCTTTTATGCTCTCCTCCTCTTGATCATGAGCTCTGCTATATAAAATGGTTTGTACAAATACATACCTTACATGGAAAATGGATGAAAAAGCTTTGATTTTGGATTTTATTCAAAATTTAATCTTCCAATACATATGTTAGTGCATGAAAAGGATATACATGAGTCATTATCATTAAAAAACAATAATTAATTCCTTTTCCATGCTTTTGGGGGCCAAATTTGGCATGTGTGGTCTAAAAAATGGGTCTTTTTAGGCTTGAACTTGCATAAAATGACCTTTTTAACTTATGAAAATTATAATTAAGGTTAATGTCATTAAAATTAAAGTATTTTAAGGTATTTTGGATTTTTTAATGAATTTTTTACTCTAATATTAACATTTAAAGGCCAAAATCCTCCATTTTAGGCAAAAATACATAATTTTATGAGGGAATTTAACACTGAAAAAGGCTTATAACTATACCATGACATTTTTTGAGTTATATTGGGTGGAATTTGGCCTTGAAATACCAAATTTCCAACATTTTTGGTGACTCACAAGGTTTGAATAGCCTACTGGTCAAAAGAACCTATTGGATTTGATATGAAAATGATAATCCAAGATGTTGTTTGATAGCTTGATGACTCTCTTGATTGGAAAATAGGCTTTTGCTTTGAAAAAATTATTTTAATACAATAATAACAAGAATATAAATAAATATCACAAGTAATAACAACTAAAATAATAATCAAACACAACTAACCTAAAGAAAATAAGAAAAAGATAACAGACTACTACTTGTGTTATTCACTTATTGAAACATGACGAAAGACCTAAAATAACTAATTTGATATGAAAAGCCTTTCTCTAGGGTAAAATTCTAAACTAGAATGTCCACCATAGATTTTTGAAGCATTATTTCCACCTCTTGGTAATTTCTTCTTGTAGATTAGAGCATTTTCATGTTTATGGCTTCTTGGTGATGTAGTTGGGACTTCTACTTACATTTTAAGGTGAATGGATTGTAGATATGGACCAATATCCAATCATGTTCCTCCCATACTATTATACTTTTCAATAATACTAATAATTCTTCTTCATTCATGGGTTGCCAATGATATGATATGTCTTGGTTAATACCTTCACTATTCTCCACATTAAATGGTGAATTGTTAAGACCTTCATAATTGACCTCTTGTATCTCTTTAGGAAAGTTAAGAGGAAATATTTATTAATTTGGTTTATATTTAGGAGCAATGAGCTAATTTATTACTTTAACTAACACTTCTTCATTCCTTACATCATTATGTACCTAATCTTCTTATGGGTAAATATTGATAGGTTCACTAGCTGGTTGGTCCTTAACATCCTCAATATGAAGTGTGAGACCTTAAATAACTTGATATTCATTCAAAATATCCATATATATCTACCAAAATTCATCACCATTACTTTGACACTTATCTTTTTTGGTTGGCCTACACTTATCAATGGTAACTTCTATAAGTTCTTGAGGAACATTTTGATGAAGAGCAATTGTTATGTGATTAAGAAGCTCTTGGGAAAAAACCTCTTGATGTGCATATAAAACCTCTTCTTCATGTGCCTTATATTACATCTAAATCTCATCTTACAACTCATCTTCTTTGACATTGTGAAATATTATGTCATGGATATCCTTATCAACAAGTGTTTCAATGGTTAAGTCCTCTTCATCTTCAACTGAAACCTCTTTCTCATCACCTATCACTTGAGCTAAAAATTCTTCATTCACTTAAAAAAAAAGAGGATACTTCTCAATAATTATCATGGTATACCCCTAAAAATACTCAAGAAGATGAGAAAGGTCCAAATGTGATGCCATATATGATTGATTCTACTCATGGGGATACTTAACTTGAATCACCTTCACCTCCTCTCTATACTATAAGTTCTCATGAATAATTTTCCATGAAGAAAAGGCTCTAGGATTTTGAGGAGGGATGAGTATATGCTAAATGGCATCCTTCTTTATTTCTAGAACAACACTTGGATTTATACTTGAATGCTCTTCTTTCTCCCTGGACTACTACATTTGCTTTAAAGTCATGAAATTAGGTTTAAGAGCTTCTTATTTTGCACTTATTGCATCCATGGAAATAAATAAAGGAATTTATTACTAATATTATGTTTCCTTTGTAGATGCTATTTACTATTAAAGATCTTGATTTTCAAGCTCAACTTGCCTATCTAGGTGAGCCTCAAAGTTATGAACCAACTCATTAGATATCTCTCCACGATGATTATAAAATGAAGGATATTGTATGGTCTACTATGAAACATGAAAATTAACCTCTTCAAAACACACTTATTAAACGTTTTGAGGTCTCTCTTGGATATACTTCCAAGTAGGAAAGCTTGGAAATCTTTGTGAAGAAGCTTGAGGACTATGATATACATTTGTTTGATTTTCATGAAGGGAAAAGGGTAGCTCAATGTGAAACTAATGTTTCTCATGAATAACCAACCTCTCTTCAATGTTTATAATTAGACCACCTATGTTAAGGCTATCACTACTAAATTTTGAATGGCCTTACCTTATTATATATGCACATACTTATTTATCTTTCTAAATTAAAGCTTTCATACACTTAATCTGATGATTGGGAATCTCTTGTCTGTAACCCTTTTGAGTGTTTATAATTACCATTTGTTTCTCATAGCCAAATAATGTTTTCTTGAAGTTAGAAATGGATTTCCTTGGAATGTTATTGGGTTAATCAGGAAGATATTAAGGTTGATGAGGTTCATCCTAAGGTTGATAAGATCATGGTAGGGTTGATAGGGGTCATAGAAAGATGTATATAGATCATATTAGAACTAAGATAGATCATAGGACTGTTGATACTAAGGCATGTGACTAAAATATATCTCATATGATGCCATAGATTAGAATTCACATGAAAATATATGAATTATGAAAAAAAAATCCTTTTACCTTAGAGATGAGGACTATACGAGTTCTTGAAACTACTTTTAAAGACCAATATACTACAAATGTATACTCTAATTGCTATATCTATGTCCTATTGAGCATACCAGAACTATTAGCAACCCAAGTTGGACCCTACTAAAGGTAGATTATTATGATCTCTTTCAAACTTGTACTAACATTGAAATGGTCTAAGGTGTGGGACACCTCTATCTTAGACCATACCTCTAGATTTGTGAGGCTAGTTCCTCTGATGTATCACTTTGATATATTTACTAAAACTTACTATAATTTTTTGGATGAAAAGAGTTAGAAGGATTATTGAAATGGAAATCTATTTTATTGATGGTGATACACTTATATTATTGGTTCATCCAATCTATTTAAACTCATACACCACTGGTAAATAATGCAATGAATGAATCTAAAACTTCACAAGACTCCTATGCATCAATATTTCACATAGAGGTTCCATGAAGTGATCAAAGCATGAGTATAATGATGAAATGCCTAATTCAAGGCACTAACTAGTCAAAATATCCACTATTATCTTAATCAATTAATATTAAATACTATATATGACCTGAATAAGATGGCATGATAGTAACTAGGTGAGATTAGGACCTATCAAGGGATAAAATACTACCACATGTGCAAATCAAACCAATATAACACATTAAACTTGTATATAATAATCTAAAAATATCCATTTTATTCATCTCAAAAGGTTACAAAGATCAATCATGATAGAGTTTAATCATTCTCAAGAGGGGGATCTTGAAAAGAGGCTTGAAAGCCTGAATATATTGAAGTAAGAAGACTTGGCCTAGAAGAGAGAGGAAAAAGGTCAACTCATCATTCACTCAAGTCAATTTTTAGTTACAATAATTATCAATAGTCCATCACATCTATTTTGTGTCAAATGCCTTCCATGCTCCTTACATGATCTCTTTTACATTGAAATGAGACGGTGGGCCATTTTGACTTGTTCAAACTCTTATTGCATGCGTTCTATTCCATATTATTGGTAAATAACTCCAATTAAGATGAGATCAATATATGTGAATTTCCTTCTTGCATGAAGACCATGGAAAATTCATTGATTGCTTCTTTAGTTCATTTAGAGTGATTAATACTTATGACTAGTTAACTCCTTATTTATCCCTCCTTTGCATGAACTACAACCTAAATCATAGTTATGTATGTAATATCCACTTTAAATATAGTTATTTAGTGTGATAACTCCATATGAACTCTTTTGATATCTCTTCAATGTTAATTTCATCTTTGCTTGATTGAAAAAATAGGCCTAGTAACCTACTTATTACATTTGATGACCATTAGAACCTAAATTAAAACTATAAATAAAATAATATTTATGCATGTAAAAACTCCTCACATGATTAGCTAGGTGCTTTTGATGCAGAAGCATATGAAACTTAGTCAAACTAGTTGATTATGTCATTCTACCTTAAGTTTTTGTAGACTAGCTATTTTGAATGAGTTGATAGAGGCATCTATAGGCATGGTTTTTACTTTATTATGATTTTAATAGGATTAAAAAGTGATAAAATTCACTCTCCATGGATTAAAAACCATTAAAATAACTTGTACCTCTCCTTTCAACACTTTTTATTTAAAATACTCCATTTTTTACCCTATCCATACAAGTACATAAAACAAAGTACCATATACATGACCTTCTCTAAGTTTAATTGATGTTTTAACAGGTTTTAGGATGATTCATGAGGTTTTTATTACAATCAATTTGAATTTTCACAAAACTGGTCCTTATGAGGGTTTTGAAGGTGAAATTTATTAATGATGGTTCATAAAATACAAAAGTCTAAACCCAAAATTCTTTCCATTAATATTTAATGTATATACCCCCTCAATTTCTTTGAGAATATTGGGTTCCCATGTAAATAGTGTGAAAATATATGTACGTGATGAAATTTTCCTATATGGTTTTGAATGTATTTTAGACATGCTTATGTTCTTAGAAATTGTTCATAAAGTAATTCCACTAAAATAACTTTAATACTTCATGAATTATAAATGTATATGAGTCCTCAAATAATGATAAGATAATTTGGCCAAACTCCTCATGTGGTGAAATATATGAGCACTTGATTAGGTGGGTAGAATGAGTGTTTTGGACTATAGTAGTTTTATTTCCTCCTAATGAGGGAGAAATGTTATTCCATTGATTCTCCTTGATTGAAATAATCATCCTTATAATCATACCTCCTTAAGGTGTCATCATTGCTTGATAGAGATACAAGATCCTTCTTGGGTTGTAGGCCTTAAAGGCCTAAAATTGGCTTTAGGCCTATTTTTGCCTTAACATGAGCTTTATGGTCTTGGGAAACCTATAAGATGATATGGGGATTAAAAAAAATTAAACCTTAATTCATTCTTCTTTTCAAATTTTATTTCCATCTTCAATGATAAAAAATTCAACTTTGCTCTTTATGCCTTTAAGACTGCAAGTATGTGTATGATAACAACATAGGATTACAACTTGTTATTACCCTCCCATAATATATTTTATTATTTTTAAAAATATAAAAAATGTTTTAATAGTGATAAAAATTCTTTTCTTTTATACTCAAGTTGATCTTACATTTGGATGCCTTTACTCCACTAGCCAGGGTTTCTTGCAAACACAACATGTTTAGCCCTTGGTCTAAATTTGATAATTTTCCCTGATAACATAATATATCATACATAATTGAGTTCCTAAATTTTATTAAAACTCTAATTTAAGATTAAAAAATATACTTGATCCCTTGAAACACTGTCAAACCACTTAAAACATCTCAAGAAGTTTGTTTGCTTGTATCATGATTATGAATAGACATGGAGGTGAATATTTAAAAATAGTGGGAAATTATACCAATAATTTATATTTACAAAATAATTTATATTTATAATAAGTAATTAGGACCAAAACTACCAAGTTTCATGATTGGAATATGTTTTAGTGGCTTGTAGGTACCTTCTACCAAAGTTGACCAATAGACTGTCTGCTTGTTGAGTCTTAAGACTATGTTTCCTTCATTTTAATTTGGATTATGATTATAACATGATGATAATTATTTTAAATTATATTAAACTCATCCTTTAAATGGTTTCATCCTTCATTTATTATCTCTTCATATCTATGCCACCTATTATATGCCTTAGTTCTTTCAAGAACCCTTATTATGACTGTATGCCAATATTGTTGTAGGTAATGTTATAAGGTTTTAAGTGTTTGGTGATCATTAAATTATAAATTTATTATTTAAATACCTATTAAAAAATTTTAAATTCACCTCAAATTCTCTTTATATCCTATTAACTCTTCAAACAATGTTTTAAGTCTTATACACATAGTCCTATTTCCATACAAGTCTATAATGTCATCTTCAATTTCATGCTTGGTAATGATTTAATAATATTGGTAAAGGATTTTGAGATTAAAAATTATCACTTAATTTTTATAATATCTCAATATCCTCACTCTTGATTGGATGGTCTTTAGATACTATCATATGACTATGCAATAAGAGCTTGTCATTTGAATGGTTATAGGTTGTAATCTTAAGGTTGAATCTGACTATAGCATTGTTTAGACACCCTCACTTGATCCTATTTATGATTTTATAACTCATTTTTCTCTTGATACATTCTCTTTAACATGAAACTTCCTTTATAGAGCATTCTTCCATCAGCTTGTATGAACTTGGATATATGCATGTATTCTTGTGGATGTAGGTGAGTGTTTTATAAGAGTTTGGTTGAGTATTATGTCATTGAGAGTTTTATCTTGATGTATATCTTAAAAATCATTTATGATATTCCTCAATAATTTAATAAACCTTATTCACCTTAAAATTATGATAATACCCTTTTATTCTTTTGCTTCACTATTAACCATGATTGAATAGTTATTTACCTAGTTATAGGTATGCATTTTCTTTAGAAACATACATGGTTGAGAGTGATTATCACTCATGATCTTCCCTTGAAAATGTTTTTGAGGATAATTAATATGAATAAATTTACACACTATCAACTTTCATCTCATCATTAAGCCTTCTTGAAAGTAGACCTTCTCTCATATTTCAAACTTGATTTTGTGTGATATTCAGGCTTATACGAATAGATTCATGGTTTGAGGATGCTTGAAGGGTTAATAATTCCATAAATTTTCCATGATTCCTTCTCTATCATGATTATATATTAATAATTTTTCTCAAAAATCAACATGAAGGCCAATCCAATGAAAGTATCCCTTATTAGCTTTGTTTACCTTCTTGGATGTACCTTGCCCTGAGTTGGCTATGTTAAAGGTACAATAAATGAGATGTAGGGGGTGAATTAGTGATGAAATATATTTAAAACTACAATTTTAATCCTTACAAACTCTTAATCAATAATCATAAGCATTCATAAAGCATACAAGATGTTCATAACAATGAATAAGAAAGATGATGCAAGATCACACACATAACACAAGCTCTACATGGGAAACCCTCTTAGGAAATAAAACCCACTCTCAAGCCTAAAAACACATGGACTAATTTTCCTATAATATGATCACAAACATGAGACACTTAAGTGAAGCACCCACTTCACAAAGAACACCCACCCTTAAGTATGAAGAAGCACCCACTTATTCTAGATGTTGAGCACCCACACAAAACCTTATTAAATAAATAACTCCAAAACGTTGATTTCATTTCAATATGATGGAGATATAATGTATAAATACTCTCTTTTAAGCTCATCATATAATTAATGCATCCAAATACCCCTTTTGGATCATTCTAAGCTTCTTCTCTCATCCTCAATCTATTTTGTACTTTAGTCCATCCATTGATCACACTATCTTTGATCTCTTTCCTTTGTCTCTATCTTTTGTTATCTCAACATATTCACATCAAAGTTTAGAAACCATTTCCTTGGTCTCCACTCTTTATATATTCTTTAATAATATCAACTTATAGGTCAACCATAATACTTGTCTTAACCCTTAAGACTTATATCATGCTAAGACATAGCTCAAATTCATTATCACAAGTCAACCATAACATCCATGGGTCAAACTTAAGTAGCTACACCTTTCAATTAAGCCTTAGTAGCCCTTATAGGTCTCATGGAGACATTTTCACTCATTTATCACTTCATCAATAAAATTAAGAACATAATATCACTTTTGAGTCCACTCAATATGACCTCTAATATATCTTAAAATGATTGCTCCCACCAAAACACTCTTTTGCTAAAGCATAGTTTACTCAAATAGTAGTCTTTTACATAGCATGACCATGAACAAAAAAAAATAAAATTTTAAGCTCCATATATACATATTTACAAACATTCATACCTTTTAATAAACTTTTATGGATGCGCCTTGAAGTCCTTTTCAACTTTGCTTTTTACACCACCATGAAATTCATCCTAGATCAAAAGATATAGTTCAAAAACTAGAGACTGGTTTACCTTAGTTAATTTGAATATTAAAATTCCAATGAGAACTATGTAAATGATAAAAAATAGACACTTTGTCATCATCTCATTTCTATTAATAACTTTGAACAAATACACTCCATTGATCTCCTTGAGAGCATCTTGGTCTTTACCTTACAATACTCACCATTGATATTCGATCCAAGATTCCATGATTATGCCACTTGGTGGCTCTATGTTCCTTCTACGCATTTGACTCGACCTATACCATAGATATTTATTTGTATGAACACCCATGTGTCATTGATCTTATATCAAAGCTTATGAGATTGTGACACTTATCACCAGTGCATGCAGTCTTAGACTCTTTGACATATTGACTAAATATGCACCATTGGATCACTACTGATAAGATCATACATCACTATCTATTTATATTAAATTCTTGCCATTAGATCTATGATTTGAATAAATGTTGACTGTAGATCTTCAATAATGTAAATTTGGCTAAGTATGGGAAATTAGTAAAATCTACTTGGAAGGCCAAATTTTAACCTTAATAGCATTTGATACTATCAACCTCATGACTTAAAATTTGAAGCATATGATCCCCTCACATAGGGTAATCTATCCATATATCGATATTATCTTGAAACCTTCACACATGTGAAATATGATGTTATAAATCTTTTTACTCAGCCTTATCTATCAAGATGACTACTTGAGCTTAGATATTCATATGACTATTTTGATGAATTCCATTGACTTTCATAATAACTTTGAGCACTTGAAACATCCCATATTATCTTTAAACATGACCATACCATAAATATCATCCATCAATTGAATCACCTAGTCAAACACTCACCAAACCATCAATCTTATCACTATGTCATTAATGCACTACTACCACATGCTTTCGTTGACATCAATGACAACCAAACATCAATGACCATTCTCAATAAAATAGCCCTTTGTCATTGATGAAAATAAACCCTCATAATTACTTCTTACTCATGTGAACTCCTTCATTATGATCTTTCTCCCCCTTTGACATTAATTGAAAAGGGTCTCTTCCTTAAAATGCCAGCAATAATTCCTCAACATCATGTATGCATTTAATTACTATTTAATATGTTCAAGATACTTACATGATTTAAATCATATGAATAGATTACTCCCCCTTTGATATGAACAAAACTAAACTTGGACTTATCTAATCCTTGGACCTGATAAATTGTTCATAGAGCTTTGAAAGCTCCCCTTGACATTATGGACATCTTTTCAAGTCTTTCAAAATATCTAAGTTAGTTCCCCATAACTCCATACTCTATCTGAAAAAGAAAATCTTCAATAAGTCTTCTTAACAAACTAGGTCTACTAACAACACTTCAAATAATATGGATCTCATAGTAACAAAACAATTTCCCTTTATCCTCTACATGCCATCATGGTTTAGAACCTTTTTAAAGCACTCTCATGGAACCATGCCATGCACAACTTATCATATAAAAAACTCTGAGACCTTATTCATGATATAACCAATATGAAAACACATTTTCATCCTAGCTATATGACCTTTTAATGATTCATAGACAATGAGATGACTACCAAGATTTGTTTTATATACTCAAATATGGCATTTATCTAGTCATAATGTCTACAAGTTGATCTTTTGTAGACACATATTCCAATTTAACAATTTGATTACTTACTTTTTCTCTTAAGAAATGATATCTAATAGGAATGTTATTAGTTTTTTAGTTCATAACAAAATTATTAGAGATACCAATTGCACTAGTATTATCACAATAGATAGGACAAGGTCCATTTTGTCTTATCTTATAATCTTCCAAGGTTTATTTCATCCAAATTACCTGATTACAATAGGAAGCAACAACTATATACTCAGCTTCTATAGTTTTTAAAGATATAGAGGCTTGCTTCTTTCTTAGCCAAGACACCGAGAATTTACCCATGAAGAAGACACCACCACTGGTACTATTCCTATCATCTACACATTCTACCCAATCTACATCAGTGTATGTCTTTAGATTAAACTATTTACCCAATCTACATCAATGTATGTCTTTAGATTAAAATATTTACTCTTATGGTACCATAAACCATACTCTATTATGATCTTGATATATCTTAAGATCCTTTTGACTAATTTTAAGTGAGATCCTTTGTGATCAACTTAAAACCTTGCTACAAGGCCCACTGCTTACATCATATCATACGTAGAAGTAGTAGAGTATAAGATAATTCCAATCATAGATATATATAAAGTTTGATCAAATTTTGGTGAGTCATATTATTTACTTAACTTGCATCTAGTGATCATTGGATTACTCATTGGCTTACAATGTAACATGTCAAAATTTCTTAGCATAGCTTTAATGTATTTTGCCTATGAAATGAATATCCCTTCATTAAGTTTGTTAATTTGTAATCCTAAGAAGAAAGAAAGTTTTCCCAACATTGAAATTTCAAACTCAGTATTCATAGCATCTACAAACTCTTTACTTATGTTGTCATTATCAAAAATAAATATTATGTCATCAACACAGACTACAACTAGTAATTGATATATAAATTACTATCAACTATCCCTCTCTTGAAGCCTTGGATCAATAGATTCTTGTCTAATCTATCATACTAAAATCTAGGAGCTTGTTTAAGACCATAAAAAGCCTTCTTTAGTTTTTAAACATAGTCCTGATTACTTGTCATTAAAAAACCTTTAGGTGGCTCAATATAAACTTCTTCATATAAGTTGATATTCAAAAATGAATATTCCACATCCATTTAGTAAACTTCGAAACCTTTGAATCTTACATATTATATAAAGATTATAATTGCTTCCATTATTTTTATTGGAGAAAATGTCTCATCAAAATCTATCCCTTCAACTTGAGCATATATTTTATAGACCATTCTAGCCTTATTTCTTGTGATCTCTCCTTTTTAATTCATCTTGTTTGTAGAAACCCACTTAGTTTGTATCATATTTTTATCTTTTGGCCTCGGAACCAAATCCAATGTTTCATTTTTTACTATTTGATAAAATTCCTCCTCTATGGAAAAAGTCCAATTGTCATATTTTCTAGCTTCTAAGAAAGTTTTAAGTTCAATCTTGGATAACAAAGTTATGTCTTGTTGATTTTGATTTATCAACCTTCTCCTCCTAGTCTGCAAACTAGTATTCACATCTCCAATAGCTTGGGAAATTGGATTATCCTTCTATATTCTCATAAAAGGGGATTTAGTATCCTATCTTACTTATTCTTCTTCATCATTTGATTGATTAGGTATGCTTTCATTATTTTAAATAACATCCTCAATAGTGTCAATTATCTATTAGCTAGGATTCTTGATGTCACCTACCTCTTCAACTTTCACATTAGATATTTCAATAACTTTGTGGCATATCTTATTGAAACATATAATTTGAAATTATGGAGGAATAACCTAATAATATTCCTTCATCAGATCTTGAGTCAAAATTTCCAAGATTTTCTTCATTCCTTTTGATAAAACACTTCTCCCAAACACTCTAAAGTGTTTGACATTAGCTTCCCTATTTTTACATAGATCATATGGATTATTATCACCATTTGATCTAACTTGGCATCTATTTAAGATATAAACATAAGTATTGTCAGCCTCTTCCGAAAAACCATCTAAATTTTTGGAATCTTGAAGCATGGTTCTAGTCATCTCTTGGATAGTTATGTTCTTCCTCTCATCTACCCCATTTTGTTGAGGTGTCATAGCAATAGATTATTGTCTTCTAATTCCTTGTTCCTCACAAAAGTCATCAAACTCATAAGACCAAAATTCACCTCCTCTATTTAATATTATACACTTGATTTTTTATTATTTTTCATTTTCAATAAGAGCTTTGAATGCTTTAAATTTTTCAAAAGCTTTTGATTTCTATTTAAGAAAAAATATCCAAATCATTCTAGTGACATAATCAATTAATAACATAAAGTAGATATTAAATTGAATACCTTGAGTTATTATAGTTACACAAAGGTATATGTGGATCAAATATAATGGTAATATAGTATAATTATCCTTATATTTGCATCTTCTTTTGACTTGCTTTTCAGGAAGGCGTGCCTTGTAGAGAGTATGAGGAATCTTAGTGATATTAGGCATACGTATCACTAGTCCTTTTGAACTGATCCTTACTAAGTTATCAAAGTTCAGATGTCCAAGTATTCTATGCCAAAGCCAACTTTCATCTAATTAATTCATGAAACACTTTTCTTTATTGGATTCATGGAACACATACAAGTTGTTATTTGACTTGTGAATGTTTTCAACTAATTTTATAGACTTATAACTTCACACTTCACACCATTTATCATGAAAATTCACAACATTTCCTTGTTTACACATTTGGATAACACTTATAAGATTGTGTTTCACACCTTTTACATGTAGAACATTTTTAGTTCTAGTATGACCATTATCCAAACTTACAAATCCTTTCCCAACTATGTTATCAGAGTTTTCACCAAACCTTACTGAACCTAAATTGTGTTTCTTGAGAGAAATAAACTTACTCTTGTCTCCTATCATATGACTTGAGCATCCATTGTTTATATACCATTCCAATTTTTCATCTTATAATATAGTTTATACAAACATGGATTCTTCCTTTGAGTCCCACTCCTTTCTTTGAATATTGGTTTTGTCTTTATTAGATGATTTGATGGTGTCAAAAATTTGAAAGTCATTTTTTCCAAAAGTCCCTTTTGCAATACTTGGCTATATGTCCCTATTGATAGTAGTTATAGCAGAGAACCTCATTTCTTATCCTTGGATATTAAGTAATGTCCTTATATTTTTCACCATATTCATTATAAGTATAGAACTATCCATTGAAAACATAACTATAGATGTACATGTTAATCACCCTTTTTGTTTGATCATCAATACCCCAAGACATCTCATCCATAGATTCTTTTGTAAATCTATATTTCTTCTTGTCTTTCAATAAAAGTGCATTAATATAAGTCATAAATTTACCTTCTAATTAATCCATTCATTGATTCAAATTTATATCAACCACAAAATAAAACTTTTTGACTATTTCTTCTATTATTCACATTTGTGTCTTCACACTATCAATGCTTGTAAGCAACTCATGATGTATAGAAGAAGTCAATTCTAAATTTTTACTCTCTTTCATGTTATTCAATCTTTTAAACTTTTCTTTTAGACATTCATTTTCTTTCCTTGAAAATTTGAGAACTAATAAAGCACATATTAGTTCACCTTAAATAAAAATATTAGCTTCTTTGTTTTTCATTTTACCAATGATCACCTTCAAGTGGTTAAACTTTCAACAAAGGTCTTACTATGATATAATTGTTAGAGGCATAATAACTGAGAGGAGGGGGGTGAATCAGTGATGTAAGATATTTCAAACTTTAATTGTAATCCTTTCAAACTCCTAATCAATAATCAAAATCATTCATAAATCATACAAGATGTTCACAACAATGAAAAGAAAGACCATGTAGTATCACACACATAACAAAATATCTATATGGGAAACCATCTTGGGGAATAAAACCCACTCTCAATACTAAAAATACATGGAATACTTGTCCTATAAGATTATAAAAACATGAGACCTTTTAATTAAGCACCCACTTCACAAGGATCACTCACCCCTAAGTAAAAACAAGTGCCCACTTTTTCTAGAT
This sequence comes from Torreya grandis, assembly GCA_037957365.1. Taxonomy (NCBI): domain Eukaryota; kingdom Viridiplantae; phylum Streptophyta; class Pinopsida; order Cupressales; family Taxaceae; genus Torreya; species Torreya grandis. The sequence continues at coordinate 48,547 of JARHVA010001427.1, read as the reverse complement.
GTTGTGCACCCATAAAACACCTTATTAAATAAACAACTCTAGAACTCTGATTGACTTACATTCTAAAGGAGAAATAATGTATAACACCTATATTTTCAACTCATCACACATAATAAAACTCACTCATATAATTAAAGCATCCAAACATGAATTTTGGATCACTTTAGGCTTCATTTCTCATCCTCAATCTTCTATGTACTTTAATCCATCCACTGAGCACACTATCTCTGATCTCTTTCCTTCATCTCTATCTTTTGCTCTCTCAACACATTCACATCAAAGTCTAGAAACCATTGCCTTGGTCTCCACTCTTTATATATTATTAAATAAAATCAACTTATAGGTCATCCATAATACTTGAATTAACCCTTAATACTTATATCATGCTAAGACATATCTCAAATTCATTCTCACAAGTTGGTGATAGAATCCATGGGTCACACCTAAGTAGTTATGCCTTTCAATTAGGCCTTAGTAGCCTTTATAGGTCTCATGGAGACCTATTCACTCATTTAATACTTTATTAAGAAAATTAAGAACATAACATCACTTTCAAATACCTGGGTTTAATACATATGACCTCTAAGACACTCTTCTACTAAAGCATAATTTACTCAAACAATAACACCATGAATAAACAAAAAATCAACTTTGAATCTATATATATATATATATATATATATATATATATATTTTAAAACATTAAAACCTTCTAATTAACTTTTATGTATGTGCCTTAAAGTTTTGTTCAACTCTGATTTTTACACCACCATGAAATTTGTCCTAGATCAAAAGATATAACTCAAAAACTATAGACTAGTTTACCTTCATTAATTTGAATATTCAAATTTTAGTTATCACTATGTAAATGATAAACATAAGATACTTTTTCATAATCTCATTCCCCCTAATAAATTTGAAAAAATATGTTCCATTGATATCCTTAGGAGTATCTTGGTCTTTACCTTGCAACACTCACTATTGATCTTCAATCTAAGCTTCTACGATTGTACCACTTGGTAGCTCTATGTGCCTTCTACACATTTGAATATTTGAATTAAACAACACCATAAATATTTATCTATATGAACACCCACTTACCATTTATCTTCTATCAAAGCTTCCAAGATTTTGATACTTATCAACAACACGTGCAATCTTAAAATCTTTGCCATATTGAATAAATATGCACCATTGGATCACTTATGACAAGATCACATGATTCATTATATCATTAATTTTTTATATTAAATTCTCACCATTACATATATAATCTGATTAAATTCTCACTATAGATCTTTGATAATGCAAATTTGGCTAAGTATGGGAACTTAGTAAGCTATATCTGGGAGGCCAACTTTGCACCTTAATAACTTTTGCTACGCTCAACCTCATGACCTAAAATTTTAAAAATATAATATCCTCACATATGGGAATCTATTAATATATAAATATACTCTTGAAACATTCAAACATGTGAAATATGACATCATAAAATTTCTTACTCATCCTTATCTGTCAAGATGACTACTTCATCTTAGATATTCATATGACTATTCTGATGAATTCCATTCACTTCCATAAGCACTATAATAAATCATAAAATCCCAAAGGTTATATACAACATGACCATACCATTAATATCATCCATCAATTTCATCACTAAGTTAAACACTCACCAAACCTTCAATATAATTACTATGCCATTAATGCACTAGTACCACATGATTTCTTTGACATTAATGACAACCAAACATCAATGACCATGATCAATAGGTTTTGGGTCTCTATTATGATTCTTGACTTATTTAATAACTTAAAATTTAATTCTCCATGAGCTCTCTTACTAAGGTTATCCATCTCAACTAATAATGTACTTGGCAGATTCAAACTAGCCTTTTATAAACTTAAACAAGCCTTATGACAACTAATACCTATGACTATAGCATGTTTTAACTTGAAACCAAGCCTATAGGTGTCTCAAGGAAACTTTAATATTTTATTAAAGGATTCATTATTGGGATTATGCCATGAATTAAGGAACAAGATGGATGAAAACCCTTTATAGTATATCATCCTTACACTTATGCATTGATGTTATGACCAAACATCTCAAAGTTATATGTCCTTTATCACTATACATAACTGTGTTTGTACCATCTATATGAAAAATAACTAAAATTAGCCTTAAATAAGTCACAAAAATCATGATATGATCCTTATCCTTATCTTGTTTCATCTTGATGAGATTGTTTGAGCCAAGATCTGAATAAGACCTCTTTTATCCTACCCTTCTCAACCATTTTTCTTCATGATAGACTCATTACTATTGGTATATGGCTATAGAGACATCATTCTTGATTGTAGGAAAGATCTCTTGGTCTACATATCTTCTTTGAGTGACCATGATGGTACTCAATGTTCTTGACTCGTCTTTGTGATGTATTGATGAGATGGAGATGAGTGGAAGGGGTGTTGATGAAGTGGGAAGATGGAAAACCATGAATGAAGGTTGAAAGGATCATGATCACAGTGAGAAATGGTAGTGTATGATAGTAAGGATAGATATGAAATAAAAATGGGGTGAGAAGAGATAATAGGAGTATACCAAGACCAATTTTAAGATGCATATGCATACATAGGGATATCCTCTACCACATATGTCCATTTAGAGACCCTTGAAGGAGGATAAAAGGATGGATTTAAAACCTAAGAATATGCAAACAACCTTAAAATATGCTAATTTTCCTAAATTTTTGATAAATAGGGACTTTTGAGATGCTTTGGATAGTAAAATGATGGGATTTTACTATGAAACTTCATGAAACCTTTGGGAATCTGAGGATATGACATGTGAAAAAGAACGGAACCTTGAAAAATAATACTCCAAGAAATCTTGATGTTGCTCTCTCTCTCTCTTGATCCATATATCTCCTTTAGAAGCATGCTAAACTATAGATTTTCACTCTTTTTACTTCTTAATCTCTATTTATATCTCACAAATGTGGAATATAATTTATGGATGCCATGGAAGGGTGACTCATGTTATTGAGAAGCTCCATAGATTGGATTTTTTTATATGATGCTCTGATAAGGAGAAATTATAGAAAAATGACTACCTTTCTAGATGAAGGAGAAATGTTGAGTGCCTTGACTTCAAATGGATGGTTCATGGAGGAGAGATGACCAATTTGAGAACCACCTACTCTAGATATAATATCTCTGATACTACTTTCTTTGACCAAATTTATAGACCTTGATTTCTTCTCTCATGATCATACCATCTACAAACCTGAAGGGCTATCCCTATGTGTAAAGAAGCCAATTGACTAGAGGGGACCAGTTTTGGGCATATTTTAAATATTTATTCCATGAAAATATTTTGGAATGCTTTATATTACCTTTTCCTCCTAATCATGATCTCTTCTATATGAAATGGTTTGTACAAATCTATACCTTGCATGGAAAATACATGAAAATACCTTGTTTTTACCTTTTATTCAAACTCTAGTATTTTAACAATAATTTTAGTGTATCAAGAGGATATAAAAGATTCATTTCAAGTTAAAATAATAACTAATTAGTTTTACACACTTTTGGGGGGCAAATTTGGCATGTGTGGGCTAAAAAATGGGCCTTTTTAGGCTTAAACTTGCATAAAATGACCTTTTCAACTTATGAAACTTATGAATAGGGATAATTAAATTTAAATGAAAGTATTTTAAGGTATTTTGGATGTTTTAATGACTCTTTTACTCCAATATTAAAATTTAAAGGCTAAAAATCTCCATTTTAGGCAAAAATACACAGTTTTACAAGGAAATTTATCACTAAAAAAGGTTTATAACTATACCATAGAAAGTTTTGAGTTATAGAGGGTGAAATTTTTCCTTGACAAGAAAAATTTATAACAAGGATGAAAATTGGATTATTATTGTATTTTCCACTTTACTGCCATGGATGTTGGTTTGAGCAGAGAGTTGGGACACCACCTAGGAAAATGTTGCCAATGTGAACTTCCAACACCACCTCATCAATTCCAACTCAAAATAATTTATATTGGTGCCAAGGATCATATGGAATAGAAAATTAGATCCTAAAATATCCTTCCATACCCTAAAACATTCCTATGATCTCCAAAATACCAACATAGATCTCTGATATCCTCCAATGTAGACCTTACAACACCTAACATATGCTCCAAAAAAGATGCAAATTAGAAATAAAAAGGATGATACCCATGTTAAAAAGGATATATCTATGAAAAATTCTTATACCTCTCCAAAATAGGAATGCATGTCTCAAAAAAAGGACCATAAATAAATGATAATTATAAATATCTCCATGTAAACCTATAAATTTGAATGCTCCAAAAAATAGAAAAGAAATTCACTTGGATCCACTGATCTCTCAATGCAAACCCTAATGGTGTTCCAATGCAATCAAGAGGGATTCTTGGATGTGAAGCTAAATATAATGACACCTCTAGGAAAAAAAATCACACAAACCTAGTAGTATGTTCCAAAATATCCTTTGATCTCCTTCTAACACAATGGTGTAGTAGATGATGCCAAAACACCACCTCCAACACATAAACTTAGCCTATCAATGCTACAACAGTCTAATACACCATAAGAGGATGCCAAAGATAGAATAGTGTTGAGGTTTATATAATTATCTAAAAAATGTAGAAAATAAATGGATGTTTGGAACCATTCAAGACTTTGGTACCACAAAATGAATGAGAAATAAGACTATTTCAAGAACCCATTTAATGAATCATCCACAAAAAAATCATTACAAGAAGATGCAAGGATGAAATGTTAATACAAGGCAAATAATATGATATTAATAATAAGACTTTACATAATTAGGCAAGGAAAAATAAGAAATAATCTTAACTAACCAATGTGGGATAAATCTACACAAAATACAAAATTAGGAAAAGATGAAAATCTAGAACCTAATAAGCATGATAATAATGTACTCTAATAACTATACCCATACTATATTTAAGAATGTTATCATTATAATATTTTGTTGCCAATGTATATAGTCATATATGTAGAGACTTGGTTTGGCCACTTTCATGTCCAAACTGGGATTTAATTTAATTTTTACTAAACAACAAATTTTAAGCCTAGAATTCACCTAAATTACCCAAATTCATCTATGTAAGGGATTTAATTGACCATGAACATGATGATAGATTATTTTGGATATTATCTTGTATGCACCAAAAAACTAGTTTGGTTTTAACCCTAGTCAAATTATGACCTATAAATTTAACACTTTTTGCCTATTAAGCTATTAATTTTTAACATTTAAAATAATTACTAAAAGTTAAAAATCACTAAGCAAGATTAATTACATTAAAAATATCAATTAACTTGGCTAAAAAATTCCAAATCAAATTAGTGAATTTAATTTCTTTAAAAAATTGAAAGGTCAAAGAAGCTAATAAAGTGATTTATTATTTCCTAAATATTCCAAAACTTATAATTCATAACCTCACAAATATCTAAAGTCAGTTTTCATGCCTTAAAAATATCTAAAACTAAAGTTTCAAGATTATTATGAGTGCTTTGAAACAACCTAGGGTTAGACCGAATCAACCTAGGTTTATTTATACTCAACTTAGGTTAGAATTTAACCTAACCTCCCTAGGTTAGAGTTAGTTTTTAGAGATATAAATATAATTTCCCACACCATATTCCAACAATATATTTTTTTTCATGTTATTCTACTAAAATACCTTCAATAAGCCTTTGAGAGTAGTGTTATAATGCCCAATTTATGCAACGCTTCATACCAAGCCATAAGTGACCATTGGATAGATTCTAACACCTAGGAAAAGCATTACTAGAAGAATCTAATCATTATAGACCAAAAAAGAACATACTTATTCCAGAAATTAATCATCAAATTCAATAAAGGAACCTATAAGAAATTTGTATTATTTTTTATCTCTATTTTGTGATCTTGCTTATTATATTATGCTCTCCCTAGTTCCTAGGAAAGAATGTTTAGTCCTAGTTTATTGTTATGATTGATTTTAATCACTAGGCTAAAAAGGGACCAATATACATTTTGTTTATTTTTCAAACACCTAAGATACATAATAACACATCTTGTGGGACTATGCATCTCGTATGGCCAAGGATAATGATATACTAACCTTAGTTTTTCTAGTAAATTCATTTAATCCTTTAAATTTAGATTTTTAGCCTTAAAATTAGTGACATTCTATTTTTTGTGTAATTGATGGCTTCAACCTATGTAATGGTGTATTTTCCAATCATATGTTTATTTATGATCTTTATGTGTGTAAAAATGGTTGCTGTGAAACTATATCTTTGACCTTCTAAACGATGACTTGGATGTGATAAATGACAACTTCTCTTTGTAAATTTGATAACTTTGACCTTACTAAACAATTGATTTTCCAAGTAAATTTACATTGTGTCTACCTATTTTCCTATTGTTTTCAATAGATTTGCTTGACCTAACTAGTTGTTTTTCCTTTCTAAACAATGGATTACCAAAGTTACTATCTGTATTTGTGTTTATAGAAAAATAATAGCTTTGCCCTCCTAAATAGTAGATTCACTTTGTATTTTTCCAAAACTGAAGATCTTGAAATAGAATATTTTTACTTATTTAATTTTTATCTTAAAGACAAGAAAACACTCTAACATTTTTTAGGAACTAAGGTGGAGAGAGAGAGCCTTACGCATTATTAAATATCACAACTTTTATTTTATTCTTAAAATCCACTTAATCACACTTGTATTTTAGTTTTTAAAGTTTTTTATAAGTGCAAACTAGGCCAAGGGGCAAAAATTTCAATCAAACTTCAATTTAGTTCTATTAAAAGGAACAAACATTTTTTTTAGAGCTCTTAAAATATTTTTCACTTTATGTTTATTTTTTTATTACTAGTTGAATTTCAAAGTTCATTATTAGATTTATTTGTTTGTGGTAAATTAGAAATTATTGTGTGTATGCTCTCCCCCTATCCAATTTTAAGGAACTCAAGTGACCAAAAGTGCTTAGTTTATTGTCTTGTTTGTTTGGTCTTATCAAAAAGAATGTTGTGTATGCTCTCCCAAAGTTCTAAGTGACTTGGGTAAACTAAAAATGACCTATAAAGTATTTTCATTATATTTGATTGCATTTAGCTTGTGGGCAAGAGCCCTTTTCTCCCTCACAATTTCTCTATGGGTGTATTTACTTGGGTTTCATCTCCTAACATTCTACCAACCCAAATCCATGGTGGGGTATATAAATTGGGCACATGATACTAGGATTACTAGGGCTATAAGTAGATAGTCTCTCTAATCTTAATAAAAACTTGGGTTGGGTATTTTAAAACATTGTAATATACTAAGTAATACATGGATGGATTATTTATGCAAAGTAATAGACCATTTCATAGTAAGTTAATAGGTATGAACCTAATTGATGTGATTTAACCCTTGTATTAGCCACACTTGGGACCATTTTGTACACACAAAATTTATAGAATTTTAGTCAACCCCATTTGCCATGGAATTTATTACCAAATTCCAAGTTCTCTTCACTCTAAGTTTGTTTCATGTACCAATGCTTGATATATAGAAGGGGGCATAAAATATCTACCTACACATGCACTTTAATTTTTGGATTAACACTTAATTCCTCATAAGCATTGGTATATTGGTAGATTCTTTAGTAAAAGCTATGCACACCATGTTAGTTTTATATATAGGATGATTCATTAGTGTTCCTCATATTTTCTTTGATTTACATGTGTGTTTTTAGACTAAAACTATATTTTTGTATTTTCACATCAAAAAAAGTCCAAAACATCACATTGTTTTTACACCACTTTAGCCTAAGAGGTGTTACTTTATCCATTTTGCATCATATTTTTTTCCTTAGAGTTTAATTCCAAAATAATTTGTTTGTCACTTATTTAAATGGGGTGTTGTTATGTTTCCCATCTCATCTAAAACATTTTATTTGGATTTTTAAGTCCCAAAACCATTATCATGACATTTGTTTGAAGGAACAATGTTATGCTACCTAAATCAGCTATAATATCTTACCACTTTTGAAACCAAGTTCAAAATCATTATTATACCTTTATTATTTCAAATGTGTGATTATGCCACCCATTTTGGTCTAACTCTTTTACCTTAGAAAATTTGAGTCTTTTCACATTAAATTTGAAACTCAACCTTTCCAAGTGTAAATCCTAAACTAATTAGGTTTATGCCAAAGCCTCATCTAATTTGGTCTTAGGTTTTACCTTTTATATTTGGATTGAGTTACTTGGGTTGAATTCCTATTTGATCTAAAATACCCCTTGCCTAGATCTAGTGATTGTTGTTTATCTTGTACCTTGTTTGAGATTCCTTTGAGCCAAGTTTTTGCCACATGGTTTGTTTGAATATTATTGTGTTTAATTTTGAGTGTCTTGTTCCAATGTTATAAAAGTCTCTTGTGAATCAAATATCAAGTCTTATTAATCTTATTATAAAGTGTTTTCTGAGCCAATTTACTTAATTTTTTTTGAGTTCTTGTTTGAGTTCATTATTTTTGAGTTTATCCTTGTTTTTCATGCTAACAATTATAATTTCCTTTGGGAAAATAGTTACTATCATTTGAACCTAGTTCAGAATTTTTCAACTTTATCTAGGCACTTTCATCACTAATTATAACCATCTAATGGAAAATTAGTGCCTTAGCCATTGACAAGTTTTAAGCTTTTGTGTTATGTTTTCCATTGATTATAACTACCTTTGGGAAAATTAGTATCATTTATTAGACTGGTTTTAAATTTTTTTTGTTCTACCTTTGCCTAGTTTAGTCATTTTACCCTTTTTGCCTCTTTTACAGAGTCAAAGATTCTTTGTTTTTTAGACCTTGGTTTTTTTGTTACATTTGTACCCTTTATTTTTAGTGAGACCTATCTATAGATTCAAATATGCCTTGTTACACACATAACAAGACCATGCATAATATAGACTATGAGAACTTTATGACCAATGCCCATTTTATTCAATATTAATATGATGATGTAGCTTATGAGATGGATCCCTATCCATATTATAACATTAGTTACATTGAACAAAGGCATGACTAATTAGTTAAATATTTGGTGACTGTACCTCTTTATCTAGGCTAAGAACTAGAGACAATGACATATTACCTTTCTCAAATGATGCCTAACATTGAAAAAAGCCAACGATAAGAACCATACTATGTTACTATGCAACTGTAGACAAAATATGATCCATACTTGTTTGAACATCATTTTATAAAGAACAAAGATAGATTTCTTATCATAGTTTTTGAATTATGAGCAAAGTTTCCACCTAACTTCCCACACAAAAGTCTGATCAGTTTGATTAGAACTCCTAGTAATGCCCCTGAAATTCAACCAATTAAATAGGTATCAACTAGTTATTGTAAATTTTTACTCCAAATTCCATAGCATAACCAAAGTACACTTTAAAAAGATAAAGGTCTTATGGATGAAAAAATAGAATATTTACAACAAGAGTACCAAAACTATCTCAACCTAACTTGAAATCTTAATGTAAGGGCTATTTTTAACACACTCCTTATTGAGATAGATCCACCAATAGTGAAACAAATGGATGAATTTTTCTATGCAAGACAAAATTTAGACCCATTTAGCTAAATTAAATTGGTTAGTGACATGTATAATGTCCCTATTTTTATGGAAGAGACTGCCTCTCTAAGGAAGACCTCACTCAAAATGTTGTGGATAACACACAAGTGCATTGTAATATAAAATAACATGGGTCTTTTCTATCAATTAGAAATACATAATATATTCAACCAAACAATGCCATGAGTGGATTATAATAACATGAGATAGGTATCACTATTTTCCAAAATTAACAAGCAAACTTCACTCCTCAACGAAGTGTTTCCTCGAGTGTGAAACAAGGGGAAATGAAATAATAATATACCAACTTACTAGTACAACATGTGCAAAAGACTATGCCACCTTAGTAGGTGATAATGAATGTTACACCATAACAAGCACAAATCAATATACCTCATAAATCATAGACATTCCCTAACCAACAACATGTTTATATTGGTTAGAAAGTGTTAGTTGGTTAAAAAAAATAGATGTTGAACCTCAAAAATTACATAACCAACAACAAGTTTTGATCCGATAATAGGGTTCAACCAACAACAATGTTATTATGTACAATAGGTATCAAGTGCCAATAAATAATTACCTTTCACCCTATAGGTATCATGTGTGCAATAAGGATCCAACTATCAACACCTCCAATAATAGGGATCTAGTAAACAATGTGTTCCCAATATACAATAGGGTTAAACAAGTAAGAAATAAGTTCCATCCCAAACCCAATAATACCAACACATTACACAAAGCTAAATGTCGTTACCATAGCCACAATTCACTATCTAGGGTTATATAACTAATATAAACCAGAAGTGTTTCAATATTAGATTATTTTGCATCTACAATATAATCATAATGCACATATATTCATACCTAGTTGTTTAGCTAATTCTACCAACATTCACCAATATGCCTACCTTGGTCAAGTTAATCCACCTTTGACCATGAAACCTCTACAAAAATAGGCCAATCTTTTTAACATCCTTGACAAAGAGTTATAATAGATGAAGGATGAAATACAAGATATAAGGATTCAAAAATAAATAAATAAATTCAAACTATATGAAATATGCTCTTATCCATTTAACATGAAGTGTATCTACAACTACCATTTCTACTAGGTTATGAGCCACCTAAATTTGATAAGTATAAAGGCAAAGGAAAACATAAAGAACACCCAAAATAATTATTTGTTTCATGCCATCTAATGGAATATATTTATATATACCTACTTTTACTATTTCTAAGAAATCTATCTAGACAAGCCTTACAATGGATGCTAAAGTTACCAAATAATTCTATCCCTAAATTTGATGATTGTTTAGAGAAGTTTATACATATATTTTCATATAATCTCAAGCATGATATTACTATTGTTTATTTAGGCCAAGATAAAAATAAGAATGGTTAAATATTCACTACATAATTACAACATTGGAGATCACTAATGAGTAGGGTTACTCACAATCTATGAGATAAATAGTTGGTTATGATATTTACTAGGATCCTACACAATGAGATATATTACCATATCAAGATGCAATGTGATCATAAATTTAAATACTTTATATATAAATGAATGTAGATTAATAAATTATTTTTCAACAAATTAATAATCAAGATATCCTCTTCTAATTAGATCAAAAATCAGTATCAAGGCTATCATAACTAGAACCATAACGAAAACCCAATTCAAATACCAACTATAACACCACCTTAGGACAAAAAAATTATATACCTAAATGCTACAACTACAATAAGAATGTTGTTGGTAATGGTGCTAATAAATCACACCATGTTCAGATAATACAAACACCATTTAGATGTTTACCTCCACCCACTTAAAAACCACCTCCTCCATACATTCAACCAAGACCTCCATAAAACCAACTTCCACAAAACCAAAACCAATTACAAGCCTCTACTTTGAGGAGAAGGCCACCCATTACCAAATAATTTAGTGACCTTGGTGAACCTATTGAATTTGTGTTTTGAATATTGGTTCAAGAAAATATGATCAGCTGGTTGATACTGAAGCCATTTCCTAAAGGGATTTTTTAATTTATTGGTACAAAAAATATGAATTTTTTGAGTACCTTCATGTCAGAGGCATTTACATAAGATGGTGTATCCAAATCATGAATTTGATTGAGAATATGTTAAAAAATGAAGAGATGGAAAGAAACACCCATGCTCCTATGACCAATTATAACTTGGGTATCCACCAAAATCTATTTCCCCAATATAACAATAAAAATAACCAATAGTAGTACCAATAACAATAATGATAGATAACTCCATCAAAAAATCAAAATCAACAATTACAACCACAATAATAATAATAATAGAATGGTTGAAATCAAGGGGAAAATAACCAAACCAACCAAGGAGGCCATCATGCAATTGCATATACCTATAAAAATGTTGTAGGACACATTTCAGATTGTCATGTTACACTATCAGCATAAATCCTTGTCCAACTACTAATAAACCTAGACCTTCATCCAATAATGCCTATTAGCCAAATAATGTATATCAACCCCATTATTCTAGTGTTTATTATATAGACCATGTTGATAACTCAACTCCATATCAATTATGAATTATCATTTAAAGCCTCATTACTTACCCAACTAACTTCTAAATCCAAGTTACATATTGATATTTCAAAATCACAACTTGAAAAACTAGGGTTAATATCAAAGTACCACAACTAAATACGAAAAATGATCCTAATCAGACTTATGTGGTTATAATGAATAAATCAACCAACAAAATCGAAGGCAAGACTTATGATATCATGAAACAACCTAAGAAAACAATTATTCACATATCCATCATGGATTTGTTGTGTATGTATAGTGTCTACAAAACCATCCTAAATGATTCTTTAACCTAATCCCTCATGCTAGATGACATCACTCTAGATAAATTCCAATCCATATTAGGACACTTGGCCTATGGTTAATGCCTTATATTTGACCAAAATGACATGTCATTCCTAGGCCCTTTACATAATAAAAAATTATAAATTAAGGTTGGTATAATGAACCATAGAGTTAAATGTGTCCTTGTAGACAATGGTTTGGGTCTCAACATTGTGTCTCTAAAGTTTTTTAAACATCTTGGATATACAATTACCAACTTTAATCTAGATACCATCATTATTCATATGATAATGAAGAATGTGAATCTCAAGGTACTATTAGCTTTCCATTGGTCATGGGCCTTTGACCCATGACAGTCTATGCCATGTTTTGGACCTATAAATATCTTAGAATTTATTATTGGGCTGACCTTAGATCCATGAAATTAGAGTTATACCTTCTTTATTGCATTAATGAAAAAAAATTCCACATTCAAGAATGGAAGTGACTATACAAGCTAATATTCAACCATATCGATATTGTAAATGCCTTGATGCTAAATATAAAGTATATAACTACCAACTTGGCATGAATCCTATGCCCAAATCAAATAGAGAAAGAGTCTAAAAAGGAAAATCCATTTAATCAAGCCTAAAAGCTTATTGCATTGACCCAGACAACTTGGCCTAAACCTCAACCATGCCTCCACTAGAAACTTCTAACCAATTTTATATTACTAAAAAAGGTATTGGAGAATATAATACCCATAATGCATTACATATTTCCAAATTTACTAAAAATAAAAAATCTTATTAGATACCTAAGGCCAAAAATACTCATATGGAGTGGGAAACTTAAGGAAAATCTAAGCTAAATAAGCCCATTATTTTTCAAACTAGCCTCTGGCTTAGAACATGACCCATTAGCAAAAGATGATTCATATCTCTACACTAATGAATCAATTGACTATTACCAAAGTGAAAAGTATCCTAATTGTAACCAAATTATGGATCACCTAGCTTATGAAGGTAGAGGCCTAGGGCTACATCAACAAGGCATAATCAAACCAGTCTCAATGACCAAGTATAAGGTTACCCATGGTATTAGATTTAAATCATATAGGGTGACCCCACATACCTTATTCATGTTCCAACACCAATGACTAGTTAAGATGATGTTAATAATGATACAGGGTTTGATTATAGCATCTAGGATGACCTTTCTACTATAAATTTATTTAACCCCCATGATATTTTTAGCATTAACCTTTTTTATAAACCTTCAAATTTAACCTTTTACCATCCACAATTGAGATACAAAGACAAACAATAATCAACAATGTCATTAGAAAAGTTTGAAAATGGTGAGGCCATATACAAATTTATTGGATTAAGGAATTACATTCCTCTTGGAAATCACAAGTAAGGATTTTCTATTAGATTGGATCTTACCACCTACTTCGTAAAATGGGTGAAATTCCCTATACAAAAACAACAATGAAATCAAACTTGAGATCTGAAAGTGAATGTCTCTTTGAGGTGTTTCTAACTTGGGAAAAATTAAAGAGAAAGGAAAGTCTTTTGGTGAAAATCATTTTCTAGCACCATTGGATAGGGATGTTCACCCTTATTCCTATGAAACACAAGAGACATATAGCCCAAATACTATTTATGGATTAGAGATTAGTACTAAATAGAAACAATATTTTTCTTAAATTGTTCAAGAGTACCTTGAGGTATTTATTTCATGGCCGTGATTAAGATAATTATATGAGCTAGTCTATATGGAGGAATTTTCCATTGTAAATTAGTTTAACTCCTTTTTTAATATTTTAGATGATGGTTCTACACTTCTTGTGGAGGACACTTTAGAGGTGAACATTGGGACCCAAGAGGATCTGAAGTGGATTAAACTAGGTGCATCCTTCACTAAAGAGGAACATGAATTTTTTATATTCCTTTTGAGATAATTCATTGATATATTGGCATGGACTTATTCAGACATGATAGGTTTATACCTCTACTTGGTTGCACACCATCTCATTTTACATCCTAATGCCAAGATTTTTAAATAGAATTTTCATAAGATGTATCCTCATATTATTGTGCTAGTCATGAAAGAATTGGAAAAAATCTTAGATGTGAAATGCATTAGGATAATCATCTATTTATAGTGAATTTTAAACATTGTGCCAATGAGTAAGAAACTAGAAGGTATTATAATATACATTCATTTTATAGATATCAACAAATCCTACCTAAAAGATGACTTTATTCTGCCTAATATTGACATGATAGTTGACTCAATGGCTGACTATGAAATACTTTCTCTTCCTGATGGTTTTTAGGGTATGATCAGATTAGAGTCACACTATAACACCATCACAAGACTATATTCACCACTCCATGGGGAATTTTTTGTTATTAAGAGATGTTTTTTAGAATCACTAATGTTGTAACTACCTATCAAAGAGCCATGATAGTTATTTTCCATGACATGGTGAATGACATTATTGAGGACTATATTGATGATATCTTGGGTAAATCAAAGAACCATGTTAATCATCCAATCATATTACAAAGAATCTTTGAGAGACTTCACAATTAAATTTCAAGATTAACTAAAAACATATGTATTTTATGTTATAAATAAAAAACTATTAGGTTTTATTATTTCTTTTAGGGGTATTAAATTTGACCCAACCAAATTTTGTGTAATTATAGAAATGATACCACAATCTAACTTGAAATATCACCATAGTTTATAGGTCAAAATTAAATTTATCATATGCTTCATCTCATAATTATCTAATAAATACCATCCATTTATGCACTTTATAAAGAAAGGTATTACATTATCCTATAATGAAGAGTGTCAAAAAGCATTCGATCAACTTAAAGAATATCTTGGCAACCCAACTATTTTGTTGCCACCAATGCCAAATAAGCCATTACATATTTGCTATTAGTAACTAAGAATTCCCTAAGGGAAATTTTAGCACAACATGATGAACATGAAAACTAACATGCCATATACTACCTTAGCCAAACATTGCTCATATATGAACACAACTATACATCGATTGAAAAGGCTTATTTATCAATGGTGTTTGTAGCCTAAAAGTCACATCACTATATGTTAAACAATAAGACCATTTTTATTTATAAATTATATCCACTTAAGTATTTACTTTCTAAATTATCTCTATAGGGACACATGTAAAAATGGATCATGTTATTGATAAAGTTTCAAATTGAATATGCTAACCAGAAGTTCATTAAGGGTCAAGTACTCATAGATTAGCTTGTAGAATATCATCTTCAAGATACTCAACCTCTTATATTTGTATTTATATATGAGGCCATTATGACCATTGAATAAGTAAAAACATCTCTTAATCCAAATAATAAAATATGTACATTGATGGATCATTCACAACTTGTGGCTTAGGAGATAAAATATTGTTTGTTATGGCTCAAGGGATTCTTAATCCCAAGTCCTTTTCTATGTTATTTCCATGTACCATTAACATGGATGAGTACAAAGTACTCATTGTAAGGCTTCATCAAGTAGTACAGTGGAAAATTCAACATTTGCTAGTGTATGGTGACTCTTAGTTAATCATCAATCAAGTTATAGACCATTACCAAACCAAGGATGAGAAGTTGGTATCCTATAAAGATATGGTTGATATTATCATGTAGGATATTTCCAACATCCAATTTTAAATAATACCTCAAGATAATAATTGAATAACTAATATGATGCACATTATTGGTTTCATGATTTAGTTCATAGATAAAACAAGGGATTATCAATTTCTTATTGAACATCTCTTAGCATTAGGACACAAACAATCAAACATCGAGATGGTTTGTGACATTTTTGGTCCCAAATCTCTATAATACTCAAACATATATTCCTATATTCAAGACCAAACTATGCCTCCTAATTTATGACATAAAAAACAAAAATCCTTCACCCAAAAATCCTCTTTCTATACCCTACTTGGACCAACCTTGTAAAATAAACTATGATGGAACTTTGCTTCATTGTTTACCTTCAATATAATCTAGACTAAAAATGAGGAACATCCATGAAAGGGTGGGTGGATCCCACACTAGTATGGTAATCTTAGCCAAAAATTTACTAATTACTAGTTATTACTAGCCTACGATGGAAGTAGATGCATATGCATATGTGAAGAGGTGTGTCAAGTGTCAAAAGAATGTTAATATGATTCATGCTCTAGCCAAGATACTCAAACCTTTGACAATACCATGGTCATTTTCAATATGGGGACTCAACCTCATTAGGAAGTTAAATCCAACATCTTCAAATGGACATAAACATGTCATGACTATTACCAAGTATTTCACTAAGTGGGTTAGAACCATTCCCCTCACTTATGTGACTAGTAAGTAGATCTATAAGTTCATATTCAACCATCTCATTTATCATTCTATAATCCCCTCCAATAATATATTTAATAAATATGGATAATTTAAAAACAAAAATGTGAAAGTAATTTGTACCCAATACCACATCAAATAACATTTCTCTAATACATATTATTTGCAAGGTAATAGCTAAGCTGAGGCTTATAATAAAACCATTATCAATATTTTGAAGAATATCATTAATGATTTTGGATATAATTATCACTTGAATCTATTTAATTCCCTCTAATCATATCATACCACATTCTATACTCCAATAGGAGGTACACTTCATTCATTTTTTATGGGACTAAATCCATTCTTCCTATTGAGGTTGAGTTTCCTTCTCTCTAATTTTCATTACAACACATCATTGATGATGACGCCTATAGAGTAGCTCACTTGCAAGATCTAGACCTACTTGATGGAAATTTCTTGGCTACCTTGAATAATATTCAGGCATATTATAAAAATATAAAAGTTTAATACAATAGGCACATTAAACATCATGAATTAGAGCTTGGTGACCTTGTATTAAAGGAGAATAAGAATAATGTAAATGCTAAAACCAAGAAAAAAGGAAAGTTCCAACAAAACTAGTTAGGGCCCTATGTAGTTGTTACCAACTATAGTTTTGGAGCATACAGGCTCACCACACTAGAGGGAGATGAACTTGATGAACCAATGAGAATAATGTACCTCAAAATTTTTTATGCTTAAAGGACTAATATTATTATCTAAAAGGATTATTTAAGTTATGCCACATTATACCTATTATTTGTATTATATCCCCTTGCCATTAAACCATGCCCTTAACCCTTTCACAACCAATTATTTTTACCTAACCCTACCTATCATGTTTGGCCTTGGTTCCAATTATTTTTTACTTCAAGAAAATTTAGTGATTGATGATAGATTTAGTTCCATTAGATATTTTGGAATCAAATGTTTGAATGGTACTTTACAAAATTCTATGATAGCAATCCTAGAAATTTCATCCTTCATTTGTTATTACGTTCCCACCTCATGCTACTAATTAATAACCACCCATGGGAAAATTAGTACCATTGATCCTTTTACATTATTTCCTATTTATAATAACCTCTATGAAAATTATGAGAAACACCTTTACCATTCAATGCCACATCACCTTGCCATTACTATTACCATTTACCTTTCTATTTTCCTTTACTTGAACTTGCTAGTACTTAGTTGGAAACCTTTTATGTAGGCATAACTATAGTGACTTGAGGTCCTACAAGACTATGTTGAAAATGTTGGATTCACATTAAGGTCAGCTTAGTCACCACTTTTCCATACTCTCTCTATTTTGCAAGCATGTTTAACCTATGCTGTCATCATTTTTCATGTTTTGACTATGTTGTATCTCATAATTATCTATTGAGTTGAGATACCAAAAACATTATATTTAGTTTCCAACTTTCATCATTGTAGATAAAAATATAGTGACTTGAGGTACTAAATGACTATGTAGGTAGTGCTTAATTCACATTCAGATCAACTTAGTCACCCCTTTGTCATGATATCACCATTTAGAGAGAAATTTAAGTTTGAACACTCTCAACTATTTGGAAGCAACATAAACCACACTCTCATCATTTTACAAGTTATAAAATTATATATCTCATAATTGTTGATTAAGTTTAGATACCTAGAAAATTAAAAAACACTTGTAATAGTTTTAAAAACCCCTAAACATTTGTTAAAGATCTAGAAAATCCTAAAAATTAAAAAAAAATAAAAACAGCTTTGAATTTTTATGCAAAATATAAATACACCAAAGTTTTTGGGGATGGACCATATTATATATTCATCTTCATTTATAGACCACCTTTGTATTTTTCCTTCCATTTCTAGGAGAAATACATTAGTTTGAGGTCTACACAGACTACATAGGTAACACTTAGATATATGGGGTATCTTAGATTAAATTGACCATACCTTCCTTTCTTTTTTGACTACTTATTTTTCTTAAGGATTATGGGACTCCTAATTATTTCACAAGTAATCACTTCTCATTTCATTTCCCCATCTTATGATCCTTATCCATATGCTATCACCATTATACGAGTTGATGTTGTGAGTATTGTGTATTCAACTTTGATTCATTAATGACCACATAGATTTTCTTATGATCTCTCCATTTGTAAGACCTTTCTATTTGAACATTCTCATCATTTTATGACCAAATTTAGTTTATACTCTTCCCATTTTATGAGCTCATTCTCATTCCAAGCCTTAGATGTAGTAGACACTATGAATTACCAATTAATTTCATTTGTGGATACTCCTATTTTGTATTTTAGTGTGGTTTCAACCTAAACCATACTCTCGCACTTGTGTGATTTGTTTGTGTTTATATTTTCATGATTATGAAATGTCATCCCCTATTTGCCTATGCACTTGCTATTTTATGACATCATTTCTATTTTACTCTACAAGTTAATCATCTTTTCTTATAATCCATTTTCTTCCATCCCATATCCTAGAAGAACTACATTTGGCCTAAAGTTCACGTTAGACCTTATGTTCATGAAACTATGTAGGCAATGTACAATTGCATAGTTAATCTAGAGTCATCTTGATGACCCCTTCCTTTTATTCGATTCCCATCATTTTGTTTATTTTTTAATGATCTCTTATAGCCTAGGGGAAATGTTTTTTTAAAAAAAAATTCTATCATTGTTTCCCCATGGCCTAGGGGCAATCGTTAGTCTTTTGTTATTATGTTGTTTAACATGTGTCATTGTTACCTAGCTCATGGGTAACTTTGTCACCAAGATCAACACCTCTATTACACATACATAAAAAATATATTTTTTATTTGCACTAACATTATGATTAACCATTGTTTGTGTATTTTTGTTTGTTTAGCTTTGTTTTTAGTGTGTTTATAGTAGTTTCTTTACTACACTTTTCTTTGATTTAGATTATTTAGTTGTTTTAATTATTTTTTTAATTTGTTTTTTGTGTGGTTTATTAATTTTATTTTTGCATTTATTTATTTTATTTGTCTTTATTTTTTCTCTTTGTTTTATTGTGTTTGTATTATTTATTTATACCATGTTTGTTTATTAGTTTTTTGCTTGTGTGTTTTATTTATTTTTTTATTTTTTTGTTGTTTTATTATTGATTGTTTGTGTTTATTCATGTGTTTTTATATTTTTTTGATAGTTTTCTATTTATTATTGTGTTTTTTTTATTTATTTTTACTGTTGGTTTATTTTCTTGGTTTTGTTTTTTCTCAATTTTGTTTGTTTATTTTTATCTATTTATTTGTTTTATTTATTTTTACCTATTAGTTTGTTTTTTTGTTATTTATTTTTCCTTTTTGTTTCTTAGTTTTTGTAAGATTATTAAATTCTATTTGAACTTAGGTATTGATTATATATATCATGTACTGAGGTTGTGATTTTTTTAATTTAATCTTACACTTGGTTTATTTTTATATTTGAACTTAAGATTTAGTTATACATATATTATTCCTATATTATTTATATTGACATTTAAATTAAGTTTTCCATGCTTAGGGTATATATGGATATTTTAGTTATCCATAACTATCATGCATAATATCACAAGATAAAGCTGTAATAACCTTACTAGGTTTTACTAGAATAGGGTTTTTTTTTAAAAATTAATTACACAAATTCAACTAAGATATTTTCCCACAATGAAATTTTCCAAAGTGGTTTTTTAAAAAATACATTTTTTAAAGTTAACCTTAAAAAGGTATATAGCTAATCTATTTAGATAATGATCACCGTAACAATAATATATCAAGAACACATACAGTGTTAAATATACAAATAAAGATTGTATTATTTCTTAGAAGTAGTATTAAAAATTCAGCCACAACTGATACAACATTAGAGACACTATTGTATATGTACATATGAATTAAAATTATAATTTCAAAAATAATAAATATCATAAAAATAATAATAAAATGATACAAAGCTCCATGGAGCAAGAGTCTTAACAAACTATAAGTATTCAAAGGTAATATCAAGTGTAGTCTCTAGTGTAGTATTTTTTTAGGGAGGGATAACATTATTCAAGTGATTTTTCACACTAACCATGGATCATAAATACACCTCACTATCTCCCAACTAGCGAATGCCCCTCCCTACATAGATGGATAGATAATGACAATACAAGAATCTAGAGTGACAAACTAGAACCCATGTGTTGTAAGATAACTAATATATGATGTATACCATGAATAAATTTGTTCTAACATTATATCTTACAAACATGTAAACTATAGATAACACATCAAATGACAATTTTTAACTATAAATATTAATTTGGAAAAAGTTCTAATATATATATGTACACACACACACACACACACACACACACACACACATGTTAGCTTTTGTGAGTAAAAAATAATGGTTTTATAACCATTATTTACATGTTAGCTTTTGCGAGTAAAAAATAATGGTTTTATAACCATTATTTTGTGTGTGTGTGTGTGTGTGTGTGCGCGTGTGCGTGCGTGCGTGCATGTGTGTGTGTGTGTGTGTGTGTGTGTGTGTGTGTGTGTGTGTGTGTGTGTGTGTGTGTGTGTGTGTGTGTGTGTGTGTGTGTGTGTGTGTGTGTGTGTGTGTGTGTGTGTGTGTGTGTATGTGTGTATATTTAGAAAACCCTCTCCAAAATAGTATAAAATCATTATGGTTTTATTCCATTTATTAACTTTATAGAAATATATATATATATATATATATATATATATATATATATATATATATATATATATATATATATATATATATATATATATATATATATATATAATTAATAAATGGAATAAAACCATAAATATTTTATACTAGTTTGGATAGGGTTTTCTAAATAACCTTCCATACTTAAATTTCCACAAATCCAACCAACTGTACGAAACTCATGACTCTAAGTGTTTATAGAATGTAAAAAAAAAAAATTGTTCCAAAATAGGGTTATATGGCTTATTAACTTATGGAAACTCCATTTAAATTTCAAGGACAATGGTAGGGTTTAATGGGTTATATGTCTATTTTATGGATGGTGGAGCCATCCAAAGTTGTTAAAAAAGGTTCTTAAAGCATAAAAACATGATAAGGATGAAGACAGCTAGGATATAACTTAGTTCATAGAATAGTGTGTCATATTCATATAAGAGGTTGGATAATAGAAACATAACAAGTGTGAATTCTCGTGTGTTACATAAGAAGTAAGGAAAAATTGTTATTCATTAACATAAATAGAGTATTTAGATTAAATTAGATAGAAAGTAATCAAACATTATAAATGATAATACATGCAAGGAACAAAGTAAGAAACCCCACATGTAACCATAACCAAATAAGTCTCTATTGATCTCTTCAAAATTGGAACTCTATTTTTATTAGAAACACAAGTATATATACATGTTTTTAGTATATGAAAGTTCATCTTCTTCTCATATTTATCACCAAAAGTGGAGTCTATTCATATTTTAAATTATTACAAGTCTCAGAAATAGGACAAAATAAACTTATACATGATAAAATGAGTACATAATGAAAGAATATTAGACAAATATCATATACATAATTATAATCCAAATTCTTATCCCAACACTTTCTCAAACATAAAAGGTTGTCTCATCCCAAGACAACATCATAGGATTTCTAAAATTACACAAGTGAGTAGAGGCTGAATAAGTGGTTAGAACAGAAAGAGTCGCATTAATTGCTTAAGGCACTATTTTTAATTTTCACCTCTTATGCATTACTTATCCACCCTTTTAAATTTTTAAACTAAGTAGCATACCAACCTACCACACTTTTATATTTTCAATTGGTTGGCATAACCAGGTGGTTACCCTTTATGGGTTTTTAACCAACACAGTCCCAGTTGTCTAACTAAATCATCCCCAATACAAAATACTATAATTTTTTTTATAAAATTTATGCTCTATGCAATACTTAACTCAATGGAGGTGGCACAGATGTATATGATGATTGACAAAAAGAGTCCTTAGACTTGGATTATGTAGCCTTGCATTGAGTGATGATATTTTAGAGATATGATGGTGGTTGATACATAGGTGAGTTGACAATTTGAGCGACTTTGATAGAAAAGGGAGTCAAATTAATCTTGTAGGCATTCTAGTCTAACATGACATCTTAGATCAACCACAACATGGTGAATAATGGATCATGATAACCAATTATCTACTTGAGATCTATGCCATCAATTATACTCATTTCTATCTTAGTATTGGTGACCTTTGTCTAAATCTTTCCATTCAACTATTATATATTATCTACGTAAAATTGAGCTTGGAGACTAGTGAAGGAACTATGCAGAAATTGACTCTACCAATTGAGGAGGTTATCATGCACATTATCCCTAGAGTTGAGAGACTCTTAGAGTGATCCGTCCTTCTCTTCCCCAATGATAGTTTAGTTTCCCATGGTTACTTTGGTGGTGGTAATAGTGTCAAATTTTGTACTAGAATTAGCTAAGGAATTATCTATTTATTATTTCTAGTCTAACAAGATGTGCATGACCTATTGTGATTGTAGTGCAGTAGTATCCAACATGGATTGATAATCCTCCAACAAAGTGGTAAAAATCAAAGCCTTGGATTTGTCATATCATCCTAATATGTTGACTATGCAAAGTTTCTCAGTTGTACCCCAATCCTTGGTTAACTCAGAGACCAGAGTCTTGAGTCTATAATGGTCAAACATTCTTAGCCTGTGATTGATCCATTTCCTACTCCAAAGAACTGGCCTTTTATGTAATGTAATCCTAAAATTTTGTCGTACCCTCAATTTTTTCTTTAATGGGAGTCTAGAGACATCTAATGATGCTTCTTGCTAGAGTGGGAGTGTTATCAATGTGCTTGTAATTATTGAATTGTTTAGTCGTGGCATAGTCATAAGTGGGAGAGAGAAGGCGGTAGATAGATCACCCATAGTGAGGATGTCCTAAATTCAAAATCTTCCCAAGGGTTACTCTAGGAGCTATGGACCTATTTGAGCTATAGCTAGTTCTTATTATTTTAGATTCTCTATTTTATCCTACTATTACTAAGGTACATGTTTTTATGATGTAATTTTTACTAAAAGCTTGTGTTATTTCATAGTGTCTATAACTTATTTTTATTTGACCTCAAGCTCTACTTTCTTATTCATCTCTTCTTATGTAGCTTTCTATTTCACTTTCCCTTCCTCTGCTTGAAATTTCTACATACATTCTTCTTATTCTTTCTTCTATTTTGTTAGGGTAGTAGCCTTAACTTATTTATCTATATCCTATGATTATGATTGTGCTTGTGCTTGTGCCTATGCCTAATATTGGTGTAAGGATTCATTTTCTTCTTCTTTCTTCTTTATAACTTCCTCAACTTGTTGTTATGCATGTATGGCATCTTCACTAGCCTGTTTTACCTATGTCACTACATCTTATTTCTATTTTTCTTCTTCTATCTTAGCCTTAATAGTGAGATCAACTTCTCTTTAATTTTGAGCTTTCACCTCCTATGCTTACTTAGTTGTGTTGGTAGCTTATTATGCCTTATTATCCACTTTTATGTCTTTCTATTAGTCATCCTTTGCATTTTAGGCCTTTTGTGTAGCCTAGACTTCTTTAACTTGATGAATTGATTGATTTTTGTTGTTGTTGTTGTTGAGCCTTCTCCTTATGGTATTTATTCTCCTCCTTTTTGCCTCACCATTATGTTATGTGATATTATTTTTCTCTTGAATCTTATTGTTCTTCTATTATGGGTTGTGAAGATATGAGCTCTTTAGCCTCTTAGCTTGCAGTGAAAGTGATAAATCACTTGGTTGGATCACAAAGTTGGAAACTTGTTATTTATTATGTCCTAAGGTAATCAACATACATTTGGGTGCTGGTGAAGTGTAAAATGAAGTAGGTTGTGATTCTTGTTTAGTGGTTGTTTGATCAAATGTGCATTCTTCAAGGGTAGGTGAGACCCTATCCTCGCACCTAGTTTATGATCTACACATGAGTCACTCTAGTGGGATTATTAGAAGTGGCCTAAATACATCTTCAATTGTAAAGGTGGTAGAAGGTTGCTACTAGAATAAGTCAACCCTTTGTTGTATTTTCTCTACTTCTTCTTGCATAATGTTGATGATGATGGATGTAGGGCATAATAGTAGGTCTACTCACAAATTTGGAGGAACCTTTTTTCATACTTAAACCATGTGCACATCCTTCTAGAATAAGAATTCATTCTCATCCTATCTATCATTAAAGTCTATATACATATAAAAAACCATTACTTGGTATACTTCATGTTCATCTGTGTCCATCTATGGTAGGTCACACAATCTTATGATCTGGGGCACAAGGTATCCTTCTATTGTGATTCAATAAAGGAGATGTAGATTGATGCTTAATATAAATATTGTACTTTCCTTTCTACTACTATGAATTGGTGGCTTCTTATTATTGTTTTATTAGAGGGATGATTACACTAGTTGATATGTTTTGGAGTAGTGTTGCATGCCTAGCTATGAAATCTTTCTATTTAGTGACTTTGGCTTATACCATGGCCATGGTGACAAAGAATGGTAGAGGTCCAAAGGGAAACCTTGAAAACTCATGGATATGTATGAATACACCTTTGGATAGCAAGGTGATAACAACATGTTAGGCTAAGTATTGAATTACATCCAATGACACCCAAGGATGTGTGGTGATTAGATTTAGGTACTCCTCCCATCATGCCTTAAATTCATCCTCATGAGTTAGGGATCCTCACTCAAGTGTCAAGATCAAGTTGGTGAATTGATACATTGGCCAATATTCAATGTTGAGGTACAAATCTCCCTTTAAATACTTCCATTATGTGAAGCATAATAGAAAAATGAGAAATTGGTATTAGAATGTTTGTTTTAGAGATGTGCATCACTTATCAATGTTTGTGAGCAAATCTTGAATAAAATATTTGGGCCAATTAAAGTAATTTTTTTAGTGGATCATGTGGTGGGTGATGTCTATGATCCCTTTTCAAATTTATTTTACAAACTTAATCATCTTCTAGAACCTTTATGTGATGTATTCTACAAGTATGTACACTAGTTCATCATGAATTTTATTAATTAGGATCCCTTTGGATCTATGAACATACAAATCTTTGACCTCTTAGAGAATAGGTGACATTCTCATCTTGTATGGAGCAAGGGAGTCCCCTCACATAAACAATCCCAAAGCTCAAGCCATGGATTTTATGTTGATGAAGACCATGGTGTCTAGGCTAATGTAGATGTTATCATCAATTTATCAACCAAGTAAGACTTATACAATCTCCCCTAAGTCACCAAAAGTGGGAATTAGAAGAAGGAATTGGACATCTATATTACGAAATCGATGGGGGCTATGAGAGCTAATGGTTATGAAACATCAATGGGGTCTAGGAGAAATAGCTTCTGATTTACTACTCAAAGGAAATCAAATGGCTCTAGATCATTGAATTTTGTTTTCCTTAGTTCCATATCAATGCCCATTTCTTCTTTTTGTGTATCTATCAAACCCTTGATGAGCTGTGAAGTATTCATGATTATTGAGTGATGAAATTGGACTCTATTGACTCTTAATGTAGTATTATTAGCTCAACTCTTTGAAATTTAGTTCAAGAATTTTTTTTAAGGATGATATGTAGACTTGGTTTGCAAGCTTCTGCCTTTATCGATTTTGCACTTATTGGTATCCACATAAATGTCATGTTAAGCTATCCAGTTGACATGAATGCAAGTGGTGATGTGGCAAATATTATCTAATTTGGTAATTAAGATAGTAATTGGCACATGTGTGGAGATATGTTGTTATGTTCTTTACTATCCATATGAGTGTATAAGTAGTTGATGTTGATCTGTCACTATTTTTTTGAAGATTATGTCAATTGACCCTTAGATCTAGCATTAACTACTTGAGGATGACTGTTATATGGTGAATATCTTAGTTTATGTGACTTGTCCATACATTTCCTAGAATTAATTACTTTCTTTCTCTCTTATTGACATCTATGATGGCACACATGATTTATCTTATGCATGATTGGTGCACACTATGCTTGGTATCTTGGTTCCCATATGGTAGTGAAGAGATATTCTAAGAACACACACAAAGAAAAATAAACACACAAATAACATGCAAAAATGAGAATTCCTAATATACTTGGTACTACTCAGCACCCACTCACTTAGAAAAATGAGATCAATTGATACTATTGGTGGTAAGTCTTAAGCCTACATCCACTCACTTGCCCTAGAAAAATGGTTCCCTATATATCTCTCAAAACAATGGTTCCTTATTGTGGTATTTCATGTATAACATAAGGCCCTTTCCTTTGAATCTATAATTTACCTAGAAATATTATAAAATGATTATCATATAATAAAACTAGTTGATCTTTATGAAATTCCTTGGGGCATAAATTCATATTAGGTCATGATTTCTAGCTCTGATTATGAAATTCCTACATCTAAGATGATATGAATTGATATTCATCCATCCCATTTAGTTTAATAAGTCTGTTGGTGAGAGACTCATGATCCCCTAATCTCATGACCATTGTAATGTGCACACTCAGTATCAATATTCCATTAGTATAAATGATTCAAGCCCATAGACCAAATGGAATGGAGTAAAACATGTACCCATTTTATAGTGCATGCAATATGCCCACATAATCATATGAATGTGATATTCCCAATCATCCCTCTTGACATTAAAAATATTGGTTAGCATTTTGACTAATACTTTGTTAGAAGCCTCAACTTGGCCATTAGCTTGTAGATGGTATGTAGTAATTTTATGTTGATAAATCATGAATTCCTTATTAATATCCTTGATGGAATTATTTAGGAAGTGTTTCCCTTGATCACTAATGATATTGATGTGGTGTTGAAACCTTTTAATCATATTCTCATAGAGAAACTTTGTTGCATCTTTTGCACCATAGCTAGGAGTAACAACAACTTCAACCCTTTTGGTAAAGTAATCTATCATAGTGATAATATACCTTAATTTAATACATTTACTTAATGGATTAATAGGTATGATAAAATAAATGCCCCATTGTTCAAAAGGTTGTTTAGATAACAAAGGTTGTAAGTGAATTTCATCTCTTTTTAGTGGTTTACCCATGCATTAACATATGTCATAGTGATGTGCTACTATATGTGCATCTTGAAAAAGATTTGACCGTCATAACCCATTTTTAGGTAGTAGTTTCTCTAACAAAATATCCTCATACTATTCCTTGGTGTGCCTCCTATAAGAATTGTGGTCTTCCATGTTCTATAACTACCCTGTGTACTATCCCATCCTTCCCTAAATGATACAAAAACCAATTGATGATGGTATATGGAAATGTTCTAGTGATAAACTAATTATTGTATATTTCCTGGTAGTGTATAGGGAATAATATTTTTTTAGTAAATTAGTGATTTATTAAAAAAATTAATAATTTTAGAAATTCAAAATAGATGAGCATCAGGGGAATCATTTTGTAATTCTTTTGATTCTTTGCCATTGGGAATATGATTGAGATGATGAGGCCCCATGTTTTCTTTGCTAGGCTTGATTTTAATGTGAAATTATAATTCTTGAAATAACATCAACATATGGAAATTCATCATCTAAGCATTGGCTTATTGACTAGGTAGCATAGAACTTCATGATCTATGAAAAATTCAAATAGTGTTGCAAGAATATAGTGTCAAAATTTCTATAGTGTGAACACTATAGCTAGTGCTTCTCTTTTAGTTTTCATGTAATTTTTTTCTACATCAAATAGCTTGTGGCTTATAAAATATATAGGGTGTTCTAGTCTACCATCTCCTGTCTGTGCAAGCATAACACTGACTATGATACCCAAAACATCAACATGTACATGGAAGGGATTACTCTAATCTAGAAAGATGAGGATAGGCATAGTGACTAATATTTTCTTTATTTCAATAAAGGCTACTTATCACTCATAATTCTAGACAAACTTTGAACCTTTATATAGTAAATACTTTAATGGAGATGAAATGGTTGCATATTCCTTGATAAACTTATGATAATACCCTATGTGGACAAGAAAATATCACACTTCCATGGAGGTAACTAGTGGATGCATACTCAAAATGACTATAATTTTGGCCTGGTCAACCAAAATGCCTTCACTTCACACTACGTGACCTAGTAGGGCACTAAAAGGTGTAAAAAATATTTTTTTTTCTAAATTAAGAGCTTTGCATAGTAATCAATAGCATTATAACATGAGATATAGTTTAGACAAAGTTTATTTAAACAAATAAAATATTTACCAATCATCAAGATATACTTCCAAATTTTCATAAATGAAGTCCTTGAACACAGTCACCACTATGTTAGAAAAAACCATAGGTGTATTCTTGAGACCAAAAGGCATTACCTATATGCAAAATATCCCTGTTCTATGGTAAAAGTTATTTTAGCTCTATCTTATTCTATGATGTGTATTTGATAATATCCATTGAATCCATCTATGAAAGAGTAAACTTCATGTCCTAAAACATGTTCCAAAACTTCATCTATGAATGGAATTGGAAATGGATCATTGACACATGCATCATTCATAATTTGATAATCACCACATACTCTAATCTCCCCTATTTTATTAGGTTAAAAAACCATAGGACTAACATATTCTACCTTTTTATGGGATATATTATACTTGTATCTTACATTATATCGAGTTTAATATTCACTCTCAACTTCATGTTTGGATTCAACTTGTGTGGCCATTTATTTATGGGTCATGTACACTCCTTGAGTTTGATATGAATTTCATCTAGATATGGATTGAATCCTATGACCTCTAAAAATTTAGTGTGAAACACATATTTATAATCTCATAGGAGTTCCATAGCTTCAAAAATGTTGGCTTCAATCTAGTAATCACCTATATGTGCCAATTTAGAATTATCCTTAGTTCTAATGTTTGGTACGTGATTTTAATGGGATGCTAGTAAATCTTAAATTTTTCCTTAGTAATATATTCTTATATCATTAATTACCCTTCCTATGCTAGAATTTATATGTTGCACAACTTTTCATCTTTAGTAGGTTTTATGATGGGGTCCTTTACTAGTTCTACTGGTCATTCAGGTTCAAACAAATCAATCAAATTGATATCACCATCAGTATCTAAATCTTCAATGTCATCTTCTTCATCTTGTAATTGGTGGCATGGCTGCATGATATATTTTTCTTCTTTCTTGGTAGATTTGTGTCTTTTTAATGTTATATTCTGATCACAAGTTGTGTTCTTCTATGCCATAGATTCCATCATGGTGTTTAAATCTTTTACACACCCATGACATAGGAAATGTTTGATATTAAGAAATGAATTATGAACTAGAGGGTTCTCATCATTAAAAAAATGTCTATAATAAGTTTATCTACACACTTGCACCCAATGTTGTGTCTCCCCCTTGCATTATTGATGCATATACCATGTTGATGGTAAAGGAGCTAGTGTGTAATGAAATATATGAACCTAGTACTTTAGTGCCACATGTTTTTTAGTCCAAACTTTAATGCATTTGTGAATATGTATTTTATAGTAATCACCTTCTTGGAAGAAAGGCCAATTACTTTTGATGGCTTAGGGTAGTTAGAACCTACTAATCATGAGTTTGCACACATCATCCCACTCAATCTGATCATTTCTATGAATTTCCCACCATCTCATTACAACTCCATTCAAAGCATAATTAAAATAAATAACCCATTCACTAATGGTAGACACATGAACTTGTAGGCATATAATGAATTGATTGATATCCTCAGTTGCAAAGTACACCAGAAGATATCTCTCATGTGCAAATACCATTTGCATAGTAAAAATTCATGATCACTAAGAGCCTAGTTGAGTAGGTGCATGTCTGAGTCTCCACTAATAGATGAAGATATATCCCAAGGTAAAGTTCCTTCTCTGGTCAGATCTATATAATCTTGCATATGCTCATCTTCTTGATAGAGAAAGTTAACTTTTAAATAAGTAGGGGATTTAGCAGACATGGATGCATAATCCATGATGATAAAATGGGCTATCAACAATTGAGTAACTACTAATTTAGGCTTCCATTATTTAGACATATTCAACTATTGAGTGAGTAAAGATTATATTTGAGGTTTAGTATGATCATATAATAAATTACACTCAGTTGTGCACACATCTTTCAAGTTTTCCTCTGAGTTGTCTTCATCCAATTATTTTCTTGTGAAACATAAGGAAAGTCTAGTTCATCTAGAATGATTTAGGATTTGTGCACCATATTTAGAGGAATGACAAAAACCTTATATCCTTGATGCACCTCTAGTTGTTTTTACATAATATTGATAGTCATCTGATCATCATATGCCCATTTGTTGTCAATCAATATAGGGTAATTTATTGTTATTATATTTATATCGATGACTTCAAAGTCACCTCATAGGCTCAATTATACAAATTTGATCTTTACATCTTAGAAGATGCTAATGGTCTCAACTCTTCCATAGTTGGCTAAGCTCAAAGTTACTAGGTTGTAACTTAGAACTGGTCATTCAATAGCCTCCCATGTTGACCTAGGAATCATGTTGACTATACTTCTAAAATTAAAGACAACATTTAGAATTTCATATCCTATAAATTTGATGTTGATTCATGCATCTACATCCCATGGATTCTTTGTTCTGAAATACCAAACAATATTTTCTATCTTTTATTTCCCTCACTATATGCACTCCAGTAGATTATGTATCAAGTTTGTGATATTCTGAGAGATGTCTTCATTATGTAGTGTGATTAAAAATTTCAATAAATATATTAGTGAAATAACAACTCCATCTTGATGCATAATGCACATGATCTAGCCATACATTTGTTAATCTATTACTGTAACATCTCCTTTAGTAGTGTCTTGATGTTGAATGTTTTTAAACATCTGTGCAACTTCATACATGGGCCTTTTTTCTATAGTTGGGTCTGGGTATTTACCTTGTTTTTATTTTTAGATTACTTGGTCTTGAGGCATTTCAAAAGGAGGAAAACCTCTTTCTACATGTTGGTGTTGTGTAATAATGTTCAAGAATGCATCCTTCTTAGGCTGCACATTCATCATATTAACATTCTTGATGGCCTTATCCTT
This sequence comes from Torreya grandis, assembly GCA_037957365.1. Taxonomy (NCBI): domain Eukaryota; kingdom Viridiplantae; phylum Streptophyta; class Pinopsida; order Cupressales; family Taxaceae; genus Torreya; species Torreya grandis. The sequence goes on along the minus strand of JARHVA010001427.1, from coordinate 16,368 downwards.
TCTTTGCTTTGTCAAGATATGAAAATCTTATATATCATACTAGTCATATAATCTATAGTATGCACAATAAGACTATATTTAGGGATTCAAAGGGAAATTTCATTACACATGATTATACTCTCCACATAAATAACATTGAAAGGAAGGTATTGATAGTTATTTCCTTTGCCATTGAGGTCTAACTAGTTTGTTTTTGTTGCATCATTATTAGACTCTAGAATGCTACATATTGGTATTGCAGTGATGGCGGTATCCATCTAGATAAAAGAGGGGTACAACTGGCTAGACCTTGAGGTTGGTACTGAGGTGAACTAGGAATCCATTATAGACCTACATGGGTCAGACAACCTTTATCAACCTTTGGGCCTTAAATCATATGCTTCACTAAGGATACTTGATTTGTAATGGTGGCCAATATACATTTTAGTGATATCTTATTTGAGTTCCTATAAATCCCTATAATTATTTTCATCATGATTATGCGACTTATGAAAATTATAATATAAACTTTATGGGTTCTTGACATACTATTGTAGGAGATGGCACTACATTTTTGTGTGCCCTACTACTTGACAAACTTCATAGAACTATTTTTTGATCTTAGGACAAACATTCCTATGATGTTCTTCTTTCCCACACTCCATGCACTATATATTTAACTTAGGTTTATCTACCTCATGATATTGCTCTATCCTTTTCATAAAATATTGTAATGTATTTTAAATCTTAGAACTTATGATGGGATCTTCCCCATAGTCTTCAATTTTATCCCCTCATAAGGAAATAGCTCTAGCATCCACCTTAGTATCATATTGAGTATACACTATAGTAAATATGATTTTGAAAATTAGTCCTTCGATAAACCATGTAGCTTCATCTTTGTCTACTAAGGCAAATTCCACCTTGTTCATAGCATTAGATAACCTATGATCATAGTAACAGACTAATTCTACTAAATTTTTCCTTATCGCCTTCAAGTCTTGAATAGTCTAACTGGTACATTTCTTTGTCTTGAACTATGTGATAAGCCAATCCTTAACCTATTTGAGACTTGATTGAAAAATTTATATATGATATATAAAATCAAGTGCTCTTCCATTTAGTACCCTTAATAACTTACACTTTTTGATAGCTTCATCAATAATGCCCTTAGCTTTCCATCTCATTTCACAAGTTAGTAAGTACTATTCAGGGTCTACATACCTATCATATGTCACCAAATTTATAAATGCTTTTACATCACCCATTATGTAAACTAGTATTAAGGGGATTTGATACATAATTTTTATAATAAGAGGCTATGTTCTATGTGATCCCACTTATGTATTATGAATATTTATCTATGCATTAGGAGAGTCAACATATGCACTCTATTTTTCTATGTTTCCTTCTTTTCTTTACTTGGTTTCAACAAACCCTATGGCCTTTAAAGACTTTCATATTGATGTTGTTTTAATTTTAGTACCCCCAAAATTAACTTAATCTAAAATAGACCTTTCTAGCTATTGTCTTCCTATTTTTCTATTTAAAAACTTCTACTAGAATATAAGAAATTGGGATATGAGGATGTGAGCTCTTCTGGTGAATGATTATTTTCTCTGACTTCTTTTTCTATGCTTGAACCTATGATTAATCTATTAATTTTTTATATTTCTTTACCTAATTATTCATGTATTTCTTTTGATAATACCCATTCTTATAGTTGTGTACTACATCTATCATCTAACTACTCTACTTCTACAATATTCTTGCCTTCTTCTTTTTTGAACATCTCAGCTTCCTATTATTCTTCACCACTCTTTTCTTTATGCTAACATTCATCATATTATTTTTTCATCCCTTATTTTTCATCTAAATCTTCTCACTCATCACATCTACTTACTCATTTATCATCTATTTTATTATTACTCTTAAATCTACTTGCTGCTACAAGGGTATTCTTTTGTTTACTCCATCTATTCTATTATCTTAACTCATGTTTTAAATCTAGACTTTTCTTCTAATTCTTATTTCCTTATGTTTCCATTTTGGATTTAGGTTCAAGCCTTATTTCCTCATTTAATCATCATTCACTATCATTTATCACACACCCCCATATGCTTGAACTGACTACTTCATATTGGTTGGAGTAGTCACCATGGCCTTATTCACAACCATGTTTATAAGGAGAGGTAGTCACTACAAAAATTTCCATTGAATTCCTTTGATGAACAAGTCTTATGTAGTTTCAAAATTTATGAATCCTTGTACTAAAAGATTATTTATATATCCATCTACTATAATATAAACCTAATAATCTATTGCTCTTACCCAATGAGTTTCAAATTTATGTAACTAGTCTATCTTTTCTTCAGTCCAAATTATTGTTTCTTCTATTCTTAGGTTAAAACAATAATATTCAAACTATGTTAACTAGTTAGCTATCAATTCAGGTAGCTCATAGCAAAATATTTCATAAATTTCTCCATGAATATGTTATTGAATGATTTATTTTATGGTAAGACCAGTACTTTTTTATTCTTCTTCTACAAAAATACATATTCTTTGGTCTAACCATGTCTCAATATCTCACTATCGTAGTAACCATCTTAGAATAATTTACTTGAGGAGTATTCCATTCTCATCATAGCATTATTAGTAAATGTTACTGAAGCATTAAAACATGCTAAGGATGAGGATATCTAGGATATACTTTAGTGTGCAGAATAATGTATCATATTCATACAAGAGGTTGGCTAATAAAAACATAAAAAGTGTGAATTATCATACGTTAAGTAGGAATTAAGAAAAACTAATGATTCATTAACATAAATAGAGTATTTAGATTAAATTATATAAAAATTAATAAAAATTATACATGATAATGGATGAAAAAAACAAATTAAGAAACCCCACAGGTAACGATAACCCTATAAGTCTCTATTTCTCTTCAAAAGTGGAACTCTATTATTACAAAAACATGTATATATAGAAATTTATAGTTTATGACTATTCATATTCTTCTCATACTTGGCACCAAAAGTGGAGTATGTTTATATTATAACCTATTATAATTCATGGAGATAGGAAAAACTAGACTTATACATGATAAAATGAGTACATAATGCATGAATATTAGACAAATATCCTTTGCAGTTTTACAATCCAAATTCTTCTCTCAACAATAATACTAGGTATATAACCTAGTTTCTAATTTTCCCAAACAATGATAAAAACTAGAAAACCCACAACCAAATTTCATTCTTTTATTTCATACAAAAATAATATGAATGAAAATTGATATACCAACCTATATGCGATGCACGGTTATGCCAATTGTCCTCTATAATTTTCCCTTGAACCCCTCTCTTTCTTCTTTCTCTTTATTTTCTTATTGCCATCCTAAATCATGTCCCATCTAGGCCTTCATTCTTCTCCTTTTATTCTGTTCCATCTTACCATAAACCCCAAAATTCCTAGAAAAATAATGGCTAAGTCTATTCATGTAAAATAACTCATAGAAATCCAATAGAAAACACACAATCCTCCACAATTTCTTCATGTAAAATACCCAAAACATTGTTTTTTTCCTAATTACTTGTTAATATAATTCAATGATAGATTAAAACATAACATATCAAATTTTTGATGATTAAAAATATAATAATAGTTATATTCCCATCAAACTATATGTATGATAATAATGACATTATTTAAAAACCATGCAATTGAATTTTATAAAAAAGTCATTAAACATTATAAATTCATTTGACAATGTCGACTAATATGAAGTCTATAACAGGACCTTCAACTTCAAGTTAGACATAATATCATTTAAAAATTATATGATGTTCCCAAAAAATATTACACAATGAAACTATTGACATTGACTATTAACATGGAGTTAATAATAACACTAACAATGATTAAACACAAAGACCCTACCAATAATCATTAGTCAAAACACAATCACTTTTAGTACAATCATTATTTAACAATACAATTTAATTATATACAAATAATTTAATTAATAATAATAATAACCTTCTAAGAATGTCATTAATAATCACCTTAATTACGTACATCAAGTAAAGTAATAAATCTCATCTACTACTATAATAATGAATACAAACCAAAACATAGTCATACTACACTCAACTATATCTAGGAAAACTATAAGTCATAATAAGACATATATAGATTCACTCATTAAACATAATAATAACATCATTTGATTGTAAGTATGATAACCATAAGTGAAATAACACAATTGGATCTACATAAGCATCAAATAGAAATCAATATCACAATCAAAGTATACGAGTAATTAATTAAATGAAAATAACATAAAATAAATACTAAATATATCTAAATCAAACATGAATAAAACACATTAATCTATTTGTGGTGTGTGAGTGGGTTTCTAGTCTTTCCCTATGTCATCCTCCAATTCCTCCATTTATGCCACCCTCTCCTATGATGTCCTCCCTCTATCACACTCTAAGGGATGGATCTATCATGTATCCACCTCATAATAATGAATTTAGTTAGCCTCAAACATATATAATCCACAATATACTAATTTAATAATTTACAATCATAATCATCATATATAAAATATAAAAATACAACTAACTCCATAGCTAATCAATGATGTAAATTAAGCAACATATAAATGCCCATAATCAGCATATGAAAATAATCTTAGATAAATAGTATTTAGTCAAGTAATAACCATAAAAATACATGAATCAATAGGTTATTATGTCTAGTGATGAATCAGGATGTGACATCCTTCATTCTAAATCTGGTTATCATCCTGATGACACTTATTCAAATTTAAGTTCTAAATTTAAACATGTTTTAATAGAAAAATAAAATAATATGCAACAAAATATAAATTTAATAAATATGTAAATATCCTAAAAAATCATCATAATCCTCCCAAGTGGCACTATCTTCATAATATTGGTCCTACTCGACCTTGCACTATGACACTTCTCTATTTCACAAATTGAGTTTGTGAGTGTCATTTATTTTGATTGGTTCTACTGTGACCACCCTAAGATCCAAAATATGCAAAGCATTCTAATATAACACATGTGGAGGATCAAAAACATATATTTTAAGACAAGAGACACAAAAAAGATTATGTAAAAGAACTATAATTGGTGGCAATGTAAACATATACACTACAGAGTTGACCACTTCCAAAACCTTGAATTGTCCCACATATCTAGGTGAAAGTTTAGTTGACTTCCCAATCTTAATCAATATTTTTTTAGGCTTAAATAAAGAGAATATTATATCACCTATAAAATATTGCCTTCTTATTCTCTTTAGATCAACATAACTTTTATGTCTATCATTGGCCTCTGCCGAACTCTACTTGATTATTCTAACTTGATCTTCCATTTCCATAAGCATCTCAAGTCCAAAGACTACCCTATCCACTAACCTATCCCAACTGATTGGTGTTATATACCTTTTGTATAATGCCTCAAATAGATCCATCTTCGATGTTGATTGGTATGAGTTATTGTAATCAAACTCAACCAATGGAAGGTACTCATACCACTTATATTACTGATCCTTGTAATACATACAAAAGAGATCTTTAAATACTTGGTTAAATCTCTCTTTCTATCCATCAACATCCATGTTATAAGAAATACTAAAATTTAATTATGTACCCAAAGTTAAATTCAAAGTCAACTAAAATCTATAAGTCATTCTCAGATCTTGATCAAAAATTATCTTTTCCATAAATACATAAAATAGTATACCTCTATTATTAATCTCTTCACAAGCATAGGTGCATCATATATCAAGTTTCATAGTATGAAGTGAGCTACCTTGGTTATTTTTTCTACTACAACCAAGATCATTCATTTTAGTTATATTATAATGGCAACCCTTGGACAAAGTCCATGATGATCACCAACCACTTCCATTCTAGTATATCATGAGGATATAACAATCTTTCTAGATGCACATATTTAGCTTTCACATGTTGACATTTCAAAAAATGAGATATAAAATCCATTACATCCTTCTTGATTCCTTTACATAAATGAAGAGGTCTTAGCTTAGCCATGATCTTGGTTACACCTAGATGTCTTGAATATGTGACATTATGCAATTATTTTGGCATCATAATCATCATATTCTCTTTATCAATCACACACATGATATCATTATACCTCAAAATACCATCACTCTCTATCCTAAATCATTATACCTAGGATTCTAAGCATTATCTGATAATGCTTTCTTGAACTGATCAAATAATTCATCTCCCAGCATAAATTTGATTACCCAATCATAGAAAGTACTCCTAGTAGTATCCATAGATGTTATATACCTTCTATGAATTAGAGCATCAAAAAATCTATTTTCTTTTCCCTTGATATAGTTAATATCAAAATCATAATTAGATAATAATTTTAACCAACATCTCTGATGTGTATTCAAGTTCAATTGGGTGAAGATGTACTTGATTCCTAAGTTGTCATTATTGAGATAAAATGGTTTCCCTAATAAATAATGCCTCCAAACATAAAATAAATTCACTATTTCAATAATTTTTAGATCATGAGGAGCATAATTCACCTCATAAGACTTCAATTTTCTAGACTCTAAAACAACTAAACCATCTTGTATAAGAAATCCTCCAAGTCCATCCCTAGATGCATCCATGATCATTGATAATTGATCATTATGATCAGTAAATCTTAGCACTAGTGCTGAAGTAAGCCTCCTTTTTAGCTTCTAAAATTCTTTCTCACACTTGTCTGACTAAATAAAAATTTGATTCTTTCACTAAAGAAAGATAATTAGATTAGCTATATTTTAGAAATTTGGGATAAATTTCCTGTAATATCCCACTCATACAATTAAACTCATTACCTAATGCACATTTTTGGGCACTATACATTCCCTCATGTCTCTTATCTTCACTAGATCTACTAAAATTCCATCTATAGAGATAATATGTCCTAGATATTGCACTTTATTTTTGGAAAAATGCTTACTTGGATAACTTGTTATATGATCTGTACTTTTACAAATGCTATAAAACTACTTTTAGATGCTAAATATGTTTTTACTCATCCTTAGAATATATGAGGATGTCATATAGAAAAACCAACATAAAAGGATCTAGATAATCTCTAAACACACTGTTCATGAGATTCATAAATATCGTTAGAGCATTTGTCAACCTAGAAGGTAACACTATGAACTCTTAGTGCCCATATCAATTTCTAAATGATCTCTTTAGAATATCCTGATCTCAAATTCTCAGCTGATGATTCCTTGCTTTAAGATAAATCTTATAAAATATGGTTTCCCCTTGCATTTTATCAAAGAGATAATCAATACAAGGTAGTGGATATCTATTCTAAATTGTCATCTTATTCAACATCTTACAATCAATAAATAGGAGAATATCACCATATTTCTTCTTGATGAATACTACAGGTGAATCTCATGGTGACACACTTGGTTGAATCAACCCTTTCAATAACAAATCCTAAAGTTAAGCCTTCAAATCAACCAATTCAATAGTTATCATCTTGTATAGTGCCTTAGACTATTGTTCTGATCTAGGTATGATGTTAATCAAGAAATAAAACTCACATTTGGGTAGTAATCAAGGTAACTCCAAAAACACATCTTAAAAGTTAGAAAATGACAATCCTCGATGGATGGTTCCTTACATTTCTCCATCTCATTTATTTTAATAATAAATTCTTGGAATTCATTCCTCTGAACCTTCTTGAGTTGAATTGCATAAATATGCCTAATCTTCAACTCTCTTTTCTCACCTGACAATTATGTTTGATTTCTAAAATCATCTTGACACTCAACCTTATTTAGATAATAGTTAACCTTAGCTATGTGCTTCACAAGCCATCTAACTCTAAAGATCACACAATATGATCTTAATGATGCATCATACATATCAACTACTATAGTGAATTTAGGCAACCTAATCTTAACTTCTACTAGACACTTGTCAACCTTGACCTTTGACTCATTCCCATACAATACTGACCATGTATTTTCCATAAATCTAGATTTTATAAACAAATTACTAACCATTCTAGGAGATATAAAACATTTTGTATCCCCCATGTACATCAAAATAGCAACTAGATGATCAAATAAAATACTTAATAATTCAATGGATGAATCTTAGACCTCATCTTGATGATTGTCAATAGTTTCAAGAATATGCTACTAAAATTTTCCATGATGAGAAGCGACACCCTTGTTCTTTGACTTATCTTGAGTATACTCTTGAGTGTAAAGGTCACCTCCATAAATGAATCAACCTCCAAGTGTCCCATTGTTATTGGACTACTGGTTTCCCTTGAAACCATTCCCAAGTTTTTTTTCCCTAAGCTACTGCTAAACTTAACATTTTGGTTCTTAAAGTGACTCTTGGAGTCTCCACTCCCCTACTTCCTATTCTTCTTTTTAAAATTTAGTTTAGAATTTCCAAACTTTTTCTTGAACTTATCTCTAACTTTGGTAAGAGATTTTAGCTTATGTTCATACTTGATTGCCTTATCAAAAACCTAATTCATGGTAGATGGCCAATGCACATCCACCTCATAAATAATTTGGGGTTTTAATCCCATAATGAATTTCATAATCTTGAACCTCTCATCTACCTGATACTAAGGTACATAATTTAAGATCTTCATGAATTGCTCCCAATATTCATATAGATAAATTTTCCTTACTTAAGATTATAAAAATACATTAACTTCTAATCAAAAAATATCTATGGAAGCCATCATGACCCAAACAATGTCATAAAATATTCCAAAGTAGTGGTTATAGAGTCAAGGTTCATCTTGAGATTCTTGTTTGCTCACTAAGTTAATGTTTCCTCAACAAGCTGATATGCTCCCTAGATAACTTTGGTGAATTTCGAGTAATTCTAAATCTCAAAATATTTTTCTGTCTTTGTCAGCCACTTTTCAACTCCATCTCCAAAAATAGTTCCATCGAGCTTGGGTGGATTTACATTTTTCATATCCCATACCAACTCTGTAGCAATGCGATATCTCACATCTTATGGCACTTCCTCATGTCTCTATTCTTGAGTATTTTCCTACTCATCAAGATGCTCTTTAGTTTCTTCCTAAACTTCCTCCTCAACATGCCCATGCACTCATTACTCTAGGGCCATGATTTGGTCCCTAATTTCTTACATGGTTTTAAGGATTTGATCCAACTTCAAATCTTTCTCAATGATGAACTAATTTGGACCAACGGGAGGATTGGTATTTGAGGTACCCTCAACTCTAGGTCTAGCATGCACCATTCTTCTTCCTATTTAATAGGATAATAATTTTGCATTAGGGATGCATTGATCCTAGAGTTTGAGTCTCAACTCTAATACCACAATATAATAACCCCATTGGGTTTTACTAGAAAAGGGTATTTTTTAAAATTAATTATGCAAATTCCACTAATAGATTTCTCCACAATGAAAAATACCAAAGTGATATTTAATTACATACATTATTTTTAGTTAACATTAAAAAGGTCTATAATTTATATAATTATCTAATGATCACCTTAATAATAAAATATCAATAACATATACAATGTTGAATATATAAATAAAGAATGCATTAAATCATAGAAGTATTAAAAATTCAATGATCACTGATACACCATTGTAACCAATACTATATATATATATATACATATGAATAAAACATATAGTTTTAAAAATAATAAATGTCTCAATAATAATAATACAATGATACAAAACTACATAGAACATGAGTCTCAATGAACTCTAAGTATTTAGAGGTAGTCTCAAGTGTGGTCTCTAGTGTAATACTATTATAGGGAGGGAGAACATCGTCTAAGTGATTTTACACACCAACCATGGACAATTTATCCCACACACTACCTCCCAATATGGAATGGCCCTGCCTTCACGGATGGGTAGATAATGACAGTGTAGGAATCTAGAGTGAAAAACTAAAACCCATGTGTTGTAAGATAACTAATACATGATGTATACCATAAATAAATTTGTTCTAACATGATATCATACAAACATATAAAATATATCAAGCATGTGAAATGATAATGTTTAAATATAAATATTACTTTAGCCAAAGTTTTCATATAGTTATTGATAAACTAGGGAATGGCCCTCCCTTCATGGATGGGTAGATAATGACAGTGTAGGAATTTAGCGTGAAAAACTAGAACTCAAGTACTATAAGATAACTAATACATGATTTATACCTTAAATATTTTTTCTATAACATGATATCATACAAATATGTAAACTATATCAAACACATGAAATGACAATATTTAACTATAAACATTACCTTGGCCAAAATTTTCATATAGTTATTGATATCTATGACTAGTCAATTTCATACACACAACTCAATCAAATTACACCTCATCTTATAGTAATGACACTAATTAAGCAAGTGGAATCTATCACACTACTTACTTAGGGTCCATATGAGATTTGGTTATATATGTAATAATATAAAAAACCAACATATTCAAAATATTCCCTACTATTAAACGTAAAAAGTGCTAAATACAAAAATATCAAATACATATATTTAGTCTATCAAATGTAATGTAATGATTCATAAATAATTTAATTTATTATAAAATTATAAACAAATTTCATAAATAGTTCTTAATAGAATCATACCATCTAGGTAAGGACATTGTCTAGACATCAAGTTACTAATTTATAACATGTAACTCTAAATGTTATTTCATCCATTGAATAACATTAATTCATAGATTAATATTCACATTCTAAAAGTACATTAATAATCCCATTTTAATAAAGCAAAATTAAAATGAATTGTATTCAATCCAAAATACCTCATATTTGCATGTTTCATCAAAATAGTCAAACACATCCATAACTCAACCACGATAACTAAATACACCCATATATATATATATATATATATATATATATATATATATATAACATGCAATGGTATACACATATATTTGAAATAAATTAATGATCGACATGTGTCTCATATATTTATATATCAATGTATACACCCTAAATTGGGCAAGCAACCACATATATCATATTTTTTCATGGTCCTTTCATAAGAGACTCCGACTAGAGAATATGAGCCTTGTTCACATTTAGCCATGCATTTTATTTTACTTATCATAGTCTTGTTTCATACTTGAGTCACCTTTTTACTAATTCATAGTCATTCATAGACTTCTGAGACCTAATTCTAGCTCATCTAGACCCCATTTCCCATGCTTATTTTATCCCCCTAGGTCTCAAGCCTGTAGGACAGGAGTACTTGGGTTGAACTATAGTGTTTAACCCTATGGTGTCCCATTTCTAACACTCCTATTTAAATGTATTTTTAGTCCCAACAATCAGCTTATCTTACTTAATGAGTCTTAACCCATCATTAGCTTCATCCTAAATTTTTCCTAATGTCAACCAAATGTGAATAAAGCTCCCAAATTCAAAATAAAGAGTCTCTTATATAAAGGAATACATAATGCATTTTATATCTATCACCTATTACTTTGTCATGGTACATAATTAAAAATCAATCTATAGTATAGCTCAACATTCTGCATCACATATAGACTTGCATGCTTGATCAAGGAAGGGCCTAGGCAAAGTCATTAAAGCATCTACCATGTGCATTATTATGAAAATTCCCTAAGGGATAACTAAATTTGATATGAGACCCTAGATTGAGGGTTAATATAGGCAATGATCATGACAATAGGGGTTTTATATCATCTGATCATACTTCTCCTAGCCTAGTTTTTCCCCCTTTTGATTTTGATGTATCTATTTTTTTTATGTGTATATATGAACCCAAGGTTTTGAATATTTAAAACATATCTACAAGGAGATCCATTGATATTCAATATCCAAAATTTCATAGGAAAATAATATAGGGACAATGAGCAAAACCTAAAAAACTCAAATCTCTATGACAAGTTTGGACAACAGCGACAAGAACTGAATTATAGCACCAGACACTAGGGTGTCTTATTTTTTGTGATCCTATCCTTTCATTAAATGAAATATATATTTAGGTTTCATACATCTTCCTATCCCTACACAATAGGTTTTAGCTTTTGCAATATTCAAGTTAGCCTATTTTTTTAGATAAGTTATTTCCTTCTCTAATGTAATTAATTTGACAAAATCTATATTTTACCATATTAAATTAGATTTTTATACTCATTTCAAACCCTTTATTGTTTAGGAACTAGACCCTAATTTCTCAAAAATTAATAAAACATTTGGTGAACCCAACTTACTTTGAATAAAATCTAAAACCTTAGGTTACCCTAACGGTTTTTCCTTCATATTTTTTGCAAGAATTTAATTTCAAATTTATGATTTTTATATAATTTTTTTTTTTTGCATTTATCCTATTCAAGACTATTTTTAGAATTTAAATTATTTCCATACTTTTCAAAAATTATATAAACCTAACCAAAAATCCTATATTTCCAAAATAGGTCCTCAAACCCTAAGCCTCCATCCCTTACTATTTTTAGAAAAATATTCTAGAATTTTTGAAAATTGTTTGGGAGTGTCAAAAATACTTTCAAAATATCAATATTAGTAGTTATTTTGTGAAAAACTTAAATTTCAAATTTATGATTTTTGTATAAATTTATCTGCATATTATCCTATTCAAAATTATTTTTAGAATTTAAATTATTTCCATAATTTTTAAAAAATCTAAAACCTAGCCCAAAAACCCTAGATATTCAAACTAGGTCCTCAAACCCATAAGCCTTATGATTTTTAGAAAAAAAATTGAAATTTTTACAAATTGTTTAGATTGTCAAAAAAAAAAAAAAAAATCAAAAACTCTATGTTAGTAGTTATTTTTGCATTTATTTGCTTAATAGTATTTTTACATATTTTCTTTGGTGAAATAAATAAAATGGACACTAAGGCACTTCTTCCCTCTCATCCCATAGATCAATTTCTAAAATTTTATCATAATTATGACAATGAATAGAAAAAATTGCAAAATTACACATTAACTAAAAAATGTGGAAAATGATTTCATTTATAATGAAGATAATTACTATTGTTGAATGAGGAATATGATGATACATGTGGAAGTGATAGTGAATAAAAAGTAGATGCATCTTCTTCTCTCAAACCTATCTCTTTTATAATTCAAATGATGCATCTCATGCTCTCAACTCTACTTTATAAAAAATAATGTCTAAATGATAACTCTCTTACTCTTACTTCTCATAGTGAAAATGAAAATAATGCATGCATTCCATCTATGTATAACATAAATTCACATAATATTCCAAATTCACCCATGATAATTTATTGCATATTAAAAAATAATTAAATTCTTCTATTCTCACCTCTCTCTAATGACAATGGAAGTGATAATGAATATGATAGTGAACATGAAAATGAATATGAAAATGATGGTGACCATGAACAATATTTTATCTATGATAATGCATCAAATAATGATCATTATTATGTACATAGTGAAGAATAAAATTCTTCTCATGTTTCTAACTCTTCTCTCACTCTTCCTCTCAAATATAATTTCACTACCAAATGTTATTTCTAATTCTATGCATGATTCTATTTCAAATAATTCACATGTTAATGATAACATCACATCTTCTGCTTAATTAGAATGTGATTCACTAAAACATAAAGATACCAATGAATCTCCCAATCCACCCCATAATATAGTAACACCTAATTTCTCACTCTTCACCTAGAGAGAATGGTAGCTCACATCCCTCCACCAAGGTCCAAGTTATCATTCCTCTAAAGGTTCACGTGAGCACACCCTCTCTCTATGATCTAATTGCTAAATGTAGCATTCTCATGGGTAAAATTAATTATCAAATTAATGATTAAATTAGCCACTTCAAGATGCTTATATACCATCCCAAGATATTATTTCTTTGATGCATGAAGTAGATAAATTACAACACCAAGTACATCTCCTTACCTTGGAAAACAAGCTTATAAGTCTTGGATGGATGCCAATTATTTACATGGTAACCTCTTCTAAAGAAATTTTTTAAAGTTTCATTGCCTAAGAATTTACAAATACCCATCATTTCCTCACTCTAATGGAACTGGAGATCCATTCATACACCTTCAAGCCTTTCAGAAGGGTTTGCCATCTCATGTGAGTACTTTGATTTCACTAAAATTGTTCCAATAGACATTAGTGGGGGAATCGCATAGAATTGGTTCTTATATCTACTTCCCACTAGATCCTTTCACACATATGATGACTTAGAGGAGGAATTTCTTAGATATTACATAGAAAACATGGGCCCTTGTGTTACATATGAGAAACTTGCCACATTGCATTAGAATAATTCAGAGCCAATTAGTGATTATATCTTATGATTCAAAGTTCACATGTAAAGAATGATCTATAAACTATAAAATTTAGATATTAATAGGTTTTTTTTATTAAGGGGCTTCATCAACCTCTCCTTGAGCATCTATTATATCAAATAGAGTCCTCCTTTAGGTGCTTATGCCACATAGTTTTAGCCTTGGAAAATAAATTAGGATGATTGAGACAAATTCAATTAATTGCATTACTCTATATTTCATGGTAGTACCTCCTATATAATATCTCCTCAGCACATAATGTCCACCATGTTCCAAATAAGATAGGATATTTCAACCAAAAAAGTAACCAATTAAGAATAAAGAGCTAGTTTCTAGATCAAAACTTGTAGTATGCACTATAGAAAATAGCAGTAAGACAACACTATAGTTTGATTCAAAGTGGGATAGACCATGTGTCATATTATCAACACTACTATATAGGAGGATAATCACATTACCTTATACTCATCGATGAGATCCACATCTCTTACATAGACAGCCACATCAGCCCTTTTGTAACTATCATCATATTCATGGACATAGAGATAATGATTTCTTATGGACCTCAGGGATTGCATTACTAGATGTGTTGAAAATTGCATCATATCATTCACACCAAGGGCATATAGATCTCCTCCATCATGGATTATTAGACCTCATTCCTCTATGGCTAAGTCATCCTAGGACATTCCTTCACTAGAATCATCGATTACTCATCATGAGAGTAATGCAACTTTTTAAGACAAAGCCTCATAGGAGATCTTCTATTACACCTATTTATAAGGTTTAGAAACTAATATAATGAGAGTAGGCCTATATATAACACTATATTTAGAGGATTAAATAGTGTAGTTATATTATACATATCCAACATAGTCACAAGCAACACAACATAGTACCAATCCAAAGAGATATTCACTATGGCAAAGTTTTCTAGGTCTTGTCTAATGTAGCAACCCATTATGGTTAAGATTAGATGAACCCCACATCAAATAGTATTTCTATAGAGAGATATTCACTACAGTTGAGTTTTCTAGGTCCTATCTCTCATAGCAACTTGCTATGATTGAGATTAGACAAGCCACCATCATAGGTTTCAACTTCATCTCAATATATCACCTCATTTATATGCATAAAAATTGAGGCCACATGGTACTATTTCATGTATCAATACACTAATATTGTGGATATATGAGCCTTCTTCAAAGCACATAACTTTAGTTACACATCTAGTAAGGTTACATTCGGTAGAGTGTCCATACATGGTTATAGTTAGTGCATAATAGATATTATTAGATATAATATATGTTCCTACACAACATGAGTAGTATGGGAACTTGTTAATTTAGCCATTAGGGTTTAGATAGATATACAACACACATTCATACTGACATTAGTTCATGAGCTTCACTTCATAGGGCAATGATGGATCCATAGGGATAACCTTTGTATTTATGATCCACCTACTCATAGGGACTAGACACATAGTCCAAAACATCTATTAGCATATGCATGATCATATAGATTCACTTAGTGGGTGAAAATGTATCCAAAGGACTAGCCTTTATAATCTTGAGACACTCTCAGGGAATTGAGCATATAATGCTCTTTTACATCCCCTTCTGCTAACAACTAACATTCCTAGTTTCCAAATATCCATCCCTATCCACACCAAAATTATCCAAATCTGGACCTTACCAGTATCACATCTTACCAAGCTTAAACCATTTCACTTTGTCAAAATAAATTCCCAATTACGAAGCCAATAATTGCTTTACTAACATATGATTGGCAATTCATACCTAGCATCACACTTATCAACATATAATGAATAATTAAATCACATCACAAATAACATTTTTCCAAAACATATGCAAACTCAAAAATCAATACCTAACCAACCACTTCTAAATAAATCATTTGAAAATTGATATACCAACATATTACAAAATCCATAA